>CM060566.1:18490000-19090000 GCA_030625065.1 Alectoris magna | reverse complement strand
AATCAACTCACTCTATCTAAATTACACGTTGTTACTGCCTCTTGTAATGACCAGGCAATGTGTAATAGTTACCTGTGTTGGACGTGTTACCTCTCAAATACTACTAAGAAAAAAAAATGCAGAATTTTGGAGGAAAAGTGTGTGTAGCAAGAATATGTAATTGCTAAACTGGGGTCAAGTGATGTGCCATTAGAAATTAATATATTTTAACAGTTCTTGGAGTTGTACATTGGAACAATTGTTGGTGGTTTGTTAGATACTTGGTCAAAACATAGGTTGAGTAAGCTGGTGCTTTGGAGTGTTCCAGTGTTAATATAATTTCTATTCTTTAATGGAGGTATCAACAGTCAACTTAAGGTTAGCATTAGTTGCCCTATAAATATACTTTTCCCCATGGAAGGTTTACTTTTTCTTATATTTAACGTAGAGTACTGACTTCAAAGGCTTTGAAATGGGTAGGAGAAGATCTTCCACTAGCCTTACCTTCAGAAGCATATTATCTGATTATATGCACTCAAAACAGTATGCTTGTATTTTCCTTGCTCTGAAGGTGAGGTTAGTACCTGTCTCTTTTGAGGACCCACAGTTCAAATCATCCTTCAACCAGTCAGCCACTTTATTTGCCAAGTATCAGATGGCTATACACAAGGACACACCTTCTGAATGTGGCGAAAATGAGGTACAGTTCACTGCATGCACCTTTATGAAAACATTTTCACTGTGCAGTTAAATGGTGGGAAATGGTATCTGCTAGAATGATTCTAAATATTGGAGCATCAGTTTGGGAGGGAAAAGATAAATAAGGGGCTTTTATGTTTTTTAGTAAGGTTCTGCTGTAGGCTTTAATTGGGAGAAACTGAACCAAAGGGAAAGGGAGGATGCACTGCTCTCATGCAACATTAATAATGTGTTAAGTAGAACTGTAATCACAGGATTTTTAAAGAGGTTTGGAACTGAGATTTCTGTTGGAAGTGGGATAAGGGTATGGAAGTGCCTTTTGGATGACAAGTATCTTCTGCTTTCAAGTTGTTTGTTACTTCCATGCTTTTCCTTAATTTTGCTTTGCTTTCTGTAATAGGTTTTAAAAATCTCAGTTTTATTCGTGCTTTACTGCCAAGCATAGCTCTTAACTAGAACCCAAGTTTGCAGTAGGAATAGTGCAAAAATACTACTTGGGCTGGTTGCCTTCAATTCAGAGTGCATTGTGCATGAGTAAGTGCCTTCTACAGTAGGAAACGGTGTTTGTAGGATGCTAATCCTAATCTAACAAGGCTTAAAACAAAAAGACAAGTGGGGTTCTGAGCACGCAGCCGTCTTCTGGTTCTTTGGCAGGTGGCACAACGTTTCCATTAGCAAAATTAACAAAGCTGTATCTCAGATCCATCGTTTCTTTAAGGCTTGAGTATTGGTCTGCCAGAGCTTTTGTTTCTTGAGAGCAAGACTTGCAGAAGTGATACCTTGCAAACTGTGGCTGCTTTCCAGGTGGAATAATAAAACCACAGAACCATTTCTGGCTTTAGTTCGAGAGAATGTAAGATGTTTGTAAGATCTCTGTAATGCTACCGTGGAAAGCCATAAACTTTATTTCGCTTTGTTTCGTAATGTAGGAAGACTTACGACAACAATAATTGCTGCCTTTTTCTCAATTTCTGATACAATTTGAGTTAATTTATAACGTGGTAAAAATTGGAAATACGTCAGGGAAATCTGACCTATTTAATAGATGTGTAAGAAGCATTACCTGGTCTGATCCGTGACTTCGTTTGTCTGCTACAGTGAATGTATTTTAGTCTTAATGCTTAGATACACTAGCATGCCTTTACTCAAAACTGTGTTGTTGCATTGACAGGGTGGTAAGAGCATCCTATGTCTACTTATTGGTTCAGATATGGATTTTTACATAAAAGGCTTATATCATGAATCAAGGGCAGTATCAGTGACTGCTTACAGCTCAGTTCTGAATGACAGTTGGTGCCCTGTTCATCTAATCCCTTCTGGGGCAGAGTATATGTAGCTACGTAGCTTGGTTTAGGCTTGGGTTTGATGGCCCAAATCACTCATAATTTATTTTTATTGTTTAAATTATGAGCTGAAGGAGTCCAGGGCAGGAGAACTGCTCTATACTGCATTACACAAAAAGTATTTTGATCCGTCTTAGAGGCCCTAATACTGAATCTTTGTGGGAGGAGAACTGTTGGAGTCCTTTCTAAGGATGGACAATACTACGTAGGGTGAAACTGCTCCAAGTTATATAGAAGGACAGTGCAAAGTGCTATCTGAAGGCCTTCAGTTGTTTTCTTGCTCTTTTTCAGACATTATTACGTCACACAGACATTATGGAGCCAGGCATTTCTTTCAAGCGTAGGTAAAATGAAATTCTGTCCTATGCACAGGGCTTTCTCAGAGTACTGGCAGGTCTGGTTTGGGTCTTAACATGGCGAACATCCAGGATTTTTCTTTGGATCTGAAATCTGGCTTTTAATCTGTGCACATATATCTGTGTATGGTAGATGAGCCTCCTGAGTTGCTGAGCCTCTTTCAGAGAGAGCCCCACACTTTTTATGTATGTGGAATTTCTAGTTTAGGAAAAGCATTCAAATTTACATTTAGCTGAGCGTTTCATACTCAGAAACCAGCCTGCATTTAAATTCAGAATCCAACAAAGATTATTATGGGATACATTAACAAGTTCTTTTAGGAATATATTCTTACATTGTTGGCATTACAGCCACCTGTGTTAGCTAGACTAGTTTTCATATTAACTGTATTACATTAAAATGCCATTTTATGAATGGATTTATAATTTTGGTGATTATTTAAAAATACCACTAATATGGAAAGTTACAAAATGGTTCACGGTATTAACATACGTGAACCATGAAGCTGATTATTGCTCAGTGAATGCGGAAGAAGGCCTTTTTGCACCAATGCAGCACGGATGCAACTTTCCATCAAGATTTGAAGCGAGGAGGCAGAATAGATAGTTCTAGTAAAGCTTCTCTTTTCAAAGAGTAATGTTTGGGAAGAAGGAAACATCTCCCCCAGGTTAGTAAATCGAAGTTTTTCTGTCAGCAAACCCTTAACAACCCCCTGCATCCTTCATTTTAATAGCGCTCCCTTCGAAGCTGTATCTGGCTGTGATTTTACAGTGTGAGCTTGTCTGTGTGTGACAGTAAGAGAAGATGTTATGGCTGAGGATGTAAGGCAGTTTATTAACTGCTAAATGAAATGCTAGAAAATAAACATTCCGTGTAATTAAGGAGACAAACCCCCTTCCCGATAAACAGTTTCTTTAGTGGTCCCTGGAAAGCACTTCTACCTCCTGCTCTGTGAAACAGCACCAAGTCCAACAGGCTGTGTCTTTCTGAAACGTGCAGGTTTGTCCAGACCAGCTATTCAGTAGTATAAACAAAATAGCAAAGAGCTCTCTGACTGTTGACTTCATCTAATAGTGAAGATTCTGTGGATGAAGTTTATTTTTGATGCATACGGGGCTATCAGCTCTTGTTCCAAAGCTGGCCATTTCTACTAATTCACAGCTGCAGCAGCTGTAAGATTGAGTTCCACTTGTGTGTGCAGATTATAAGTTCTGTTCATGCCGCTGTTAACATCTAGTTGGGTTCAGATACCAGTCAACCTCTAGTAGGTCTATTAAAATACTTTCTGCAGCAAAATAACTAAATAAAAGCTGTCTGCCATTTCTTGGTACTGTTTTGCATGTTTTAAAGAAATGCAATTATTCTGCTACTGCTCCTGATTCAGCATCCTATAGTCTTGTCCCTGGCTTTCTGTTATTGGAAATGCACCTTCAAAAATGCACTGCTGGTTCTCTCCTTTTGCTCCTGTACTGAGTCACTGCGGTGTTTACCTTCTCATTCTGCAGTGGTGCTCTCATTCGAAGATGGTGGTTTCTGTACCGTTCTGGCAGTGTTCTGTAGCACAGCTCGCGTTGATGCAATGTTATCCACGTTTTATTTCTGAGCTGCCTTTCTTAATCTTCTATGCAAATGGTTCTTGTACTATGCTGTCTTCGGTACCTCCTTGCAAACTGTCTGTATTTAACTTTGGCTGGCAATACCCTGCTGAATGCTTTGGCTATCAAACAAGAGTGTTTTGTCCCTTGTGTTAATTTAGGCCATACTTTCAATTAAAAAAAAAAAAAAAAAAAAAGCAAAAACATTTTACTTGTTTTACTACTCTGATAACCCTGAGTTATCTCTGATAACACTGAGTAACTTAAGACAGTGCAGGATTGTGCATTTTAAATGCTCTGGTAAAAGCCAAAGCCTTATCTGTTTATTCTTTGAGTCGTGCTCACCCTAACAGGGGGTTTTGGATGCTATCTTTATCCTGGCAGAATGCAGGTGCTTGATAACGATCTTTAAAGCTGGTCTCAAGTTTGAAAATGGTGGAATGAGGGAGACAATATGAGAATTCCTTCTGGGCCAGCTGCTTGGGTGGTGAGTTTCAGCTTCTGTGATGAAGCTCCAGAAAATTAGGCTGGTTGAAAGAACCAATGACTTCTCTCTTTTGCCTGTGTTACCAATAATGATATTTTAATATAAACTAACTGCAATATACGGTCTTGTATGCAGGAACTCTTATAAAGACTACTGGCAAGCATACAAACTGTTGCTTCGTACAGACCGATAGTGGGCATATTTTACTACTTCTCTCAGAAAAATATTCCAGTATGCTTAACTCTTATCTTTAAATGGACTATTGGGAAAATCTGAAAGATCTGGGGGAAACCCAAAGTGATTATTGCCCGAGAAGGTGGTGGGGTCGCTGTCTCTGGAGGTGTTTCAGAACTGTGGAGATGTGGCACTGAGAGATGTGGGCATGGTGGGGATGGCTCAGCGGTTGGTCTTGGGGACCTTAGTGGTCTTTTCCTCCCACACTTAAGGGTTCTATGATTCTATGACACTATAAAATGGAAAAGTATTAACAGTGACTGAGTAAAAGAATGAGTACCTCAGAATGAGTACATATACAGACATGGAAAAATAGGTGTATTGCTGCCTATTGAACAAATCTGTCCAAGGCTGCTCCTGGATGAGCCAAATCCCTGAAGTGTTCACTTATGGAAGAGATCACAGAATCACAGAATTATCAAGGTTGGAAAAGACCTAGAAGATCATCCAGTCCAACCATTACCAATACTTCCCAGCTCAATCATACCCCTCAATGCAACATCCAAACGTTTCTTGAATACTCCCATGGTCGGTGACTCCACCACCTCCCTGGGCAGTGCGTTCCAATGCCTGACTACCCTTTCCAAGAAGTAATACTTCCTAATGTCCAGCCTGAACCTCCCCTGGCGCAGCTTGAAACCATTCCCTCTAGTTCTATCACTGATTACATGAGAGAAGAGGCCGACCCCCAGCTCACCACAACCTCCCTTCAGGAAGTTATAGAGAGCTATAAGGTCTCCCCTGAGCCTCCTCTTCTCCAGGCTGAACAATCCCAGCTCCCTCAGCCACTCCTCATAAGGCCTGTGCTCCAGACCCCTCACCAGCTTCGTAGCCCTCCTCTGAACACGTTCCAGAGCCTCAATGTCTTTCTTGCAGTGAGGGGCCCAAAACTGAACACAGTACTCGAGGTGCGGCCGCACCAATGCCGAGTACAGGGGGACAATTACCTCCCTGTTCCTGCTAGTAACACTGTTTTTGATGCAAGCCAGGATGCCGTTGGCCTTCTTGGCCACCCGGGCACGCTGTCAGCTCATGTTCAGCTGAGCATCAATCAGTACCCCCAGGTCTGTTTCCTCAACACAGTCCTCCAGCCACTCCGCCCCAAGCCTATAGCGCTGCCTGGGGTAAATGAAAATCAAAGAATCACAGAATTGTAGGGGTTGGAAGGGACCTCCAGAGATCATAGAGTTCAACCCCCCTGCCAAAGCAGGTTCCCTACACCAGGTAAAATGTGCAAGGGGAGAGCCTGTTCCAGTGTTTGTCACACTCTGTGTGTTTCTTCTGCCTGGACGTTGTGTACATAGATCTCTTTCTGCAGTCCATGGTGGTAGTTCTTGTGCACTGCTCCAAATAAAACAGAGCTATTGTTTGCTAGCATATAACCTTTTCTTGCTGAAGTAGTGGAAGATAATATTCAATGTTATATACACAACTCCACATATTGCACTTATAAAAATCCCCTATAATAAACAATTACAAGAGTTTGTGTGTTCACAAGTTACTTTCTTTTTTTTCTGCTTGGGTGGTAGAACTGCATTTCTGGGGAAAATATTAAGCTGTAATGGGGAAAAAGAATTACAGTAATGAAACCTGGGAAAACCTGAATAAGGACGACTTCTGTAACGAGCTGGGCGATAGTGGGCTGAGCATCCTTTCATGAAGCAAGCATTGTTTCCCTGTGTTCTGGTGAAGGTTCAGCTGGAGCACAAAGCTGATCAGCAGATCCAGAGTACCATGATTATGCAAATAAACGTAATGAATGGCACTTTGTCCCCTTTTTTCCTTCAACTGTCGTAAGAAATATAGTGAATCTTCATAATATAGCTTGGTCATAATTTCTGCATAATGAAATGGATACATGCAGTTTTGTAACCGTTGTTTTATTTTGGTTTTGAAGTTTAGCAACAGGCGTTTGAATAGCACTGGATTACTCTTCTGGGTGGCATAGTAAAATATGGCCTGCGTTTTTGTCAGTAGTCTTTATAAGAGTTCCTGCATACAAGACTGCATATTGCAGTTAGTTTATATTAAAACATCATTAATTTAAAGCAGAGGTATTGAAATCGTCCTTTGTATTTAGAAATCAAGTTTGGTTCATCCCAAGTTGCTTTCTTCTAATGCATATATATGAACTATAGTGTTATTGTTTCCTTGTGGCTTTTCTCTTCCATCTGGCAGTGCTCGCTCTGTCTGTATTGAATGTGATGTAGTATATAGAAGAAAAAAGCTGTAACGTTATTGCAAACACTTATTCTCAGCTATTTTGTACCATTAGCGTTGTAAAAATAGTGATATGTTGGCTATTTATTTGTTAAAATGGTGAGACTTGATTTATGCATGCAGTGAACTTCATCAGCTCTGACAGCTTGTATTTTCCTTGGGTCTTGCTCCTGTAGGCAATCAGTTAAATCAACCCTTATCCCCAAACAAAGCACAATTGAAGCACATTTTTCTTTCCAGTTTAATAGGAAATAATAGTATTTTTTGCTTGCAGGCTTGATGGCTACTGCTTGAATTTTCACTGGAACAACCATAGTATATAGCTCAGTGTATAGCTTCCATTGCTCAGCATAGCTCTGACTCCAGTGTGAAGGGCTGCGATTGGTGACAGAGCCATACCTGTATCAGCTGCTCAGGTTGAGTCAGGTGTGGTTTCCTTACACTGCACAGCTGCTAGATGGAGGGAGCCTGCAGACAGGGCTTGGGAAGTGAGGGGCTGTGGAGCTGAGAAGAATCAGAAGTTAGGAGTAGGTCCTGTTGGCATCTGGGATCTGGATTTAGCTTTACAACCCGGATTTAACACCTTGATCTAGCTGTAGGTGTCCATGTTCATCACAGGGGAGTTGGACCAGGTGGCATTTGAAGGACCCTCACATCTCAATTCTATGACTTTCCATGAAAATTTAATAAAGAAAAAACTATAGATGATTCAGTGATCCATAGAGTTATGATTGGTGTAGAAGATGTATAGCTGGCGTGCTTAAACAGTGACAATTCAGTCAAATTGCTGCTCTCTTGTAATGTGGGTAAGAGAAAAATACTTTTCTTATATGTTCTCAAATAATTGGAGTAAGGCACATGAACGTATGATTCTACCATTGACCACAAATTCTTATTTAAAGGACTGTTTGCAGGCAGTGTTCCAGGCACTTTGGGTCCAAATTCCTTGTTAACACCCCTGATGCAGCTGTATAACCAGCTCTGCAATGGTTGCACTTCATGCTTCGTGGGGCTGTGCCACTCTGATGGTACCTTTTTTGGGGGGAGGGGGCACTTTAAGAAAATGTACAGATTAATGTTATCAAATAATGTTCCAAGAATAAGGTAGAAGAGTGAGTTTTGTGTGTGTTTGTACAGTCCCTGAGACAGAAACACTCTGGTGATTGGATCAAGCATTGGTGTTAAGCAGTGCTATTGGGGCAGCTTTCTCTATTGGTGTGTTACTGCCTGGAAGTTTGATAACAGGTCTGGCTTGTCTTCTGCTGTGCTAAGAGGAAGCTGTGTTTGCATATATTTCTACTTCTTCATGACAGCCTGATACCTGGCTTTCCCTAGAGCAGTTGCAGGGAGGGCTTTGCAGAATATAAATGTGGAAGATTGTATGATTCAACATAACCCAGCTTTAGAATGGTTAACAGAAATGGTTCCGAATGTTTTGCTACCAGCTTCAGTGTTTTATATACATGAACTGTTAAAATGCTTTCCTTGGTTCTTGAATGGAAGATGCAGATGTGGAGCTGGCTAGCCCCAGAGGCAAAGTTTGTAAACAAAACAAATACGCTGAGAACTTCTTGGCCCTTCTGTGACAAGAAAGAAAAGTTCTGATTGCAGTGATGTAATCCCTGGCTAATTTGGGCAGAATGTGGGGTCTCTCTTCTTAATTAAGTATCCATCTCTTCGGAAGCCTTGCATTTCTGACCCAATCTGGTCCTTCTTAACATCCTTCTTGGAGTATAAGTTGGACTATGTCAACGTAATATCTACTTTATATTCTGTATGCACTAAAAAATATACACACAAACGAGCTGTTGGCTGCTTTTGCTCTTAAGCTGTATTCAGTTCTTGTGCTTAAAAAAACAACACACAAAAAAAAAAAACAACAAAAAAAGTGTGCCTATAATTCCCAACAGCTTTTACATGATGTTTTGCCATGTAAATGTTTGAAATGCAGCATTTCCCTTCTCCCTGCCTCTTCTCTGGTGCGCTTAATGGCTGTTATGAGTGGTTTGAAACAATGACGCTGTATGCCTACTTCATTAATGTGATTTTTCAGTCTTCTTATGGTGGTGGTTGCCTTTAAGAAAAAGGGCTGAAGTGTGACCGAAACAAGCTATGTGCAGTAATACAAGTTACAAAACATTTCCATAAATAATCATAGAAAAAAAATCTACAGTAGTTTCCAGAAAGAGCCAGGGAGAACAGTTTATTGCTGTTTGGACCTACTGAAGCAAGCAAGTTATTTAACTTTTCATGGGTGTTTTATAATGACAAGCTTGTAGAAGAATAGTATATGTGTGTCAGTTCCCTCTGCAAAGCTGGCTGGACACTCGCTTTACTTTGTGCTTAACCAAATATTTGTCTTGGAAGAAAAGAATTTAGCAACACACAAAAGATACGCTGTTTGAAAAGGTGAGAGAAATTACTGAAATAGGTATGTTTGTTTTTTTTCTTTTCCAGCTTCTTTAATTGCCTCCCAGAAATACACTTGAACTACTCTAGGAAACCGAGCAAGGAGCCTAGGAAATGCCAACGAGCACACGCTGATCAACTCCAAGTTGGTATCAGCAGCCAGCTCCAAACCTTTAGGTCACTCTAACTTAGTCTCCTATTTCTTTGGCTAGTGAGGGAATGTGTAGAAGACAAACCAAGCCTTTGTGGTTATTGTAGCCTCCTTAGCTTGACTGGGCAGCAGCACGTTTTTAGAATGCTCTTGAATGAGTTCTTTTGTCATCAGAGTCAGTGGCAGCACTCTCTGGTGACTGGCTCCTCTTGGTTGGCCTAGACCCTTTCCCATTGGGATCTCTTACTGTGCTGAGTTACAGAGCCGGTGCTGGTCTGCCCTCTCCATTCTCTGTATGGCATTCTGCTGTGGATCCATTGATTTTTATTCTTTAAATGCCTGTAAGAACCCAACCATTTAGGTGTTCAGACAACTAAGCCAATTGTATGTACTGTTTCATTTCAGTTTTTGCATCCCGGTTTACATGGTTTTCCTTATTTTGACACTGAGTTTTCTATATAAGCACTTTACTGTAACGGATCTCCGTTATTTTAAGAATGATAGTCTCTTAAGAGACAAACAGTCAAAACTGAAATTGACTCCTTCCCTATAGACTGGCTTTCAAATGCTCCTTTTTCAGCTTTGGGTCTGTGCTATCTAAAGGCTTTTTATTTTGTTTTACTGTGTATTTCTGACTTTTGTCATTCTGCAAGTGAAGATGAACAAGGAGAGTTAATGTTTGACAGCAAAGATGTATTTCTTTGAACTTGTAAGTTACTGAGCTACCAGGTGAAACGCATGCTGGGTTGGCATCCAAAGTGTCTGAATGGCTTCCTTTGCCTGTATAGCCTTCCAGTTTTATTGCAGCTTTGTCAAGGTGTGCTTTTACTCAGTTATCTTTCTGCCCTCTCCTTCCAATTTTAATCCTTAGCAGTGTCGTCTTCTCTCAGTTTTATTTGAACTTATTTCCTGGTGTTCTGGTCACTGTGATGGCTTCTTTATGGCGACTGAAATTAATTTGCACCAAAGAATGAATCTTGGGGGTTTCATACATATAGTTTTTAAAAGACTGAAGCTTATGTAATTCAATTTGAAATTAAAATTAGAAAAGTATGACTTTGTGAAAGGAATTTCAATGGTGCCTGTGTGACAGGTTGATTTATTCTACATAAACACCAGCTTTTGACTGCATTTCTTTCATGGTTCGTTGGATCGTTTTTTGGGTTGTGTTCACAATAATCCTGCAGTCATAAAAATGAGTTTGTCACTCGAGAAAATGAATCTCATGTATAGCTGAGCTTAAGTACACGTGTAGACAAGGCATATTCCTGTGTCACGATGGATGTTGTGGTCTTGGTGGTGTGAGGAGAGAGTATGGGTTGAGATGGCAACAACAAAGGTTAGAGCATCTAAAATATCTGTTACTTTCCCACTCCGTGTGTGAATTAAATTCTTCCTTATCAAATGAAACGCTTCATTTGATTCACAATTTCCTGAAGCTTTCTTGAGCTTGATTAAGAAACTGATCTGACCTGAGAACTTCAGCAAATATAAAGGGATGAACTAATCTGTAATAAAACTTGCAGTGTTTCATTCCGCTAAGTCTGCGGTACAAATTCAAGTGCAGTAAATTTTTTTCTAGCCACCAGTGGAGATGGTTGCAAGCAGAAGTTATGCTTGGAACACTTGGAACGTCCCCCCCACCCAACGTGGGGCCTAGAGAATCCACACAGCTATTTGAAAAGTGTTGTTGGCTCGGATCTCTCACCCATAGGGTTTGACTCGCGCTATAAAGCTAAAGTTACAGATTAAGAACTATCGGGGGTCTTCTGACATCCAAATTAAGAACACATGGTTTATTCTTCTGGTGCCTGCACATTCTAAAGGCATTGGCTGTAGTGACTGATGCACGAGCACCGGAGGAATTTGTAGATGTCTGTTCTTTATTTATGGGAGCATAACTCTCATTCAAATTTTGAGTCACTTTTGTTCTCCTCAAATACCGTCTATGGTTTTTTCCCCATCATGCTCTCTGTCCCTATCCAGCAAATGATAGAAGTTTTGGAACTGAATTAAGATATCACAGTAAATTGTTTTTCTAAGCTCAGTAATTTAGGGTATCCGCTGCTCTGGTGATGAGCACATCTAAAATTGCCAATTATGGAATATGCACATTGCATTGTTTTCGGTAGCAGCTCCATGGAAATCCAGTGTTTATCCTAAAAGTTTATCATGCATTCGTAGGTCAGCTAGAATACTACTGAGTGTTTGAGGGGGGAAAGGTATCTGAAGTCTGATTCTGTGAAGCCCTGATTCTTTTAGCATCAGCAATGGAATGCCTTTCAGTGCATCTTAGAGGACATTAAAGTTCAGTGTTCACTTTGAACTATATTGGGGATGGTCCGCTTAACGTTTGCAGATCCATGTACATCCCAGAGGCTGCGTTTTTATTAATAAAATCTGATTTTATAGCTTTTTTGGAAGAAAAAGTAGTAGTTTTAACTACTTAAGCTGTATATGGGACTTGGTCCTAAGTCAGCCATTTGTAGTATTGGCTCTTTTTAGTGTTGCCTGTTTCCTCTTGTGCCCTGCCTGGGGAGAAGTGAGCAGTCTGGGTGGCTGAGGCTGATGGGGGGGGGTCCAGGACTGCATCCAGGTGGGTTTGGAGATCTGCAAAGAGGAGACCCCACCCAGAGCCTCTCCAGGTACCTGTGCCAGGGCTCCAGCACCCACACAGCACAGCTTCCTGGTGGTTGAATGCTTTGCAAGTAGTCCCCTGCCTTTTGATGCTTCACCCTTAAAGAAGAAAACTCTTGTCTCGTTTAGCTGAGGAATTCGTAGAATTCTTGTCCAAAAAATCTTGTCAGTGATTAGTTTTCTTGTGGGTATTGTCATATTCTTTTTATCAAGCCTAACATTTCAAGTTCCTGTTTATTATTCTTTACAGTTTGTTAACCACTGCCTTATTAAATCATTCAGCTCATTACAGGAGGGGAGGGCAACCGTGTAACACAAACTTAGCTGTTTAACAAAGGAATGTTTTGGGGTTAAATACATACCAGAACTTTGTAATATCTTTTAATATGTTTTATGTGGAGTCTACCAGTAAGGAAGTATTTGTATCAAATAAGTAAATGTTGGTGAGTAAGCAGCTATTATATTTTACTGCTCTTAGAATCTTGACCACTCTCCAGCTCATTAAAAGCTTGCCTATTGTTTGATTATCTGTAGCACAATGTTTCATACTGAGTAAAGAATCTAGTCTTGAAAATATTTGCACTTTCAGGAAGTTGATTTTTCTTTTTTTTCCCCCTTCCATCTTTAAATTTGACCAGGCTTGCTTCTGATTGCAGTTGCAAATAGCCTTGATTAATTTATATTGAGAGACACGATGACCCTAAGCCCCATCCTTTAGTGGTGGGATATGCACAATGGAGCTATGGGAAAGGGCTTCCTGTTGCAGGAGGTCCCATGAAAAAGCAATGTGTAATTTAGAATAAAAGACAGATCTGTGTTACAGACTGATAATCCTCTCATCTTATTTTTAAATATCTTCTGTTTTATAGAAGTTAAGTGACTTGGATAATTACTGTATTTACTTGTTCACAAAATAGAAAGTGGGAATTAGTTGGGAAATTTTATTTCAACTCCTAAAATCTGTTGGTGTTGGTTTTTTTTCAAGTTATAATGCTTTGAGAGTGTATATGCTTGTCTGAGCTGTAATGTATCCTGAAGTATTACTAACGTTCTTATTGTTTTTCTACTTTGCATATTTGGACCATCTTCTGGGACACATTTTTGATGTCTCTACCTTGATGCAGTTCACACGATTCCTCTGTGATTCTCCCCTTGAGGTATGCATTAATTCTAGACACAAGATGTGAAACGAATGCGTTCTTTCCTCTTTATTTTCTGTAGTTGGTGCATTATGGGTATAGACGGCAAGGATGGGTGTCACGGTGTTGTATCATCACCAGCCAGTAAGGAAGGTAACACTGAATCTGTAAAGGAGTCTGAGGAGCTGGATAATGAGCTACCCCCTGAATTTCATATAACTGCATGAGAAAAACAACAAAACATAAAGGCAGAAATTACTGTGCTCTTGACTTATTATTTTAAGGAAAATAATATATTACTAAATAATTTACTGACCATATATTGGACTCCAGTCTGAGTTAGAAGTTGAGGAGAGATGCTGCTGTTTCTTTTCCAATAAGCAAACTGTTGTAGATTTGTTTCACTGTCTTTCTTGTTAGTCTTAAAGAGTGAAGTACCGCGTGACTGTAATGAAATTGTCAGGTTATGGTAATTACGCTGGTAATGCGATATGTCGCAGTTTGAATGAATCCATGTGTGGAGAGTTTGTTGCTTTTACTCTGCTGAGTCCACTGGCCTTTGCATTCCTGAAAGCTGAAGAGTAATAGAGCTCATTAGGCTTTATAGGAAAAGGGCTTTTATCACCTCGTCAACTCAGGCAGCAGACTGCTATTATATTCTTAATTTTGTATGTCTACGTCGATGTTGATGCACACTTCCCCGCCAGGTTTATACCAGTATTGTTTCTTACAGACACTTTTTATTGACATTTCGAAGCTTGAATTAAATTTTGTGTGGCACCACTACAGATGTCTTCAATTAGATGAAGTTAAATAAAAGAGGTTGTGTATCAGAGGCCAAGAGATTCTTGAAATTCTTTATTCTGAAACAGTTGCCACAAGAAAATCTAGCAGTGAGCAGTCTGTTTACTCTTTGGAGCAAAAACACTTTAAAATCAGTTTTAAGACTTATACGATTTCAATTTGTAATTTTGGTTTTTAATTTTTAATGTCGTTATTAACTGCAAATAAGTATCAACGCCTGAACTCTTCCTGTCTTTATTTCTTCATCTTACTGCTGTGTTTAGTTTCAGTTTTGGCTATGAGCTCTGGCACACAAAAAAAGAATATTGTAAAAAAAATGATGCAGTATGTAGAAGCAGAAAACTAGGCAATTTTCTAGCAGTAAACAGGGTACAGTAGAGAACTGATTTTGGTTTTTGTTCAATGTTCCTTTCCTCTTAGAAGCTATATCTGAATATTTGTCATTTTACCCCAGTGGCTCAGCACAGGAGAATGGCTTACCATTGGAATCACAGAATGGATGGGTTGGAAAGGACCTTTGAGCCCATCCAGCTCCAACCCTCTGGATGGTTTTCTGGAGGTTGGTGGCCCTGCCTGTGGCAGGGAGGTTGATATTTGATCTTTAGGTTCCCTTCTAACCCAAGCCATTGTATGATTCTTTGCCATGGGCTGCCTGCCCCTTGCTACACCAGGCTGCCCAGGCCCCATCCAGCCTGTCCTTGAGTACCTTGCAGGGCTCTGTACAAAAAAAACCCCAGCATGGCTAATTACGCTTTGTTTTGGATGTGCATATAGCAATGCTTTTTTTAATGCGCTTCATGTGGTATTTATGAACGCTTGGTATTTCTACTGTCTTTTTAATCACTCAGCATTATGGGATCTCTGTGCATCTTTGCAGTCAGCTCTTGCTGGCACAGTCTGTGATGGTGTTGAACTACGCTTGTAATAGCAAAGTGTTTTCTTGTGTTCAGAGTGAATTTCATATGTTTTTTAAGTAGTGCCTGTTGCTTCCTGTTCTGTCAGCGGGCACTGCTGAAAAGAGTCTGGCTCCCTCATCTTTATTCCCTCCTGTCAGGTGTTACACATAGAAACAAAACCTTCCCCCAGGTCGTCTGATTTTGATCTCAGCTCTCTCCATGTGCGTCAGATGCTCCAGTCCTTAATCATCTTTATGGCCCTTCACGAGTCAGTCTGTATTTCCTTGTACTGGACTGAGTGTTCCAGTTGCATCCTTACCAGTGTGACATAAAGAGGGAAGTATGCAACAGAGCTACCAACGCCTCACTTGAGCTGCTGGCATCGCTCTGCCTGGTGCAGCCAGGTGCTGGTGGTGCTGTTTTGATGTGAGGGTGCATTGCTGATTTTTCTCTTTTCCTCATTTTTCTTTTTTTTTTCCCCCCTCTTGTTTGGATGGAAGCCTGTAGTGCTACATCTCTGCCGACATGGCTTATAGTTGTAGGTTGCTTCTCCACTAATCCCTAATGAAAGGAGGAGACAGTAGTGAACAGGAGATATGTTACTAACCAAGAAAGATAGAAATCTACCATATGATAGGGTTTTGAGTGTGTGCCTTGGGAGAAGAACTGCTGGAGTTAATCACTTCACTTTGGCAAATAATTTCCAGTCAAGGTAGAAATCAAGAGTTTCCTGGTTGTTGGGTTTTTTTATGTTGTGTAATGTAGCATGGATTTCATATTTTATTCCTTCTTCCATCCACAGAGGGTAAAATGGAAATGTTCAAAGTAGGAGATTTCATGAAACCTCCCAGAGAAAAACGATCATGCAGTTATTAGGGTTAAGACACGTTTTCATGGGGGATGGTACAGTGCCTTCTATAGTTGCATACCAGTCTGGGTTAGAGGTTAACTAGTCTAATTTCTGTATTATTAATAACACTAAAATGTGTTAGAAGTAAAGTGAAAGACTGATGTGCTTTGAAGAAAATTGAGTGCTCTCACCATCACTGAAGTTTCATTATAAGCACTTATTATATTGAATTGTATTAATTAGGGCAACATGTAATGCCAGACAGTATTAAATATTTAAATGGTAATAATGTATTATAAATTATGACCTATCACCTATTCATGAAGAAAATATGGGGCAGAAATAGCTATGAAAACGAGGAGTATTAATAGCTCCTAATCGTAGCACATGTAACTATGCCTTGACTCTCATAGTCAGAGTTTTAGTTCTAGTTTTAGTGGTTAGTCCTTTCATATAACTTATTTAATGAATATGAACAAAACACACAGTTAATTTTAGATGTTTACATTTCTTTTTTACATGTGTTCTGTAGGATAGTGGGGTCTTTGTTTAAGGTGATTAGCAGCACCTATCATTTGGACATTAATTGCGTAAGGAAGTAAGAGGATATTGGTTTTGATCTCGCTCTTCCCATGTAACGTCTCACATTACGTGTGTTGATTCATTACTCAGAGAAATGGTGATGTTCTCAGTGGCAAGAGCAGCACGTGTTTTTGTAGCAAAAAAGCCAACGTGTTATTTTGTGTTGATAAGTGCTCCCCTCTCTGGTGGGACTCAACTGCGTGATGTCCCGTGTATATTTTACATAGCCTTTGACAGTCACGGTCCCCTGTGGCTATATCAGCAATGTGAAATGGTATAGCCTGCTCAAAGAGAGGGTTTCCTATGCTGGGCCTGTTACACATCTAATGGTCTGGATGGTATGTGAGAAATCAAGGCAAAGGAGCCAAGTATTCATTGAGAAATTGGAGAAAACATAGTACTTACAAATGCTACAAAGGATTATATTGTATGAAAACTTTTCAAGGAGGAGGAGAATGTGCTTTTTAAAAATGTTATTTACTTTATGTAACAGATCCCTGAACATTTTGCCTGAAAAGAGTACTGTGCTTGTTATCCTTGTTGAAGAACACAGCCTCTTTTATGTCTGTAGGTTTCTTTGTAATTGAGTTAGTGGAATAACACTGTAGTTCGTGCCTTACTAAAAGTTCTTAACTGAGCTGATGCTGCAGTTGGCAGATGTGACTGAGCCCATGCTATGCCATTCCAAGGTAGGGCTCCCTTACACACAGCAGTCTTTTACCTGTAGCAGAGAATCTTTTCCATGGTGTTGCAGACAATCTTTTGTAACGTTAATTTCTATACAATTAATTTTTGAAAAAGAAATGAAACCTGTTTTATCTGGTTATTTAAATCAGTCTGTGTTAAATTACAAATTGCGTTTTCCCCTTGGATTACTTCCATTTTTCTGTCACCTGCTGCACCGTGGTGGTTAAGAACTTAACCTGGTCTCTTAGGGCTACCTCTAAAGAAAATCTCTTTATTCCAAACTCTCAAACTTTGACCATGTCCCAACTTAACAATTTTCATACTGGCTGCGTGATTTCGTTTGGCTCTACTGGAAAGCTGAGGATATTGTATGAAATAGTGATTACCAAACGTGTGGGCTTCTCCTAAATGAAAAGAACCTCAGTATCCCCCTCTAATATCCTCCTGTTCTCCAGATTTAACTCTCATATATTTGATCATTTCACTTTTACAGTATCTTCAGCTACATATCTAGTTTAATGCCACGCAACTGGGTAAAAATGTAAAAGCTTTATTGTACAGCCTTTATTTTGGGACTTACTGGTTGGGTAAGTCAGTTGAAATGATTTTTGTCCAAGTGATTGATTTCTTTTGACACACGTGGTAACAATTAGAATAACTTCTTCTGCCCGTCATCTCTTCAGTCTACGCTACTGTATCAAAATACTTGATTAAACCCTCCTTCTGCTGTTGTAATGCAAAACAGTTGGTAATAGCAGGTAGTATTGTCAGATTTATTGAGTGAGAAGCTGCTTTCTGAAGATCTGGCAGTACAGTGAAAAACACAACTAGATGGATAATTAAATTGAGCACTGTGAAATTCAGGATTGAAGTAACTTAATGTTGGAGGAAAAGGTGTGCCAGAGTCGACTGCACAATACAATTTAAATTAGGAGATAATTTTCTTTGTAACTTGAGGCATCCTGGTTTAGGTGCTTTTACCCAGTGTGGAACTGTACTTCGCACAGTGTGCATCAGCAGTGGTTTTGCAGAAGCTTCTCTCTGTGGGCTGACAGCAAGAAGCTCCGCAAGTTCTGAGGCAAGAAAGAGCTCCAGGTTTTTAGATAAAAGTTCCTTGGTCATAATGAGCAAACTTTACGTCGTGAGCTGATAAATAAGTGCTTTTTATAAACCTATTCTCAAAGAATCTCAGTGGCTACGCTGAGAAACTGAACTGATCATGGATATGCAACCAAGATGGTGAAGGGCTCAGAGGGCAAGATGTGTGAGCAGCTGAGCTCCATGGGTCTGCTGGGCCATGGAGCAGAGCAGGCTGAGGGGAGCTCTTGTGGCAACCCACAGCTCCTCACAAGGAAACAAGGGGCAGCAATGAGCTCTGCTCCCTGGGATCCGGGACGGCCTGAGGGAATGGCATGGAGCTGCATCCAGTGTGGGTTAAGGAAAAGATCTGCCCCAGAGGGCAGTGGACGGCCCCGAGCTGCCAGAGCTCAGCAGAGTGCTGGAACACCAGTGTCAGACATTGGGTTTGGGTGACGCTTTGTGGAGCTGGGGTTGGACTCGATGGTTGTTATGGGTCCCTGCCCACTTGGGATAGTCTGTGATTCTACACTTCTATTCTACAGTGGAAATAAAAAATGACATAGAGAATTAATTTTATTTCCTCCGTTTCTCAAATTCCTGTTTTCCTTTCTCTAAAAGTGTATAGCAGGAAAGACTTCTCACAGTATATTCTTTTAAAATCCCCGTCTAAAATTGTTTTTATACTGGAGATGTACCAGTCTGATAACGAGATCCTGTTTCTCCTCAGGCAGAGAATCCACCAAATGGACCAGAATGTGGCTATGGTTCTTTTCACCAGCAGTACTGGCTGGATGGGAAGATAATAGCTGTGGGTGTCATTGATATCCTGCCCTGCTGTGTGTCCTCTGTCTATCTGTACTACGATCCAGACTATTCCTTCTTATCTTTGGGAGTCTACTCTGCATTACGGTAAGAGGATTTTTGTTTTCTGGTTAGACGTTATAGTAAGAATTGATACTTGCTTCTAAATTGAGGCTTTATTTCCGCTCTAAACATATGCTGCTAACACTCTCTCTTGCAAAAATCATTTTAATTCTCAACAGTTGGATGCATACCTAAATATATTCTATATTTTCTAATCTTTCTAATTAGCTAAATACTTTTAAAGATTAAAAAAAAGTCTGAAAAACTCAGAAGGGAAATACCTGGTCTTTATTCCCCAGAAAATAATTTAGTATTGCTTGGTTTCAGCAGAGAAAAACGTCTTTTTTGTTTGGATGGAAATAATTCTTCCTTTGCTGTAGCTTAGTCATTGAATGAAATTAATCACTTTTATACTTGTGTGCACAGCGAGATCGTAAAAACTGTCTTCTGAATTAGTGGTTTCCTGCTATACTAGCACTGAGTGTATTTTCAGGTTTGTTAATCGCATTACCTTTTGTCTGACAGACAGAGTAATCCTGTGAATTTTAAAGCCTTAGGTTAACTATCAACATTTTTGAGTGTATTCCTCTCTTTGTAGAGGTGAATTTTGTGGTTTGTGAGTAATCTACTTCGGAATTACACAAATTCATCTGTTAGGAGCAGTCTCATTAAGTTCACTGCTAAGTTGCTGACATCAGTCTAATGGTTTGTTCCTGTTGAAATGAGTCACTGCAGTCACTCCTCTCCATATCTACCACGTGCTGGGCTTCCAGCAATCACACCTTTAGCCAGGTTAGTTTACTGAGTAGAAGACTACTTCGGCAACCCGGTTAGTGAGCTGAGCTCTTAGAGAAGAACCTGTTAGTACTGGAGCTGGTGCAAGAGCTGTGGTGGAGCCATGAAGCTGGGAATGGCTGGACAGAGTGCAGAACCTCCCACTCTGGTAAGCTTCTAGATCAGTTAAGCTCTTTGAGCAGTTTCTCCTGTTGCTTTTGGCAAGAGTTGATAACACTTCCTTCATGTTGGCTTTCCTCACCTTGTTCTAGAGATTTTCCTTATGAAGGAGAAACTGTAGGATCATAGAAAAGTTTAGGGCCTCTGGGCATCTCTGGTCTGGTTCTGGCTCAGATCAGGGGTAACTTCCAAGTTGTAGTATGATTTAATGTAACTGTCAGTGCAGCATCTCATTTGGTCTGTAGTTAAAAGAGTCTGACTTACTGTTTTTCTGAATTGGAAGGCATTGGAAGTAACAAGTAGGAAAACATTGGAATGATTGTGATGTAGAAGTGATCTTTGTTTCTATTAGTGATTGGGATTTTAATCCAAACACTTGATACTTAAAATTAGACTTCTCTTTTTAATGCAATTTGCCGTAAGCAAATTCTAAGAGTTGTTTTTCCTTTATGTATCACATTATTTTATGTAATAATAGACTGACATAATCCATGCTTGCGAATTCTTGAAATGATTTAAACTTTTCTACCTAATAAATATAAGACTTTGTCATGGCAGCATGCTTGTGTGGCTCAACTCGTGAAAAAGCAGCTTGTAAATTCTGCTGCATTTAAGGCCATAAAAATGAGTTCTCAGTAGGCTTGGGAGGGGAGGGGGCAGCCTTGTTCTCTTTTCAAAAAGGGGGGAAAAAGCCCTTAAGAGCTGGGGAGGATTTAGGAAGTTGCGAAGGAATCTGATACCTTAAAAGCTGTTGCCAATTTTACTCTGAGGAGGTTAAACTGCATTGCAACGCTATCACTTCCACTTCATGCTATTCTGAGAACTCTTGCTCCTGAGTCGTAGAAAGGATGCAGTTTGAACATCTTTTGAAATAAGAAGGCGTTTGAGTACAGAGTGAGGGGAGAAGAGGCTACATGTAGTCTGAGAAAGGGTTGGGGGAAGCTGAGCAGGACGTATTAAGTGATTCTTATTGTCATTTTTTGGAAAGCGTTCAACGTTCCCCCTGCTACCTGCAATCATTAGCAGTAGGTAACCATAATATTTGTAATCCATGTTTTGTAAGAGGAAAAAAAATAAATGCTTAAAGTTCTTCTGGAATTTAGCACTGAAATACTGAGTTTTGTATTGATGAAATGAGTTGTATGTATTGCTCACTAGTTGCCTATTCTTGCCAAGTGTTAACAGCCATTATAATTCTTTAAATATGGATCTTAACTGAAAACCTTATTTTGAAAAATAAATACATAAATTCAAGTCTATAACCCCTTTTCCAGGAGAATGATATAGGCAGAAAAAAACCTGCAGGTAGGAGTGAGTTGTGCCATGCAGTGCTGCATTGCTGCTGCCAGGTTGGTGTGATGGAAGAGACCTTTCTTGTGTTGGGTCTCACAGTGGCACACTCCTCAGACCTTCACGGCACTGCAGTTCCCTCCTGGTTTTGGGAACCATAGGTTTGCATGTGTTCAGTTGGTCGGTGAACAAGGGAGCAAGAAAGGAATCTGGAAAGAAGGTACAATTGTACTCCACGAAGCCCTGGAGGTGAGAGACAGAAGGCTGCTTTTTTTTGTTGCCCAGTAGCTCTTTTCATTCCTAGAGTGTATTTCTGCACTGCTGCTTATGTGAAAACACCTGCAGTGATTCTAAGCATGGTATCGCTGCTATCGTGCATTAATTTGCTGAGACCCCCCAGCAAACTTGCAACAGACAACAGAGCTGCCTGTAGGACTGCTACTGCAGCCCAGCCCCATTGCCTTATGGTCATTAAAAGTTTACTTCACTTTTTCTTCACTTTAAGTCTTTTTGTTTTATTAAATCAGCCAATGTCGACCAATTGCGAACAGTGTTGAAGGTATTTACAAATGCCAAGAAGGTTCTTCTCCTGTAGTTTTCCAGGATTGTACAACTGCACAGAGGTATATATTTAATTAGATCCAGGATAATCAGCTTGGAATGGTAAGGATGTTTGACCTGTGTTAAAGATGCTGGGTGTGATGTGCATGTTGGTACACTTTGGTAGTATATAAACCTCACTTCTGGAATCAGTTCTATTTACCTGAATTTACTTGAAGATAGGAAGTAACTTGGAGATATTTTCCTTTTTCAGCAGATGCAGTATAGAATTCTAATGTACCACGATGGTCTCAGCAAAGTACATGGAACTGAAACGTCAGATTTTCAGCGTATTTAAACATTCTCATTACTATCATAATTTTGAAGTGATTAAAAAAAACCAACAAACCCCAAATAGGTTTTATGCGTGCTTCCTATAGGATCGTGCTCATATTCTCTGTTCAACACTGAAAGTAAGAACCAGCATCCAAGTTCAGTCAAATTTGATGCAAGAGCGAACTGCAGTGTTAACAAACGCTGTAAAAATGAGTGTTGTAGTAGAAATGCTGGCAGGCTCATTTTGAAAACACTGCTTTCCTCTTGCAAGCAAAATAACAAGGAAACTTATTTTGGAATACGCTCGTGGTTCTCATTCAGAATAAATGAGAAAGTCATACAAACAAATATGAGGGAAGTGAAAAATCACTGCTGCTGCATGAGGACGGATGTTTTTATGTGTGAATTACTTGAAAGCAAAGAACAGAACCAACGGGAGGCTTGTCCTTGAGGCTTGTTTTTTAAAAGTACTGATGTTTTCCTGAGCTGCGTTAGCCTGCGTGCGTACAATAGCTGGGTCAGATTGCTGTAGAATTCTGATGTGCGTGGATATTAACAGGAAACGTGTTAAATAAAGGCTTTTAGTCACTTTCTCTCTGCATTTCAAGTTGGTCACATGGCAAGGCAAAAGGCAAAAATGGGTGCTTTTAAGCCTCACACAATGTTTTGTTCGTTGTCTTCATTGTTTGATAGAAGTCTAGGCCTTCAAGTAAGTCAGAAGCCAGGTGGTTGCAAAGCGTTTCTTTGAATGATGAAACAAATGTAGGAATTGTATTCATAAATAATTATTCCCTTTTGTTTTCGTTTCATAGGGAAATTGCTTTCACCAGGCAACTTCACGAGAAAGCTCCTGATCTCTGTTTTTATTATATGGGTTTCTACATTCATTCGTGCCCCAAAATGCGATACAAGGTAAAGTGTGTTTTTACTTCTTTCCTTTGTGTACAATTAATTCAAAGCATTTGACAGTTCTCATAGTACCATAATATTTTTGTAAGTGTCACTTTGGATTTCAGAATAGGCTTTACATGGTTAAACGTGGACGCTGGTTACTCTTTAACTTGACTTAGGATAATTTATTTATTTTTTTAAAGCTTAGCTGCATGTGGTATTTATTACAAGTTGGCTTAAAAGCTGTTCACTTGGAGAGATTTTCAAGGCTGACAGATAATAGTTTGTCATTTGGTTACCTGGGTGTCTCATGTTTACCGTGTATCTGGCAACAGACTGAAATTCTCCCTTTTTTTTGTGTTTGACTGAATATTTGTGGAACTGTTGCTTAGTGACCGTAGGCAGAGATAGCATGACTTCCTGGGGCTTACTCTGCAGATAAAACTACGAGAAGCCAGATTGTTAGGAATTTTGGATCAAGTAGCAGAAAGGGTCGGGAGAATCCCAGGACGTTTGGCACAACCAGCCCATCACCGAATCTCCTTTGTAATCCCTGTTAGCCTCAACTTTGTTTAGACCTATATGCCCCGGGGTCCATCTCTTCTCTGTTTGTTAGATCCCATCTTTTCTTTACAAAGATATCGTTCTTTTTTAGTGTTGCTGCATAATATCAGAATAGTGAAAACTGACAGAAATTTGCTGAATGTTTACAAATAACAATGTATGTTAATAACATGGAAATCAAGAGTTCTTAGTGTTTTCTTTTTTCATCCTCAAAGCATGCTAAAAACCTGCCTTTTCAGCTTGTTTTCAAATAGCCAAAAAGCAGTAAGTGATGGTTGTGGAAGAAAAGCCAAAACACTGAAATAAATTGTGAAGCTAAGCAATGAAATGCTTCTGGATAATTCTGTTGCCCTTGTGAAGTGGTTGGTAGAGCAGGGTGGGGAAGAACTGACTTGTCAGATTGAACAACTGAAGCAACACCTGCTTGGCTTTGTGGCATTACGTGTTGAAGGCCTTGCCTGGTTCTGGTTTAAAGAGGTGTTAGAGGCTCCCTTTCCTTAGTGACTTCAGTCTGGGAGAAGGAAAGGCTATAGGTGCCATATATGCAAAATAAGTGGGCTGAAGAGCTAACCACTGGTTTTTATTTTCTGCTTCTCATTTTCTCTGCAACCTGTCTGTGCTAGGATGTTTGCGAATGGAGGCTGGGGACAGCATCTTTCAATGAGCAGTGTCTTGTAAGAACGCACATGTGTGATTGCACTGTAAGCAAATGTAATAGGATTTTGGAAATCTTAGGAAGTTTTCCTTCAAGCCACAGGTTATGATCAGTAGAAATTGTCTAAGGTGACATTTCTATTTGATTTTTTTAAAGAAAAAGGCAAAAACGCCTGAGTACTGGTTTTCACAATGCTGCCTTTTAGAGCTCACGTTTGTCAGTCTGAATGCTTTTGAAGCTGCCTTTTTTTTTCCTTGCTGACAGGGGATGTGTAAAGAACAGCGACTTGATGTTGATTTAAGGAGTTTGACAGGGTTCCACTTCGCATTAAGTCAATCTCAGTCTTCTGCACAAGACCTGGCTGAAATAATTGGGGATCTGTGCAACGGACTGTTCTGCTCATTTATGTTATAATCCAAGAGTGATGAATTAATGTTGTCTGCACAAGGACATAGCAGAATGTTTTAGTTTTAAATACACCACTCCTAGCTTGGAGGTATAGATATCTAACAGCAAATGTCAGTCTTGTTCTACATGGGTACTTCCTTGGAATGCAGATTGTAGACATCTCCTCTACAATCAGCAGTGCAGCTCTTGGACGGGTGGCTGCTGCTAAGCATGTTGGGGCAGAACTCAGCTCCTTTTTGGTGGTCAGCCTGTGACATTTTCATCTTCTGCTTCTACAAACGATACAATTTTTGATGTAAACGGTGTGTGATGTGATGTCCAGTGAAGATCGGAGGCCTGATTGTCATGGAAGAGGATCCTCAAGGGGAGGGGGTGGTTTCCAATGGCTCAGGAATAGGGCTGAGAAATCCTGAATTATCAGCAGCAAGCTAAATGGGTAAAGAGCATCATCCACCACAATGGATCATATCGGAAATTACACAGGTCTTGAAAAGCGAGCTTTCTTTTGACTCTTTTCCTTCCTGTTCCTTCTGTTCCCAAAAAGCTTGCATTTGATTGCAATGTAATTTTCTGTAATGGCAGAGTGCCGTGGAAATTGCAGATGGCGAACGGAATATCTCACAATTTTAGGCTAGTTTTTTAGTTCCCAGCTCTTCCTAGACTTGTTCCTATCTATGGGTTAATATTTACTTGCCAGTACAATAAAATCTACATTAAATTGAGACAGAAGGATTTCTGTAGTTCTACTAACTATATTAACATGGAAAAATATGATGAAAAACACAAAGCAATGGCATTATTCCATTTTTTGGAGGGGGAGGGGATAGACCCGCTACATACAAGATTAAGATGGTTCTCTGTTAAAATCCACAACCTTGTGGTTAAACTCTTCAGGCTTTGCTAGATGTGGTAGTTCTTATGTTGGAAAAATAGTATCCTGGAAAAATTTCTAGTACTTGTAAGATGCAGAGTCTTTTTCCTGATGTGTTCTGGAGCCTGTGATAAAACTTGAAGTACAAGGTGGTGTTTTATTTTAGGGTAGCATTGGACTCAGGCTTGCTTCTCAAGTGTTTACTTTCTGTGTCTGTAAATGTATTTTCAGCTAAAGACATTTGTTTACAAACATATATTCATAGAATTTCAGAACTAAACCAATGGCCACATCAGAGGGATACTTGAGAGCTCTTTCATTGTTTTTATTATGCCAAGCTTCTGTCTGATTTATCCCTGTGGTTATGTGTTATTAAACTTGCACTCTCCAGTTGCTGCTATGCTCACTGTGATGCTAATCTAATTTCTGTTCTTTCCGTCGTAGCTCTTTGATATTGATTTTGAGTCTGTTGGTGGGTGACACCAAAAGTATTTTGGTTCTGTGCATCTGGTCTAAATATGAAGTGCATTTGCTGCCCAGCCTTTGCCATTTAGATCTCCTGACTTGAAATCCTATTCTCCTCTAAGCTCTTATATTGGGAAGGGAGTGTTGATGAAGTTTGCTACCTGAGTTTCTTTACTTCTGGTTGTGCTTTTTAATGCTTTTTTAATGTCAATATTTGCATGCAAATAGTGCAACTGGAGCACTTATTGTCTCTGGGTTTTACCAGCCATCCCCCTGCCCTGACACCACTTGGTGAAGTCAGTAAATAAATAACATCAGCAAGCTTTGAACAGACCCAGTGCCTCCTTGCCTCACTATCTGTGTGCTATTTGAAGACCATTCTGTGATTTGAAGAGATGTTTTGACTGAAATCTTTATCCAGACTTGTATGCAGGCCAAAGTAAATGGAATTATTTCAAACAGTCTACTTTGGTATCAAGGCATGGCCAGACTTCAGATAGATGGAATACTAGAAAGGGTTCTGAAATGTCAAAAAAGAAACAAAAGGCTGATTCATCTGTGATTAATCTTTCTTGAACTGAATACCTCAGGCTGACTGCGGTCGTAAGCGGTGCCCCTGGAATTTTATAGAGCTCCAGAGCCAATTTCTTTGGCTGATTTTGGGAATTTCAGCATCACTCCTCCTGCAGCAGCGCGATGCGGCAGCAGCCTGCAGCTCCGTCTCCCATGTTGGTCTGCCTCCCACCTGGGGCTTTTTCTCCCTTCTGGCCATGGAACTCAGTTAACCTTTACTGAAAGCTTGGGTTCCCTGCATAGGCTGAAATGTTTGAAGGAAAACTGACTGACTGCAATGCGCCTCAATACAAACCTCTATGATTTTTGGTTATAAGCACAAGCTGACTCCAATTCTGCCACTGAAATAGCTTTGAAAAGCATCACATAGAAAAAGCTGGTGTAGGTATACCTCTGTGCTTTATCTTTTTCATTTAGCATGTATTAAAACTGTCACCAGCTGTAAGCCTGTTTTTCTCCATGCTGTCACTATTAACAATGGGAACAGATGATGAACCAAATTAAGGAATTGGACTTGCTCTGCTCAGGTCTGTTTGCACTGGTACTAGTGTCTTCTCCAGGATTAATTTTGTTGGTTTATAGGAATAACATACATCAAAATAAATTCCAAACGTGTTTACAAATAGGTCATAGATAGTCAACTAAGTAATCCGACAAGGCAATATTTATTACAGTTTACCAAGTTGTTGTGTGCGATGCTTCTTTTTGATAAAGAATTGCAGGTTGAAAAGCTGATGCATACTTGTAGAAAGCTATACAGGTTTTGACAGTGCAGTCATTTGGGGGTTTGGTTTTTTGGTGGGTTTTTTGCTTTTGCACAAAACTCTTTAAAAACAAGATAACAAAAAGCGAAGACTAAAACATATACTAATAACAATTGTAAAATAAAATCCAAAAATGGTGAATTGCAGAACGGAGTGGAAAATCTCCCTGCTTTTCAGTGGCATCCAGCTTTCTGCATGGCTTGTTAACATAGTTTTTAGCCACGTTACTTGTACTTTCCTTCCACTTCTTCATGGGACTTCCTCTGTGGTCAGGTTACCGCTCTGTGTTGGTATCAGCAGCTGAAACCGAGCTCTCGTTTTCTTGGAGACATGAATGTGCTCTGTGTGTTCCTTCTAATGGTTTGGGTTAGTGACTGCAGGGGGAAAAAGACCACTCTGAGTTATGACTTGGCTTTTGGCATTCAAATCCTAAGGGATTCTCTAGAACTCCTTTAAAATGGCTGGCCAAGACTTGCAATGGCATTTCAGATGATGGACTCGGCTGCAAGGGAAGCATTTTAAGGGGATTTATCTTCCACTGTACGTGTGTTGAATGCTTTTGAAAATCAAAATCCTTTAAGATATTTCTCTCCAGGTTGTGAAAATTGGGACGACGTTGTTGTTATGAGCATTGAAAGCCTCTGTTCTGAATAGCAACAACCATTATTGAGTGCTGACAGTGGATTTCCAATGCAAATAAAATTGCTTAAAAGTAGAGTATCCATTTCCCTGTTGTTTTTTATGGCAGTTCAAGATAATGAATGCAATTACTGTTATTATTTCCTCTAAGCTGCTGCGTTCTGTACGGTATGTAATTGGTAAATGATTATGGCGCTTCCTTGGTGCCTGTGTTGAAGCTGTGCTGAGTTTCATGCGAGATTTGCTGGGCTAAAACCAGTTGGAATCTACTTTACCGCTAGAAACAAATGCAGAGCTCAGCCAAGGCTTTGGAGTTAAGAAACTTCAGTTTTCCTTTTTCTAAATACTTGCAATGAAGACTTTTTCTTTGGTCAATGGGAACTCCTTTGGGGAAAAAAGTACTCCTCTGGCTTTATTATTCTAGTTTTGGAAATGTGGATTCCTTTTCAGTTGTTTACTTCAAGCTTTAGATGATTGAAGCATAGGAGAACTCAGGTGCAAGCACGGCGTGTATTTATGGCTGCCCACCCTACTTGTGGGCTTCTATCAGGACGGAATGAAATGGCTGTTGCGTAGGGCTCAGCAGATCTCTGAAGCCTTTCTTATTACTGTGCTGTCCCTTGGGGGAATAAATGCGTGCAGGCACTGGGGGTGTACACTATACAATGTTTGAAACTGTATCTGATAAAGTCATTTTGCAGAGTAAAGCTGTACGTGCAGGATACGGCCTTCCTAAAGTTTCACTTGTACACCTGTACCTTTTCATTTGATACGGCTCCAATTACTAAATTGGAGGAAATGGTTTTGTAAGCTTCTTTTTTTTTTTCCTTTTAATGTTTGAATTTGTATCTTTTCTGTACTGGATAAATAAACATTATTAAAACGCCCTCCTAAACCACTCTGTTCATTACCTGCGGTTTGGTGCTCGGATCCCCTTAAACCATTTTCACGCAGTCCTTCAAAACCAACCTCCCCCAGCTGAAATCAATAAGAAAATACAAACCAAGCCGAAAAATCCCAAGAGAACAAGATCCCATATAGCTTCTTTCAGAGAAGTATTCAAAATCTGTTAAGTAATCCCAAATATGACATGAGTTAAAATACCGATATTAAAATATTTGATGATGATAATATTGATTCTATTAATATTTTAATACAGTAAAGAGTTCCTATTTCATGTACAGCAAGATTACATCTGTATGAATATATAAACATATATATGGTTCAGATGTTCTGAAGAATAAAAACATGGTAGAAGTGGTGTTAATCACCGATGTGTGTACATCAGTAGCAACATGTTCTACACGTTTCACTTGCTGCATTAGGTTTTTCTATTTGAGTTGGTTTTCCTATACTGTTTCTTTGATAAATGTAATTTTGCTCATATGCATGAGGCCTAAATAAGCAAAAATCTAAGCCCACCTTAATGAAGGCACCCTAGGAAGGGTACAGTTTATTCTATGTAGGCTAATTCTGTACCACCAGATGTTTTCAGAGTTATTAGAGGTAACCTGACTGCCTCTGTCAAAGAGATCTGCTGAAAAGATTTGTTCAGGATTGTGTTAATAAACCTGACGCAAGCCATCTTCTACATGCTAATAGCTGCTGGATGTGTATCATGTCTAATTCATGGCTCTGCATGGTCATAAATTCACTGCTTGTTACTGCCTCCAACTGAATTTGAAGGGGGCTTGTAGCAGCTATTAGCAATTAAAGTGAGAACTGTAGACTGTGAAATATATAGACAAAAGTCATGTGGGTTTTGTTTGTTTTATTTTGGGTTTTTTTTTGGGGGGGGGGGGGAGGGTGGAATAATTTCTTCACAATTCACATCATTAATTTCTCTCCTTCATCCCAGGAATGAGGTCATGGCTCATGTTTCAGAATTTTCCATTTACAATTCTATAAATCCACTGGTCAGTGCTATAGTAAATGTCAGATGCATGCAAATCAATGTGCTTTTTCCAAGTCTCTAACAACAAGTGAATTAACGAAGTGCTGCTTTGTTGGCTTTGCTGTGTATTTTGTTGACTTAATTATTCTTAGATGCTCTTGAAATGCTAGTTAGGATCAAACTCAAGATGCTAGATCTTGAGTTTGGTCGGTCTGTCTCTCTTTGGCTGTTCACTCAAAGATGAGTGAATTTAGCATATGCTCAGGCAGACACCTTACGATGCCCTGATGCATAGGGCTCAATGAGTGCAATGCCTTCATTTCCTGTGCAGCCTTGTCTCTGTGTGAGGCTACTCAGAGGCATGCAAGTTTTCAAGCTCTGGGCAAAACAGCAGAGATGTGTCCTGGAGAACAAACAGCCCTTTAAATCTGTCACTGAAGCCATTGAGACACAGGTCAGTTTTACCCCCGCACCAGTCTGTTGAAGGTGGTGACATGTACAGTATTGGAACTCTCACTGAATTTGGTTGGTCTTATTGTATTCTTTCTGACTTTTGCTTTTCACTGATGAAATTCGCTTTAATTAAGCAGTGTTGTCAAGGGGGATTTATTTGGTCTGGAAGCCAGGAACTCCTGCTCCTCCTGGCTCTGCTGTATTTCACCTTGCAGTCTTTACAGTAGGAGCTGGCTGACAGGTCAGTTAATCCACACAGACTTCTTTTTTTTCCTCCAATTTTACAGGAAAGATTTAATGGTGGATACTCTAATGAGGTCTGGTTTTACTAAGAGTCTATATTTTACAGAATTATCACAGTACGTTTCTCTGAAGTGTAACATTTAATCTAGACAACTATTCTTTATTTGGAATGATTATTTTCTATGAGTTTGTTTAGCTGCTCACTGTACGGAGTGGGAGTATATTAATGAGGTTCTACTATTTGTCCTCGATCCTCATATTACCCTCAGTGCTTCCAACAGTCCAGTTTGTAAAAAGCTTCCTATATTTTATGACAGCGATTAGTCGTACATCAGTGTTGCTTGGGTAGGAATTGGAGTCCCAAATTGCTGTAGAGGGGAACGATTTGGAACCTGGAAGAAATAGAAAAATAGACTTGTCAGGGTCCATAAGGGATTTTGTAGTCCACAACCTTGCTCCAAGGCAGGTCCAATTACACTAGTGTTAACTTTTAAGATGCACTGGGACGTGGATCTGCCAAAGGTTTCCTTTGACATGTCTTTATATGTTGGCGGTTATATCCTTATATATTTTTGTGCTTTGTTTTTCATTGTGTTGTCTGACATGAACTTCCTAAACAATATTATTTCCAACCGCCCATCCACTCACCAAAATAAACCCCTCTGTTACTTCTAATGTTTTCTCCGAGTCACTTTTATTTTAATCCTCTTGCCATTCTTTATGATGTCCAATGGATTTTCTTCAGCAGATCCATTTCTTTCCTACAGAACAATGTCTAAAATTAGGCCTTCAAATGCTGAGGGCATACATTATTCACGATGAAGTTAACAATTCTTGTTATATAAGAAGATGCACAGACTCCGGAGACAAGGAGTCAAAAATGGGAATAGAGTACAGAGTTTTTAGAATGGGCTGAATTGGGACTTGGCTGAGGTTTTTTGGTGCTAAAGTTGTGCCTGAATGTGAGAGCACAGTGTGTATGACCTTGAACCTCGCTTCTGTCCATTCTGTTTTAACTAAGTATCTGTTTTAAGTTCCTGTTTTCTTTGTTTAGGAGTGAATATTGCAGTAAATGAGGTGATAGAGCATTGGGGGGCTTTATAGTTGCTCCCTACAGGATCTATGGAGTTTTTTAGGATGAGTTTTATCATCTTTGTTGTAGTGAGTGCTGGAAGTGGTTGTTCAAGGAAAGGAACAAATTAAGAATCAACGAACTCCAGAGCACACAGCTTTAATACTGGATGGCACTTGACAGTATTTAGTTGTTTTTTGTTGCTTTTTCCTTTTTCACAACACAAGTATGACCAGTAGAGGAGGAGCTTACTTCCTGCTATCCTGATAGCCGCCGACATTTTACAGATACGTGTCACTTAAAAATAAAGCTGTATTTTCTTTAATTGAGTCCAGGTGGGTCCCCCCTAGCAGAACAGCCAATGGAGAAGTTAAATATATTTGTTGCTGCTCCTTGAAAGGTTTTCCTTAATTGATCAGAATCAAGTCCCAAAGGCTTTCGAGGTTACCCTACTGGGGGAGGCTTCATGAGCTGTTGTCTTCTGCGTCTAAGACAATGACCAAACCAAAACCTCCTGCATTTCCCAGACAGTGCCAGGAGATTTCAGTGTATCACGTGAGACAGTTAACCGTGGGCTGACAACTTTGTTTAGTTGGTTTCAGCTGAGGAACTGAACTTGTCCTAAAAGGAATGAAATTGTTTCAGTTCTGGGAGATGTTACTAGCAGTTATTTGCAGCGTTATATGTGCAGGATGACTGTGAGATTCTGACTAAAAAGCTTTTGGAGGACCGGATCATCTATTTTTTTAATGGAACGTTGCACTGTTTGCTTCCCTTCCCATTCTCACTCTGAATGAAAATGGTAATTTGAAAATGTTTTCACAAGTAAAACTGAGCTAGAATGACACGGAAGAAAGGGGATGAAAACGATCCCATTGTTAACTAATTGAAGAAGAATGGGTTCATGGAGCAAAAGCACACAGGAACCAAATGCTTTGTTTGATCCCAACACAAATGCACTGTTGTTCTATGAATGGATAGAAGAGGAGATGAGCTTTTTGTTCCACTAATCTATTGATTTTATTTAAGATACTGAGGCTAGTGTTCTGCAGGGCTACTTAGTGCTAATGTGTTCAGTAAAGTTGATTCATCATTTGTGAATGCTATTTTTCTCTTTTACATTCTTTTCATTTTATTCTTTACTGGTTGGCATTGTGTGGCTTGCTATTAATCCTTCTTAATTATCTTCCATTCAGGGGTGGAGCAGAGGGATTGGCAGCCATTTTTGTGTTACGTTCCATCTGGGAGGACTTGCTGCTCTTTGCATCCTCGGGTCACATCTCCCAGTGGCAGTGAAGGATGCTGAGTAAAATGTTGCATGTATCTCATGAATTATTTGGTTTTGATAGAGCTTGTTTTGGAAGCCCAGACTGAAGCCTTAGTTTGGAAGATTAATTCACAGATTTTTATCTGTTTCGCTGTTTGATGATGGTTTGATGAATTCGTCATCGCAAAACTATTTTCAATCATTGAGTGTTGGTAAAGGAATTCTGTGCGTTAGATGTTGCTTCCATCACACTGGTGACTGAATTGGTAGTCCCCAGGCCTCCGTGGTGACAACCCCACCTTCTTATGGGGCTTTATTATTTTCACTTTGAAAAGTGGGAATGACAAACTGCTAAGGTCAAGCACTTGACATTCTGTAAATGCAGTTCTATTTTTAATATGCTCCTAATCCAGTATTTAGGCATACATTTAGTATGCCCTTGAATTACCAGATTTTGGTACAATCAGGACATACAGGGCATATGGTATAGTTACTGACTCCAGCCTTCAATCTTGTTTTCTTCTACTGAGGCAATTATAAAGGAATCAGTTTCCAAACATCTGGTTATGAAAGGAAACTGAAGCGATGGTATTTCAACTCAGATACTGCATAACATTAACGTATCCCCAAAGTATGTTTTCCTTAATGTGCAAGTGGACATCTCTGTACGTTTTAACCCAAATTATTGCCATGGAAAGCATAGTAGCAAATCTGTTCTAACCAGTTATGAGAATGTTGAACTTGGGCTGTTATACAGAGCCAGAAGCATACGCACATGCGTTTACACAGCTAGTAGATGCAAAGCATGCACGTAGGACGACTGCTACAGAATTTGATACTGTAATTTCATTTTGTTCAATTTTGGATACTTAATAAAAATGGACTTCCTTGACAAGAAACCCACTACTTGAAGTTTAATAATCTTGTATCTAATAAGGGAGAAATAATTTGTTAACAGGAGGAGGGATTTGAAAGCAAGTCAATGTGAAATAGTGCATGTTGAAAGAATGCTGTTATTTCTTGCAGAGCGTGTTTGCAGTGACCGTTCCCTGTGAATAACTTGACAAAACTTCAATGCATCAATCTATCTGGACGTATTTTCTGTGTTACCCTATGCTTGTTCAGTGTTCCTGTATTTGGATTCCTTCCCGTTTCTTACGTTTAGCCCATTTCTGGAGAGGCTCAAGAGCACTGAGGATACTATGAGTCTTAGGTCAGCCTTTCTTGTGACGGTGAATGGAGCTCTGATCTGTTCTTCAGTCTTGAGTCTGAAGGTTGAGCAGATTAACAGAAGCTTGTACAGGCAGTCATGTCAGCATGGATTTGGCTTTCTGCAGAGCTGTATTTTTTGGTTTGCCCAATATCAGATCAGGTGTGTTTGTGTCCTGTAGGGGGAGCGTGGTGCCTAGCTGCTTTGTACCTTTTCATTTGTGGAGACCACGCACATCTCTCCTATGGTGACAAAAAGTACTTTTGGCGGTGCAAATTTGCATCTCGTTGAGACTGCTCCATTGTTATCAAGGATGGTTCAGTTCAGATGTTGGCTTACAGGTGTTGAGGGTAGACACAAGGTAAGGCACTAAAGGTGCTCCTGGGGAGCACAGAGAACTTTGTGCCCTGATGCTCCCCTCTCAGCAAACAAAGCAACCTTGTTTAACAAACACTTGACAAGCTCAGTTGACCTAACGTTAGAATGCTTATTTCAGGAATGAGAACTTACAGTGAAAATAAACATTTTTATGGGCAACAGAAGAAAGTTCCTTTAAAGAGTACTTCTTTGATGGTCCGGATTTTTGTACAGGTACTTCTTCTCTGTAGTGTTATTTACTGTTAAGTTCTAACACATGGTTGGAATACACTGGCAAAGCAAACCTTGTCACTTTTTTGTTTGTGGATGGAAAGTCAGTGTGACAATGTCTGACAGCGGTGTGTAATTTTGTCATTCCTGATAAAGAGTTGTGGGCACTTAAACGCTGAGATTTAATTCTTTTTCCTTCGGAGTTTTAGTATAATTCACATCTTTTTGTGTGCAGTATGAATGCATTAATTTGATTTTATTTTATTTTTTTACAATGTTATTTAGCCAGTATCCCAGTGAAATATATTTTCTTACTAATTAACTTTGCTGTGCTATATGCTCTGCCCGTTTGCTCAGCTTTCTATAGGTTTTATTTGTAACGCACATGTGTTTTCCTATGGTCAGTTTGACTAAAAATGTATGGTGGAATGTAGATTAAAATGCTTCATTTCCAAACATAAAACTGAGGTGCAAGTCATTGTGATCAAAACCAAAATTCATCTGCCATGGCAGCTGTGTGAAATGCTACCAAAATGTTCAGGCAGAAGCACGCATGAGATGTCCTTGCAGTGATATAGAATGCTAAACCAAATGTATCAGGTTTTGAGACTACTTTTTTGGATAGTCTTGATGATTGTAACAAAAAACGGTGATGTATGTACACGTTTGAGGTTTTAAAGTGTTAATACGTAGATTCTGTTTGAATACTTAAGAAAGCAACAGTCCTAGCTATTGAATGTGCTTCAGTGTTGAATAGTTCAAGGTGAAGTATTTGTCTCTGATTGGGTTGTTCTTTCTATTGGCGATGTTTCAAAAACTTGCCAAGCGTACCATACATAAATAGAAAGGTCCAAAGTTTAAAAAAGAAATCATTTCCAGTTCTGGCATATCCAGTCAGAGTATTATTTCTTGCTCTTAAATGCATGCAAGCGAGTAGAAATTAAAGCTGGAGTGCCAGTTTTTAAAGTTGTATTGTTTTTCAATGTGATATAGTTGCACGAGCGCTGCAAATGCTTTTTAAATTCATGCTTTAGGTGCATAGCATAGCTTAATTTAAAGCCAGCTTCCCTTATCTGAATTCTTAACTGGGAGTGTATTTCAACTCCTTTGAACATTGGTGATCCACAGTTCTGAAGAGCTGTCAATTAGTCCTCTGATTTATTATGTCGTCAAATACCGCACAGAATGAGTCAGTAGCTGGGCACGGAGGTGAAATATGGAATGACTCAGTGCAAGGCGACCAGCAGGCACAGACTTTCCTGAGCACGCCTTGTTTTCTTGCCCTTGGAACTTTGTCTGGAGAGAATTTTGGCAAGTTCTGTGCATTTCTGGCTGAGCTTTTGGAAACCCCATTAAGGGCAGAAGCAGAGCTTTGGGAAAGTCTTGTACGGAGGCATTATTCCCATTGACGATGTGTGTTTGGCCAGTGATAAAAAGCAGAGTTGAGGCTGTGATGGGTGTAGGAGGTAATGCAGAGTGGATCTTATGGGACACTGAGGGGTTTTGGGGTTGGAGGGTTGGGCATGGAGGGTTGGGTCCGGAGTTAGAAGAAGAGAAGGCTGTCTGAGGAGAGCAGCTTGAGGGATGCTGGGAAAGATGGGGAAGGCTTGGAGCTGCTGAACATGAGCAAATGCCAGGGAAAACAGCAAGGAGCTTGGAGATAGCCACAGAACGAGCAGCTGTAATGAGGAGTTGGGTTTGAGGCCAGACATGAGGGTAAAGCACACTCCAAAGGGTTAGATTTGGAGAAATTCTTGGGCGGGAGGTACTGGGAGACTGCACCCAGCAGCAGGAAGGTGTGTTTGCAGGCAGGGGGGCTGCAGCTGGGTAAGATGGAGAGCAGTGTGCGTGCTGGAAAGTGAATGCTGGTCTGGTTGGAGAATACACATGCTTTTCTCTTGTGTAGTCCTTCAGAGTTGTTAAGGGTCTTATTGGTTTAAAAGGAGGGAAAAAAGAAAGAGAACTGAGTTGAAGTGAACTGGGTAAGGGTTTGGGGCTTAGTCTCTGCTTTTGCCAACGTCACAGAAGATTCAAAAGTTGATTTGCGTGGTTTTACTTTTTGGCACATCGTAATTCCACTCCGTGGTTTAAAAATAAATAAAAATAAGAGTTGTGCAAAAAGCCTTCACACATCCTTGTGTCGTACTGGTGAATGTTAATGCAACACACGCTAGGATGTGTATGTCCTTCATTTGATTATTTCACTTTATGGTAAATATAAGAAAATGTACGAAATAAAGTATTTAATAATTACAAGAAGTAGCATGAGCTCATGGCAGCTCTTTAAGGGAATGATATGGGATCCCCATGATTGAAATGCTCACCTTGTGGGGTTTTTTTGTTGCCACTTCTCACAGCTGCCAAAATAAACCCCTTTTAAGATGGACTGAAGTCAGCATAGCTGGTGTGTTTCTAATGGAGCGTTCCTCCTGAGGCCCTGACTTGGGTTTTATCTTTTTGTCGTAGCTTTTCCTAATCTCTTGTTCCAAGTTTATTGCTAGGGTCTCCTTAAGAATTTCTACAGCAGTATTAAAGTAAACCAGCTCCATTTCGGTAATCAGATGATTTGTGTTCTGACCACGTATGAGCTTAACTTCTTTTTTTCTCTTTTCCATTGGTTTCCCATAAATTTTCTCTTTAACCATGCTACTTTTTCTAGGATTCTTGAGTAGCTTCCCTATGGTGGAATATATGATGGATACTGGCTTCCAGCTTTAGAACTGTGTCCGTGTGGCGCCATCTTTAATTTGACTTGTTCCCAGCTGGATGTTTAATGGTGATTTTCAGTAAATATTAACTCTTTCTTTATTTTGAAATCACAAGATTAAGGCCTTTTTTTTCTGAAAGTTTTGAACATATGGCTCTTGTAAGCTCATAGGGAATCTGTAAATATGTGCATACACCTTGAAATAAGAAACAGTCTGAAATTTCAGTCTTGTGTTGATGTCGCTGTTCTGTCAGCTCAATGTCATTGACATTGCTTAAAGCATTACTAAACAGGAGAGATTAAATGACAGTATTTGAAGATATGCAACGTTTTGATAGTGGTATCAGTCCATAGAATTTGTCAGGAGTTTACAGTGGGCACCATCCCTTATCAACATCTTGTATTTTTGTATGCCGAAGACCAAGATTCTATGAAATGCTTGTTTTCATGTAGATAAAATGTAAACAGTGTGGGTGAGCAACTCCTTTGAATTTCTGCACGAAATGCATTGGAAAGAATAGAACTAAAGGTATGAGAATCAGCACATCTTTTAGAACAGGAAGGAGAACACACTAGGGAGATTCGGGTTGGATGTTAGGAGAGATTTCTTCTCTGAAAGAGTGGTCAGGCTCTGGAACAGGCTGCCCAGGGAGGTGGTGGAGTCACTGACCCTGGAGGCGTTCAAGAAATGTTTAGATGTTGTACTGAAGGACGTGGTTTTAGTGGGGAGATAATGGTGGTAGGGTGGACTGTTGGATTGGATGATCTTGGAGGTCTTTTCCAGTGTTGGTGAATCTGTGAGTAATTCCCTTACATGTTGTTCAGTTCTCAAAAGTAGTGTGAGATTTATGGGCTACAAGGTCAGTTTTGGTTAATACGAACAATATTGCTTGGGGATTACAGCGTGTTGTTCTTTGATAACAAAAGGTAGCTGAGCTTCCAGGAGTATACAGTCGGGCCCTAAAAGCTCTGATTGCATAATGAATGCCAAGTTTAGATAAAATCACTCACGTTTTTGTTACCAGAGTGTCAGGCAAGCGTTTGCACGTGCAATTGTAGATTCTGTGGTTAAGTCCAAATTGTTATTTATTCGTCCAATTATCCGCATTCCATATGTTTGCTGATTGAACTCCTTTTAGAGATGCGCTTCCTTTTAAGTGCAGTACTTTTGATGATAAATCTGAAGCATCCGACCATCTTTAATTGATAAAATAAAGTTTTGTTGTTCGTTCTGTGTGTGTTAATCTTGAGGGCTTGTTTGTTTGTGAGGTTGGAGAGAACGGTGAGGGTTGCTTTTTTTTCCCTCCCTTTAAACACACAGGGCACACAGGAGTGACACGGTGGGCTGGAAGCACAAGTGGATTCAGATGTCCAGCTCAGTCCTGCTGGCTGTGAAAGCAGGACATTGGGGTTACTCTTCTGGGGTCAGCAGGGACCTTTTCTGTTTGTGGAATGAAGTCAGGGAGCAAGGGTCTGCTGGAGAACCGAGCTGCTGGGATTCCAGTGGGGTTGTCTTTCAGTTGGGAGGACTGAATTTAATAAACCCGATGCACTCTTTTCTCGTGTTGTGCTGCTTAGCTCTAATGGATTGCTGTTGATGATTTGGAATTATTTTGTTTACGTAGTCTGAGAGCTTTGTTTTAAGCAGCTGGGTGGAAATTGAGATGAAGGCAGTCTTAATTCACTTTTAATAAAAGATCAATGGGTTTATTGTGAAGAAATAGGATACAGATGTAAACTGCACTCGATAAAAGAATTAGATGTGTGTTTAACCTTCCCTTTTTGTTTTTTCAGTGCTACTGGTGCTTGACCTTTTTTGTTTTCCAGACTATTCTCTTTCTTGGTAGTTTTACATTTTAAGTTCTACTTAGACTACAAAAACAAACTCTGCTGATGTTTTCCATCTCAGATGCTTACCAAATCCCTCAGATTTTACGAAATATTCAAAAAGTAATCTCCAGACTTAAGTCTCATTAAAACCTTTGCCCTTCCTGTGGGACAAAAGTTCAGAGAAGTTCTGGTCAATTTTGATTTGGAAATTGTAAAACAAAAAAATATCATGGTGTGAAGTATTAATTTAGGCTTGGCAGCTTCACTGTAAAATGTGTTTCCAGAAGTTTCCAATTACGATGCAGCATATCTAGTAGTAAGATGGGGAAAGCACCTTAAGGGTTTTGTTTCTCTTTATATGAGGGAAGGTGACCCAGACTTCTCTGAAAATGGAGTCTTGTAGCTCTTTTTATTAAATAGATGGTCCTGTTTATATTGCGATGAGTTGACTTGGTGGAAGGAACCACACACTCAGGATTTCCTTAGCTATACTACTTTTCAGTACTGCTTTTTAATCAAGTTATTTGACAGATGCTTGTATCTGTGTGACGCGTGTGTATCACAATGGTAGTAATGGTCATTGAGGGAAACTACAGCTCGAAGGCTGCAGTAATTAAACACAGTTGTTCAGGGTTATGTAATGGCTGTCCAAATGCATTGTTTCCAAAGTTAGCTGGTGACGGAGGCATCCCAATAGCAAACTGTTGGACGTAGGTGCAGTTGTTGTATCTTGACAGAGTGCATTTTATCAGCCGGTGGTTATTGGGTTTACAAAGCTGAACCTGAAGACAAGTGCTATGGGGTGGTCTGTAAGATGGTCGTTTTTATTGTAAACCTTGTAGTTGAATATTCCCGGGATGGTTTGGGCAGCACAAACAGTGCTTAGGGACTTGTGTACTGTGAGGCAAAGAAATGTTGTCAGTTGTGGTGTTGTTCGTTTTTTTTCTTTTACTGTAGACTGACTTTTGAAATGTACGCTTATTCAATCTGAAGCCAAAGAGAAATATCTGAAAAGCAAAGTCTGAAAATCCTTACAAAGTTCTACTGTGATAAGTAGCTCTGCAATAGGAGATCCCCTTTTTCTTATTGATGTTGGGCGTACGCGGCAAACTGGTAGTATTAAGAGTGAGTATGAATAGTAATCTTGTAGACAGGGCTTTTTTAGACCATGTAAATATTTGTGTCAGTAATGATTTTGAACATGTGCCTTTTTCCTGAATGCAGGCCTTCCTGTACATGACATCTAATCTGGCTGGATTCTCAGGAGGAAAGTTTTCACAGCCCAGGAGTTAAGGGGATAGGGGGGAAAGAAGAGATTGATCTATCATCATTTACAATTGGTTGTAATCATTGGAGGAATGGAAAAAAAAAAAAAAAGAGTAGAAGCCCTTAGAAATCACTCCATTTGATTTAGCAGTTCCTGTGGATTGCCTTTTTAATTATGTCAGTATAAAGAGAGTGCCAACACTTGACCGAGAAGCTCACCCATGTGTGTCCCTGGGTTCCCACTTCCTTTGCTGAATGATTCATGGGATGTGGGTTTAACTGGTAGAGGAAATAAAATACCTTTAAGGGAGAAAAAACTCTTACCTCTATCATGTTTGGAAATAGTTTTAAAAAGCAAGCAAGGATACTGAAGAGCATCAATGGTTTAACTTTTAGCTCTAACTCTGTTTTATGTCTCTGGTTGGTGAGACCTCTCTGTGTCATTGCTTCCGTTTCGCTCATCTTCAGGGAAACTTATTGACTCAATTCTAAATTTGAGGGAAGAGGAAACCTCAGAACTATTTACTTGTTTTTGCCTCTTAAATTAAGTATTATGACCCCTCCCAAATAAATACTGAATTTACTGTGATGGATTTGGGGGTTGGAACTAGCTGGCACTGCTGGAATGTACCACCCACTCCTCACTGTGCTCACCTCTGCTGGTTGGTCTCCACACACATTTGGCAGGCGTCAATGAATGTCAGTGGGTGCCTTTTTTCCACATTTAGGAATTCAGTTCCACACCTTTGCTCCTTACACATGTCCATGTCAGATGCCATTGTGTCAGACTGCCTCTCTGATGCCATCTGTCAATCACTGCCATACCAGCACCATCCACCTCCGGCACTGTGGGCCAAGGTAATAAAATGGGAGGCGTTACGTCTGGATCAGCCCTCATAATTTACTATTTAGTGGCAAGATCTTGTAGAAGGACAATAAGTCAGCAGTCTACGTACGTAGGAGCCTAACTGTGCTTGCAGGAGAGGCATCCCTGTCACCCTGTGCTTGTGCTTTCATGGCTGTTCTGAGAGATGCTTCCTTGGCCAGAGGCAGAAATAGCCAGCTGAGAAAATGTCTTTAAATCCACGAGTAACTATGCTTAATTTTTTGCCTGTTAATGAAAAGGAATACTTTTTCCCTAATCCTTAATTTATTTCATCTGAATAATAGTGTCTAAACACATTCTTTAGGCATTGCATTCCCATCCCTTTCAACTGTTTAGATAGTTGAACAGTTGAATGCCAGTTCCATTCTCTGGGTTTAGAGGATTTTCTAATGCCATGAAGTTTAAGCTCCTCTGTGGAACTGAAGGAATATTGTTTTCACTTCAGATAGAAATGGGAACAAAATTATTCTTTTATTCATGTGGACAGTTGTGACTTCCATCAGACATAACATTTGTATTTCTGACTCAACCATTTCAACTTGACAGGACTTACATAATGAAAAAGTTCATTCTTTTGCTCTAAATATTGTCAGGAGTTGAACAGAAAGAGAATTAAAAGAAGCTGGAATCTCCGTAAACATCCAGAAAATGGTCTCTAAAACCATGTGTTGTTGCACTGGGGTGCCCCTACAAAAGAACAGCAGAGCTTGTGAATGTGGCTTTTCACAGAATTACGTTCATTGATGTTGAAAAAAATCAACCATTAGTCTTAAGTACCTGGCAAAAATATGAATTTTTCTTTCCAAAATCATCACCATCATGACCTATTTAATTCAAATGAAGAACTCTTAATTGCATTGAGGGCAGCATGATGAAATCCTTAGATGTTTACAATCTATTTACTGTATATCTGTTTTTCCAAGCTGATATATGTCGTGAATTTCCAGTTTGAAAATTAATTAAATATTACCACCGTATGGCTATGGGGACTGAGAGTAAATGGATTAAACGGGTAATGGCTCAAAGGTAGATCTTTGTTTTAAGTTATAGGCCAATGAATAATCTTACTGTAAGTAACTTTAAAAAAAAGACTTGATTAGGTTATTATTGCTGAGGTGGTGATTTTCTGTGTAGCAGAAGGGGAAATAAATATCGCTGTTTAGTTTTAGGGAACGTCTGCAAAGAATATCTTTTAAATCAATCAAATACAATCGTAGAATTTCATAATGATTACCTGTAAGCTATTCCAGGAAAAATTCCATGCATTGAAAAGACAGTATTGCTATTTAATGGGCAGTGAACAAAATGCTCTATCACTAATGCAGTAAAAATAAAATCCCACTTACTGTGTTCTTTTTCTATTAAAAGGGTGGGTTTTTGTTTTTTTTTTGTCGCTGTTCATTTGTGAGAATGAAGAACATTTGAGACAAGCTGCCTTCTGAGGTGCTGAGTTTTTTAGTGTCAGCACCAGCTCAACAGATCACTGGAGGATAACTTAAACACAGAGTTTCAGTAAGGAGAGCCAAAATTGCTCGAGTTCATCTTGGTTAACATAAAATATACTGCGTTAATTTTATTTCATTTTTTTTCAAGTGCCAAGGTTAAGTCTGTATTCCTGAGCTAATGCAGAAATGACTAAAGGAATAAGCTTGTGTTTACAGTGAAGCTGTTTCTTACTCAGTTTGTTTAGGTTAGATTATAAAACTATTCCTTTCTCATAGGAAAGTCTGGAAACGTGAAGCCAGACTGTACTTGTGCAACTGATGTGACTCTTCTTTTTCTCCTTTCCTCCCTTGTAGGGTCAGTACAGACCCTCTGACTTGTTGTGTCCGGAGACGTATGTGTGGACTCCCATTGAGCAATGTCTCCCTCTGCTCGAGCTTTCCAAATACTCTCGTTTCAACCAGGATGCGAAAGCAGGTAAGGTCACAGGTAATGATAAATGATGTAAATTGTCTGTCTCATATTTATTGCATATCGGTATCGTTTGCTTCTGCAAAGTTGTAGAAATGTTGCCTTTGAGGGGGAAGAAAGTCTAGAATTCACGACTCTTCCCGCAATCATTAGCAAGTAGATTGTTTTATCACTGAACGTATGCAACACAAGTTTTAAATCCATTCTGTTTTACAGGTAGTACGTAGTTCAGAATTGACGTATTTTGGTGTTTTTCAGGTAGTTTTGTATGCTGCTTTATGAACAAAAATGACTACTTATTCCTTTCTTAGATTCTAGTCTGATGAGCGCATAAAGAGGCAAAGTTGGAATCAGTGCAGAAAAGGGAAGTGCAAAGGCATCAGGTGTTAAATAAGCAAACTGCTAATTTAGCTTTTCGATCTAGCTGAGATTGGGAAGAATACAACAATAGAAACACCTCAAGCATCTTGAATTACATGGAACATAAGTTGTACATTCTGTAAAATAAGTACTGACTGATTTGCATTGAATGGTCAAAAATATTTTTAAAAAATCAGGTCAGATACACTGCTAGACTCAGGCACTGATTTAAAAGTTTGAATAGAATTCACATGGGATGTATTGTACACATAGAGAATGCAGGCAGCTGTGTGGTGGGAAATAGCCTTGGGCGTATGGTTGGATGCACTTTGGAAAAAAAACCCATTTATAACCTTCAGAAAGCTCTGTGTCTAAGGTACGTTGGTCCTCATCGACCAGATACGTCATTAGATTGGTGAAAGGAAATAGGGGAAAAAAAATGAGAGGTAAAATGAAGAACGGTTTTGGAGGCTGGGGGTGTTAAAGATATTTAAGAAGGAAATAGAAGGAAAAGAAGTGTATTCATTTAAGCCCAGGACTGACAACTAAATTACTCTGCCTTTGACAGTGTTAACCCGTGTAAGCAAAGGGGCATCATCTTCTCAATTCTGTGAAATTCCTGTGGGGTACCAATGCTTTTGGAAACTGCGGGGTATAAAACATCGCATCGTTATCAGCACAAAATATCTCACTCCAGACATTACTGGAGCTGTGACTTACATCCCGTGGTTAAAGGAAATTAAAACATAGCTACGTGTTGAAGTGTATTAGGCCTGCTGAGAGCTTATAGCCATTTGAGGTTTAAAGATTTGCTAGCTGTAAGGAAGCTATTTCTCAACAGCAGAATCAGTTTCCTCCTCCTTTTCTTTCCTCTCTGCAGTAGTCAGCAATATGAGTTTAATTAAGTTGCAGCAAATTACAAAATGAGCAGTAGAAATGATGATGTGCTTTATTCCTCTTGAATACCTTTCTATAACGCAGCCTTCAGTTATGTCAGTTAAGTAGGTCATGATTTATCAGCAGTGGGACTTCTACTTACAAACTGAGGGCGATAACCAGACCCAGTAAACAACTGGGAGGAATGGTGTGGCTTGCACTGTTGCCCGAGGCGATAAAACAGTCACTGCAAATGGTCATCTTTTAATATGGTCCATAATGCCAGAAGATTTCTGAAGCATTACCTCACACCAGTTTGTTCATCATATTTGGCAATCTTCTAACTCCTTTTCCCTCCCATTAAAAAAAAAAAAAAGAGAAGATGGCTAATAAATGTGCTAGTTGCAGGTTATGAAAGTGCTACTTCAGGAGAGAGTGCTGCACGCTCTGACCTGCCAAGTCTCTGCGATGGGAGAAGGGCTGCTGAGTATTCATGCCCATTACCCCACAGAGCTCTTTGCTATCATCAGGTATTTATTTTCTTTTCTGGGGAAAAAAAGCCTGAGATAGTCACAAAAAATAGTAGAAATTTTATGAAGTATCAGGAAATATTCATCATCCTTTATGGAAGATTGTGTCTGTTTTACGTTATTTGGTTGTCCTGTGCTTCAGCGTTTTCAAATGGTTTTGAAGTATTGTTTTCCATGCCCCTGTCTGACGTCTCACACGTTTGTTAATAGTTGGAGAATGAAGAGAGGAGAGGCGAACTGAACAAGGTTGTTAACTCTTTATACCTCAGAGATGAACCTAGAAAAGTGTCTAGCAGTTAATAACTGAATAAAGCAACCGCGGGCACTGCAGTAACTCACCTTTTCATTACTTAAGGTGGCAAATCATGGGTGCCCAACAGCTGAAATAGATCCAGCTCTTGACTTCTGGCCAGTGTGCTGAGATTCAGCCTTACTTAACCTGAAAACACTCTAATCATACAGAGAAAATGATGACTTGTGACAGCAAACTCTCAGATTTTATATTTTAATAAACCATGCTGGTAGCCTCTTCATGTGTAGTTCCTAGCCTCTATTGGAAAACACCAGTGACTTTAGGGGGAAAAAAAGGCTGCATAGCAGTGTTAAAATAACGTTCGTGGTTAAAAGGTCATTCCTTTGTCAAATGTTCTTGCTTTTCTGAATTACCAATTTTACCTAGATTACACAAGCCTTATGCTGAACAGATTTTTCAGTGGTGTTGTCTGGCATCATCTTATATATGAAAGAGGTTTATTAAGGTTCTGTTGTGTTTATTATTAAGCAGCAGCCAGTCATTTACATACAAATAAATCAGCAGTTAGTGAGGCAGGGCAGAAGCTGAGAGCTTGGATAGTGATGAGCTCTGAAAATAGAGGCTGTGCTAAACTGCATTTTGTTGAGGTGATGTACAGGCCATGCGCTCCTACTTTGTAAGGATGAAATATATATGAAACAGAGCTGCCAAAACTGATGGAGTTGCACTGAAGAAAGTAGAAATGAATGAAAGATTACTCTGCAGGAAAGTACTTGTCTGTGACTTGGACAATACATTGAAAGTAGTGTCCAAAATTCAGTCATATGGTAGTGTTGTGCTAAAATATTTGTGGCTGTGGTCAGCCTTTCACGCTAGTCCAGTGCCTCTTTGCAGAACCGGTCTTCAGGGTTTTACTTCATTGGTACTTTCACTAGCAGTTATGCCTATGAGATAAATACAGTATGAAAAGTATTATAAATAATTTACTTGGTATCTCAACATACTTTTATCCCTCTGCTTCCCATTTTTCTGACTCTAACCCACTGACGTCCTCTTTTCAAACATCTGTTGAGAATTTCAGTTTGTTGCGCCTGAGACAAGATTGTGAAAACAGTTTTTGTGAGGTAAAATCTTCGTGATAATTTGCTTTGGGGATGGTAATTAGATTACTGAGAAACTGCAAATCTTTCTTCCCATCGCCACTGGTCTGTCAACGCCTTCAAGAAGCGACTCCAGATAAGGATAGATCCATTCTCAGTGTAATGTAGTGGTTTCAAAGCCTTTAGCATGTCATGTAACTTGGGGGTGTGTGTGTGCAAACCACTGTAAGCAGGGTGGTTTGTTTTTTCGCTTTTTTGTCACACAAGTGAAAGGCAGTGTTTGATCAGGGCCGATGGACATGGCCCACAGAAGTCTCAGTTATAATCTGCTTCCCATCTTCGGTGTCCAATACTTGGAACAAAGTCTATGAGCAGCGCAGATCAAAAATGATTTATCCTGACTGGTTTGCTTACTGATATAGCTAGTTATAGCTAGTATACATCTGTTCAGTGTCCCGTGTAACTGATAATGGAACAAAATCAAAATGCAAATGTGATACGTCAATTAAAACCGACGTCCCTTTTTTAGCATTGAAACACACGTGGCAGAGACATAGACTCCTCTGTGTAGGCTTTGCAAATTCATGGACAGAAGGCATTCTGCTCCAGAGAGAATAGTCTAACACAGAACACCATGGGTGCTAAAAGGTGGTATAAGGAAACGGAGAAACGACTCAAGTTTTTGTGGTAGATCTTTCCCACGTGTTGCAGAACTGTTAACCCCATTTTCTTTGCTATGTACAAAAATGAAGTTTTAATAGATTTGCTGCATTGTTCTGCTGCACGTCGTAAGTTAGAGCAGTAAAAGGCAAACAACATTCCAGAGATTTAATAACTTCAGAATCCTGATCCTCTTGATTACGCGTATTAATGCTTCTTGAAAGGAACCGGGGGTTATTAGTTCATTAGTAAATAAGACTTAAAACTCTTACCCAGAAATGTGCAGGCTTGGGCTGTTATACAAAAGTGCATTTATTTGATATATGTATTTGTATACAGAATGTTTTCACTAGAAAAATAAATCTGTTGCAACTATTTCAATAACCTTGGTTTCCATTGCCAACATTCAACACATCTCATTTACAGTTTAGCTACTATTCTTTGCTAATAAAAAGGACTTATTTCAAACATGTTTTGCATTTTGCATCATAAGCTTCGTGTAGTACAGGTTAATGAGCAAGTGGATCGGTGCATTCAAGTTCTTGAGATTGTGAAAATGTGGTCACAAAGATATCACAGATGGAAAGCTTTGAGCCAGTTGTTTAGAACTGTGCCATCATCTGATTTCTGGAGAAACTGCTGGTCTCCTCAAAACAGCATCTGTTGAAGTTATGGTGCAGAGAGTTTTGAAAACATTTTAGTAAATTCTTTTAGATTAATAATTAAATTATTCCCAATAACCAACTCTTTGTTTTCTTATAATAGCAATAGGCAATGTAGACAGTGCCAATAAGGTGTAGCCAGGCCAATTTTCACTCATTTTTTTTGTTATACTTGGATTAAATTGAAATGACTGGCATGGGATTTTGGTCTAATATGCAAAAATACACTCAAATACTCCAGTGATTCTGTAATAAAAAGGTGACAAACTTTATTCACTTGGTTAATTTGTGGTACTAAACAGCTGGTGCTGCAGCTTTGAAAATGGTTCAGAACCATTTACGCATCAGAAGCAGTGCATGAATTGGACTAAGCATTGGAAGTTAGAGTGAATCATCAGCTCTGGAGTATTACAAAACAACTGCCAAGAAAGAAAGGACTTCAGATTGTGACTTGAAGTACAGTCACAGTATGAACTCCATTTAGCGTTGTTAGCAAATCTCGAAGTTTGGTAAATATTTGTTTAAAAGTCAGTGTTTAATGTCATGCTAAATGTGTCTGCGTCTGACATTGAGTAAACCAACACTCCATGGGAAGCTCCATCATCTGACTTAAAGCACGGCTCATGAAAAGAAGCTTTCACCCAAAGTTTCCATCATAAGGATTGTATAATAGACAAGTGTGTATTTTGAAGTTATGTAATTTTTTGAGGACTTTAGCAGCATATCCTTATTTTTCATGCATATACGTAGAAATGATAAATCTTGGTTGTGTGCGTGTTTGCTTGTTCTGTGGTACCGTTATCCCCGCCTTGCACTTGGAGCTGCTGGGAACATAATTGATTCCATGTCTTAATTAATTTAGCCAGTAAATTGATTGCTGGAATCTGATTTCCTTAGCTGATAAACTGCTGCCAATTGCTTCGGTTTTGCCTGTTTCATGGAAAAGCTTGTGCCTGTAGTTCTGTGCTTGACTCTTGTCAAGCAATTGGCAAAGCAGGCTTAATGAGGACCTTTCCTTGCCCTTCCTTTGGAAAAAAGTCCTCTTATCGCTCCCTGCCGTTTTCACTTGAATACAATTCAAATATTTTAACAAGCAGTTTTTAACAATTACACCTTTTCAAAAGTTTCCCTGTTCCCATCCTGTTGTTTGGAGCTGTGATTCTCTAATGTATAATCCTGTAACTCTTCCTCTAGGAGATGAGGTTGAAGTGAGGTGGGAGTTGATCTCTTCTCCCAGGTCCAGCAGGTCAAGACGTAGTGGCCTTCAGTTGCACAAGGAGAGGCTTAGGTTGCCTCAGCTGCCCAGGGAGGTGTTCGCCATCCCTGGAGGTGTTCCAGAAGTGCAGAGATGCGGTGCTGAGGGACATGGGCAGTGAGCATGGTGGGCTGGGCTTGGGGATCTTAGAGATCTTTTTCATCCTGAATGATTCTGTCTTTTGTATTGTCTTAATTCCTTTGCTTTTGCTGTCATTGCAAGCTTGACATCTCAGTACTCCATTTTGTTGGGGGATCTTGAGGCATCATTTAAAACCCGTCCTTAAAAGTCTTTGGAAGTCTGGTTGAAAATGGTCAGCTCTGCAGCTGGAAGGGAAGCCTTCATGTGAAGGTCTGAAGTCTTCAGTCATCAGCTGGCTCAGGGCCAGTCCCATAGGAAGATTTTGCTTCAGAAAAAAAAAAAATAAAGCTGTCAGAATGTTTTATTCTTGCACAAATATGTTGAAAGTAAGTATATGGAAAAATATTTATGAAGTAGACTGGAAGAAAACAACATGCTGGATTGCTGAAATTCACTGTAACTGGTCTGATATTTCTGTCTCGGCCACAAGCAAGTTTTTAGCTCCATGGAAGCAAGCTCACAATCCAGAGAGTCATGATGGCCTGTTAAAATTATGCAGTGTGTTTTCTGGTTTTTATTGTGCAACGCAGAATAACTCAGACATGTATGAAATGAGGCAACAACTCTGTTCCTGCGTTGTCAGCCCTTGTAAAATTGATTTGACCTTAAAAATGAAGTCTTATGACACATTAATGTGTTTTAATGTAAGCTATATTTGCAACGCTTGGAAGTTGCTGAAATTCATATTATTGGCATGACAGTCATCATTTGCTCTCATTAAGGTCACTCTGGCCTTTTGGGCACTGGTCTTGATGTAAAACTTGGGCTGACTAGCATTGTTTTGTAGTTAGAATATTGCTACTTAGAGTGGAGTTGAGTATTTGGCTTTCCTTGGTTAATTGTACTGGTTTACAGGATGTTTTAGTGAACTGTTGAAATGAAAATGCAGCTTTCGTAGTGTTTTTGCCTTTAAAATCTGCAGTAACTTGAAGAATGTATTCATATGCAAAACATAATCAGGAAACAGATGGAATAATCTGTTTGAGACGTCAGTTTACTTAGTAGCTTTAAGTTTCTACTCGACTTAGTAACGAGGTGTTATGCATTTTTGAAGAAAAATATTTATTCACGTTTTGCGTAAGGAATGATGAAACGTTTCATTTGCTCCAAATAAATCTAAGATGCTTGTTCAGCAGTTTGTTTCCATCGCTTATCTTTCAATCATCTCCCAGCAGTACCTCAGCTGCTTTCTGTTCCTGCTACACTTCTTCTAGGCTTGGTACGCGTGGTGCATTTCAACAATGCGTAATTAAAAGGTGCCTGCATGACAAAAAGGGGGTATTTGAAGCAGCCCGGAAGCATACTGGGTATGCACTTAATATTCTTAATTGCCAATTCACGTTCTGATTTCTTGGATCTGAAGCAGTCAAGAATTGTGTTGTGTTTGGAGATAAAACTTCAAAAGAAAATTGTGTAGCTCATTTTGTCTTCTGGAAGAGCATCCACAAGTGAAATAATATCTGTTGACATGCCATCTTTACGATTATGTTCCGTTTCGCTTAGTTTTAGCATCTTGACTTTGGGGACAAACTGGATATTGCTATAGAAAGGTGTTTCAGTGTCATTCCAAGGTACTACTAGATTTGTTTGTATTGCATCCCTGCAAAGCAAATCCTTGGAGAATTATCCCTATCATTTAAATCTATCCATTTGGTAGGTAGCTCTCCATCCTAATATTTCAGGACAATAAATTGAAGTAGATTAGAATAATCAAATTTTATGAGAGCTCAAGAAATTCTCTAAGATTTTATACTTGCTGTTTTATGTGCCCCTTCCTCAAACGTTTCCAGAACAGTGGGCCATGCTCAGATTTGGGCATTGCTAATATAGACAATATATTTAAAGGACTGCATTCGCAGGTAAGCGGAAGATTTTGCAGGTTGTTGTGAATTATGGCTGAAAACCTATGAATTGCTGTGTGCTCAGGAAAGGCTTTCCATTGACCCCCTTGTCATGTTTACTACTAGAATAAGAAGACACAATGAGTAATCATTTCCGCATGGCACAGCAGGGCTAGCAGATTTTGAATGCATTTGTCAGGCGATTAGTCTGCTTGCTTCTAAATGCTGAATTGCAGATCATAAACCAGTTGAGTGATTTCAGGCACAAAGCCCAAAAGCTGTTGTTTGTGAGGTGTCTTCAAGAGTTGCCCTCATTCTACTTTTAAGACTATAATTCTTCTGTTGCTTTTTTATAAGAATCATTGATAATAATGATAATAATTGATAATAATTGGTAAGAACATTTTTTTTCCCCTTAGAAACCTTCTATTTTTGAAAAGCAATTTCAGACATTTTCTTTTTCTTGTTAGAGGAACTGAACAGCAAAGAGTCGGCTGATGGAGAATATCCTGACCATTTCACTCTACTGGCTCTGTGACTTGTGCTTCCTGGTTTTCATTAGGAATTCTTGACACGTTTCCTTTTAACTGTATTCTTATTTTCATCTGAGTTGGTATTTGTATACCCCAAGGCATACTGGTCTTTCTTAATGTGTGAATGTAGTATGAAAGAAGCAATATGCAAAAAAAATACATTTCAACATACTGGTTTACATAATCATAGAGTGGCCTGGGTTGAAAAGGACCACAAAGGCCATTGAGTTTCAACCCCCCTGCTGTGTGCAGGATCGCCAACCACCAGATCAGGCTGCCCAGAGCCACATCCAGCCTGGCTTTGAATGCCTCCAGGAACTCACATAAATTGCTCATCTTCTCCCTGTACATTGTCTCATTTGGTTTTGTGGATGATTTCCTATGCTTTGCTGGTTGAGGAAAAAATAAATAGTGGTTTAAAAGGGGTAAGAAGAGTTTCAAATCAATGCGTTATACTTCTTATTGGGGTGGTTTATCTTTCCACTAATTTATATCTCTTATATTTCAGTTGTACATTTGAAAACATATTATTTTTTTCCCTTTAGAGTCCTTCGTTTTGAAATATTTGGTGATGAATCATGACAAGGTCATGTAAGCTAGACGTTCCATTTGTTTTAAAACATTCTGCAAGCCTCTATTATTTTTCAAACAGACGAATATTACCATAGCACATAAAGCAGAGAATGGGTCTCCCTTTGGATGGTTTTTACACCAACTGAGGTATCTGTGCTCTTGATGGTGAATTTGTGTGTATAGTGAACCAAGAAATCCAGCCAAAATCTGCCAAGGCAGTACATGACCTAGTCATTCCTTAGGCCACTCCTTTTTGCTTATTTTCATTCTTTTACCGGTAGGTAGGAAAGTATCTGATGTGTGTTGTTTTTCAGAGAAGAAATCCTCTACTTGTTGTTACATTTAAAGAAGTCTTGTCAGGCACTTGCATGAGTTTTCCCCGCTAGAAGTTCATTGTGACTTTCTGGCTTGCAGGAAGGTCATTTTTTGCTCAGACTTTGGTATCCCAGCATTGCTCACATGGGGAACGGGTGTCAAAAGTCAGCTGGTGTAGTGTTAAATATAAAGCAACCTTTATTATGTACTGTTTAGCAGAAGAGATTTCACCTTAATTTCTTTTTTCATAAACAATATTGGAGCCCAATCTATTTATATTTTCTATTTAATTCTTGAAAATCCATTCTGCTTGGGCTTAAATCATGAGTGAAGGGATTACTTGCCTGAATTCACATGATGTTGCCTCCGGAGCATAAGCAACCGAAAGCTGATTAAACTTACAGGTTGGTATTGTGGCAACAGAAGTTCCTATTCACCTTCTTTAAAAGCTTTACTGTATGCCTGAGATGATTTCACTGACACGTTACATTTCATGAAAAGATTTCCTTTTCAGATGGGGTTAAGTTGCATCTATCTATTCAATTATTCTTGCGGAAGGTTATTTTATCATTTAAGTTTTGATTTTTGGAATCAGTGGAAAAACACTGGCTTAAACCAGGTAAATTTTAAGGAATTTTGGCAACTGAGGACTTTGTCCTTCCTTTCAAAATGCATTCAGTGAATCAAGAATCAACGTCTACAGAAAAGTATAGATACACCCAGATACAAGTTTGTAGGACGAGACGTATCTGGGCTTAAAGTTTTCCTGATGATAAACTTTAGTAATTACCAAGTGTCTGTGTATGTGGTTTGTGCTTTACATCAGTCTTTAACTTCCAAGAATTCTGCAGTATTTGTATGACAGTGACTTTTCAAGATATTTGGTGTTTTCTTGATTACTCAGGAGGGCCTTCTGCTGCCTTCAGGTAGTGCTCTACAGCTGTGCCACAGTCCAAGAAGGTTTGACCTGCAGCGTGGCTTGGCAAGCTCTGCTTCAGAAAGCACTTGGCTGCAGCCTTCAACAGATTTGCTAGAACCTGGGCAGTAATAACCGTTTAATACAGCTATAGAGCTAGTGCTAGCATGGGTCTGATTCCAAGGAGGATAATGCACCGACTGTGCTTGATGTAATGAGCAAAAGTAGACTAAGTGTGTAAAAATATATGCCGAACAACAAGAATGAAGTTCAGCTGAGCCAGTGAGGCTATAGGGGAATTCGAGGTACAGTAGCTTTAGTTACTGTAAGAAATTGAAGCCGGGGCCAGGAACGCTTGCAAGCCAAAAGATGAACTCATCCAGAGTATCGGGCTTCAGAATTATTTAAAAGCAGTGAACATCAGCAGCGAGCAGCTCTGAAAGTGCTTTTGGCAGGAGATTCTTTATGAAGGCTTGGCAGAAATCCAGGTCAGGACACAAACTTATAGTCAGCCAGGAGGTGCAGTAAACATAAACTTTCCAATTTAAGAAGTTAAAATCACTTTATGGCTGTGTCACCTGCAGGAGCTAAACTTGCACGTTTTTCCTCGGTGAACTTTGAGAAAGACGGAGGATGTGATAGAAGAGGTGGTGGGACAGGGAGCCTGTTGGGATGTCAGGAAAGGTGCTGGCAACACATCAAAAACCTGATGGGTTTCAAAGAGGGAGAGAGAGCTACAGCGAAGTGCTTTTGACTTTGGTGTTTTATCTAAAGCGATTGCCAACCATAATTAGCAGAGAATGCAATCATAGCAAATACCGCTCAGATTTTCTTCCTTCAAACCGCTTTTTTCCTGGTTAAGCTTTAAGAAATACATTGTACTTTCTGTGTTGGGAATCAAAACACAGATAAAAGAAATGAAGTCATTCCCAGCTTTGTAAAACAGACTTCATTAAGTTTCACATACTAAATACAGGCAATCAGCAGAAAAGTTGGAGTTACTGTGGATGAATTGGGGTAAGTTCTTGAGAGTGCCTTGCTACAAAAAAGCATTTAATGACCTCCTTTGTCTTTATTGAGGCAGAAAGAAGATCCAGAAGGGAGCGTTAAGCTTTGTTTCTATAGTAAGGGCTACATGTGAATAGAGATTTGCTTTAGAAATCTCTTTGTATTCTTCCAGTCTATTTGTTTAGCTTACCTGTGGTGAGTTCGAAGGTTACTTATGTATGCAAAGCAGGTGAACTCGATTTTTCAGTCTTCACTAAGTTTCAGGTATGTGACCAGTTTGCTTCCCAGAGCTGGTGCCTTACCCTCTGTGCTTTAGGTCTGTTGCCATTTGTGAAACTCGCTTTAAAAGTTGTCTCTTTTTGTTCCCTTCTAAATGAAGACAGTTTTTGCCCATGAAGTAGCCACCGATTTCCACAGCAGTTGGTTTGATGTTGAGTTGGCTGGAGCTTGGTACGGTGGTTACTGTCCTCATCCAGTCAATGGAGCCCTGAAATGTTTAAACCTGAACATGAATACGCACAGTATTGTAATGTGGGGCAGAGGTTGATGCAGTACTTACAGCTGGGTGGTTATACACTTACCTCTGCTGTCTCTACAGTCAGAATGATGTCCTGATGCCAAAACAAAATGGAATGTTTAAGTTATGTCCCTGGGTGCCAATAATCGAGTATTTCTGCTGCTATTTGGATTTACCTAGTTCTGTTTTCAGAGTCGTATTCAGCTTCTGTTTGACACTGATATTGATGGCTATTTAAATCTGAAGTTCAGAAAAGTTCAAGATTTTTTACCAGTATTTTGTAGTAATATCATGAATTTCTATAGAAATTCTTTACTGTGAGGGTGGTGAGACACTGGAACAGGTTGTCTGGAGAGGTTGTGAATGCCTCATCCCTGGAAGTTTTCAAGACCTGGATGGGGCTGTGAGCAACCTGGGCTAGTGGGAGGTGTCCGTGCCTATAGCGGGGGTTGGAACTACGTGATCTTAAAGGTCCCTTCCAACCCGAGCCATTCTGTGATTCTATAGAAATTTATCCTGTAGTTGCCTCAGGCACATATGGTGTGACACATTCTCTCATTTTCTTTAGAGTTTTCTAGCACTGTGGATGCGGTTTTTCTGACACGTAGCAGCTATATAAAATTATTTAGCAACAGGAGCATCAGTTGGATTTGTGTCATCTGAAATCATAAGAATGAGAAAGCTTGAACTCGTTCGTCAGAGCTCTTATATGTCTGGTTAGGTGAAGTCTCAAGGGTTCTTGTAGGTTGGGTTAATGAGACTCAATAATGGTGCATGCACCTGAAGGCTTCAGGAACTGCATTGAGCCCACTGAGCTACTGTGTGCACTGCTACCTCTGTTCCTGCATCTGCGGAGCTTAGTGTCAGGCTTGAGCAAAGGCTGTGTGTTCAGCCTCATTCTATTGGGGAAACTCAAAAACCGGTGTAAATGAGGAAGAAAAGGGGTTGGCTCAGGGCATGAGCCTGGGAAGATACTTTATCACCTTGTGCTTACCTGACACAAAAAGCATGGAGCGTTTTGCTCTTTTTACCTATTTCCACTGTCAGGGAGAGGGAGTGCTTCAGGCTGGCGTGTTTTGTAAAGTTGTGTAGTAATGAAATGCAGTATGGCAACAACAGGAAGGCTTTTCTGCTCAGTTGTGTTTGAAATAATTTCCCAGCTAGAGTTGCACTTCTGGCATTGGTCTCCGGTGAATATTAAATGAATGTGAATTTCAAAGTGAAGCAGTAGAGATACTTTCAGTAATGCTATACATTGCTATTAGGAATGAGTGATGCACGATTATTTTGCGCGCCTCACAAATACCGTTACTTTGCAAACTATATTTTCAACCATAATTCAAGAAAACAGATTTGCAGATCAGCTCTGCTTTCATCTGCTATTCATCTGTGGGCCGGTTGTATTAATTCAGGTAGTTTCCATTATGCATATTGAGGTTAATTGCGAAAATTGAGATCATAGAGACAATTTATGTAACTAATTTTTATTGCCTCTGATTCTCTTTGCAGTTGATGAAGATCGTATTAAGGAACTGGGCAGAGTTAGAGTACTTCACAAGAGAACCGTAATGCCTTACAGTGTGTATAAGAAGAGGAGGAAGGGGCCGAGCGATGAAGCCAGCGTTCAGCAATACGCAAGTTTGGTTGGACAGACGTGTTCAGAAAGGATGTTGTTGTTTAGAAGTTGAGAAACCATCAAATGACATTTTGATGGCACAACCATCATTTATTGCACTGCCACTGGATGATGTAATGTAGTTGTGTGTTGGTACGCCTACTAAATAACAGTATGAAGCACAGGTATATAACTAGGCTTGTGTGAATACATGGAACTGAGTTTAAAGACAACTCCAATGAAACTTTTGACAACACAGCAAGGCTTTAGCAATATGAGCTTAGAAAAACGTGCTTGCAGTACATTTTAATTAAATAGTTCTTGCCTTTCTTTGCATTTTGAGTAATCCTAAGTATCTAAGCAAAATGAAAACCAGGTGTGTTTTTTTCTGCAGACGAAGGTTGGCTAAATCTCTGTTAATGATAATTAAAATGATAATTAAATTGCAAGTGTTTTCAAATAGCAGCTTGGCTGTCTGTTATATAAAATTGCCATTAAATTTGTACTCCCATTTATATGCTCCTAAACTATTGCAAGAGAACTGAGATGTGCAGTTACTTTCCAATTGGAAACCTGGCATGGTTTAATTATATTTCAACAGCATATTTAAGAACAGGAAGAAATTATTTTCACTGCACATTCTTCAGTTGTTTAATACAGCGGGTTAGCATCTGAGATTCTACTGAGCATGGAATGGTGGTTGATTCTCAGTGGCAGGAGATGCAGCACTTTGGAAAACCTGCCCTTTCAGAGACAGAGCAGAGTAGTTGTGCTATAAATTTACCAAAGAGATGCAGCCAAGTGTCACAGAGCTCTGTGAAGTTTTTTGTTGTCTGTTGTTTGTTTGAAGCCTTATCCTTTATCTAAAGAGTGGATGTTTTAATGCACGTCGCTGATGTGAAATGGAGTTTGGGATATTCGGCTTACAGCTCTTTAGTGCACACTTCAGATCTGTGCTAAAAACGATACAAGGTACCACTGCTGGTGGTTGTTGTAGTTTTTTCAGCACAGTCGTATCGAAAGACTTGCATATCCTATTCCTGGGGCTTTGTGACTGTTCTGCTTATGCCACGGTGACCCATGGGTTATTAACATCTTCAACTGAATATTTCTTTTGGAAACAGAAAGATGTGATGCGTTATGAAAGCACTTTATTACTGGTATACTAGCACTGTCATTAGTAAACTGCATCCATATCAAGTCATACAAGGGAAATAATACGGTTTAATATTCAGCAACGTATTACAACATTAGAACAATCCCAGTGTGTTTGTAGTTTGCTTATCTTGGGTGACAGGAGCTACTATTTGCCTTGAATCAACCTGAAGTTTCCTTTTAACCTTTGAAGAAGGAGAATCTTATTCAAGAATATACATATACATGTTTGTTTTTCCCCAGAAGGAAATCAAATTCAACTTTAATCTCTGAAGGGTTATGTCTTGTGTCAGTCGTGGGCTTGATTTAATTTTGAACCCTTGGCCAGTATCATTGATCACTGATTTTTTTAATGTGAAACAGCCGCAAGAACGTTGAGATTCAAGTGTGTTGGGGGGTTTGTTTTTTCCCATGTCAGTTTGATCACTGCAGTATTACAGGTGATGAGTGTAGGCTCATCAATAAGTTTAAAACGTGTTAATTGCTATGTATTGTATCCATCTGCGGCCACTTTGCAACGAAATTAGTTATTTCTGCCAGCCTTATACCTGGATGTACGTGCATTATCTGGAACAGCAAGGTTTCTGTGTGCTGCACCATCTGTGTCTGCCCACATCTCATCTAAGCCTACTGCTACTAGACCACTAACTGCTGTTTATGGCCATTGTAAGGAGTTGTTTACTGTGGGTAAAATGCCACTTAGCACTCAGTAAAACATTGGAATAGTGTAACATTGTCTGCCTATACTGTGTGTTGAAACGTGGTGATGCCCATAGAGCTTAAAAACAAAATGAATGAGAAAACCTTTTTGTGTGATATAAAATCAGTCAAAAGGCACGAAGAAAATCCGCTATGACTTTCAGAATCTTAAAGGTAATAAAACTCATTTACGGAAGGACTTGCTGAACCCAGAAGTTCTTTACCAAGAGAGTAGTGAGGTGCTGGCACAGCTGCCCAGAGAGGCTGTGGATGCCCCGTCCCTGGAGGTGCTCAAGGCCAGGTTGGATGGGGCCCTGGGCAGCCTGGTCTAGTATTGGGTATGGAGTTTGGCAGCCCTGCATGCAGCAGGGGCTTGGAGCTTCGTGATCCTTGAGGCCCTTTCCAACCCAAGCCATTCTATGAATTACAAGGGAGCAGACTTAGGTTAACAGACAAAGCTTGGAAGAGCTCTGTCCTCTGCGCCCAATATTTATTGCTGATTTGCCTTCCACGTATGTAACAGACTTTTTTTTTTTCCTGATCCTCTTTTCTCATTGGGAGCTTTTAAGGACTACAGTCAAAGAAAAGTGAGGTTTGTATAAAAATGAGAATGGAGGTCAACTTGAAGTTGACGTTGGTGCGACAACAAAATGTAAATGACCGTTTCCTGTGAGTTCCAAAATGGTGCTTTGACTTTCTGACCTCCACTGAAACTGCAGCAGGGTGGGCTTTTGGTTTTTGTTGAGACAAAATTTAAGAAGAGAGTCAAAATTGAGATGAATTCAGAAACTGAGCTCATCAGATCCAGCATGCTGGTATCTGACGTGCTTTGTTGGTGTTGCTTTAGAAGAAAGTTAGCACAGTATTTTCCAGGGTTGTTTTAGAAGTGGAACGGGGTCGTGAAGACAAAGCTCTCTAAGCTTTGGCATTGATTTCAGTGGAGCTGAAAATTCACCACTACTTTAATTTTATTTAATGAGATTTCACTGAGAATCACTGAAGATATTTAATTTAGCACAAAATACTTTATAAGGATATTTTTAGTGTAATTAGTAATTAGTGAGAGTTAATCCCTAAAAGTTGCCTTTTTACCTATTGCTAAATGAGCATAAAAGGGTGGTAAGAAAATGCAGAGCTGTGACCAATGCTAAAAGAAAACCCATCATGCTTTGTTTTAATGGGAAATAAGCGGGGAGCTTATGCATTTCCAGCATCAACGCATTTCAGTGGATGCAAAAGAACTCGCATGTTGAGTTTGCAGTTGCTTTTCAGCAGACCTGTTTGACTTGTAAGTATAGCAAATAAAGCTATTTCTAGTCTCTGTGAGTTATTATAAATAATTAACGGCTTTGAGTGCGTCTTCCGTCTTACTTTGTAGGAATTAATTATCCTGGGTGTTGAAAAGTGTCCAATGAACAGCAAAACTGAAGAAGTCAAAGAGCAGCAGTGATTAGAAGGTGTACAAATCAATTCAGAAAGTCTGCCCGTATTGTAGAACTAAATCTTCTATCTATGCGGCGTAGTCAAGAGTTTACTTGTATGCCCTGAAACAGCAGCTCTGTTTGTTTTCTGAGCAGAATAAAATAAAGCTGTAGGCTTTTCACAGAAGGTGAGTAAATGGGGCTTCTGACTTCAATTAGGTTATATATACCATCTCCAATGGGCTGAAATAAGCAGCCCAGAAATGGGAATTATGTGCTGTTCTCCACAAAGGTGACCAAACGCTGATTCATTTTCCTTCTGGATGGGGCAGAATTCCAGCTAACTCTGGGTTTCTAAGTTAGGCTTTCATCAAAGCCCAGTGCCACCATGGCTCAGAGTTTGGGGAGCCAAGGCACGTAGAGATCCAGTGCACAACGTGCTGCCAGTTCCCTGCGTAGTCCTGGAAAGAGTTACTTCTCAGTGTTCATCCAATGGGCCTCTACCTGTCTCTTTTTGAAGGTGGTGGCACATTCTGCCTGTGTGTTCCTGAGTTCCCTCATTCTGCTCATCCCAGATCATCCTTTAGTCACCTGTTATGTGCTCTTTTCACCAGTCTTTCCTTCCCACCCAAGCCGTCCCGTGCGTTAATGTTTCTCCTCCCTCAGTTGGTCCTAGTCTCACTGCAGGACTGCACTGTGAAGGGTGCAGACAGTTCTTAGGTCAGAGAGCATCACCACATTTCAGGGCAATCATCACTACTTATCAGAAGCACTGCAGCCTCATATCGTACCCACCATGTTTATAGAGCTGGACCTTCAGAGCCTCTTGCTTATAACATCACATACCAAGCATAAAGAAAAGCCAGATTACATTTCCACTTGCCAAATAATTTGTTTTATTCAGTGAGCTGAAGCAGTGGAGGCTTTCCAAGCCCAGATTATGGTTGCCCTCGGGAGGCACGGCGAGAAGCTGAGGTGGATGCTGGTGGTCCTGGGTGGCCAAGAGGAGCAAAAGATGGCTGCTGTTCAGAGAAGAGCTAGCAGGTAAGCAGCAAAAAAATCTCAAATTTAAGGATGGATTAGGTTGAAATACTCCTTCTGTGCCTGCATAGGAGCAAAAATGTGGCTGGATGGGACTGTGCTGCTCCTCCCTTTGCTCCCCTCCAGGCTGGTGCAGGGGACCAACACGGCCGTCTCCCCCACTGATGGCAGTTGGACTGTTTCTCCCCTAATTCCCCGTTCTTTATGTTCATTATGTTCCTTAGCGGGACTTCTTGCTGGGACTGGTATCCTTATCCCTGAAAGCTGCTAATGCCTGCCATCTGATTTCCATACTTGTTATTGCAAATAACTTACTTCATCCTGCCTTCCTGACTGAAGAACCATGTTTTAGTAAAACGTGTTAAAAATATAAAGCACTGAAACCACAGTTTTTGTCTTCTCTAAGGCTCTGGGTTGCAGCCACCAGAGGGCACATTCCAGCTTGCGAAGCACTGATGTTCATTGTCTGAGCGCCTGAGCCTTCTGCATCTCTTCTATTATGTCATTTGGAACTTCGTTTTCTACTCTGTGCTGATTGTGGCGTATCAGGGGAAAAAAAAAGAATATTCAGGTGGGGCTGACAAAGGTGAATGAATTTTTTATAACAGCTTTTATTTGTTATTTTTGAAACAAGTATTTGAACATCAGATTTATTAAGTAAGTTATGCTGTGGATATATATATGTATACTTGAAACAGAGATCCATGAAATACATAACGAGGGCCCAGGTGGCAGAGCTGCATCCCTTAAAGTGCTTTGGATGCTGCTGTAGTGACGCACTGGAACAGGTTGCCCAAGGTGGTTGTGGATGCCCCATCTCTGGAGGCATTCAAGGCCAGGCTGGACGTGGCTCTGGGCAGCCTGGGCTGCTGGTTGGTGACCCTGCACATAGCAGGGGGTTGGAACTGAATGATCATTGTGGTCCTTTTCAACCCAGGCTATTCTGTGATTCTATGATATGTAGTTTCAGACTGTGTGCAGTAGCAGCATTACTGATGCCTCACACGGTGTTTACTGAATGCGTTCTGACAGCTGCTCTGTACTTCCCAGTGGAAATGCACCAACTAAACCAATACCTCTCAAGTGAAAAATGCTATCTCCAAAAATGAACCAAGTGTGCTTGGGCAAAGGAGCACTGGAGCAGGTTATTCAGGGAGGTGGTGGTGGAGTCTCCTTCAGTGGAGATATTCAAGACCCAGCTGGATGCTGACCTGTGTGAGCCATTTTAGGGAGCTGCTTTAGCAGGGTTGGACTTGGTGTTCTCTGGAGATCCCTTCCAACCCCTGCTGTTTGGTGATTCTATCTGCGTGCTCGCGTCTTCTGGGCCAGGACAGATGTGTATTGCACTCATCCACAGCTAACTCAGCAGCGGCATTTTCAATTCATAGTATCTTGTCAGTGCTCTTGCTAATGCCCTCTCTTTTCAGAAGCTGACTTTTACTGATACACACACATATATATTTATATATATATAAGAAAGGGATTACTGCTCGGTTCACACCTGCCCCCAAATTCACACAAATTAATCTCTTTGTCAGCAAGGTTTTTGGCAAGGTTTCCAGGGTGTTGATTGTGAAAGCCAGAACAAATAGTCATTATTTTTCTTCTTCTTCCTTATGCCTCTTCTTTTTAACCTAAGTTGTTTTCATGTCAGAATTTCTTTCTCACCTATGCAGGGAATGAAATGTTGCCAAAATAAGGTTTCTATTAACACAGTGAACTTAGAGGTCAGGAGCCTGCAATGCTTCTCTTCACTGCCAAGGGCACTGCAACCCATTTGTTTTGTGAATATGATACTCGTCTCTATTGCTCAAGATTAAAGCAAAGACAGAGCACTTGGGAAAAAAGAAAGAGTTCCAAATTTTATTTATTATTCCTCCTACATATAAATTATTCTGGTGCCCAGAAACTTGGAAAATGAAGCAGTGACAGCTGCTTACATGTGTCCTCCAACTGAGATTGTCTTCATCCCTGACATTTTTGCAGTCCATAAAATCCCAGATGCAGGCGCTCCTTTCTGAGCTGCTTTGGGTGCAGTCACACGGACAAGGAAGAGGAGTTAGAATGTTGTAAGTTCTGGAAATCAGGCCTGGTTATTTACTCTCTCTCAAGATTTGGAGGCCTACATACAATTGAGTACGAAGCTGAACCTCAGATCCCTCAGCATCATTAGCAGTGCCACCATTGGAAACCCCACCAGGGAGTTCAGTAGGACCAAAGTCTAAGCAGCCTTCCGCAGATTCAGGAGTCGACTGTTCATATTAGGACTGAATAAAGCTTTTCTTGCACTAAAGTGGCATTATATCCTTCAGTGACTTCAGTCTGCTACTGACCCAACAGCTCCAGCTTTGGACATTGTGAACTCCTGCTGGTCTCATTACTAACGCTTTTCCTTTCAAATCAACACCACCTTCAGGTGGCGACTCTTTAAATCCTTCAGTGTTCATGGACGAGTGTGGGTGATTCTGACACGGCTGAGCTCTCATAACAGAAAACCCACTCTACCAGGAGGAGCAAAGCTGTCCAAGTACACTTCCCATGTACAAACAGGAATGCAGTTTCTTTGCATGCTGATTTTATTTTTTAGTTTTAAGAGGTGGTTTTTCCATTCATAACTCTTCTGTTGGTTTGAGTTTCTTTATTTTTTTGGCTTTTTTTTTCCCGAGTGTCCTCAGTTTTTCCTCTGCACAAAGAAGCTGCTTTTATTTCTGTAGGCACTTTAGGAACTGCTGCATTCATCTGTAGCTAGCAATTCGGGAGCGTATTTAGTCAAGCGGTGTGTTCTTCATTATTACCTTGCAGAGTGACCTCTTAGGAAGCAAAGAACGCATTGACATTTACAGTTAATAATCTATTGATTTATGGTACGAAACAAAGGCAATCAACGGGAGAGCTGTAATTGTTTCATTAAGTCTTACGAACAGCACACTGTACATTGATCCAGCTTTACAATGTCACGACTCTCCCCGTGGGTGCCTTATTTTTTCAATCTGCTGGCACTTCCAAGTGCCTTTGGTAGCCTCACAGTATCCCATCGTTTTGAATCACGCTGTGATTGCGTGGCAGGTAAGCTACGGTCAAATCTGGTCAACTGAGTGCCAGAAGGGCTTCGTACCCTTATAGAGGCTCTGAGAACTTCAGAGGGCGCTTTTCTTTACAAGTGAGATCATGAAAATCAAAGGTGTAAAATATACTTTACAGTCGTATGCTGTGCCCACGCTCCAGACACGTTATATCCCTCAGGTTCCGCTTCAGAAATAGGGATGAAAGCACTGTGGTCAGCTTTGCTGGATGTAAGGAGTGCTCTCCTTTCTTGCTAATGAGAGAGGACTGTTCTGTTTTCTCACACCTCAACACATGAAAACCCAAGCTGCTTCACTTTAGAAAATGCCCCAACCTTTATGTGTTGACACAAGAATGTGTCTACTGAGGATTTAGGTCTCAGGTCTCCTTTAAGCTCCATTATTTTTCTCTCTGGAGTTGACACTGCAGAAGGAGACGGGTATCTGTTGCTGATGCTCTGGCCTTCAGCCAGGCTGAGGTCTCTTCTGAACAGGTTCCACGGAGTGCAATCATTCCTTCATACTCTGCATTGAGCAGAAATGACGTAGTGGTTTGGGAAGCCAGCAGTCTGTCCTCAGCAGAGGTCCTGCAGTCACTCCTGCTATGCTCTCGTGGCTGGATACTTCATAAAAAGTTTCATTCTGATATAACAAAGAGGTTTTCCTGCTCCTGTTCTGGCCAGCATCTGGAATCATTTTCAGACCTCTCCGTACCGTTGTTTATTAGTGTATCTCATAGTAAAATGAGGCTTACAGCCTCCCGAACCATGTAGTCATGCTACAAATGCAACACCTACCTGTCTTTGCACCTTGTGTTTTTCTGAATAGGAAACTTTTCTGGATCAAGGAATAACCACGTACTGCAGCACAAGTGTGGAAAGGTGACGTCTGGATACTGTTTTCTTGCAGAGTTAATCCTTGTATTTGTCAAGGAATGTAGTAACAGGAAAAGCCATGAGTTACCTGTAGTATTTATTTTGCTGTCAATATGAACAAAGGAAAGTGGAAGGCTTTGCTCTCCAACCAGTTTTGTAATCTGCCTGCCATTTTAAGTAAGGGTTTCATGCTTTGGGCGATGAGGCTTTTCGCAATAGATGTGGTCAGGTCAGCTCGAATCCCTTCAGCGAAATAGCCAGAGCAGCCACAGCTCTTCTCATAACATTGGTACAAACCTTCAAGAAGCTTCTAATGATTCTGATGTTTATAGCTTGGAATATTTTGCACACATGTTCCAACTTTGCATTCACAACATTTGCTAAACCAACAGTCTGCAGCAGACATGATAGCTACCATCAGGAAACTTGTTTGACAGTTTAAACAGACAGCATCTGTGTTTCCTACATTTCATAGTACACAAAGAGAATGGGAATTGCCTGTAGCTCAATTAATTCAAGATGTTGTCATAGGATGGGACTGTGTTTTGGAGATGTTAAAAACATCTAATTGGAAAAAGGAATTTTGCTCTTGTATTTGGCTGAGTTTCATCAGCATCACCTCCTCAGTGGAATATTACTGAGAGCAGTTGGCTTGAGTTTGGGGGATGAAGATAAATTGCCGTACATTCAGGGCTGTCCTCCTGCGCTTCCAGCTACCTCTTTGTTGAGAGCAAAGGTGGTGTTTTCACATTTCAAAGCAAAGCAGGGACTCGAATTGGGTAATCCTTGAGCATCTTTTAAAATAAAAGTGAAATAATCACCATGATTGGCAGAGGGGAAAACAGAACCAGAATTACACCGCATGCAAAGCACCACACATCGAAGTGTGACCCAGCAAGAGCAGCACAGCAAGAGCAGCAGCCAGCTGAGGACAGCACAACCTGCTGGCAGTGGGCACCTCTTGTGGCACCGTGCTTGGGCTCATGGAGCACATGAGCAGATACTGAAAGGCAGGCATGGGAGGAATGTGTGGATGGAGTGGATGACGTGAGAGCCAGGACACCGTGCTGTGGTCCAGCATTGCAGTTTGCTGTTGGGGGCTTAGAAATGTACAAGGTTTTGGCTGTAATCGATAGGACCACATTTTTGGCACCTGCTTCAGGAGCGTCCAGATTTTTGTTGCTGTAAAGAGCACTGATAAAAGGAAAATTCACACTTTAATGACAAAATTTCTTAGCTTGTCTGAGGACTGGATGGGGACATGAACTGGGAATGTTCTCTGACAAGCTGTAGTCACGGACCAAATTGTGATAGCTGTGTTCAGGAGCACCTGAGTCCGTGATTTCATCTGTTGGCTGCAGGGAGGCCCCTTGCAGAGTAAGATATTATTCAGTGTGTTGTGTCTGAGCCTCCCCCTCCTGCAACATGAGGTCCTTCTGTCTCCTGAAGGAGGTTTTATGCAAGACCGTGCTGTGGATGTGCTGGTACAGTGGCTGCCCTCTGGTGAAGGAGTCCACGACTGTGTCAGTTTGGGGGCTTTTCCTGGGTGTTGTCTGAGAAATATTTAGCCACAGAGCTTTCTGGTTTTGTAGTAGAGGACGTACAGCTAAAATAATGCATATTTATTTGAGAATCTATGGGCTGACCTGCCTGTCATCTCTAGGGAGTGCTCCGTGGGTCAGTCAAAGTGAATTAAAACCAAATGTGTCTGTTTTTCTTGTTTACTCTTTCCGTAAACATAGCACATATGCAGCGTGCAGCTGCTATTCTGAGAGGTTTTTTTCCCCAATATTTGGGAGATCTGTGTTTTAGGAGTGTTTTCTGTTGATAGCTCCATAGGAAAAAAAAGTGACGCTGGACCACTTAGCAGATCCATCTATCAATGTGTCTGGAAGAATTTTGAGTAAGGTAAGACAGTAATGAAGCTGAGACAGCATCAATTAGGTTTGAGTAAATAAAAGGTTGAAAAGAGAAGTCAGTGCCTTTTCCCTCAGCTCCTATCAACTCCCAAAGAAATAAAATGAAAAGGTTCAGAACATTTCTACTTTGGGGGGGGGGGGAATTACTCTTTATTTTTAATGATTAATGCCACAGGGCTGTGACACAGAAGGTTTTGTTTTTGTCCCCTCCTCAGTCACTTCGTGCTGTTGATTTTTGTTTGTTTGATGAAGGGTTTTCCAACCTCGTTTGGTAGCAAAGGGCTCCATGGAGCTGGAGCTGTCGTGGTGTTCTGCTGTGATGCTGTGTGCAGTGCAGCTGGGCACATCACAAAGCTGAGTAAGAGGAACTGGCTGAGCTAAGATTCATGTCCTTGTGGCAAATTAATGGCTTTTTAACTTTAAAGCTGGGGGAATAAAGGCTGCGTTTTGCTACACAGGTGCAAGGTTCTTCAGTGAAGGCAAAAGCCTGGCCCATTACTACAGCGTTCACTGACCAAAATGTTCAATCTCTTGTGGTTATTGCCAGTTTACTCCTTTCGGAGTACCAATGAGGGTGCCATTTCTGTCTTGATAGTTCATTGCTAGCCAAGTCTCTGAGTACTGTGACCTGTAGATGATAATGATCGTTGGTTGGAAAAGGGCACTGAATTTTTATAGGGAAAGACTAGTCCATCTGGTGGGCCTGGTGGTTGGACTGGATGATCTTAATGATCTTTTCCAATCTTAAGGATTCTATGATGTATTGAGAAGTCAAATGGGATTTATTTTTTTTCCCCCCAAAGCCCCATTATGTGGGGATCTGAGCTCTCCTTTTCCTACTCTTCTTGTCCTTTCCCCAGCCAGCAGCTGACCACGGTGGCTCATGTGACTGGCACACTCAACCTGGGGGAAGTGCACACAATGAACCCCTTTCCTGGTTGAATAGGCTCGCAGAATGTCAACCAATTTCCCCAGACAGCCGGGACATTTTAGAGTCATTCTGTATCCTTTTATTGCCGTTGCCATAGCGAAAGACACTAATTCACCTTTGTGCAAAACTTAATAAAAATCAGCCCATCATTCATTTGTCTGTGGGCCATCGGAAACGCTTGTGCTGTATTTTTGAGACAGGCTTTTCACAATCTATTAATCCACTCGCTGAAGAGTTGGTTATCTCATTCTCTTGTGCGGGATCTTTGCAGAGCACCAAGAGTTGCCTTTGTCTGGAAATGGGCAAAAGGCACCTCGTTACTGTGGTTCGACCAAAGTGCCAAAGTTGCCCTTAGGCTGAGCCTTCTTCAGTCTTCTGAGGAGAATGGAGCTGTCTGAATTGCTAAGGGGGCTGCATTGCTCTGGCACTAATCAGAAATAGGCTTTTATTGGCTCAATTAAAAGGGGCGAAGTTGTGCGGTAGCTGAAATATAACAGTAATGATAGAATCGTATCATAGAATCGTAGAATGGCCTGGGTTGAAAAGGACCACAATGCTCATCCAGTTCCAACCCCCTGCTATGTGCAGGGTCACCAACCAGCAGACCAGGCTGCCCAGAGCCACATCCAGCCTGGCCTTGAATGCCCCCAGGGATGGGGCATCCACAGCCTCCTTGGGCAACCTGTTCCAGTGCGTCACCACCCTCCGTGTGAAAAGCTTCCTCCTAACATCTAACCTAAACCTCCCCTGTCTCAGTTTAAGACCATTCCCAATAATACCAAAAATGTTATAAGAATAAAAGTTTCTCACATTCAGCCAAACACAGCAATTCCCTCGTTAAGGCTGGGCAGGGCCCCGCGGGTTCATCTCACCCCAAAACCCAGACTGGGCATTCACTGGCACAGCCGAGCTGTGGCCGTCCCCGGCCGCGGTGGGGATGCCGCATTGTGCTGCGGGCATCAATGCTCTCAATGGGATTAGGCTGCAGCAGGGCCGAAAGGCTGTGGGAAAACCTGCGTGTGTCGTGGTTCCCTCGGCCGCTGTCGCAGCAGAACGTCGCCGCTCGGCCGACAATGGGGTTAAAAAGTAAGAGCAACTGTTGGTGGGGGCTTGGTTTTGAATTATGTATTCATGAATCTGCATAATGGCCTTTCAGCTGTGGCATTGTTGTTGGCAACACAATCTGGGAATTGTGAGAAGAGACGGAGGGGTGAGGGATGGAGAGGCGAAGAGGGGGAAAGCGCGGAAGAAACTAAGACTTAATCAAAGGAGAGTGACAAACTGAATGAAATGAGATTTTCTTCCCTCCCTTGCGCTGTGCCTAAGAAACAAGTTTTCAGCTGGAAATGCTGGCTGCTCCCACAAACTAATAGTACTTCTGCCTTCTCTCTGGCTGATCACTGAGGTCCCTAGGCGGGGATGGAGCGATGCTGTAAGCGCAGGCGTCCTGCCTGCTGATCCCCGCTCACCCCAGCACGACTGGATTTTCCTGTCTCTTACACAAGGAAGAGGAGCAGTGAGCTTCCCTGCATGCTCAATGGCAGATGTGGGAATTGCGTGTCATGGGGAGGAAGGTGCTTCATTAGAGAGGGATGCAGGCAGTGCCAGGCAGAGCAACAGCCCTCCCTCTCTCCCTCATGTCCTTGAATTGGTAGAGCCCAATGTTGGACCCCAAGCGTGTTTTCTTGTGAGAAGAGATGATGTTCTACCATGTAGCATGTCTTCCAGATTGATTAAAAAAAAAAAAAGAAAAAATAGAAAAATGTTTTCTTCTCAAACAAAACCTCCCAAAATCCATTCTAAAATGCTGGAGACCTAAGCAAGCCATAACAAACCCTCCTCAAAGCATTCAAGACCCTCATTCAGTATACCCAATGTGCTCCTCAACCCAGAGCACACATCCCCTTTATTCCACAGCTCGGGAAAGTTGAAGAATTTTATTTCTGCTCCAACTCAATGTGCAACTTACACGAATGTGCCCAAATAAACTAGCTGATTTGGCACAGCTAGCATGAAATTCATTAGTAAAACATACATTTTTAGAGTCCCCAATCGGCTGGACGTGGCCTGCAATGCTGCTTAACAAATGTGCACATTGTCAGTTGTAACAGCCTCTGGAATTTGGCCCAAGACTGAGATGCTTAAAGCACAAGGATTTTCCATAGCATCTATTTTTAGTAATTATATAGGGTCTGCTTAGACTAATACCTGGACTCCTCTTGATGTTCAGTGTATTTATTCTCGCTGTGAGGTCAGAAGAAATGAACACGAGCCAGTTCAGCAGTGCTGCAGTTTCTCCCTGCTGGATAGCTGGAAGTCAGTGAGGTTTATGTTCCTTGTAGGTGAGGCACAGCCTCAGTGGCACAGTAAGTTGGAGGCCATTCTGAAGCATGGTATGCAACTAAGTGTATTTCCAGAAATGCGAGGTGTCTGTCTGCTATTGTGACTTTTTGGAAGCAGTCTGGGCTATGCCATTTGGTGCGGCTGGCACTGCTCATATTGCCTTTTGCTTTGCCTTGGAATCACAGCACGGTTGGGCTGGAAGGGACCTTAAGCTCACCCAGCCCCTCCCCTGCTATGGGCTGGCTGTCCCCCCAGCTCAGGCGGCCCAGGGCCCCATCCATGAATGTGGGCACATCCAGGAATGGGCATCACAGCTCTGGGCAGCAATGCCTGGGCTGCACTGCCTTCACTGTGATGAATTTCTTCCTAACATCTGATCTCAACATACCCTCTTTCAGTTTAAAACCATTAGCCCTTGTTCTGTTGTTACACTCCTGATGAAAAGTCCTGCCTCAGCATTCTTGTGGGCCCCCTTTAGGTACAGACAGACTGCTCTAAGGCCTCCCTGTGTGCTCGACCAGTGGATCAGCCCTCTGGCTCACTTCAGGTTTGAGTGCTGTATCTACATCATGACATCAGCTCCTTAAGATACCGAAAGTACTGCAGCATTCTTTCAAATAAAAGCTGGGCTGTATGCACAGCTGCTCTCTCACCTCACCTCTTGTGGCACTCGGTGGATTTTGGCCAGTTCCATAAAATGAATGGTTTTGCTGTTGTGATCATTCAGTACCAAGGCATGGATCCACGCTGAGATAAGCAGGAACTGCAGCATGGACCAGAGTGGCTGTGGGGCTCTCCTCAACAAATAGCTGCGATGGAGACCGCTTCCCCAAGCAGAACCACATCTTCCTGCAAGGCTGGGCAGCCTTTTCTAGGCCTTTAATGCTGCTTTTCCTACTGAAATATGGCATTCATGCTCCACCTCCAAGCCATTAAGACTTGTCTTCAGCCCCTTGCTCTGCTCTGCACAACCAACTACCATTAACACTCCTTCTGGACTCTTTGGCTGCCACGGAGGCATAGAGGCGTTGCTCCAAGCCTAGAACAGTTCCTCTCAGAAACCTCTTCTGCTGAAGAAACAGCTTATTCCCGTGTCCTACAAATGATCCCAACTCCTATTTGGCACTCCATTTTCTCTTCCAAATTAAACACAGAGCAACAGCATTGCTCTGCAAGCATGCTTCCCTCCTTCTTCTCCATGATTTTTCTACGGGATATGTGTGAAAGGAACAGTATCCCTCCTGGCAAAGGCACTCCATCCACTCCTGGCCCCGTCTTCCCAGTGAGATAGAAAAGAAAGTTGACTTTCATTCTCTCCTCTTTTCCCTCATGGCAAGCTCTGAAGTCAGCCTCAGTGCCTGTTCCCATTGCTTGCGCAAGTGTTTTTGCTCTGAAAATTCAAGTTGCTTGGCAGCCCGAGTCCACGCAGTCAAGTCCAAACTTGTTTTCTTTTTAACCTTATGTGAGATTCCACGGTTAGAGCATTGGCTATCGTTGTATTTCTTCCTGTCACACTTCAGATGTGTGACAGATGTGTACAGGAGAACTCCGTGTTCATCAACCGTGCGTGTTGGCTGACATGAGAGCTGGGGCTCAGACACAATCCGATTTCTCAGCGTCAACACAGATTTGGAGCAGGCCTTGCGTGCGCTCCTTCTGCAAAAGAGATGCATTTCATCTTCACGTAAGCTGCGACGAAAGAATGTTTTACTAATTCTCATCTCTTGCCTTTGCCCTGGGCTAACAGCACGCGTGGGGGGCTGTAGTGCCTTGGCTGAAGCAGTGCGAGAGCGCATCCAGGCCCTGTGAGGTGTCCTCTTCAGAAAGCTGAGATCTTCAGCAGGAGGGGATCCGTGGCAGGGTGAGGAGCTGTCACTGACCGGAGGTTTGCGCAGCACTTTGTGGGGTTATGGTGGATTATGAGACATGGAGTTGGAACTACCCTCTCTTTTTGCCTTTCTGTAGGTAGACCACCTAATCCCTGCGGGTCCCAATGACTGTGGAGGAGGCTTTGTAGGCGCTACAACTCCAGCACGAAGCCCTTGGCTTGGCGTGTTGGGGATTTACCGCTGGGAGATGATTAACATTCCTGAGGTAATTTTAAATTAAACGAAGGAAACCATAGCATCAAACCATAGCGCTTCCAAATAATTTTTGTAATGGAATAGCACGTCTAGATGTCTGTGACCTGTTTGATTTCTCTTAGGCTGGGTTTTTAATTTTATTTAACCAGTGCATGAAACGGTATATCCAGAAGCCCAAGATGTCATTTTTGGAAAGGTGTGAATACCTCCTTGGCGATGCTTGACAGGAAAAATGTAGGCAGGTTGTAGGGCACAGGCCAAAAAGCTTGTCACTTTGGATGCAGAAAATGAGGTCACTATTAGTACTTTTTTTCTGCTGTTTTTAAACAGATTGGTGGATAAAATACTATCCAGAATAGCAAGTCGGTGGCGTCATTTGTGTTTTCTGTGCATTGCACATTGACCCACTTCTGACTGATTTCAAGAACGGAAGGAGATGCCAAACGAAGAGGGCACGTCGTAGAATAGCGGTCTCACAGTGCCTTTTTGTAGATGCAGTTGTTGTAGCCAGTATGCTTTCCATAAACACGTGGTTCATACGGGAGATTCTTGGAGGTTGCATTTCTGTTGCGCAATAACATGCGAGTGAAAGTCATCAAACTGCAGTGACTTCAGTTTGTATTGTGCTTCTGCAGAAAAGCAGGAGGAGTTTCATTGCAACTGCTTTGGGAAGCAGCACTTGGTTGTTTTTGTCTGCTAATACCTAGGCTGAATGAGAGCAGCAACACTCCAAAGAAAATGGTGCTCTTCCCGTGGTGTTGATAGAGAATCGTGATTCATTGAGCCAAATGCAGTGAGGGAGATGGATTTCATTCTAACTGTACAATTAATGGGCTTATCAAGTAATTGACTCATTTTTCCCCATTTTTTCATGCCGTTCTGGCTGTGTGTTTGCTCATAGCCCCACGTCAGGTGTAGAAGCAGTAAAGAGCAGGTGAGGCTTCTTAAGATGTTTAACGTTGAGAGTTAAAGTGTAAACCCACTTGGATTTAGGTAAGGCTTTGAGGGTCCTCGGTAATGAAGAAAATGAGCTAGACAGGAAAAGCAAATACTTTGCGGTATAAGAGTGCCAGTGTCCATTTAAAAGCCCAAGCTCTGCAATCCACACGGGATTGAACAAATAATTTTTTCCTTCTTTCTGTCAGTGAATCACCTCTTTCTGTGTCAGCCCTTTCGCTCCATGTTGACTCAAAGCCACTTCTTGTGCCTGGCACTCTCGACTCTCCCCTCGCTGCCACTCCACGCTGTGACAGATCTCCCCCTGGTTTCGACATCGAACTTCAGGCCCCAGTGAAAAGCATTCTGCAGCGTGAGCAGAAACTGCCTGGCTGTGGTATTTCCTCTGCGTGCCTTGCATCTCTAGCATTACGGCTCAGCTCTCCTCCTCCGCAGCTATCGCATCCCGCATTTCTCCATAGCTGATTCCCAGATGTACTCAGCCTGTAGCTGACTTTGTGCTCTTCCTGGGCAGCAGCTGGCTGGCTGTCCTTTGGTTTCAGGGTGATGGCACGACAGTCACAGCCCTTTGTTCTGATGTGACTTGTAAATACACTCAGGTGCCATTTTGACAGTAGAAGAACAGTTTCAAAAGTGCAAGTCAGCTTGGCGGGCCACGAGTGGTTCTGCTGGAGCTGCTGGCTTTGTTAGGGAAGGAGAAGGGCTTCAGAAAAGCCAGCTACCATAGCATGCATTTCCTGACATCCCCGCTACACATGCAAATTCAGATGACTGTGTTTGTGGGTAGCCAGGGCTGTGTATGGCTGAATTTGAATCTGACCTTGTACTGCGATCCACTTGTGCTCACGCAATCTTGGTGGCTGAGAGCAGGACTTAGCGTGCCGTGGCTGGGAGTTAATGGCATTTGCACTCTTGAAACAGATTCTTAAAATAAACTTTTCTCACTTTTTCTTTACTGAGCTTAAATCCGAAAAGCCAAAATGAGGTCTCCTCTTGCAGTCATACGTTTCTTTCCAAAGACTCTCTATGTCCTGTGTGTGAATTTGGCCTCTCATCTTTGCAGGTAGAATAATACTGGCTTTGATATTTTGCAAAGGTTCTCATCTGTCCTGCAATGCCATACGTTTACAGCTTGAGAAGCAACTTAAAGATCCACACTGTAAAAACTGATAGCACTGTGCTCTTTCACGGATTTCCACGCTGTTTAATAAGAAAGTTGCCTTTACACAGACCTTCAGTGCCATCTGCAATGTTTAATGAAGAACTGGGATCTGCTATCATTCCTCTGATCCTTTGTACTGCAGTTTCGGAACATGGAATGAATTCCGCAGGTAGTTTGCCTTCGTATACTATTAACTCTTAGAACTACTTCAAAGTTAAGCAAATGAATGGAAATATCGGTACCTAGATAATTTGTTCAAAGGAATAAGAGACAATGACCGGGTGAATACTTGTTGGGTCAAACTGGGAGTGATGTAGCATTGCTGCTCGCCCCAGTTCCAGTTGGGACTGTTCATCTGGTACGGCCACGTCTCCGAATCCCTACAGATACAGTATTTGCAAACTTAATCAGGAGCAACAGGTTTTTCTCATGACCTGTTGTATAGTTTCCCTTCTGAATGGGCTGTTGTGCTGTTCCATCTGCAGGCAGCTCCGGCTGCAACATAAAGAGCTCTGTTCTGCCCTTGTGCCCCTCTGTATTTCACACTGGTGCGCAGAAATGGCACTACACATCTCTTCTTTCAAGTGACACCGAATGCTTCATTTTCTCCCCCATTCACTGAGGATTTAATTGCCCTGCACATCAAAAGGGGAATATCTCCCCAATTACCATCCTCCTTCCCAGAACATAGTTAACTGCGTATCTCAGGAAACCTGCCAAGATATCCGGGTGCTGAGAGCAGAATGGAAGTGTCCCGGTGTGGGCTGGGGGAGCAGAAGAGGAGCTGACGCAGGCGAGCAAGTGTTAAAACACTCCATTTTTTTTTCCGTGCACCTCCTTTTAGCAGCAGAAAAATGAGATACACAACTGCTTTCTGACCACTCTCAGGGCTTCTGCCCTTCCTTCCCATATGAAGATGAACTGCATTAAATACAGCGGTGACAGAACCAGAGCAGTGTTTTTGCAAGGGGTTTGATGCCCTTGCCTTAAAAACATGCTTAGGCTATTTGCCAGTTATAAAGAAATGTTTGACAAAGGAATCAGGTCAGATTCAAGCTGCACTAAGAGCTACGGCTTGGGGTGGGGGGAGAGAGACGAGTCTTCAGGTCGCCGTAGGGCTGGGTTTTTAATAACAAAATCTTACAGGCAATCGAAACTGATTTTTCATTAGAAGTCTGCAGTCCCTTAGTGGTTCCAGTCCTGGAAACGTAAACCTCTCAAAATTTCAAGAGAATACTTCTATGTTGGTTTCTCCTCTTCCTCCCCTTTTCTCTCTCTCCTTCCTGGATCTCTTTGGTATCTGTTTTACACACCTGCTGGAGGATGAAGCTCTGTTTTTTTTTTGTCACCAGGAGGGTTTTCCTAATACCAAAAAAAAGAAAAAGATAACTGCATTTCTAGTGTATAGAAAGAGTGCTGGGATTTGTAGAGATTTTCCCCTCCAGCTTTGCAGCAATGTAGAATTCATCCAGAAGTGTTGGCTTAGAAAGTTTGCCATATCATACAGGAGTCAGGAGCCTCATCCTGGGCTGATAATCTGGCTATGCCTTCAAAGGGAACTAGAAATTCAGAGAAGATTTCACTGGAGCTGAGTGAATCAGAGTAAATCATGAGATCATAGAATGGCTTGGGTTGGAAAGGGACCGCTAAGGTCATCTAAGCCAACCCCCTGCCATGGGTAGAGCTGCCAGCCAGTAGATCGGACTGTGCAGGAACCCATCCAGCCTGGCCTTGAATGCCTGCAGGAATGGGGCATCCACAGCCTCCCTGGGCCGTCTGTTCCAGTGCTTCACCACTGAGAAAGAACACCTTGAACTGTGAAGTGATGGGAGTATGATTCAGAGTCCCGAGAGGCAGCTGAGATAGGACAATCTGGGAAAGCCTGGCGCTGAGACCACGCTGCCTGGAATATAGCTTCATTGAGTCATGGCTTAGAAATGTCTTTTGTGTGTGTGTGTGTGCATAGAAGAGTATGCACAAGGTGTCCATCCTGGCCCTGACTCTCTAAATGCTCAGTCGTGTGCTGAAACACACGAAGCATCCTGAAGGGAATCGGCACTGCTTCCTTCCTTGAGGATAAATCGCTTTCACTATTAGGGCTCTCGGTGATTTACTCTCACACGTTTGTTGCGTGGCAACTTTAAGTCTCTGTCTACGAACCAGAAGATTACACAATGAAAAAAAAAGGGAGAGGGACAGAATAGTTTTCAAGTTTGTCCTGGATGCAGGCAAGCACGAGGAGACGGCGATTTGTGAAGACTGTTTAAGCAGCTGGAAAAAATGCCATTTGTCAGGGAATTACGATAGTCTCGTCTAGACAGGGCCAGTGCCTGAATCAGCTTCCAAACCCTGACAAATCTGTGTGTGCCGCAGCTTGGAAACAAAAGACAGATTTTCACAGAGATTTCTGTTGCGTTAATAAATGTATACTCCCATGCAGATGCAGAGTAAAAAACTGCATTTGGTTTACCTGGCTGTGGTTTGTGAGGTGGCTGTCAGTCACTCGGACCGCAAACATGGCAGGATATTTCAAGTGCTCAACTGGGGACCTCTTAGAAGGGGCCTCTGAGGGCCATCTGGTCCAACTCCCCTGCAATGAACAGGGTCAGCACAGTTAGATCAGGTTGCCCAGGGCCTGATCCAGCCTCACCCTGAAAGTCTCCTGGGATGGGGCATCAACCACATCACTGGGCAACCTGTTCCAGTCTCACCACCCTCACTGTAAGATTTTTTTCCTTATATCCAACCTAAATCTACCCTCCCTGAGCTTGAAGCCCATTTCCCCTTGTTCTATCACCATAGACCCTGCTAAAGAATATGTCCCCTTCTTTCCTGTATCTCCCCTTTAGATACTGACAGGCTGCTCTCAGGTCACCTTGCAGCCTTCTCTTCTCCAGACTGAACAGCCCCAGCTCTCTCAGCCTGTTCTCATAGGAGAGGTGTTCCATCCCATGGATCATTTTTGTGGCCCTCCTCTGGACACTCTCCAACCGTTCTACGTCTCTCCTGTACAAATCTATCTCCTCTCTATACTAAATAGCCCATTCCCATTTGCTTCTGAACATAATGCAGCCATCTGTTTATTATCTCAGAAAAAGAAAATGCGTGTTTTTATAGGTGCAATAAAACACAATTTCATTGTCTGCGAGGGGTTGTGGCTCTTATTTTTAACCATGGTTTTGTGCTGAGAAGACTTGGAGACATCGGCCCCCCATTCCCTGTTGCTGTCAGCTTCCCTCAGACTGTCGTGACCTGTTTCATTAAAGCTGTTCCCCCTCCACGCTCCCCGAGCATTGCGTTTAACGACAGACTTTCACTATTGGCGTTGGTTTTCATTATTGGTCTTTGCACTTCCAGCATCTGGGAGCAGCACACACAGCACATGTTCATATAATTTATTTACATTTAGGGAAAGTGTGGTGTAGATTGTACCACGTTCAATTCCCCTTTGGATGACCGTTTCCTTGATGTGTTAGCACGGTGTTTTCGGAGCACGAGCGTTTCCTGTAGTAAAGACTTGGTTCACTGTTGTGTCCTAACATGAATACCCCCAGTGCCCGTCTTGTGGTACGTTTAGTTTCAAACACGAGCTGTGATGTTGTGCGATGTGCAGTGGCCAAATACTTCTGTTTCCTTCCTCGAACACCTTTCTCTGTCTTTTGGATCGTGAGTGCGGATGGAGACCGAGGTCAGTGATCTTTGCAATAAAATTGGACGGCACAATTATTGTTCCAGCTCGGTTCAAAGCTTGAATGTTTCCATATTAATGTCTGTCATTCTCTTATTTTGAATGACAGTACTTCTACTGGGAGCTGCCGAGAACAATCTGAGCATTAAAGATGCATGAGTAAAAGAAAAAAAAAAAAAAAAGAAAAAAAAAGTATTTTTTAAGCCAGTCCGTTTGAATGTCTTCGAAATATGTGTTCATATCACATCGAAACTGCCAGCAACGGGAGGGTTTTTCCTTTGCAGAAAGGGGGCCTTGTAAATAGTTGTATTCATTGGAGTTAAAATTAGGTTTCTGTGGTGTTGACTTGCAGCCAGCTTTTCCCACAGGGCAATTTATTAAAAAAAGAAAAAGGAAAAAAAAAAAAGGGGGGGGGGAAGGGGGGGTTGGGAAGGAAGCCCTAAAATAGCAACGTGCAGATGATGACATGTTCTGTGAACTTGAGAGCCCGTTCAGGCTAAAGCTTTCTTTGTATTTCTTGGTGCCTCCAAGGAAGAGAGTGGCAATAAGCTAAGTTTCCTTACTTTTCTAATGCGTGGACTGTGACTTTCTTCTGATCTGAGTTGTTATAGGTGGATTCTGTTGGACTGTCATTAGAGAGAAGCAATAATATTCTTCCTCGAACCACTGGTTTGGGAGAACTTGCCCAGGTCCATCAAGACGGCGGTTCTCCCACTGTGCTGTTGGATTTTGAAAAGAACAGGGTTCAGATGGATGTCAGCGGTTGTTTTTTTTGAGAAAATAGAATAAACATTATGGTCTGCCCAGTGCTTGTGTGTATCACCAGACAAGTGAACTGGAGTTTGTACTGGACGCTGTGGTTTCCTTATTTTGGTACACTCTGAAGGCAAAACCCCTCTGCTTCACCACAGCACTGCCCATTTGGGCACCAGCAATAATTTTCTTCCTGCCTTCGGCCAGTGTCAAAAATAAATCCTGGACTTTCTCCCGGGCAGACATTGTTCATTTTACCTCTCTTCCCTCTTTCTCATGGCACGGCTCCACAAAGCGATGGAGCGTGGGCTGCCAGCACAGCTCCTGGGGCTGTAAAACAAAGGGCCCTCCGATGGCAACTTGGTCAGCATGAAGCTTCTTACAGAGGCACTGAAGAATCTTCTTACAGAGGAGATGGAGTTGAATCCCCCCATTCATCTGAACACCAGAAGGGGAACGTGGTGTCGTTGACTGTCACTGAGTTGGGACCCACTTGCTGAGCCCTCCGCCTACCTCTGCTCTTAGTCCCCCAGATGATCTTCTGCACAGGTCCCATTGGATGAATTATATTGAGCTCTTTTGCTACAGGTCTTGCAGGTACTGGTGGAAAACATGGTTTAGGGTTCAGGTGTTATTATCACATGGTTAATTTGTCCTTCCTACGGAGCATTTCCAGGGAATGGAATTGTATCTCTCGGCAGTGTCTGCTTCGTGTGTTTTCTTATCTTCAGAAGCTACTTATTATCAGTCCCAGATGGTGTTGCTGTACCTGCAAATCAATTGCAAGTAAAACAAACCATCACGCGTGCACATGACACGATTTGATTTTGTAGGCAGAAAAACATACTCCACCCTGGCTTTTTGGTTTCTGCTAACATCCCTGTCTGATTCACAGCTACCACCGGTTTCCTTGAGCAAAGTGCAACCAAGGTGGAGTCTTAAAGATGGCCATAAATCATTGAAGGTACAATAGCTCTCTTTTCTGACACCCCTCGTAAGCCCCTTGTGAATTCCACTGGGCTAATTTGCAACGTACCATGGTCTCAAAAACAAAATCCGCATTTTGAGGGCAATGTCATTGGAGAGTAATTCATAAGGATCAGTCACCCAGAAAGGGGGAAAAAAACAACATCAAAGGGAAATTCTTAAATGGGTTCTATGTTACTAACAATTATAAAATGAATGCATTGTACTTTATTATCAAGGAAACTTCATAAACTTTATTATGGTGTAGTAAGGCAGCGTAACTGTCTGTGGTGGCTACATCCTCTTCCAGTCCTCGTCCAGATTGTGAAGTCTATAGTAACCTACTACTGCTATCTGTAGTAATGCTACTATCTATCGTAATCTATACTACTGTCTACTACTACTGTCTATAGTAATACCTGTCTGCTGGTCTCTGCTCACCCTTCAGCTCAGAAGAAACACCTTTCCTTCCCTTCTATAGCTCTCACCTTCACATTTTTCATTAGCATCCTATTGAAGAGAACCAGAGTTATCGGAATTAGCACATTTTGCTTCTTAACATGCAAGTCCCAACTTATCGAAGAGATTTGTGTTTACCTGGCAGACCGCACCCGACTTTTGTTCATTTCATTTTGAGCTTTTAGTAGAGCAAGAGCACAGTAGCTCCTGTGGTTCCTCAAATCAAGCAGCTCTATCTGCCTCTGTGAAGGCACTCAGAACCAGCACATGGTGGTGTAAGAAAGGAGCTGGATGCATATCTGCACTGAAGATGTGATGAGAGTCTCTCACAAAGCTACCGAGATTTGTGATTTTTTTCACCTGTCAGATTTTGCTTAGGTTTTGGCGGGCGTATTCTAAAGAACGAACTTCTCTAAGTCCCATTGAATTCAATTAGTGGTGACGGATGCCTGTAGCATTCTCTGCTTTTTTATTTTTAAAGCTTTGTCTATGGCAATGTCTCTTTGCAGCCTGAGTGGAGAAAATGAACCCTTCCACGTATATTTTTTTTTTCCCCCAGAGCTAAACTAACATTGCTGCTTGCCAGTTGGTCGCGGAGCGCTAAATTGAATCAAGGGCAAGAATAGCATAGAGTCTGAAAAGCAAGCTTTTTCGACTTTTAGGTGTGCAGAAGGACCTGCTTGTGTTAGGTGAAACTTTTAGGGAGGGCTCCATAGGTTCCCTTTTGCTTGTTTGCATTGGCGTATGCAGCAGAAAAGCACTTGAGCGTCTGCCATGCGGTTTGTATTTCAGCAGGACTGGGGGCTTGGGGAAAGGGCTGCTGGGTGGGCTTGGAGCTCAGGGCTTCCAAATGGCCACGTTTACTTCTCAAGCTTGGCAGCCTGGCTAGGCAGAGTGGAGCGTGGCTGCATGGCAGGCATCGCTGCTCGCTCGGAGCTGAGCGCTGGCACTTCTCACAGAGGCAGCAAAGCTTTTCCCTTCCACACACAACCTATTGCCTCTTCGGTGCCAGTAAAAATAAGAGAACGGCACGGCTCAAATAGCAGACCTCCCTCAAAATAACTGTGGTCGTGAGCTGAGGGCAGGAATTGTTCCTTCTCGTTAGTGTGCGTGAGATAAATGAGTTGCATGGCTCTTTCCTGAGCCCCTTCCTTAAAAAGGGGGCTCCTTCAAGAAGGTAGATGAGAGCTATTACATACATTTCTCTTGGAGACCTCGCTTGAGCCTGCTTTTCCCTGCACCAGAGGAAAGAGCTGTATTAAAGTATTTTCACCAAATGGAACTTAATTTTCACTACTTTACTGGGTTGTTCTGCTCAGTTTTATCTATTCTTTGCCATTTTTTGTTGAAGTGATTTCTCTGGGAGCAAATTATTTTTTCTAACCAGACATTCCACTGTGGGAATTTCTCTAATTTACTCCACAATGCACTCGGGTAGGTGGAGGGATGGGGAAAAGTGAGGAATGCGGCAGCGCTTCCCCACACCCCGCTCGCTGGCACCCTGAGATTAAAGTTCTTCTTTTTCTCACAACAAACCCCTGACCCCTCTGCTTTCTTGTAACTCGGCATCCTCTAGATGGCCCTTAGGCATAGCTTACCTCATGATATGTGCAGATAGCTTAATAATAGGGTTTCCAGCTGTGAGGGTCTTATGGATGCTGTGAAATCCCAAATCGATTCAAGGAAATCTGCATTACAATGCACTGTTTGGTCCAGGTCTGTGCACTGAGCGGGTACACAAAAGGTAACGGAAACTAAATGTGTCAGGCATCATCTTTCTAATCCAATGTGGGGTCTGTTTAATCCCTTTCAAAAGATGTCTTAAGAACTCCCAGCGTCTTCATTGAGCGCGCTCACCCACTGCCGCCGAGGGGCCGGGTCCGCGCCACTGTGGCTCACTGAGCTGCCCTCCAGTTTGGCTTAATTAACACGTAGCGGCCCGTCGCTGAGCTGCCCTCTCTGAGTTGTGCTTAATTAACACATAGAGGCCCGTCGGCTGCTGCCCCGTCCTTGCTTCAGCCCATGGGCCTGTTGGTCTATGGGTGGGTTAGTGAGGGGCATGAGGAGAGGGCTGGGAATTTCTCCATTTTTTGCATCAGCTGGGAGAAATAGGAAAGCCATTGGATGCAGAACGTTTGGGGCAGAAGTGTTAGGCCATCACGATGGCAGTGATGCTAACAGGCAACTCTTACAGTTCTATGCACCTAAACTTCCACAGGCACCAGCTCAGCTGACAAAACCTTAAGCCCTTATGAAAGCCCTTTGGCTCAGACCCAGAGATGTAGGCTCAAGGCTCACTCTATGTTATCCCTGCACAAACATCAGCCTCCTGGGCCACCCATGGGAAGAGGAATGACACGGGAAAGTGGAATGGTGTTGGGAGTTGGTGAGGGTAAATGTGTGTGATTAATGACCGAGTCTGATGGCCCAGAAGCTCTAGAACCCTACAGCTCCTGGAGGAGAATTGTGCCTATAGTGTAAGCCCGGTGTAAGTGTAATGGAGTTGTGCTGTGTTACAGGACGGCTGGGGGAGGAGAGAAGGCTAGGTGATTGCAGCAATTAGTGTGACATTAACCAACAGTGAAGTAAGAGTGATATACCAGGGAGAGAATGGATGCATGGATGAAAAATTAAGAACTGATGCAGGCAACCCAAACTTTTATCAATAATGATTTTGCTTGCTTGTGTATTTTCATAATCAAATTCTGTCTCTCCTTGCTGGTTCTGGGATCTTCAGCCCCATCCTGTTGGTGTCTGGCAGGCTTTAGCAGTGCCCAGGGATGGAGGAGTTCACTCTTTCCAGTGTCCCAACCCAAACCCAGTGACCTGCTTCCTGCCCTTATTGTTCTTTGTGGCCATGCTGTCTCATGGAGCCCTACCTTGCTTATTTAGGTGGCACATATGGTGCTGTTGTGGTGGTAGATACACCAGGATTGCCCAACAGGAAGAGGCTAAAGCTGTTGTCGTTGGGACCAGTATGTCAGTAGAGCTACATATCAATAACTACATCTAGATTGATACCTCGGGACAAAGTCTGGCCTTCAGTGTTTCAGACGAGTGTTTCAGCACTGTCAGGCAGAGACCCTGGGGTTTACCAGCTTTTAATCAGCTCCCTACATTTTCAGTTGGTGACAGGCAACTGGAACACACAACACATTGCCTTTCTGCATCTTTTCTGGCCTTTTCCAATGATATCGTGTGGCTGGGGGTGGTGGAAAAGTTTCAGTTGCGAAAGGAGAATGTGAAAATACATTAAATATTTTAAGAAATTCCAGACTTTAATAAAAATGGTGTTATCTCTTCGTTTATTTGTTTTAAGCAGCTCTTTCATGTGTTGGGACAAAGGGACATTGTATTAACTGTGAAGTGTGAAATGTTTTTCTTGTTTGCTTGGGACAACAACTGGGAATACATGGATTTGCCTATTCACACTGTATTGTTATGACAACATATTTCCACAACGTAGTTGAAAGCCGGTGCTATGAAAGGAATAATGTTGACTCTAAATCTGGAGGAGTTTCATGCTTTTGTTTTAAGCTCGCATGTATGAGCTCCGTCAAAATTGTCTTTCATCTGCGGTGTCTGCCTGACTCAAGGGTTCTTTTCTTGTTCAAATATCCTTTAGTAAAACCCATTTGACTGAAAGGCTGAGCAAACATGGGCCGGCTATGATAAGAGTTCTACGTGAAGTCTTTCACATGCTTTGTCAGCATGAGGTTTTTTTCAGTCGTGTTCCCAAGGAGGAGGAAAAAAAAATAAAAAACAGTAAGTTTCCCCCTCTGCAGTAAGTTTATTTTCTTGAAGATCGTCATTTTATTTTATAATTGCTGTAATTTTGTGATGGATTTATGACGATAAACCATTACACTTTAGGTGAAACTTTAATCCTCCATGGATTAGTGTTGCTTACTAAGTCCTACCCTGGTGCTGCGTAACTAAAGCAAATCACAGCAGAACTTAGGTCTCAGCCTCAACCAAGTGTGCACTGCTTCTGTTTCCTGTGTCTCTCCTTTGTAAGCAGCGGCAGCGGGCTGCATCCCCGCGGCTCTGGAACAGCTCCAGGGACAGCAACACGTTAAATCAGAGGCCTCTTTCCTGCATCCCCAAGTATGTTTTCAAAAGCACGGCGCATACGATATAATCCGCTTGGAGGTGCCGTGAAAAAACGAAGTGCATCAGCTTCCGAGGCTGTAATACAAGAGCTGTAATAGATACGTTAAAGCAGTGCTGAGAATATCTGTGCTCGTTTGAAAACACGCTTCTGCGTTCCCAGAGTGCCTCCGTATTTCATAAAGGTGCTTGTTCTGAAATAGTGGTACTAAATACAATGTTTTTAATTTTCCAGCCGGTACAAATGGAGAATAGAATGGTTCGTTTAAAGCCTATCTCTGTTAAGACTTCAAGACGCGATGTGAGACTTGGGGTGGTTGAATCTTAACTCTGTAACATCCAAGACGGTTACTGCAAAAAAAAACCACCTGTTTGATTTAAGCAAGCTCTTAGTGCCGTGCAGCACACAGCCTGTCTCCTCCAGCAAACTTTGTCCTGCAGCTGGTTTGTAGAAGAGCAAGATGGAACAGTTTTCCTAGAAAACCTGTGCTTCACTGCTGCTCATTGCTGCAGTGCTAAATCTTTCCAGCTCCTCTTCATCGACACTCACCTTTGCTTGTCTTGGTGTAAGTCTACATTGGCATCCAGCTCTAAGACAGGAAAAAAAAGAAGAAATTTTATCACATGCCTCTGCTAAACACTAACTAATAACATGCTGGATACATTCCGCTCCACACGAAGTCCATAATCGTTCACCGTATGAAATGAAGTTAATTCTGTGTAATGTTTTGATGAGTCATTTTAATCAAGGTTGTGGAGAAACTGCTCTCAAGTCTGGAAATATAAAAGTGCTTCCTGTAGTAAACAAATCTCGTGGTTTTAGCATTTCATTTAATTTGATTTTTCAGGTGGCAGAACATGTTCCTTCTCTTGCCCTATGGTCTTCAAGGCTGAGGAACACTTTTGTAGCCCAATTTATTCCTCTCTTCAACCAGTGAAAGGGGAGAGGGAGAAAGGGCAGTTTTCATCTTTTGCTTTAGCAAGTCAGCAGCTGGTCTTGGCTGTAACTTCTTGCATCTAACCTGTCCTTCACCCAGCGGGTTGGTCTGCAGTGATGGCCTCTGGAAGTTCATAGCTTCTTTGAGAAGGGCATGGAGGATCAGTTTCTTTGTTGAAAGACTGTGTGGGCAACCTGGTGAGATCTGATCCAAGGAGATCTGACACTTCTTGGCACACGGCGATGACTGTAGGCACCTGGAGCAAATGGATCCAACAAGGAAATCTCATGGCTTCCAGCAATTGCTGCCAAGATGAATTTGGTCATTAGATTTTAAGCAATCTTTACTGCATGTTCTAAGCTCCCTGGTGCTTTCAAGGCTCTTAAATGCACAAGCTCTGTGCCAATTTATGACATGTGAAAGAAGCAAGAAGCTGCAAAAGGGGTGACTGCTAGAAGTACTTCTATGGCATAGTTAGCAGGGAATTTTCTGGATGGATGAACCTGACCTGTTTCCTTCTTGGGCTGTCCCAGGCAATCTACAGCTAAAAAGACCAAGGTCATTGTCCAGAGAAATTATAAAACAGAAACCTGGAAATCCCATTTGCTGGGCATGGTGTCCATGGGCAAATAGAACAGGATGTAAATTTGGTAACAGCTGCAAGAGAACATTGTGGAGAAAAAATACCCGATCTTTTGGTGTGCTGAAGCAAGTTCAACTTTCATTCAATACAATAGGTGGCACTTGCTGCATATGATTTTCTCTTGTAATACAGTCTGCACAGATTAACCTACAAACAGCAAGACGAAGCGTTCCCAAGTTCCTTGTGTACACCCCTGGTATGCTATGTAGTTCAGAGCACCACAGATCCTGTCCCGGTGCTGTTCTCTGGGAGGAGGAGGGGAGGGCAGCATCCCTGGGGCTGCAGGGCACGTGTTTGTGTGACCCAACAACAACCCCAGGAAGATTTCCTGAGAAAATGTGAACGGTCACAAACGATGGATTCACGTTTTAAAACATGCAGTCCTGTATTTCCACGTGATTCTTAATTTGTGTGAGTTTTCCGTTAACGAACTTTCTTCCCAGAATGAGGACATATTCCAGAGAAAAAGACAGAACCGGGAAAGTAACGGTCATTTTAATTTATATGTAAATAGGAGGACGGTGAAGTGATGGGGGGGGGGGGGTTATTAATATTTAGCAGTATTCCTCTGTTTGCCATTTGTAAGCACCATTTCACACCCCTGCTGGAAATGTAAGGTCCCGTGAGCCACCCCATCTCTCTCTGTTATTAAATTCTTTGTCACGGGTTTGTCCTTTGCCAAGCACATTACCTGCTATTTTAAAACTGAGGGTCTCCAGATGTTAATTTTGTTGTTCAGGCAGGTTTAATGTTCCCCCTCAAAACTATCACGGCAAACAAAAGATGCATGCTGCTACAGACAGGATGGGTTTATTTCCTGGCAGGCATTCAAGAGGCTGGGAGGGAAGGGAGTGCCTGCTGAAGTTCATGGTTCCCAAACTGCACGAAATGTCTTCTCACTCCACACTGTGGTGAGGAGAGACGTGCAGCTTTAGTTGCTGTGCAGCACTGTTTGCTTGGGAGAATTAAAACCTGCGTACCATGCACCGCTCTGAGGATGGCAAAGGGGAGAAACTGTCCTACATTCCCCTATCAACATCTCTAGAAAATATTCCATGGAATCTACTCAAGTCTTTCGTTTATTTCGGCCTTTATCTGCTATGAAAAAAACATCTGTGAACGTTTGAGTGGATGCGTTGTGCTGTGACATCCAGGACCAGATCGGCCCCAGCTGCAGAACTCCACCTGCCTCATACAGCGGGTCAGCCATGAGTGAAAGGGGAAAAATTCTGCAAAGCATTGAGGGACTCAAATGTCTATTTGTCGTATCCATACCTTAAAGCACTTCTGTGCTGTGAGTGCTCTCTCCATTTGCGCAGCATCCGACAGTCAGGGATGTTCTTTCTACGGCATTATCCATTTGCAAGGGAGCAAAGGCTGCTCCTGTTTTACATGGAAGACCTGACTGGCAGAGTTTGTTGATTCAAAGGGGCAGTTCACTCAAAAAGATGCTCATTTCCTTGTTACGAGGATTTCTGCTAAATAAGCCAAAATGGAGAGCATCACCCCGGGGTGGTACACAGCCATTGCCGCTCAGCCCAGAAAGTGCTGCTGGCTGCTGGGGGTTGTTTCCAAAGTCTTCTAAAGGACTGCAGTGTCGGGTAGGGATTTATGTCACATCTGAAGCACTTGTCAAATGCTCAACACAATAAATTGGGATGCGGAGGTTACAAATAAAACATGAGGCCAAAAGGGTGTCTGGTGTCTACACTCTGCCAAGGTGAAATATGTGTAAAATGTGTATTTAACGTAAGAGTGCACGATTTTCTCTGATCCTGGTGATTTCACAAGTCATTTTGACGCCAGTTTTTGTTACCTGAGATACTGCGCAGCCAATAAAGGAACCCTGCAGACCAGACTTCCCTTGTTCCTTATGGACGATGTTGTATCCATTTCCTCTCTAGAGCCCTGTCCAATCCTGCTCCCTGTGTGTTAACTTGATTTATTTCTTGCTACATAAAACATTTATTTCTGCAGTCAAACCTTTTATCACTGGCATTTCTTCCGTTCTATTGATAACAGTTACAGCAAAGCAGGATTTGATATCGGTTTCTTAGATGCTAAAGACTCAACCTGCATTTTCTACAGGCGACACAGGTTCTGCTTTTGCCTTTAATATGGGGTTTTTAACACCGGTGAAGCACAGAGATGTACATTAACAGTACCCTTTAATCTTCTTCCTCTTCCTTTGTGAGTAACCTTCAAAAGCAAAGTGACTGATGGAGAGCCCTGGCTGGAGGATGTGTCTGGCTGCTTCATTTACGTGCAGAGACACTGGCTCAACACCTGCAGAACACAGCTAGAAATGAAGGCTGCATATTGCAACATTCCCTTCCTGCAGCTCGCCGTGCGCGGGGATAGGACAGGCTGTCAGCTTCTGTTGCAGCCACAGTATAACTCACCATCTGGTTTTTGTTTTTAATTTAGATGCTAGAAATAGACCTGAACCAAACCTGTGGTCCCAGGTCCCACGAGGGTTGCTAGAAATTCTTCTGAGTTCAATAATTAAATAAACAAAAGTTATTTAATCTCTCAGTAGAAACCCATTGAGCAGCGCATGTGTCTGAGCAGCCACTCGCTCATTACCTCATTCCTTCCAATCCCTGCTCTGTTAGCACTTGTTTGTTGTCACAGCTCAGATCTGTACCATAATTTCCTTGGGGCAAGAACTGCGTATGTTTGTCTGGTACTGTATCTATGGGAATAACAGAAAATACCGATGGTAAGAACAACAAACATGAAAGGTAATTTGGAAACTGGGATTAATTTTGAAGCTTGGCTCTTTGCTGCATCTCAAATAATCAGAAAAAAAGGAGAGGAGAGAAACATCCCACTCCAGTGGGCTTAAAATGAGTAATTCCCCATGTCACCAGAGCTACAGCTCCTATCAAGGCAACGGGCAGTGGGCTCAGCAGCCACGCTCACAAGCCCAGCTCAATACCACCCAGATGGGGACAGCAGGATACACGCTTGCTTTTGGTGGTGAGAGCAGGTGGAATGGTGCAGAGCCAAGCAGGATGTAGCAAAGAGCCGGCAGGCATCTTTGGATGCCTGGTTCTGGGATGAATCAGTCTTGCCCATGGAAGTGATGATTTAGAGGGACAGCTCCTCTTCCTCATTCCTCCCTTGTCCAGACTTGGTCCTGTCACTGCAGCCTCTGTCATCTCTCTCTACACCACAGCCCTGCTAATGCATCCCCACCCGCATAGGTGTCTACCCGGAATGCCGAAGGAGGGTTGGTGTAAGAGGAAAATGTTATCAAAACACAGGATATGAGGGTGAGGAATTCTGAGGACTGTCCAAAGCTACCGATGACTGAAAAACTGGATCAAGCTTCTGAAGGGGCTTCCTCTTGGAAGACCATTCACTCTTTCAGGTTACGGTTTGATTCTAGAATGAATGGATTGAGGAGATTCTTTAGTGGTGACAGAGGGTTGAAGAGCACTTTACAGGACAAACAGGAAAATCTCTCCACAAAGACAGTGAGTGGCCCAGCCCTTCTTTGCTCCCCGATCATACTGTCTGTGCTGGCTGTGGCGCATCTGTTTTTGTTGTTCTGTCTCCAGTTGGCACAGCCAAATGCTACCTGAGGATTCTCAGAAGCATCTCAAATAGCTGCCAGTCCTCAGGAAAGGAGTGGATCTTAGCAAACAGAGTAGACTTTCCAAAAAACAGACCCTGACACGGCTGCCATATGCTCATCATTATGTGCTTAGGGTTGGTCTTGATGATCTTAGCGGTCTTTCCAACCTTTATGATTCCATGATCTTCCCCTTGGAGCAGTGAGCAGGGCAGAAGCCAGGTTCACATGGAGTGGGGCCAGCCTGCAGGGATGTAGCAGGACTTGCTGCAGCACTGGTACAGCCACCACAGCAAGGCCCTCATCAGAAGACTGCCAGAGGGAGAAGTCAGCTGGAATGGAGTGGATGGATGCTGGAAGAGAAATGAGAGACATCTCTCTCCTTTTGGCATCATGAATAATCCTATCTGTTTTGCTTTCTGGCATTGTCTCCCTGACGTGCCAGGGGTGAAGGGGGCAGGTGAGCTGACGGCATTTGTCTGGGGTGAGTGCCAGCAGGGAGGAATGGGAGTAGAGAAGCAGAGCTGCTGAGACTCATGAGGAAATTATGTGGAGCTGGGACAGACATCCCTCTGGGTCTTCCCCGCATTTTAAAACTTGAAATGCAGTCTGGGGGTTGATTAGAGAGCTTCTACCTTCCTCCAGCTCCATCTGTATGGATGAGATAGTGTCTGTGCTGCTGAGTTGGAGGTACTTTTGTTATCCCAGTACCTCTTTTGTTATTTCCCCCCTCTAGAATAACAAACATGTGGCTCTGTGCATGGCAAGAGAGGATTTGAGACTTGTGTTCAGGCCTGGCTCTGTGAATGGAAAGTCTGAGCTCTGCACACCACTGAGCGTGGCTCCTTGTAGCTTTCTGCCCAAAGCTGTGTCTCCTGTGCCAGCTCTCCACTCTGCCCAGCTTCCCCAGAACACTGTGCAAAAGCCATGCGACTTTCTGCTCCTAATTGCACAGAGCTCAAAATTAGGAGCAGGATGCGTGGCTCAAAAGTTGAGTGATTTGTTAGGTATTGTCGTGGTCCGGCTTTGGAAAACGTGGTGGATAGGAGAACACCACCGAAAATATCTGCTACGGCACTGATCCTGCAGAGGTCACCCGGTGTGATGGAAACAGCTTTCGTGTGGGTCTGCCAAAGAAGAATCAGAAAGAGATTTTTAAATGCTTCAACCTCTGCCTAGGACTGTTGCAACCCTCCTCTATTCGCTGCATCACCCTCCATTTTGCTGCTGGAGGGGTGAGGAATGCAGCCCTGCTGTTTAATCGCTTGCCTTTACTGCTCACTTGTGGCTCATATTTGCTCCTCAGCATTGCTAGTGGAATGCAGTAGCACTGCTTTGCCTTACCACCGTGTAGCTGAGACCCAGGCCAATATCATCAAAATTCAAGGCATTCCCTTCCCAAACATGTTTTACATGGAAAAGTACCCTTAACTCTCTCTAGCCCCGAATACCAGGCTGGAGGGCCTCTCTACCTGCCAGTGATGCTGGGCAAGCTTACAGACCAGATAAATCACAGGCAGCTGGGGAATGGGTGGCGGCTCTCATTTCACCACTTGAAAGGCAGCTTTTAAAAACTGGTTGGAATTCAGCCTTTAATTTTGCACCCACAGATTTGAACCCATAATCAGATGTGAGCAGGGATTTGCAGATCCCATCTGTTGGAGAAGTAAGGACATCACCGTGCCTACTGCCTGCCTAATCCGAAAGAACAGTTAGATAATTAAATGTCTCAACGTCTTTACTTTTTCCCACCACTAATTATGAGCAAGGAATTAAAAGGCTTTGCCTCCTCTGCACATGCACTAGGTAAGCGCAGTCTTATACCCTGTATCTCCAGGTCACTTGTTCCATATAGATGAGTGCTCCCTGCAGCTTTCCCACTTTATTCCAGGCTGCTTTCCTAAAGGAGCCCTCTGACATGCTGCTCCAAACAGAATTGTCTGTTTAACAATCAGAAACCCAAACCCGCACACTTCCTAAAATGAGACTTAATTTAGAGGGGAGTTCTTTAAAACACATGAATTTTCTTTCCTTTTCCAAATCCAAACTTCAGAAACGTTTCGCATGCAGCAGATGCCACAGCCAAGGCTTGGGGCCATGCCTGCAGGCAACCAGCGCCTCACTGGGCACCACTGCCAGGGGATGCTTCTGCATGCAGCCCAGCAGCAGTGGGTCCTTTTATTGGCACTCCTGCTGCAGCACGACTTGGAGGAGAGCACGGAGGGGTTTATGGCAGCGCTTGCTTCACGTCGGTGTCATTTGTGAGAAAAGTCAGTGAAAACCCTGCAGCCTCACCTGATAATGACGGGGAAATGGTTCCCTTGGTCTGCATCTTTACTTGAAATGTCGCTCCACACCTGAAACAAAAAGTAGTGGAAGTAAAATGAAAAAAAGGAACATTGCTTTTTTTTTTTTCTTTCTCATTTCTTGCTTAAGTGTATGCAAGCAGTATTAAGGAACAAGGCCTTCCCCACCCCCTGCCCTCCCCCTGGGAGAATAACTGAAATAATCCCTGAAATTTCATAGAGTCTTTAGAAGGGACCTTTAAAGGTCATCTAGTCCGATACATTCATGTTCTTTTTTCCACCCTTCATTTGCATTCTTTACTTTGTTACAGTGTAGACAGTAATATCTGTGGGGTAGGAATATGTAATTTTACTTTTGTGTGCGAAACACACCTACCGTGCTATGCAAATAATAATGCAGGATCTGTAGCATGTATTTTCATGGGCTGCCAGTGTGCTCTCGGGAAAAGATCTTCTTGCAGATGGACAGACAGCATGGAAATCAAGTGGAATTTGTAACTTCGTTCCCAGAATTTAATTACATCGTGCTCTTTGTAATGTTCAACTCATTTGGAGCACCAACGCTCAGGTAATGTCAGATACTGTGTAGGCCTTGTGGGTGGAAGGCTACTCACAAATGCCCCAGGATTTGGGCACTTTAAACATTAAAGCCAACAATCATCAATTCTCTGGGAGCCCTGGGGTGGTAGAGGTAACATCGCCTCAAAGCTGTGTTGCAACAGGACCCTGATCCCATGCAGTCCTCTGAAGTTTCTACCTCAGCCTCTTGGCCAACTTCCCAGTAAGGATAATTGGATTTTTTTTTTTTCTTTTCTCTGCTCTCATTTCCACTGGTTGTTAAGTGCTATGCAGTATTGACTCCACTGTTACTGGCTTAAGTATGGAGCAGCATTGCTGGATGCCATTACCTGTCCCAATGGCAGTGGTGTGCAAGGGAGCACGGGGCAGAGAGAGGTTGTGAGGCTGCGCAGGCTCCTTCCAGATGAAAGACCTTGTCCTAGGAATATCAGGTTTTATTATTTATTTAAGGGATGTTTTCATGACACTGCAATTTCTAACCCAGCATGGTGAGGCCATAAAATAATAGCAGGTCTGTTTGGAAGAAAGTGTTTTATTTGGCACATTTTGGGAATGGCAGTACAAAGAAGGAAAATAAAGTTGTGATGTTTATGGCAGCCAAGCTCTCTGTCCATTGGTAACCACTTACCACAAATAACTGCTCGCTGGCGCCCACACATGATATTTTAAGATGTGAGCTCTTAAAAAGAAGCTCTTAAACTTCAACAATATTTAGTGCCGTGCAGCCTCCTGGCCACCACATAACGACAGCAGTGTTTTCAATGAAAATGAAACTCATCACACTCTGGTCTTTGCTGAGACCTCACATCAATCACTCAACCCCAAGCAACGCCTTGCACCTTTTCAGTTCCCACAGCCTTGCTCTTTCCATTACATTAGGCCTAATGTCTCTTTTTTGCCTTCTTCCTTGCCTCCTGCTCTCTGAAGAAACAAAACTGCTAGATGAACAATCCTCCCACTGATCTGGAGGGAAACCCGATCCAGTCTGTGTGCCAGACACGACGAGAGCATTGTTATTGACTGCTTCTTACAATAAAACAAACTGGGCCGAGGTAGTTACAAGATCAAAGAGCAGGTAAGGCAAGAAAATGTATTCTTGCCCCACACAAAATTAACTGTGGGACTCATTGCCACAGGATATTGAGAAGGACAGAAATAGATTCTAAAAAGGCACTGAGCAAATGAATGGAAGCTGGACTTATCGCTCACCATAAGCACAGTGACCCAGGTGAAAGCAGCTGCTGAGGAGCACTAGGAAACTGCCAGCCCTGGCCATCCATGGCTGGTCCTGCAGGAAACCGTGGCTCAGAGTCTCTCCTGTCTACATTCCAATTGTGCCACTCGTTAGGACTAAAGCAATTACAAAACATAATTACACACTCTTTTGCAGGTAATTTAAGATAAAGCTTTGCCATATGGATGGAACAACTCAGTTCTTTGAGTTCATCGTTCACTTTCCTCCCTTTCTGCCTAGTACTGTCTTTCTTCTACTCTGCTGTCATATGTTTTGATTGCATGCTCATCAGGGATATGACTGCTTTTATTTCTGCAAAGTTGTCTCATGCAGCCGAAAATAACAGCGCAGAAGCTTTGTTCATTTGCTCTTACGTTCTTCCATCCCTTGATATCCCCACAAACAAGGGCTCTCCTTGCTCCTTCATCTCCTCTAACCAGGGGACAGTAGTGCTGCACAAAGTCTTTCTGTCAAGCATCGCTCTGGCCTTTGTAAGGAGCTTGGTGCCGGAGTGGTCTGTAGTCACAGCAGCTGCTGGTAGAACCCTGGTTCACAAAGGAGCAAGGCCAGTGCTGAGTGCCTGGAAACTCTTTCCACGAGACTCTTTTGCTTTGAAAATCTCCCACCCACTAGTTGTTTTGAATTAGGGTTTTGGCCGGGGATCACTGAGTTACACAACGTGGCATGAGAACGTATATTGCAAACAGAACACTAAGCTGTGCAGTGGCCATTGGTTGCTTACACGGCGCTTTAGCAGCACTGAGCACGTCGTGATTTGGATAGTGTAGCTGCAGTCAGCTGAAGTTTCTACTCTGAGACTGCAACATTTCTTATCAAATATTATGATACCGTGAAGAAAGGGAAAGGAGAGAGGTGACTGCTGCATAAAATGCATCTATCTCATCCATTTTCACTGGAGATGCCTGTATGAAAAGAGCAACTGAAGGGCTGTTTGTTTCAGCGCGTTGTTGGGGAGGGCAGCATCTCCGCAATGCTCAGTGCCACAAGTCACCAGATGTCCTGGCACTGCAGAGCGCAAAGGGCCCCCAGTAAACAACCGTGGGGACAACGGGGCTCTAAGGAGGGGGTGGGTTTGTACCAGGGCTATCAGTAGCACCCACAGTAACAATGGGGCAATTCAGCTTCTTGGGGTGGCAGACTGCAGCAAAAAGAATGAATGAGGAATGAATGAATGAGGACAGATGAGCAAGGCTTGGCTTGTGCAGGCTGGCACATGATAATGCTATTGGTCCTGTCGTTTGATGCGGGATGAAGAATGCAGACAGAAAGCGCTTTCAGTTAGCTAAGCCAGCGTAGGATGTTGGTGGGGGTATTTTCTGGTATTTTCTGCCCCATCCCCTGTTCCCTGACTCCTCATCTACTTTCATTTCATCGTTCTCAGCTATCAGGCAACAACATGAAGGCACAATTCCTGGTGTAGGTGCTCCAGCAGTCACTGTGGTGGCATCGATGCACCAGAAATTCTCTGGTGGCTTCAAGCAGGTTGGGCTGCCCTTGAAAACACCAGAAAGTGGGTGGCTGGCCTGGGGCATTCACAGTGGAGGAAAGGTAGTGGCAAGACCCCAAGAAACTGGGTCACTCTGCTTGGGATAGAATCATAGAATGGTTTGGATGGAAGGGACCTTTAAGATTGTGTAGTTCCAACCTCTGCTATAGGGAAGGACACCTCCCTCTAGACCAGGTTGCTTACAGTCTCATCCAGCCTGGCCTCTCCTCTCCAGGGAGGAGAAAGTGAGGAAAGTGATCATGCACTGAGAAACCCTGCGCTGGGCAGCTGGGCTTGGAGAGGTTGGTTTGTTCTCCCGGTGACATACTTTGTAAAACAGAAATCTTAGTGCAAATAGTAGCAGATAAAGGATTTTTAAAATGGCTCATTGCCACAAAGAAAAGGAGTTAGGCAAGCAAACAAGCAAATGCAGCTGAGAGAATGAACATCCCATAACTCACAGGACGTTTATTTACTTACTTTGGCGTGGGACACAGGTGTGAGGCTGTTCTTTGTTTCCTTCTGAGGGCTGGAAGAAAGCCTGTCTGCTCCTGCCACGCAGGTAAAATAACTTGAGTATTGGGGAATATTCTTTAAAGCTGTGCCTTGCCGCCTTTATTTTGTAATGAAAAAACACATGCCGTGTGGAAAAAAAAAGAAGCCCAAGGACCTGCTGAAGTTAAATAAATAAAATCTGCCAACAGTTTCATGCAGGGCTGTGACAATGGCTTTCATTTATTCCCTCACCTCTCCCTGAAATAAGCTGAACTTTGAATGTTGGTGGATTACTTTCCCCAGCTCTGCTTCCTGGCATGGATCTTTACGCATTGTCACCTCTGTGGCCTTACAGCTCTCCATGGGCCCCAAGCCTGCAGCTTTGTCATGTGCCCGCTGCTTGGCTGTAGTAGCTGTTTGTATTTTACATCTTTCAAAGATTTTTCTTTTTAAGTACTTTTTTTTGTTTGTTTGTTTTTATTTTAGGCAGCTTAGACCCTTCTACTGAGTTTTTGACCATAGGTTCTCTGAGAGCATGGGAGGCCAGTGAGGGTGAGAGCAGCACGGAGGGCAGACTGGGGCCTAGTGCCGGCCTGGTGAGGGGCAGGTAAAAATCGAGGGCTAGAGGAACTGCTTCTGGGGAGAAATGGTCACATTCAGGTCCAGGAGAGGGGACGTGCTCTGAGAATGAAGCCCAGCTGTGGAGCAGCCCCAGGAGGTGGCTCAGGCCCACAGCGCTGCCAGGTGCCTCTCCCGGAGGACGGGTGCACCTCGGGATGGTCACCTGCGTGGCCTGCAAAGTGCTGCCTGCTGCATGGAGCTGTGGAGGCTGCAGGGCAGGGAGAGGAGCAGCTCTGGGATGGTTTACCGATCTGGCTAATGAGGGCAATAAAACAGGATTATCTGCTGGCCCTGGGTTGATGACTGTGGCAATTGCCAGATACTCTGCTTCTCCTTTGTGAGTAAATGAAGGTGGTGGCACGTGGAAATTACTTTTCAAAGCTAATTAGCTGGGCGTTAAGTCTCATCAGATGCTTAACCTATCAGGCAAGTACAACCTGCAGCCCCCACACATTTGCTTGCCCCGTTGGTACGTGTCACCATAAATTATTGAATTCCCCCTTCAGTGCTTTAAATGTTTATTTTCAGGTTGGGCTATTACCTATTTCTGACGCTGCCAGAATGCATCAGGAGCTTTCCCAGCAAGGAGATGTGCTTCCTGCTCCATGGGCTGGGTGATGTGAAGGTAAGAGATGCAGAGAGAGCTTTAGTTGGGACAGTGTACTGATGCACCTTGCATATAACAGTACAGGGTGGCTGGGAGCTTTTGAGCAGGAGGCTCAAAAAGGTGGGAACCTTTCCATCTTTAGAAAGGTCTCTCTTTGCAGGTTTGGGCCTTGTGGGGTGACTGGGAGCTTGGTAAAGAAAGCAGTGACTGGGGAAAACTTTATTAGAGCTGACTCAGATGTTCTTGCCCTACCTTGAATTAGAACGTTTGCTTTTACTGCCAGTGCCTTCTTCCTGGCTGCTGTGCCTCTATTGAAATGTTTGTGGCGCAGATGGTCTTCTCGTGATTTCTATGCACATCCTCTCACAAATATGTTCCTCCAGGAGAAACTTTCTCTAGGTGATGCTCTAGGTGAGCTAGTTTGGAATAAGCATTAATTGGAGAAAGCAGCAAAGAAGTGGGCTGGCACGTGAAAGCCGTTCTCTTGATCTCCCTGTGCTTATCTTTAATACCGTTAAGCTTATGATATCAAAATAAGTAATGAAGGTAGCATTTCTGTGGTCAGATGGAGAGTGCTCACTTGGCTCACAGCTCTGTGCAGCTGCTCAGCTGACATGTCAGCAGGCATTGCTGTGTGGTGCATATGTGGCATGCTGCACTCCTGGTGGCTGAGTGCAGGAGTTTATTTTGGAAACTGCGAATAGCTTTGTTTGCACATGTATTCCCATTGCTGAGAGAGTCTGCAAAGTGCTGCTGTGAGCTTTCGTGAGAGTTCCTATGGTAAGAAGCTGTTTTGGGGGAAAGCAGGTTTAAGTGCTTTGGATGCCCTTTGGTAAAGCCTTCAGCCCATCCGCTCAGAGGGAAGCATGATGTTGTTTGCAGCTGGACTCCATAGGCTGGGTAATGTTTGCTAGGGTAAATATTTAGAAATTAGGAATTTAGGAATACAAATAGACTAATGCATGAGGTTATTCAGGGCACTGGATTGTTCATTTTGAGGGTCTGGTTCTGGAGCCATCCCCAGCTGTGCCAGGACTGCCTTAAGCTGATTTCCAAAGGAACAGAGGATCTCAGCCTGGGGCAGCGTGCCTTTCCCCCAGCTTCTCTGTGCAAAGTGCCCAACTCTCAGGTGCCAAAAGTGAAGGGGAATTAATGAACCATCCCCACAATGTGTTCTTGCAGCTGTGTTTAAAAGGTGGTCTGAAGACACACACACAACCCTAAGGTTTAAATATCAATGAAATGTTAGTATGTGAAGCAAACTATGTTCATGCTTTATTTTGGCATTGCATGTACAGTTTGTTGTATTGCCTTCACAAATTAGCCCAAAACGGTTAGCTCTGATTGCAAGTTTTAGTAACACTGATTCCCATGTGTATCTCCAGCTTCTATTAGTAAGAGAAGCTTACTTGTATGAATGATAATTTAGAAGAGGGAAAGCTGAATTATGAAGACATCTTAACTGAAAATCTTATTTTTTAATTCTTTGTTTTGTTGGTCAGATAAACAGCTTGAGAGTGCTCATGGATTTTATTTTTAATGTCTTTTTTGGATTGTGCAAATAATAATATAAAATCAGGCGTATTTCCATAGCTGCCGTTCTCAAGTGAGCAAAGCTTGTTATTAGATGTCTAGTCCAGTTTGTCTGATTTCAACTGCAGCCAGGCAAATAAGGGCGTGTTTGGGGTTTCTGCAATACATCGTCTAAAGCAATGCCAGCCCAAGCTCCTCTATGGAAACTAGAAAAATGCATTCAGTACGTTCACAAGCAGCAATATTCACTTTTAATAAACTTAAGAAGCGTGTAATCACTTTTGGTCACATATGCTCAATATGGTTTTTATGGTAACCGTGTTAAAACTATGGTTTAACTAATGGTAATTATGGTATTTCCACTTTTTGGTTATTTGAAAAAGTGTAGGTTTTCTTAGATATGGAAATGATACTAGCAAAATCCATACTTGTCTTACACAAATGATTTTGTTTATATTTCCCATGGTAAGTAAGCATTATGTACCCTCGAGTGGGAGAGGAATTTTGTCTACAGCTGTTGCTGTAGAGAGCCATTACTTCAAAAGGTGATGGAGAAAATACAGAGAACTTTGCTGATGAATACATAAGTAGCAAGAATAGGACAGGGAGCAGGAACTGTGACTTGAACTCAGTTCCGTGAATCCTGAAAGTACTCTAAGTACAACACTGAGCTGATCCCCATTGAACAAATAATGTAGGTGCCTATTTAAGTTTTATTGGCTTCGATAGGGCTCACACGTGTTCAATGACAACATATAACAAGCGTTTAGTTGAACTGGGACTCCAGCTGTGGTTTCTAAATTACAGATAATCGTATTTGTCCAGCTTATCCTGATAGGTACAGATAAAACTGCCCCGTCTTTGAAGCAGTATTGTCCATGCTTGAAAATGGGGGAGAAATAGCCAAAGTTGGGCTATTACTCTTGGGTTCCCTGGAGATGCCTACCACCATTGCCAGTGCTTCTCAGCCCATCATGTGAAAGTGTGATGCTCACTATAAGATCTGCCATCTCTCTGCATAAAGATATCTTCACACCAAGGATGGGCAGCCTCCTGGTCTCAGTACAAACTCTGGTATGAAGCGACATTTCACTGGTATTGCTGAGAAGCCACCAGCATATGGGGTCTGCCCGAAATGAGGGCAGACCAATGTCACATAGACTAAGAATTTAAACTCTCTCTCTTGCTAATGTCCCAGTAAATCAATCAAGGAGGCATTTCTTCCTACAGCTGTGGAAAAACAGCAGGCCCCAGAAAGCAGGGCAGATCCTCCCAGCTGCTTGATGCTGCTGTGACTCAGCTAGGAGGGCCTGGTAGGTCACTGCTGGGGCAGGGGAACATTAGCAGCTCCCTCCTGGGGCGTTGGCACTCTTTGTTCCTTAATTCCCCACTCACCAACTTGCATAGGATGCTCAGAGTCACAGGCAGCAGCAACAAGTTCAGCCAAGACCAGTGTGGCCCAAGAGATCCTGGCTCTGCCTGTTTCCAGCAGCAGCAGGAAGTGGTTTCAGAGATGTGAGTTTGGGTTCATGCCACTGAAACAGGGATATTTTTCTGGTAAATAAAGAATGCGTGCAGCTTACTTTACCTCAGTAAACACAGTGTGAGGGTATGTGTAAGCTTGATGCTAGCACAGAGTTCATGACTTTGAGAGGCTGGAAGCCAGGGAGCTACTGGCAACCACAGTCTGGTCCTTGGGTTTCACAAGCAAACAAGGTAGTATCGATGCCATTGGATAGAGGCACATTGAGAAGGATCTTCCGTGGAGGGACAGGCTGGGATGGGCACAGAGCCCTGCCAGGCTGCCAAATGTTAAGTCTCAGTATGCCAAGTAATAGGGGGAACCAATGAAAGCTGCAGATGGAGTGCAGTATGCCAGTGGTTAAACCACGCTGTTAGGTGATGCAATTCGTCTGTGGTACTGTTGTGTATGCTCAGTAACAACGAATCCATGCCTGTTCTCTGAATTCCGGAAGAAGCAGCTTGGCTAGAAACTTTAAGGAAAGGGTACTTGTAGGACTTAGGGGCACGGTTTAGTGAGCAATATTGGTGGTTGGTGGATGATTGGACTAGGTGTTCTTAGAAGTCTTTTCCTTAATGATTCTAAAGGGACTGTAGCCTGGATTGTGAGTACAGTATGTAGCAGAGTTGGTTTCGCTTCAGGAATGAGAGCTCGGTGTTGCAGATCCCTGTAGCACACACAGCGGAGTGTGTGCAGTCACTCTCAGTTGTTTTTCTAATGGCTGGCAGCCACTGCTCGGATTTTCATGACTAACCACATTCTGTCCCAAATATATTTTTCTCCTTAATCAATTTGCTATGGAAAAGAGATTGCAAACTGTATGCACAGAAATTCTTTGTCATCACTGTAAATTTGTGTTTCCTTCATGAAACCACCACTTGGGGATGTCTGTGGTGTCTTCAAGTGTCTTTTTCACATATACAGCTTCAAGGTTAATAGCTGCTAGTAGCAGTTTTCTGAGAGCATCAGACACAGTGACTAACATTTTATTCTTTATTAGTTTGCTGTCTGGGGAAACTTCGCTCATTTTTGGGGGGAGATTAACAGGTCACCCAAGCAGGCGTTAATGTGAGGTCAAAGACTTCTGTACTGGTACAGAAACTTCAGAAGTACTTCTGTACTGCAGGACTATGTTCAACATTTCCACTTCCAAGCAATTCTCAGCCCTGTTGTATCTCTCATCCCAGTAACGTGGGCTTCCTGGTAGGTTCTGGTGTGATGTTTCCAGTCCCTGTATACAAGCAGGGAGCAGCCCTGCCATTGCTACTGCCAGGCTGCGTGCATTGCTCCTCATCTCTGTTTAATTCTGCATGATGCTGCTGTTTGTTTGAAGACACTTGCAGTTTTCAAACCCTTCCATTCCTCCTACAGATCTTTTTTGATGTGTTTTGATTATTTGTCAGCAAATGTGTAACTGGCAGTGACAAATGGACACTTAACGCTGTCATCAGGTTCTGCTGGCGGACCAGCAGTGTTAAAGGTGGGGACAGAGAAAGATAATATGTACCCAAAGAGGCAAATTGGAAAAGCTCCCACAAAGTTCAGCAGGATCAGGATTTAATCTCTGCTATTTGACAGTAGGACAATGCTACATGGAAGAGAAACTTGGAAAAAAACAGAAACAACACAAAGCAAACCACCAACTCCTTACTAAAGAACAGTTGTGATCTCTCATGTCAAATGCATTTAATTATGATTTTCCCAGTATCTCTATAGAATTTAGGGACACTGAGTGCAACCTTCTTTTCTGTTTGGAAAATACTTTGCCCATTGTGGGCATTATGAGAGGAAAAAATTGAAATAAGCTGTCTTCAATTGCAACGTAATGGAAATGTAATACAATGGGAGAGGGCTGAGACCCACAGGGAAGCCAATGGCACAACTCCCACTGACCTTAATGGGAGCTGGACCACATCCCACACGGCCTCGGAGACACTGGTGGGAAAAAAAGTCTGCTGTAAAACTGAAAGATGAGAATGAAGAAATGCACGAATTTCAAAACTTTGTGGCTCGAGTGGGATCAGATCCAAAACCTGCTGAAGCAAACACAGAGGCGATGGTCAGGCTGACTTTGTCTGACTTGCTTCTGTCTGCCTTTGTTGTCTGGAAAGGTTTGTCAGCTCACTAGCTGCTACTGCTGGAAAATACCTGTTCATCAGTCAGATGATGCCTCACCAGCACTTCTCCTTTCTTATGCTTTGTGTAATAGATACACTGGCTTATATACAGAATTGTAGCACAGAGGTTATTTGTGCATTTGCAGTCCGTGCTGATGAAGTCCATAAGAGCCAGCCCTGTGTTTTCTGTTCTCTGGCATGCCCAACTTGGAGATTGTTGTTGATGGCCAGCACATGGTATGACATCTGTGGCCAGGGCTGGGTTACTTCACAGTGTGGGGACAGCTGGCAAAAAGGGCTCTTGCAATGTCAGGGTCTTCATCACTGTGAGACAGGCTGCGGTGGTATGTGGACGTTGGCATCTCGCTGGCTTCAGGGACAAGCAGCTAATCAGGGAGGAATTACTGTTAACATATTTTCTAGGTTTGGGATGTAGTTGAGGAAAAGCTCAATGCTGGTAAAGCATTCTCTTTATGTAGTAGACAAGAAACTCCTGAAGGACTGCAGGAAGGGGCTGAAAATGTCTTCTACATCAACAGCTTACGGTCAGTGGGCACCAGAAGGCCTTCAGGCTGCTATTGTCTGCTTACCATGTTGGCAACACACAGAAAAAATGCCCTTGGTGCTTTGGTTGGTGGTAATCAGGTGTCTAACCTACCAATGTGGGCAGTGGGAGCTGAAGATCATACATAAAACCCAATCTTAGGTACTGGGGCAAGACAACTCTGTGTCTCTCTGAGCACCCAATTCCATGAACAATATGACAGCTTTTTCCTAGTTGCCAGAAACTTGAATAAAGCAGTGCTCACCAGCACCAGCTTTGTAGGAACTCTGCTCCGAGCAGCTCTTGTAGGAAAAGCCTGGTTATCAAGAGGGGAGAAGCGGGAAGAGGAGAGCCTGGCTCCTGAGCAAAGGGCTGCTTGTGCCTTCAGAAGAACATGCTAGAAGCCACAATGTGCCTTGGAAGGAACGGGGATCGTATTTCAGCTTCAGATTTTAGGCACACATTGTGACAGCCCGCAGCAGACATGCCAGGAACTTCATTCCATAAATCACATTTCTTGCAAAGGAGGCCTCTGTGCTCGGTAGTAGTAGTGTTTGTTTCTTCTTTTTCTTGGCTGCTTTGCTTGGAAGTGGTGTAAAGACTTAACCCTGGTGAGAAGGACCTGCAGAGAAATAATGGAGTATGTGAGAGCTCCGGCTTTTGCCTTGTTAAATGAAACTCAGTCTATATAAACACCCTTGAAAAAACCCACTGGTAACACTGCAAACACAGGATTCAGCAGTGGGCTGTTTTCATTTAGATTTTTGGCAGCATTTTTAACAAGAATATGTTTTTTTGTGACTTTCAAACCAGACACATCATCTTGGATGAACTATAATGGTAATAAAAGCATTGCAAATCTCTCTATTTCTAACCCAGGTTTTGCTGGAAATGTCTTAATACTTAGAGGAGCGTTGGAGCCTTCCTGTGTAGTAAGAACTTGCTTAGGAGTGAGAGCATCCCAAAGAGCATTCCTGGTTTTACTCACACCCCAGCTTCACTCTTACTGTCCCTCCCTTGGTTTGCTCAGTGCCTGCCACACCATCTTGCTACAGATGGCTTCTCCTTTCATCTCCCCCTCCTGCAGGAACTTTAGAAGCTTGTGCCCTGGTGTACCTCGCCTTTTCCTTCTGAAGTATGTGGTGTGTTGGCTATGAGAGTGTTTCATATACACGATGACTTGTTGAAGGAGGAAAGTCTGTTCAGGCAGCTGCTGAGGATGAGGAAGGTCATAGCTGCCAGGATAGAAGATGTTGCAGTCTGGAGCAAGCTCTGCTTTGAACAGCGCCGTGTAAATATTTTGCAAGTAACAGTGTATATATAGAAGTACATTGTTCAGCTTAACTATAGTGGCAACACTAAAAAAAAAAAAAAAAGTAGAAATGGTGGTGGAGGGAGTGGGTGCTCCTGTTAAATAAACCTGTTTGATGGCGACTGATGTGTGCAACAGATATGAGTGGCTGCAGTTCAAAGTTCCTGCTGAACCCGCCAGCTCTCCCAGCTGCCTGCTGCAGCCCTCGGCATGTAGATCTGGCTCTGCAGGGTGGGAATTGAAGGGCAAGCTTTTGGGAGCTCTCCTTTTTGACTCCCTTTGTTCTGACAGCCCCCTTCCAGGCTCAGGTGCTATCTCAAAGAACTTACCTCTGCCTCTCTGCTGGGCTCTGCCTGTTCTTCTGCCCAAAAGATGGGGAAGGTCACCTGTGCCCGGGGGTGCAGCTCTGGGTTTGTTCAAGCACAGCATTCCTCCACCCCTAGTTACTGAGCAGCCTGCAGAAAGGCAGTGAGGGTTGGTCACTGGATTTAGTGTGGGCAAGTTCTGAGCTACCGCAATTCATTTATTCCATGCAGTACTGGAAGAATGTAAAGAAGCATTGAAAAGTCCCAATTTCCAGAGTAAGATGTACTCTCTTGCTGTAGAAATGAGGAAAAATAAGCAAGTGTTCTCTGCCTAAAAATAACTGAGAATGGTCAGGAACTGGCTGAATGGGGAGAGACAGGAGACATAACTTAGGTAAGGCAACAGCTCATACCCAAGCAGTAAGGCCAGTGTTTTATAGTGCCTGGAGGTGGCTGAAATATGTTGCAATCCTCTTCCGCTCTTTGACACGTGAGAAGCAGTCTCTGTAGTGCAACGCCAAGAAGTACATCTTCTTAATATGAAAATGATTAGAAAATGCAGAACTCTTGGATCCACAGCTGTCTCGGAGCCAAACACATTTGCTCGTTGTCAGCCTTAATAATCATGAGCTGAGTGTGGAAAATAAATTGCATCTTTCACAAAAATGTTGGGATTATAAGAATTATAGCTAAAGGCATTATAGTCATCTGGATCTCGCTGGTACCTCAGATATCTTCCCTTAACCAAAGCACAAGCTTGCTGTACGTGATGGTCCAGATTCAGTATCACCACACAGCTGCTTGTTACCAGCGCGTGGCTCTCAAGTGGTGATGAATCACAGACCACTGCAGCATCTTTGAGTGTCACAACATGAAGAAGGAATGCGAGTGCGCTGACGTTGTTGTACCCATTGCTATTTCACCCTGCACAGCGTGTCACGGGGAACGTGGGGAGTTAACATTGTGGTGTGCTCTCACTCAGAGTTGCAAGGCAGCCACTCTGCATGGCTGCTACCCAACGTCAAGCTGCAACACGCAGGAGGCACCCAGGCACACCTCTTTGCCTCCCCTTTCACCTTTCATTGCCTTAGTGCTCAAATACTGAATGGAAAATAACGATCAGGTACTGTGTTGTTTATTTTCAGATTTTCTGTGCCAAGCACAATAAACATTCCCCGTGCTGTGAAGCAGAGGTGGTCACAGAATCAGACTGCTCTCAGTGTGTTTTCCTGCTGGTCTGTGACTATGCTTGGCTCCATCTTTGTGCACTTTGGGCCTACGGTGAAGACAGCAGCTCCTGACATGTGTGCTGTGCTGTGGGGCTTCAGCATCGCTTTCATCTTGTTTAATAACTGTGTTTGGTGTGATGTAGTCTGTTGGAAGACAGGACGGGGGCTCTTGCAGGGGCTGTTGCTGATAGTCCTAGTGTAGTGCTGGTGCAGGGAGGTGCTTGTACACAACTTCCCTCTGCATGCTGTTGGTACTACTCTGTGTCCTCTTCTGTAACCATTTGCTGCAAATCATTTCCCTTCCTAAGTCCACTGGGCTGTTTAAGTAAAAAAAACAATTGCTGCAGTAATGCTATGCTGGTTGAGCTCTAAGCTTTGGTAGGGGAGATGGAGAGGGTTACAGTGTATGGAGGTAACCTCTAAGAACAGGGGTTCAGTGGTGGGAACAAGCCCCATCACCACTGCCCTGTGTGGGGTGAGGGGCTGCAGTGCTGATCCTACCTGGGAGTAGGAGCCTGGAGCCACCAGCAGATTTGGGGCTGTGTTGTACCTGCTGTTGGTCAGGTGGAATAGCTGATATGTGCTGGGAGCGTGCTCACCCCACTAACCGTGGGTTAGTTTCTTCCAAATGTCAACTTGGTCTAGAGAAAAGAGCTGACCATCATTTTGGTTACTTGGAAAATCACTCTGTAGTAAACTTAGACTGCTTCTTATTCTGTGCAAACCCTCTGTGTCAGCTTGAGTGTTACCCCGATTTTCTGTGTGGATACACCGCTAGTTCAAGGCTGCTTCTGTGGGGAAAGGGCTTTTTAATGAACCAATGTTATAATGAGGTTCTGTGGCTGAAAACTGAAGCTGAAGAATTCAGGCCAGTAATAAGGTGTGCATTCTTGGCCACTGGAGAATTTAATATCTGAAAAAATTTGCCTGGGGACACGATGAATTCTCTCTTTGAAAACTTAAATTAAGATGGGGTTATTTTTTTTCTAAACAATCTGGTTCAACCAGAAGTTATCGTCTTGGTGCCGGAGCTACTGGGAGCAAGCATATGACCCAGGCAATGTAAGAGTTCAGACTAGACCCTGCAAGCCTCCGCTTGGGTGAAATATAACATTAGAATGGTGTATTAAAGCATTGCTTACCTTAGTGTTTTATATCTTAGCTAACTCAACCTCTCCTGTAAGAAGGGGGGAAAAAAAATAGGGAAGGGGGAAGAGAGGAAATGATATTGTCTGAATTTTCACATGGGATGCATTTTTACTACTTCTTTGCCTATTCCTCCAATAACTGTGCATTGACATTTAATGTGTTTGATCTAGAAGTCATTGGATCACCTTTATAACAGATTTCAGACTTCTTTCCTTGTCCTTGGGAATGGGATATTGCCTACCTGGTAGAATACCAGAGCAAAGGGATAATTTACCAGGAAATACCCCAAGCAATGAACTGCACAGTACAGCAGCCTTCTTTCTACTCATTTTCCTGCAAAAACAATCCACATGTTTAAGTATTTCAGGAATGCAAAATAAAGTAATGGTAATGACTTTGAGCCATTAAGAAGTATATTTTTCTACTTTTCCCTTAGCGTACCACTGTGTGGAAGGGAGCTTCACAAAAGCCCTTGTGTCTGGTGTGGCTCAGAACACCCTGGCCCCAGTGCTGCTCCTTGGGCCGGCATTGCTGTCCCTTCTCCTCCCAGTGCCCCACAGAGCAGTTGCAGCTGCCTTCAGACCTCTGCCCCAGCAGTTCCTTGTATCCATGATTGACTGCAGCTTAGCCAGGACTAGTATGGGTTCAACTGGAGATGATACTGGACTACTGGAAATGCCTTGGGGTGGGGTCAGGAGTGAGCAGTATCTGTGCCACAGCTGTGCTGAAAGGTTAGCATTGGGTTTTTGATGAGAAAGAAGGAAGAGGAGAGAGAGAACGTGGTCTTTGTTTGTTATAACCCCATAGGGGCATCACCTGCATCCCAGGAGTACTCTGCATACTCTTGGCACTGTACAGATCTGCTAAATGAATTTGATAATGATGATCTAGATGAACCCTTGTGCTATCACTGATAATACTAAACTAGGAGGAGCTGCTGACACCCCTATAGATAGAGGGGCCTTGCGGAGGGTTCTTGGCAGACTGGAGGGATGGGCAATTGCCAACTGCGGTAGGTTTCACGGGAGCTAGTGCTAGATTCTGCTCTTGGAGTGGGGCAGCGCTGGCTAGATGTACAGTCTGGGGGACAAGAGGCTGGAAAACAGCCCTGTAGAATGGGATGTGGGGGTTCTGGTTGACAGACGGCAAGTTGAATCTAAGCTGGCAGTATGCCCTGGCAGCCAACAGGGTCAGCCATACCCTGGGGTACACCGTACTCAGCACTGCCGCTGGGGTGAAGGAAGGGGTTGTTCTGCTCTGCTCTGTGTCAGAGCTCAAGGAGTGCTGGGACCCTGCTCTCAGACATTGGGTTTGGGTGGCCCTGTATGGAGCCAGGGGTTGGACTCATTGCTCCTTGTGGGTGCCTTCCAACTCAGGATATCTATGATTATTTTAGCTGTTCCCTCGTGAGAACCCTGAAGAAAAAAGGAGAAGATAGGCCCATTTGCATGGTTTATTTGACTCTTCTCTGTCACTAATGACGGCGGTGAATGAGCGCATACAGGAGCTGGGGACTGCAGAACTTGATTGTCTTGTATGTAAATGAGGAGTCTTTTGTTAACACTCTACAATGAGTAGGTAAATCAGGTGAAATCCGTGCAGCTATTTGAATATGTCCCATGATTTTACGTTTTATATTCTGTTGGCTGCCTTGACTAGCACTCAAATCATGTCACTGAAGCTCTATCAGACTCCCGTTGTACTTTAGGAAACAATTCTAATAAATGGAGATTCTTTTAAAATTATTTTACTCTAAACAGTTCAGGATTAGAGAAGTGAGTTAGCTGTTTGCTTCAGGTGACGGTCCTATGAAAAGCAGGTAATGCTCGAGGGTTTAGACACCAGAGAATTATTGTTTGATTTTTTTTTTTTTTCTAATAAAGTGAAAGTCAGGAGCCATCATTTTGCCTATTCTAAATTATTCTTCGTTATGTATAATGCAACTTCACAAATTTATATGGATTTTTAGAGCTGATTGTCCAACGTTCATTGGAAGTAACAGAAGTACAGACCTGAGAGCTCTGCTGGTTGGGATCCCTGGCTGGAGCTCGAGGCTGGCAGCTGGAAACATCCTTACGTTCTGTCTCTGTGCCTTTCATCAACAGACAACAGCAGGATGGCTTTTAAAGGTTGTAGCTCACCTGGAGGCACGTGCTAAATTGGGAGAAAGCCCTAAAGATGTGCAAGGCATTGATTTACAGCATGAAGTTCAAAACATTCAATTGAGAACTTCACATAGGCCATCTTTGCTGGGCAGATGTTTCCATATCAACCTGAGACAGACTCTGCTGTTTGGTCACTAAATTATTTAATGGAACAAACAAACAGTTGATCTTTATTGTCCCAGCCTTGACTTTGGCTCTCTGCTCTTCAGGCTTCACTCTAGAGCAAATCTTTCTGCTGACAAGTTCTCAGTAATGTTTCACATTTTTGCCATGGTCTAACATATTTCTTCAAGGAATACATATTTTGTTTTTTTCCCCTTTATATCAAAAGGGGAATATTCACCTAAAGAGAAACTGAATAAGGGATGGGGAATTTTATGTACATTCTCTCAGGTTAAGAAACTCATCCTTGTGTTTAAGTCTCGAAAGATTTTATTGACTTTTAAACGAAACGAAAATACTCTTGATAAGGAGAGAGCACACAGTAAACCTGTCAAATATCTGTATATTTCTAACTTATGTTTTTAACAACCAAGTCCATCGTTAAACGTCCAGTAGATAAGGCATATGCAATGGCAAGAAACCCTCAACAAGGGCACAGTAGATGTATTGCCAACGGGCTGCCAGCCAATCACTTATTTTGGTGTTTTGGTAAGATGTAGAGGGCCTGGGTGTTAGATACATGCCAACACTGTTAGAGGTAGCTCCATCTCAAAGCAGTCTTCAGTGTCCTCAGTCCAGATACGGCACTGTAGAGAGCTGTGGTGCTGGCATTAGACTCAAAGTCATGTCGGTTGTTTTTGCCAGGCATAGCAAGGAGGGTCATCAACTGGAACATCCATCAGGTGTGACCCTCTTGGGATATGGGTTCCCTTGTGATGAAGAGTTTGTCACATATAACCTCTCCATGCATTGATGCTGCTGCTGAATACTCTGCCTTGCACTGATGCTGTATGAGTAAAGGAAGTCATGGTTCCAAGGGGCTCCACAACAGCAGGGTCCACTCGATAGGAACAGGCAAAAACAAATGCACATAACCAAGCCTTCCTCCCTGCTTGTGATATTTTGAATGGAAAACTGATCTCAGAGAGATTAGACACCCTGCCCTCACACGGAAATAATTTCCATTGCTTATCTGCAAGCCCCTCTGCAGCATGGATGAGCCCAAGTCAAATATTACACTTTAAAAGACAATTACGTGTCCTTCACTTCCTCGAGCCCCTCAAAAGCCAAACAGCACTATCTAATCTAAACCACCCTGGCTCTTCTTCAGCCCCTCAGACATATGCTGCACATTACGTTTCTACAGAAATCTCTTGCAATCTGGCTCAGCAATCCCTTTGAAGTCCTCGGGAGCTTATCTGTACTCCAGCGAGACAAGGTGTGTCTCCCGGGCAGCTTGCATGCGGCCACAAAGCAGAAATCTACCCAGAGGCCACAGGTGCCTGGGTTTCGTTTTGTTTTTCTGAGTATCGAGAAATCCTCAGAATTCATCCCAGAATGAAGGGCTGCATCCTGAGGCTGTCACTTTGCTGAGGGTGCTACTGAGTGCGGGGGCTACAGTGCGGGGTACATCACGGTGTCGCGCAGGCAGAGGCACCACGTGCTGCCTTACACAGGGCAGGGAGAGGAAGTGAGCTACAGATGCTTTGTGCCCACTCGGCTATGGGTTCCCTGCCCTGGGGTTCGCAAATCCCTCCCAAAAAGTGATGGATGGTTCGCTGCCACAGCTCAGCAGAAAAAAAAATATCTCAGACATCAATCTTTAGATGAAGATGGCCAAGCAAATCTGTTTATGTAGGTTTAGGGCTGTTCTTGTTACATTCTTGAAACTACTGGGGTTATCTTGTAATCCATCTGAATTACAGCCTGTGACATTTTAAGCTAATTCTCAATCTTGCTGCATTTAACTATCCTTTCCCTCCGGCCTCCCTGTACGTGTAGGAAAATGCACATTGTTTTTTGTAGCCCTGGAATCTCTGAGGTTTCTGCATCAACAAATGGAGACAGATCCCTCCTTGAGAATAGAAATTTGGGGGGGCTGATGAGACCTTCCTGAAAGGTGACAGCTTTACTGTGCTGGCTTTGGGCTGGAGGAGGGCTTGGCTGAGCAGCACTCCTGCTTGTTTTCTGAATGGTTTGAGTGAATGCATGTCTTTATCTGTGTTTAGAGAGTGGCAGCACTGGTGATTGTGTTTATTTATCCACAAGATATGCATCATGCAAACAGCTGCTTCTCCCCACTGCTCTGCCTTCAGCCCCTGCAGACCACCCCTGGCACCCAGCAAGCACAGCCCCCTCCCTGGGAGGCCACAGCAATCTGTGCTGCCTCTCCTCGAGCAAGAAGCACACTGTTAGGCATCTCTGCTGCATGAAGCAGAAGGATGTTCTGCCAACCATACACTTTCTGCTAAGTGTCTTCAAACACTTCTTTGGTTTGCCAGCCAGCACCTTTTTGGGTGTAAACAGATGAACAAATCTAACTTGAATCGTATGTCCCAAAGCCTTTTCTGCAGTGTCCATTTGCTGCTCAAGTGACATATTTAAAAAGCAACAATAGCCCTACCCACTTCTGAAGGACCCAGAACTGCTGGCTATGAACATTTCCCATTGCTGGAGCTCTGTGCAGCAAGCAAGAACAAGCATACCTAGATTTTGGAAGATTCTTTTTTTCTATATTGACTTTAATTTTCTTCTCTCGCCATTAATGGGAGAACTCCAAATGGCTAACAGCTTTGTCGGGTCTTGTGCAAGCCATAGGGAGCTTTCTCCTGGGCCTATTTGGTGACCTTCTCAGCATCTCATCACTGAAACCTGGATGTGACATCTGAGGAGTGGGCAGATTTTCCTAGAGGGCAAAGCAACCATTTAGGTTGCCCAGGGAGTGGGGGAGTCACCGTCCCCAGAGATGTTGAAGAACCACAGAGATGTGGCACTGAAGGACACCATTAATGGACAAGGTGAGAATGAGTTGATGGCTGGACTTGATCTTAGTGGTCTTTTCCAACCCATAATGATTTGGATTGTGTGTTGAAATCACGGCATGATTTTCCTCTGGGATCTTTTGCAAGCTATTGCCTGCAGCACATGGGGTTAACCAGAGGAATAACAGAGCATCCTCTGCTTTAGAGGAGCCGAAGGACACATTTCTCATTCCTGGTGAACTTTTTGTCACTGTCTTTTTGACTGCTACAGGAACCACCACATGCAACTCTCACAAGCTTTTTTCCTTCTTAAACAAGATCCAAACATGCACTTCTACCCTGCATAAAATTAAAACCCTTCTGGACATTAACCTGCCCAGGCAGTCACTGGCATTGCTACACCATGCTGTTTCCATGCACATAATTTTAAGTTCACATGAATTTAATGCTGACTGTTGCTTGTAGTTACTGGTGTCTCTTTGAGGAGGCAGGGTGAAGCAGTGCATTATTCCTTATCTGTAAGTAAAGTTCTCCCTGTTGAGCACAATTCCAAATGCAGCTCCTTTGCTTTTGGTTTAATTTTTCACTGTTTGCTTTTCCCCTCCCCACTCCCTCTTCGTTGTACTGTGCAGATCATGGTAGTTTCTATTTAAAATGTTTCAGCCTCTCTGTTTTCCACACTTTAATTGGGAGCCTGTTGCTACATGCTGAGCAGGGTAGGACTAAGAGTCTTTTTCTTTTTTTCCCCCTCAGAAAATAGATTGCTGAACGTAAAGCTTCAGGGAATAACATTTAAAGGAGAGAAATTGCCTTGTGTGTTTTTACTGCATAGACACCTTGTTGGCCAGCGCAGCGCTCCACCCTTTGCATGCCGTGAAAGCTGCTGTTAGCACTGATGCTTTCTGAAACCGAGTGTGCAGCAATTGTCCAGGTCTGCAGAGGAAGCACAGTGGGGGATCGGGCAGATGCTTTGCCTCTGTCTGTGCTCTCAGGTCCTGCTCCTCCTAAGCAGCACAGGGCCTGGAAGTGCTGCTTCTGCTTCACAGAGCCAGCTGGAAGGCAGCACACAGTGAAGTCCCTCGTTGCTCACTCTTCACCCAACACCTCCCTGCCAAGGGGAAAGCGTGTGCTGCAAGGTGGAAGAAGCAGGAGCCAGGAGCTGGGACACAGCCACCACCTAGCCATGGCCGGGCTGGGGGTGAAGGCTGTGTGCCTTTGTCAGCCTCAGAGCTTTTGTGCAGCTTGCTCTCAGTGATTATTTCAGACTGAGTGAGCAACAGACCTAAGACTTTAGGCACCCCATCTCTGACATTCCTTTTGCCCCAAATGCTTGTGTTGCCTGCTTGTCAAACTCAAGGTCATCAGATAATCAAGCCCCTTTGGCTCCATTTGACAAATTAATGCTAACAAACAAGAAGAGCTAGCAGAAGAGTTTCTGCACATCTACCAGACCTGCCATATTCCTTCCACTAGAGGACGGTAGCTCTTGTATGCAGCTTTCAGCAGCATTTTACAACAGAAGCTGGGATAAAGCAGCCCAACCCTTCCTGCAGAAACACGTTCCTTTCTAGTGGTTTCCACAGAATGAATCCCAGTGAATATTTAACTAAGTCTCCCCTGTAATCAAGTTTCTGTCCTCCTTACTTCCATCCACAATGTAAAACATTTCCTGATCGATGGCATTTAGCAGCCCAGAAAGTCTCCCTCTGTGTCTGTTTCTCTGGTCAGCTGGCCCCAGAAGAGCCATGTGTTTGATTGTTTTTGGGTTTCCTCACCCAGCAAGCACTGATACAAACTGCCTTGCCTGGGAAGGGATGGAAAGGATCTTTAGGACCTCACCTTGGCCATCTAAATCAAAAGCAGGCCTTCTCAGAGAGCCCTGAAATGCTGCTGTATGTTCATACATATATGCATGCCCATTGCTGTGGGCATGAATATTCAGCAACCCAATTCTGGATTTCATGCAAACTGAGCTGTCCTGCAACCCTGCTTTTAACATACAGAGACGTGAAGAGAAAAGGTGCATGTCTGAGACTGTCTGAGGGTGGCGTGGGCCTGTGGTGGCTTGGGAAACATTTCTGTGACAAAACCTATGACCTTTGCTTAAGGAACTCCATGTACATGTAATAACAAATCTGTTTGTGCTTGGCCTTTGTCTGCTGGACAATTACCTTTTAGTCCCAGTTACACATGGCAGCTTGCAAACACAGTCACAGAGTCAACCAACATGGGCTGTTAAACTTCGAGGCACCTCTGTTTACATGGAGGCAGGACGCTGGCTTCGCTCCAATGCAGTCCAGCTTCTCAAATGCAGTTGTGGGCACCTCTGTCACCTGGCAAAGTGGGCAAGGAGGTCTTCCCCTTGCACTTGGGGACTTGTGGGGGTAAGGGCATGGCTTTCACTGGGGGAGACACTAAGTGAAGTCCTGTGAGAACTCTACTAGGAGATAGAGATTGTGTGCAAAAGCTGGGGAGTGCATGCAGCATGGATGGACTTCTGGCTTGCAGAAGTTTGAGGGCTGGGAAGAATGAGAAAGGATGTTAGTCGTACTTTATTACCAATGTATTCTCTAGGGTTATAGAAAGTTAAAAAATGACTTTATCTTGCTTATGTAACTGCTTCAGCCACTAAGCCTGGCTGGTGTCTGCAGGTGGGCCTCCAGAGATAGATGATAGATGGGAGATAGAATCGTTAAGATTGGAAAAGACCTCTGAGATCCCCAAGCCCCCATCCCCTCCAAGCCCACTAACCATGTCTCTCAGTGCCACATCTCCACGGAATGCCTCCAGGGATGGTGACCCCACCATGTCACTGAGCAGCCTGTGCCCATGCATCATCACTCTCTGAGAAAATGTTTGTCATAATATCCATCCTGAACCTCCCCTGGTGCAACTTCAGGCCATTACCTCTCATCTTATTGCTGTCACCTGGAAGAAGAGGCTGACCCACCCCTCACTATGACTTCCTTTTGGGACACTCAGCCCTCCAGTGAAGAATGTGAGGGACCCTGCCCAGGAGGAGGAGCACAGCCCTCCTGTGGGTCACTGCCACCCAGCCTTCTGTCACTCCTGGGGTTTTAGCTGCAGCAGGAGCCTTGGAGCAAGTCCCACCTGACACCTTCTGCTAGGAGCGGTGCCTAGATGCCACCACCAGCATGCTGAACCCTGTGGTGAAACAAAATCCCATCTGATGTAACACTGTATGGGAAGCAGCCACAACCACCAGTCGGTCTGGTTGGACTGCAGAGCTTTAGTGAAACAAACCAGTACCCATTGATCAACTGGCAACAGAAATGAAAAGCGTGCTGGCCAACAAGCCAAAGATTCAAGAACTATAATGGAATGACAAATGGTCTTTGCAGCCTTTGTCTTCTTGTTTTCATAAGTCTGTCTCTGTCTTGCTGTGCCCTGCTCAGCGCTTAAGTTTTTATTCACTTTGTTTCTGCTTAGGGGGTTCACTGCTCAAAGACGTTCACCAGTGGGTGCTGCTTTCCCCTGTTTTAGAAGAGATGCTGTTCCCAGTATCGGAGCTGCAGCCAGAGGTGCTCTGTAGGACACTGTGTAACAAATTCTTTATGAGGGAATACATAATAAATTGAGGATTTTCTTTTATTTTGATAATTTAGTGTTCAATATCTGCATTATGGAAGTGCCTGGAGGTTCCAGCTGAGCTCACTGTCTTATTGTCCTAAGCCGTGCATAAAAGCGTTGTCTGAGATGAGGAGCTTATCATGTATATAGATGAGATGAGTAAAGGGTGGGAGACAGGAAATAGTCATTATCCTCATTTCATAGCTGGAAAGTTTGGACATAAGCAAATTAAGTGACTTTCCTAGGGTTGTATAGGAAAGCTGATGTAGAAAGGCAGAAAGCACCAAATGCCCACTACCCAGTGTAAAACCCTGAGAGGAACATGCCACGTTTCCTGTTTCGATGTATCTCGCAGCGTTTAATAATGACAACTGTTATGTCTTGAATCTTTACCTTAGGACATAAAAAATGAGATGTACTGGAGAGGTTATGTGGCTACAAGGCATCACAATCTGGAGGGAGTGATAGTACTCAAGTGCACGGTGGTGAAGATCTGTTTTCTTCAACTGCCCGGCATTACTCTCTTAATAGATTCTGTTGTGCATAATGGAGAGGGAGATCAAACCAAAATGAATTTGGTTGTTGTAAAACAGTAAAACCATTCCTTTATGAAAACTCCGTTCCCACACACGTTTTGCTGCAAAAGAACTTGGTAGCCAATGGTTTACACTTTCATGGGTAATTATTAGATCTACTGACTAAATAAATTCTTGTTTTTTTTCAGTTTAGCAGCATCTTGAAGTAACACAGCAAGGACTGGTGATGGAAGCGGCAGTTTTTAATATTAGAATGGGCTCATTTTTACATCAACATGAAATTATTTTCCCCCAAGTCTCTGACAAACACATGGAGCAACTTTGTGTACCTCTGAAAAGAATGTGAGCTACTGAGTGCAGATTTACAGAAGCAGTTTGTTTTGGCATCCTAAGAAACTGTGTGCTGCTACCAGGGGAGGGTCCGGAGAGGCTGTGGATGCCCCATCCTTGGAGGTGTTCAAGGCCGGGTTGGATGGGGCCCTGGGCAGCCTGGTCTAGTATTAGATATGGAGGTTGGCGGCCCTGCCTGTGGCAGGGGGTTGGAACTTGGTGATCCTTGGGGTCCCTTCCAACCCAAGCCATTCTATGATTCTGTGAAGTACTTTGTAAACCAGGTAAATATTTTAGCTGCCAAAGTTTGGGTTTGGGCACTTAGCTGTAGAAGAACTTCAAAGAAAATATATCTTGGACAAATATTTACTTGTATCCAGCAGGGTCAAGCAGAAATTTTAGAGAGGACCAAAAGAACAGGGAAGAAATGTTACTTTCCCATTGTCCTCTGTGGAGTAGCTGAGCCCTTGGTCACGCGCATGGCTCGATTAGGATGCAGATGATTTTTCCCTGTAGTCCTTCAGAGCTTTAATTTGTGGGCTTATTTTCTTCTTTCTGTTTTCCTTCCTTCTTTTTATTTTTTTCTTGGTTAGATTCCCTTTTTCTTTGTTCTCTGTTCTTTTTCTATTTCCATCCGATAGAGACATGGCACGTTAGCAAGCCCAGCGCCTGGAGGGCGGGCTGGTATTGGAGGAGTGCTCCCCGCGCTGTGCGGAGCGGTGCCTTGCGCTTCACTGCAGCTCCGTGGAGGAGCACATCTCCTGACCTTACCTCTCAGAGAGGCTGTAAAGAGCAGAGCAGAGGAGCGCTCAGCAGCTTTGCCTTGTGGTTCTTTCTAAAGTGGCTTTTCCCACGTTGCTCCACGGAATTAGTCGCCTGCCTCACCTCACCTCTCAACAGACACAACTTCTTTGTCTTCTGCTTCAGCTCCCTCCTAGAGGTGGGCTCCGGCAGCACGGAGTCCGGCACGTTCCCACCGCTGTGCCGCGCCGGGTGGGAGCATCCCCGGCTCTACGGGCCCGGCCGTGCCCCGCAGCTGGGAGAGTCGCTCTGCCCCGCACCGCCGCTGCCTGCGGAGGGGACCCGCGGCCCAGCTGACAGCGGTGACAAAGGACTGGCAGCGCTGAAAGATTCAATTTAACTTGCTTTCTCCTCCCCCGCCTCCGTGTGCGCGGGGACGGCACCGCTGGCGCTTTTGAAAGTAGCGGCGCAAAGGAGCATTGGTGTCCTCATTTTCCTTCCTCCCTATTGATGTATCATTGCCAGGATGAAAAAGGACGTCTCAAGAGCTTTTGAAAAAAGGGGTGACTACTCAAGACATTTTATAAAGGAGGAAGAATGGGAAAGAAAATAGAACTCGGTAGGGGGTAGAAGGAGCCTGAATGCGCGCCTTGTCTGTCCTTTCTTTCGCCTGAAACCTGGAGCTGTTGTTCCTATTCCAGTTCAAACTGTCACCTTTAGTTCGTGATGGCTTTACTGCCCTTGCTCCTGAACCTCAACAGATTGGGGCTTATTTACCTATTCACAGTCCTCTGTGGAACCTCATTAATAGGCTTATTAGCCACACCATTCACGTGCAGGAGGGCTCACAAAAAGGATCCCAGCCACTTTGAGAGGAGGAGGAAAAAACTGTAAAGAGATTATGCCCTCATTCAGCGGGCCTCGCTGCTGTGAAAGGCTCCCTGGGCCCACTGAGATCTCTTGAAGCCTAAATATGATGACAGAATTGATCCCCCCCTATGCCTCCCCCCCCCCCCCCCCCCCCCTCCGTTTTAATTCCAAACATGCTTCTGCTTTTCTCTGATGGGGGACTCGGGCCGCTGTGGGCCACTTTAGGAGAATGAGGCTCCTTGGAGAGAATAGGGTGCCATTGATAGACTGCTATCTTTTCATCCCGAAAAAGAATAAATTCTGACAAGTGCTTCCAGACATTGGGGGATAGGTGTTCTGATTTGTCATTTTTAGTGGAATGCTTCCTTTTCTTTCAGAGCATGCAAAGATACCGATGAATGGGGAAAGGTATTGCAGCTTCCTGTGTTGGGCAATAATTTATGTGAGAATGCATTAAAGGGTGTTTTCAAAGGGCGGTGGACATGCCCAGAGCTGAGAAAAATTGGATCTGGACTGTGACATTGCAGCTCCTCAGTTAGAACATTGAAACGTCTCTTGCTTTAGGAAAAACAACAGCAAAATAAGAATTGAAGCTGCGCTTCCAATCAGCACAGATTTGCCTGCAGCCCCTCGCTGCTGCTGGTGGCAGTGGGAAAGCACTATTTGGGAGGTAGGCACACGGTGCACACAAAACTTGTTTTCAGCTTTTGGTGCTTGAAAGTGTGTAAATACAGAGAGCCACTGCTGTGCGGCCACAGTCCTTGAGAGCCTCCAATCAATACTGCACGGAACAGATCCAGTGCGCAGCAGAGCTGTGCTCAGATAAAGTAATGTTACATTGATCAGCACTGATTTAATTGGAGGCGAGCAGCGCTTATTGATTCAGTTGTCAGGCTGATTCTACGGAGCAAGCATTGCACGGACTGCGCTAGCAACCTTTTAGTTAATGGTATCTAAAGTAAAAGCTTTATTAAGTTATGCTCAATTTTAGATACCGATATTATACATCTCTTTAAATGAGTGTGTGCAGAACCACCTGAAAGCTGTTCTCCTTCGGGCATCACTGCTGCCCTCAAACATCACCCACACGCACAGCTGACCTCACGCTGTGCATACGGGCGGTGTTTGCTGGGTGTCAGCAATAACCCCTCAGGCTGGGGCAGCGCTGCTGTGGTCTCCGGTCCCCCAGACCCCCCGGGTACCACCCTCGCAGTCAGGTGGCGGCGGTGGTACCGTGAATGAGTGCGGGTGCCGGCAGGGCGTGAGGGCTGCGTGCGGGCTGGGGGCGGCCGCCTCGCCCTCCCCACCGAGCAGAGCTGCGGACCGGGCCGAGCGCTGCCCGCTTACGGAGCGGGACCGGAGCCGGGGCCGAAGGCGCTGCGCTGCGGGCCGGGCTGGGCGGCGGGGGCAGGGGCTCCGTACCGCGGCCGCAGCGATTGGCAGAGCCGAGCAGCGCCGTCCAGGAAACGGCTCGGGTTGCAGCGGGGGGAGTGACCAGGGGAGGAGGGAGGAAGGAGTCGGAGGAGCGTGCGGGGAGAGAGAGAGAGAGAGAGAGAGAGGGAGGGGGAAAAAGAAGGAAAAAAAAAAAAAAAAAAAGAGGGGGGTTGTCGGCTTGACAAAGCTGCGGCGGCACGGGGAGGGCGGCTGGATGGAGTGGAGCGGGACCCGCGGCGATGCCCGCGCGGGGGAGGAGGCTGCTGGCGCCGGGCACGGCGGGCTCGCCCCTGTGAGGCGGTAGCGCCGCAGCGCAGCGAGGGGACGGGACGCCGGGCGGGCTCCTGCCTCGCCGCCCCGCCGCCGCCAGCCCCGCGCCCCGCGGGGGATGCGCCGCGCTGCCCTGCGGGGCCCCCAGCCCGCCCCGCCGGGGCTGCCCGCCGAGTGAGCGCGGCCGCGGAGCGCTTCGTCCCGCCGTGCCGCGGAGCCGCCGCTCGGCGCCTCGCCTCGGCGGAGCCTTCCCGCGGAGCCATCCGGCTGCAGGTAATGGCACGGCCGGGGGTGGGGAGGAGGGGGAGATGGGGGCGAACCCGTGGAGGCGGAGGGCTCGCGGAGCTCCCGACGGGACGGGGAGGCTCGGGATGCTGCGCTCCCCCCGCGGCTCGGACTGCGGTCCCGTCCGGTGCGGCGAAACCTTTAGGGGACGGTGACAGCGGGGCTGAGGGCAGCGGCCCTCTCGGGAGCTCCCACGGAGCGATGCTCGGCGGCACGGAACCGCCCCCGTCCCGCACCGGGAAAAAAAGAAATCCGCGGTGATATATAGGTTTAAATGCAAAACGGCGCGTTCAAACAGTGAGCCATTATGCGTTCGGTGTGAAACGCTATCAACATTTAAAACTTCATTGTCTCCTTTGTACCAAATCCCTGTAAATCTTCCACTAGCCTTTACTCATTTTCATCTGAAAAGCCTGTTTGGGCTGAATAGACAGCAATCAACAGCCTCTGGACTTCTCTCTCTCTCTGGAATGTCAATTAAAATGCAGATTTTTTTTTTTTTTTCCTCCCCCCTCCTCATCTCTTAGTGGTAAAAGACTTGAGAAAAACAGGATAGTCCTGGAAAGCGAATGAAAGAAGTTCAAACAATGCGAAAGTACGGAGGCTTGCCAGCCGGTTCCCATTAGCCCTCCAGAATTAATGTTTAATAGCTGTGATGCTCAGATTTGCTCGGAGATCGAGCTGGGATGGAGACGCGTGCGTACGTATGTCTGCGTCTCTGTATAAAAAAGTGTCAATATTTAAACTCGTAAGCGCTCGCTGGGGAGCTCGGTGTGCCCGGATGGTTGTGGGGAAACTGCTGGGTGCTGGCACTGGGGGAAGGTCCGTGTTTCATTCAGATTTCGCTATTCCCTGCCGAATAGAGAGCGCTGCTAAGAGCTGCCCGATGAGCAGCGTATTGATTTGGTTAACATGCTGTACAAATTGGACTGTCCCTGGGGAGTGATAAACATCTTATAAACAACAATGGGAGTAGATTAAAAAGAACACCGAGCGTTGAATTTAATTAATGCCACTGCTGAACAAGAACTACTTGTTTGTGCGCGAGCGTGCTCAAAGTGGAGGAGAGCTCGGAGGAATTTGGTTGGGCTCCCAAACCAGTCTGCGTTCCCATGCTCGTCAGTTTGGCACAGAAATTTGGGCAGGTATGTGACGAGGTGAAAATTGACTTGATGAGCGAGTGGCAAGGAGAGCCATCAATCATTGGGGGCTGACAACTCCTCCCCGAAGTGTAGGCTGAGAGGAGAGACAGAGTTCCCTTTCAAGGGGAAAAATAAACACTACGTGTGGCTTTCACTGAGTCTGAGACTCCAGGAGGGATTATGGTATTGTAGTCAGGAAGCCAGAATTGTGGAGGCCAAAAAGCATGCTGGGGCTGTGTTCCAAACATTGAGATAGAGGTACATAATTAACCAGCGCAGGAGGTCCTTCCAGGGAGCCGTTCCCCAGTGACTGTGGCGATCAAACTATGAAAAGAATTCGGGTTCGTTTGGTCTTTGTTGGACTCCGCTCGGTTTGGGAACGGGCAGCGCTCGAACCGTGCTTGTAGAGTTGGGTTCTGCGGATGGGCCCAGAGCTCCGACTGTCGCTTTGCTACACCTTGAGCCTGGGCGTTCTATTTGGTGTTGGCCCTGCGGGGAAAGAGTCCCTCCGTGCTGCTGTTGGATGCTCCAGGTGAGCAGTGCTGTCAGGTGGCCTTGGGCTGCCATTCGGGATGGGCGCTGGGGCAGGACCAGGCACAAGCTCTAAATGGCATTGCATGCAGCCTGAAAGTCCTGTGCTGCTGAAATGTAGGTGGGATTAATGCTGTTTAGAAAAGAGTCTGGGATATATGATAGCATTCTGGTATGTTTTCTTTTTGCAAAAATATGGCTAAGCTTTGCATTTATATACATAGCCTTTAATCAGGCTTTACAGGATGATTTATGGAAATTAAATTAGCTTTGCCTTCAGTCTGTTAATTAGGATTTATACCTGCTTTACAGCTGGATAAACTGAGCTGTGGAGCTGGGGCTGTGGGGCTGTGAGTCAGAGGCTGAGACCGGTCCTGGGGACAGAACTTCAGCTCCACACCTGCATTATCCTCTTGTAGGGAGATGCTCTGTGGGCTCTTCCCCAGTGTCTGTGAAGTGGTCTGGTGGTGGTTCTGCTGGAGGTGGAGCAGTTGCGCGCTTGCGGTGTCATGGTCTGCTTCAATCTCCGAAGGAGCAGCGGAGCATTGAGCTGGGATGGGAAAAGCTTGCCCCAAAGTGTCGGAGGTTCATCCTGAGTGCTGTGTATGAACCGTTTCCCCAACTTGATCTCTTCTAAAATCTGCTTCTGCTGACCCTGGGAGTTCCAAGGATGTCCCACACCACACCTGTCCCCAGTTCTGGGAGCTGAGCTCGGTTTCCAGCCCTGAGCAAGAGGCTGACAAAGTCTGAATACATTCCTTAATGGTTGGCTCCATAAAGGGAGATCGTCTGTTCGTTTTGCTGAGCTCTGCATGCTGTGGTCCTGCAGCTCAGGCTTCTTTTTACCTCCTTTTTTTTTTTTTAAGGGTGGGGGCAGGAGGGGAAAAAAGAGGTTTTGTGCTGTTCTTTCCCCAAGACCAGTGCTCTCTAAGCTTCAGTTGGGTTTCATTATTTCTAAGATGAGTTATTGGCTGATTTGAACAGCTTGCTTGATTTATCCATTGACAGTAGTGTGCCACCTTGTATTTTTTGGGGGGAGAATACAGTGTAGTTTTCAGGGTGAGCTGTTGGGTCACCCTGTGAAGCTGCTGTTGGTGTGGTGCTTGTGGGGTCCCCTTAGGTTTCTTTGGTACTGTTTCTTATTTCTCTTCCATCAGCCCGTGGCAGTGCTAACAAAACACTCAGCTCCATCTATTGACATTCATTTTACGGGGAATGAAATGAACCTTCTTTCCCCCCTATCTGAAACATGTATTAATAAGGACCTTTGAAAAGAGGACGCTTGTGTGCACGTGTGTGCATGCTGTGCAGTTGAGCATGTATGAGTGGAAAACGATGCTGGGGAGGTCTCGTGTGCAATTCCTGCCCAGGTTTATATGGCTGGAATGCAGTGTAGTTAACCAGTACCTCTGTGGAGATGGGACCCTGTTACCTGTATGGGGCGCTCAGATGTTGACTTGCACTGAACTGAGGTGGAAGAGGGTACACCTACAGGAGAGCTGGAATTGTTGAGGCAAACTAAGGTTTTATGGGCTGTCTGAGCGTAAGGAGTGTTTTTCAACTGTTATTATAGTGGAAAACTACTGAATTATTGAAACTTCAGCTGCCTGCGGAGCTGCCTCGGTGAGGGAGCGAAAAAACTTACATAAACCTTCAAACAATAACAAGAATATAATTTGTATAATTGTGGTAATTTTGCAGCATTACAGGTTATGTGTCTGTACATGTGTGCGCCTTTATTATTATTTTTTTTAAACTGTATATTTTTCTGTCAGTAACATAGCTCTCTAAATACGTGCTGAGAAGTGATTTTGTGAAAACAAGGAGGACTCGGTTACACCTCGGGTGATGATGGAAACTGCTAACAGAAAATGAAAAGTCACTCACTTTTCACATATACTTGAAGCTGGAAAAGTATTTTTCCCATCCTCCTCCTCCCCCCTTCTCCTCAGCTCTGTGTGGGACTTTGTGGGGTTTTTTGGTTTGCACGTAGGGTGGTTTTGCTGACAGCGTTTAATCTCTCTCCCTGCAGCCGCTGCCGTTCCCAGTGAGGAGGGATTGCCCTGGCCGAAGGCACTGCGTTCTGTCCATGCTCCTGTAGAGGTGCTCAGATGGGATTAAAGTCCACATGGAGATACGGAAATGGACCAGGAACTTACTCTAAAAAGATGGTCAGCTGGGATTTGGGTTGCCTTATCTGCCTGGTGGTGGTCACCATGGCTGGACTTTCCCTGGCTCGACCGTCATTTAACTTAGTTGTTGAAGATGCCACTTTGGAACCCGAAGGTAAATCATTCTAGAGTACTTAATTCTGCAAAAGGAGTTAATTTTAAGTACGTCAACATCTGAAATTGAAGTCAACAGCTTTATGTGCGTTGGTAAATAGAAGGCAAGTAATAGATTTGCCCTCAAGAGTTATGTTTTCCAACTTTTCCTATTCACACGCGGACTGTGTTCATGCAGGCATGCGTTTATTTAATCTTGTGCAAGCAGTGGTGTCAGTGATTTCACTTGGGACTGTCATCGCGTTGTATAATCACAGTGTACAGCTGAAAGCTTTCAGGAATGGGTCTTTAAGGAAACCTGCTGCGCTTATGTACCTGTTATGTATTGCTTAAGAAAGGACACTGTTGGGTAGCTGTACGTCACTGTGATTTGAACTACCTGGAAAGTTGGGAGGAAAAAGAAACGCCAGTTGTTCTTAATCACGCGCCCAGATTGTTTAGCTTTGCAGGGCACTCTGCAAAGGCAGGTGTCACAGCCCTATTGGTGTTTGTGGCTGGTTGCTATAAATTTCCCTATTGTTGTTAATGTCCAAGAACAATCAGTACGCTGTCTGGATCGCGGGGTCTGGAAGTGCACATGAGGAGATCTGAATAGCAAGGAGAGATTATTGCTGTGAAAGCAAAAACTGATTGAAACCTTTGCCTTGAAAGAGATGTTCCGATAAAATCTCCTACTTTGAGCCTGCACCTGTCGGTATGTTCTTGTAGGTTATCCCACCCTCAAACTTCCCAAAGTGTTTTTCTTTACAGAGCTAAGGAAGGGCTGCTTTTCTTGTTGTCCTGAGCCACTTGTATTTATCTCCACTTTATGGAGAGCGTAGGATCATTTCTGCCCGCTGAACACCCTGGGGAAAAGCAAGGCTTCCTTCTTACAGTTTTGTTTGTCATTCGGAGGGCTGATTACATTTCTATTAACTGTCAAAACAATGTAATAACCCATAAACCCTATTTCATCAGGCAAGCTTTCTGAGGGGAATTTGGCCTATACGTGTTCTGCTACCCACATCCAGCGATACAGCCTTGTTTTTATTCAATCCACTTTCATGCAAAACGTATTTGTTTCTATCCACTGCCTCTAAAAATAGACGTCACCAGCTAACGCGTTTCTAGACTCTCTTCCAAGTACATTTTTATTGATGGCAGGGGAAAAATTATTTAGAGACGATGAGCCCTCCTCCCTAGCAAGCATTCCTGGAGAAAATTAAGGCAGTGTAGCAATATTGTCATCTGTCATGGACAGAGACCGTTGATAGCAAAGCCTTTTTGGTTTGTCCCCTCCCCTTTTGAAGGTAACATGAGAATTTGAGAAAGCTCAACTCTCATCGCCACTTACTGTATGTTTTGTTAATTGCACATCTGGTGCCTTTTTGGCTTTTCAGAGGAGTGACAAAATCGGGGATAATTCTGCTTTCAGATGAGCTGTTTCTAGGGAGGTCCACCGTTTTTAGGGGTAAATGGGGAAGAATGTGATTGCATGAATCATGTGGGAAGAAGGGTTAAAATTTTTGACTTAAGCCTTAACAGTTTTCTTTTAAAAATGGGCTTCTTCCATGAGGAATATCCAGTGGGTGAGAATCAAAGAGCAAATTGCTAAAACCTACTGAAAACTTCTTCCCTGGACAGGAATGTTAACTTACATGAGATGATTTTAGATGTAAGAACTTGAATCGTTACCAGAAAGGGGGAAAAAGAGCTTCTCAGTTAATGATATAATATTAATGGTATAATAAGAGCTTTTATGCTGTAGAATACAGGCAATTGTGTGGGATTTATATCTGAGATTTGGGAAATAAAACCTCTTTTATGTACTTTGTTAAACCCTTCTCTAAAAAAAAAAACACCAACAAAACCCACTCTTTACTGAATCACCTTCATTGGTTCCATCACTGCCACCCACAAGCGCTCTGTGCTGAAAGGAGAACAAAACGCTCTTTTAAAAAAATCTCTTCAAAGACAAAGCTGACTTTTATTGTTATTATTTTTTTAATTTAGTGAATGCCAAACATTTTGGTCACAGCTAATTTGAGGCAGTCAGGTGCTCCAAAAACGTATGCTTTTGGTCGGGTTGCTGACTGAGCAGTCATTAGAGCAGTGACATTTTGGACCAGCTGAGAAGGTCGCCAGGGCTGTGACCTTTTGTGACATACTTTGATCTGTTCCATAGTCTTCCTTCATGGACATGCCCTGGGTTTTGTCTTTTTTTTTGCTGCTAAGTGCTTGTATTGTTGTTCTTTATTGTCTTAGTGACTCAGAATACTCAAGAAGCTGCATGCAATGTTAACAGGAATTGAGATTGTGGCTTTTGTTCCTTTGGCTGTGATAAATAACCCCTGGTTGAAATACAGTGGTCTCTTGGCTAAACACAACTCTGGGGACATTGCAACCACTTTCTTCGGGATCTGTAGTTAAATACGGGCTTTAGCACAATCAGTATTCATCTCTCAGGGTAATCAGCTACATAGCTGTGTGCACACGTGCACTGAGGTGCTTTGCTGTGTTACCTGCAGTATATCTGATCCCTTTGGTAGCACCTTTCTCTGAGCTGCTTTCATACAGTGTCAGGCTCTGGATCTGATCTGTGCCCATTCAGTGTTGCACTGGGACGTGTAAAGATACGCTGAAGAGGATATCTTAAGCCATAGTAAACTATAGTGCCAATATTGATACCATGGATGTTCACTAAGGGCTGGGTCCTGGGTCTGTTTATCATTGGTTGCAGTGCTTGCTTTCTTATTCTGTGATGGCAAGATCAAGGCTGAGGTGGTGTAAGCAGAAGCAGGACCCGTAGGAGCGGGTTTGGAAACTGTCAGCAATCAATTTCTGCCTTGTATCAAGTGTTTACAGATATGTTTTTTTATCCCGGGGAGCACAAAGACTTTCTGCTTCTAAATATTTAGAAATGAGTCTTCCCCAGCGTGCATAAAGGAGCCATTCTCTTTCTGTGTATCCAGCCCGTGAAGGCCTTTGACAGCCAACATTACAAAAGGGCTTTGACCGCACACATGGCTTGAAGGGTTACTTTGTGAACTGAATAATTAGTTTAGACATAAATTTGATAAATAGCAAGCTCTCCCTTGACCTTTCCTTGCCCAGGCTGTGTGTTATCGTTCTGCTGGGCAGCTAATTTAGCTTCTTCCCCATCCAGTGAAGCTGGCCTTGGAGTGCCCGCTCCGAGCCCTCGCCTGGTGCAATAACAACGTGTTTCAGTTCTTTTAATTTAGGTCAAATTTCAAAGGGCTAATTTAAGCTTTCCACAAGGGACAGCCTAATTCTGTGTCCTGTGAAAAAAAACATCACGGTTTAAAATGGCCCTGAATGCTTATTTGGGAATCTGCTAGGAGCTGTGGTGAGCGAGGCCTTCTGTCGTGGGTTGTGTGCTGACGGTGGACTCCAGAGAGACTGAAGATTTGTCACCTGAGCTTTACCTCAGTTCATGAATACTGAACAACATACAAACACGTTTGGTGCGGTCCCAGAGGAGTATGGAGCTTTTTGTAAACACACTGCTTTATCCGCAGGCTTGAAGGGTAACGTTGCAGGTGGTCACAGCATGGTGAGCTGTTTGGGGATGCTTCGTTAAGCGTTTGTGCCCCACCTGATGATGAGGTCATGGTGTCCTGCAGGGTGTCTCTCAGGAACCATTCTGTGATGATTCTGTGACCGTGCAGCAGGTGGAAGGAAGGCTGCATGGCAGTGGGATGTCTGCCGTCACCAAGAGCAGTGTGCCCACTCGGTGCAGCTGGCCTTCTCCATGCTGCAGGCTGTAAGGCCTGGATGCACCTCTGGGTCAGGTAGGGAAAATAAAGCAAAAGCATCCAGCTGGAATTCCATTGCAATGTTGCAGTTTTCAGAAGATAAACGCCTGCAAGTTGTGATTAACACTTCAAGCTGATCAGTTAAATCTGAGAGCAATTTTTGCAGAGGAATGATGGAGGATTATGCCATCCCTACCGATTCAGGTGTGGGTTGGATGCCTTTTTAGAAATCCAATTCCATAAGTTATTAGTCCCAGTGCAGGAATTGCTAGCTGAGATTCTGGGGAATTGGATAGGTTAATCAGATTTAATTGGTTTTAATGTGTCCATTTTGCGTAGGAAATCCACCGTCCGTCAGCAGCACCGCGGCCTGGAGCTGCAGGCCGATGGGCCGCAGGCACGGCTGCTATTTGTGTTTGGTGTTGGTAGGCTGCAGACTGGTAATGGGTCAGCGTGGCAGCTGTTTTGCAAAGCAGCACAAATTGGATATTTCAAACTTAACTGCCAATTTAAAAATCATAGTTTTTTGGTGTGTGTATTTGTCGGGGAGGGTGGCGGGGGGGGGGCTCATTTTCTAGGATTTGATTCCTTCAGTGTTTTTTTGGAGCCAGAAGGTTTTCAAACATGCTGAGGGGTTCTTTTTGTTTTGTTTTTAATTTTTTTTTAATTTTTTTTTTTTTTTTTTTCCTTTGACCGACTCCAATGGCAACACAGGTTTTAATTTTGAAATCGTTGTTCCTTGGCAGAGGACGTGCAGTGAATTTCAGGCTATCGTAACTTTTTACAGGCAAGTTGCAAGCCTTTGAGAGCAGCGTTTACAATGGAAATGCTGACAGCCCCGGTTATGCAAGGTTGTGTATGCATGAGATGATGGACTATTGTGGTGTTGCAATAACAACTGTCGCATAGCCCTTAATGAGTGTATGTCTGTATCCAGCTTCAGCAGGAATGATCGCTTGCCTTTTAGGAAATAAGTTCAAAGACTATTTTTTTTTTTTCCCCCTTAGTGTGAATATCAAATTTAGGCAGAGATGGAAATGCGAGAAAAATACATAGCAACCCTTAACTGTCAGATTTTAATCTGTGAAGCATTTTGGGAGTCTGTATGATCGAAGCTTTACAGTGAAAGCAGAGATTTTTCCCTTTTGGAAGCAACACTCTGTAGCCATATAAATCCATATTTTTTCAAAAGAACCATCATTCGCTTAGGCAAGTTGCATCTTGTCTAATTGCAGCAGCACACCTGGCTTAACTAAAAGAGAGAGCTTATTTCAGTGCAGTTAAATGCAAAATCTGTGCTGAAAATTCGCCAGAAACCCCAAGCAAGTCTGAAAAGATGAGAGGTGGTGCAGCAGGGTGACCTGATTCCCCTGGTTTTCGCCCAGACCTGCTCAGATACGAGTGTTTTTGGTCGGAGCCGGGTAATCTGTGCTTGGGATGGCTGTGGGGAGCAGGGCAGTGCTCAGCACGGAGCCTGCGGGGTAAACTTAGTGGGTAGTGTACATCTTCAGTGTGTTCTGTCCCATCTCTTAACTGTCACTGGTGTCTTTGTAAGATGAACCCCTGTTTTGCAGAAGCACTGAGCGCTGGTTTCCTGCATCAGAGCATCCAGCACCTAACACAGAGATGTGCCCCACGGATTTCAGTTTGTGCTGGCTCAGGTTCTTTCACTGCGTGTCACCTCACAAATGACATTATCCGTATCAAGGAGAGGGACAGAAGGGCAAGCTCAGTGCTGGCAGAATTCTACTGTGCGGCTTCCTTCGGCTGCCATGCTATTTTTATTTTAATTGTATTTTCAAAATTACTGTAGAGAAAGCATTTGGTGAACCTCAGAGAAGCCGAGGAGCTCAGAGATGTGACCTACTTTAATTCCCTTCCTCGCATGCCATTGCAAGTTCTGTGTAATTATTGCTTTTCCTCCCCCACAAAAGAACTGGCTCATCAGTTTGGGACATTGACTGATTTCAAGCTGCCTCGCCTCTCAAGCTGAGGAGGGGAAAATCTGTTTGTACAAGGGGAAACAGCCTCTGTTTGGGGAGGTTTAATGGGGTAGGTAGTGCTATGTGCTGGGGACTGGTCGGGAGGAAAAGGAGGATGAGATGTTGGTTGAGGAGGAGAAAATACTGGGGGTTTTGTGGGTTTGTTTTCACTGTTTTCTCTCCCTCTCAGTGTTTTGTGAGTTTTGTTTGGAACGGGGTTCTGTGACATCGGAGTTATCACCTCGGACTTTCTCCCAGGGGGCTTGTCCAAGTTGTGGCCAAGTTTAAATGGGATTTGGGGCTGGATGCTGCGGCCAGGCATGCTGTAGCAGTCTGTGCTATGCAGGACGTGTCTGTAGGAGGTTAAATCACGGTTGGGTGGAAGAGAAGTGGATCAGAACACCGTGCTACGACTCAGTTCTTGCACGTAATAAAATGATGTGGTATAGAAAGAAAACAACAACTACGTAAGGTTCACTTTATTCTTTAAGATGGCCTGGAGGAGTGTGCAAGGCCGAGGTGAGCAGCTGGCAGGACCGGGCAGCCGGGCATCCAACCAGCTCTGCCAGTTTGCAAAGTGCCCTGCTCAGTGTCTGTGTTGCAATGTTTAATTTGTTTCAAGAAAAGCAACATTTATAATTGTGAAGGCTGCTTTAGGCCACCCAGCTGTTTTTAATAATTATTTAAAGGAAAAAAAAAATGTTCAAATGTTGAGCAGTTCCCGAGCTTAGTTGTGCTAAGCATTGTTTGATCACCGAAGTAAATAAATAAATAAGTAGCTGTGCTTAGATCCTATGGTATTGAAGTACCCAGATTCAGCTGATGTTGTTTACTCACCCGGAGAGCACAGGTATTTCAGCCCTATGGGATTAGCACGGAGGCATTGTAATAAATCTGCGGTGCGTGGCTGCTCGCTAATAGCCCTTCTACTAACAATTCAGAAACGTTCAAACCATCTTCCATTCGTATGGCACAGTGCCCAGGAGTGGCTGCTACAATAACGAGTGACCCTGGTGTCTGCAAGTTCAGAATAACCCTTTGTGGGGCACCTAGAAGGGCAGCCCTCCAGCCTGGCTGTAACTCTGGGGCTTGTTCAGTGCTCCTCCTTGCTGCTGGGTACGTGGTCCTCACTGTGCAGAGCTCCACTGCCTGGTGATTAAATACTGCAATCAGTTAAAAGTCTTCTTTTTCTAAATCCCAACTTAGGAAGTGGGGAAGATGAATTTCAGAGGCAGAGCGGGGAATAAGCGAGATGAGACTTCCAGACGAGCTGCTGAAATTAAAGAGGATTTGTATAGTCAAGTAAAAATGGGACCGTGTACAAAAGAAACAACTGCTGACTTGCTTATAGGGAATCTGAATAGATGTTCTCAGCCTCCAGAACTAGTGCTCGAAGGTGAAATTGTGCAATTTTTAACCTCTTGGTTGTAATTTACTACTTTTACATGTTGAATAGTAATAGTCCTAAGCACAGCCTTTGGCAAACCTGGAAAAGAAGTAGGGTTGTGTTTTTATTGTCTGGATTTATGCTGTGCTCTGTTTTGTTTTTATGCTGCTCTTGAAATGCAAATAAGGGACCTGGAGAAAAGCTGTAGATGGGAATGGATGCAAGAAAACATGGGAAACAGTAAAACCCCGTTCAACTAAATGGACATGCTCATACCTTTTGCCTAGGCTGTCTGTAATAAACTGAGCCTTTCCCAGGTGAACTCTAAGCTGGACAGTGAAGCTGGTTAAATTGCTTTGCTACTTGGTTGTATGTAGAATATGGTCAGGAAGGTTTCATATTCTGCTGTTGCTGAAAGGAAAAACACTGAGCAAATGATCCCAGCTTCTTGAATTTTACCTTAACGGTAGAGAAGTTTCTTTTTTTATTCCATTCTTAATTTGAGATTCTGGGAGAAGGTGATACGTTCCCTTCCCCTTTGTATTGTATAATAGATTACATGAGAAGATTCTTCTGTAATGACTCTGAAGAGTAGTTAATTATTTTTGAGATTGTGTTACAGATATGTTGCATTCATATTGTGCTTCCCAGTGCTCTCGGTTAGCTTAGGGACCAGATCTCTGTTGCTTTGTGCATCTGATGGAGTTTTTGTCTTGAAATGAGATTTTTGGAATTTGATGCATGGAACCAAAGGTTCAAATCTCAAAGATGACCTGCAGCTTCTCATTACATCACTGACATATTAAAAGGCAGTGTAATCATTTGAGGGTTTTTGGTGTGGCGATTCAAGCTTGGGGGTGATCTCTGTCTCTCTTGTTACCAAGCCTTTGTGCAGAAGACATACTGATGCTGATGTTTTACTGCTTCTTACTTTGTCCCTTGCCTGGAACCAAGTCTTACGCTGGCTATTGTATAAAGAAGTCTTCATCCTGTAAAGAGCAGACCGTGAAGAACTGGGACAAACAGGAAGAAATCACAGGGCCGTTCCCAGCAGCAGGAGGTGGCCTCGCTGGTCTCTCTGCTGTTTACTTTGAACTTGGCACGCTCCATGTCTTCCCTGGCTTGGCTTCCAGAAGCATGAAGCACACAGCCAAGCCCACGAGCATGTGATAGTTGGCATTTTTGATGTGTGTTATGTGGTTGTGCAGCCGTAACTCAACGATCACAACCATAAAGACAGGTAGGAGCAAGCAGGCTACAAGTTGTAGGAATCTTAATCTCTGCACAAAGCCTGGGCATGTACAGGTTTTTTTTTTTCCTTCTGGTTCTGAGGAGCAGTCTGCTTGCTTCAAACATGGATATGTGGTGTGAAACGTCAGCATTACTGCTTTGCAGCCATGACAGCTGGGCTGTCAGAACTCGAGTACCTCGGGCACCATGGAAGAATGGGGCTGAGGCCCAGTTTGCCCCCACAGCTCAGCCCAGCTGGGCCTGACACAGTCCTTTGGGGTTCGTTCTCCCCTGGGCTACCCTGGGGTGCTGCAGTTCTGAAACTGCTGGCATGCTACAGAATGTGATGCATTGCAGATAGATGTATTCATCTGTTGATAACTTTTTGGTGCATCTTTGCTCTTGGCCCAGGGATCTGCAAGTGATGGAACTCTGCTGATCACCAGAATTCTTTATTTTTCTAAGTCTTCAAAGCTTAGGAAAACAAGTTAGGGCCACGTAATATTTTCCCTTACCAGTGATGACATTGGCAAGTATTTCAGTTGGAGCCAATTCTTTTATTTCATGTTTCTTAATGATCTGTGTGTGTGTAACCCTCAGTAGGCATTGGCACGGTGCTGTAGGCCCGGAGCACATCAGGGTGGCTGGAAGCTCTACGCTTGCTGGGGTATCCTGCATGTATAACATGGCAATGCTTGCTTCATTTTGCAAGTCTTCACTTCCAGAGCAAAAGGATTCTTTCTGTACTTCACATCTTCACCTCAACCCACCTTTTGCCTGGTTTTATCTGCCATGCAGCCATCAGGTGACTCGATCCTTATAGAGCAGGGATAATAGGGTTAAAGAAGATGCCAGGAGAAACACCTCAGTTTATTTTGGAGTCTGCTGCATGATGTTTTTGGAAGCTGCCATGTTTTCAAACACAGCATCCTAGGAGCTTGTTTTAAAGGAAGAAGGCAAGACTTAAGTTCTGCCACTTTTTTATGTTTGTAGCTATCGTATGTATCCCCTGCTTGTTGGTGCTGAGCGTTTGGTGAAGATTTCTGTAAGGCCTGTATAGCTTCTATCAGATTTGAACAATTAATATTTTTAAACAATGAAGGGGAGAGAAAAATGATTTGTGCTCTTTGGCGTGTTGTTCGTAATGACAAGAGATGTTTTTATGTTTTAAAATCATGAAAGGAAGATGAGTAGCTTTGAAAGGAAAGTATTTTATCAGAGCACAGAGACTTCCTGACTTCCTGGCCAAGACAGAGCCAGGCATAGCTGGCAGCTAGCTGGCATAAACACGGCACAAATAGGACAGCAGGGAATCCAGTGACTTCGGAGAAACAGATGGATGAACTGCAAACACTGTGTTGTCCCGCTTTGTGTAAGGAGACGTGCTCAGCCTTTGTGACTTTGGTTCCCTGTTGGCTAACAGCAGTTAGTTGCGGCGGCCAGGAGCCACTCTGCATTTGTGAACCAGTGGCCATTGCTTTTGTAAGTTGAGTTTACTATCCATCATCCTATGAGAAGAAGACATGGAGCTGTGCTTAACATTAGCCTGGCACCTCGTACCATAGGCTTGTACCAGGGGGATGAGAAAGTTGCAAACTTGGTTGATACCTGGGCTTTCATTAGCTCCAGAGGCTATCTCCTGCAGAGAGCAGGAAGTTTTGTTGTTCGACTCAAAGTCACTGGGGTCTGTAGCTATTCTGCTTCAGGCATAGTTCAGTGTTTCCATTCCATGTAGCTCACCCAGAGTGGTTTTACTGGATCTTCCGCAATTCTCAGAAAAACAGCAGGGTAGGAGAAGCAGCAGGAGGAGTGTTTGCCAGCCTGGCATCTCCCATGGGGACATTTAGTTTTGCAATGAACCTCTTGGATTCGTGACAGGTCAGGTCTGTTGACCCTTCTGGGCATGCTGTAGTGAGTGTTTAGTTATTTACTAAAGCCTTTTGAAGCGAAAGTGGCTTGATGGGATCTGAGGCTTTTGTGTTGTGGAGAGTTGTGTGAGAATCTTTGCTGGGGTTAGCTATTAGCTGATTGTTTAATTATTTGGCTCTGTAACTAAGTAACTAAATGCCTTGAGCTTTAAGATAAGCAGCTCTTTGTTAACATTTTAATAAATGGAGACAATTAATAATTATTTAAAATCTAAGGAAGTATAAATCTCTTGTTTCAGTGACCAATCTTGAATAGAAATATGACTTGGAATATAATTGTACACCTCACAATAATATTTAATAGGGCTTTCAGAAGGTTCTTGGTCCTCCATTGTGGTCGTGGCTTTCATACAGGCAGTATGTACTCAGTTTGATGGCTGGATGGCGTGAACCACGCTGTAACCATGTGTGAGCAGGTGAAGAAAATGTTCCCATTACATGTTTATTCAGCAAGGACTTGGTTTTCCATGGGGTGCTGTTCAGGCTCCACCTATAAAGTTTCAATATGCTTACGTTGTGTGCAGCACTATTACAAATAAGGATGTAGCTGGGAGTAAACAATAGCAGAAGCAGTGTTCCCTGCCCTGTTCTCTGGTGCTTTAGAATGTCAACAGAAATGTTACACATGCCTTTGTTTGTTTGTTTTTTAAGGGTGACAGGCAGGTGTTATTCACATCAGTTAAAGCACCTTTGCAGTGGGAACTGATGCCTCAATTATAGGATTTGCAGGTGAGGTCCCTTAGAGAGGAATCCTGGGCTGTACAGAGCTCACCAAATGAAGTGTCGGGTGATGACTAGCAGTTTATGGGGATGGCTCAGGGATACAGTTTTAGGCAGGAGGAGCATAAACGCGTTATCGAGTCATCAGATGCGATGCCAGGTCATCAAGCCTTACTTGGCAGCTTGTGCTCTGCTGGGCCATCTCCTCCTCCTCCTGCCTCAGATGTAGCTGGTTCTTTTCAGTTAGGATTTTTGGGCTTGGGAGAACTGCGGAGGGTGCTGCCCCAAACACCAGAGGATGGGTGTGAGCGAAGGCAGAGCATGGCTCGTTGTCTCTGGTATGCTGAAAAGATGTGCAAGTGGGGAAATAATCCTCGTGTAATCCTCAGGGGCGGCATTGCTGTGGTTATTATACAGCGTGTGAATTTGTCCCTAAATCTTAGGGCAGTGTACAAATGGCTTGTGAAGGGGTGCAGTGTCCTTGGGGAGTTGACTTTGCAGGGTACGGCTGTTGATGCACTGCTGGGAATTTGTTAACAGTTTGAACCTGTCAATTTTCATTGTGAATCTATTGGACAGGCTCATAATGCCTCTGAATCCCACCTGTTCTCTGTTTGCATTTGGGCACCATTTCAAACCCACACTGGAAAAGTTTATAGGCAAACATTATAAAAAGTGACAGTCTTAAGTGCTGCTACATTCTAGTTTGGCAACACAAAGGCTCACCTGAAAGAGCTCGCTATTTCCAAACATGACTTCATTACTTCATGACAATACTTGGTGATGGATCTTCTCTGATACTCCGATGAGAGAGGCACGCGGGAGGATAGCATTTACTAAATTCTAATACCTTAATACATACTCTTTTTCTTTTTTTTTTCTTTTTATGTTTTGCTGCTAGTTTTCCTTTTAAAGCTGCATTTGAATTTGGGTTTGTGTTGGAAGACTTGGAGTGAAATTGGGGGCAGTCGTTTTTAGAAATCAAGGATGAGAAGTAGAAAATGGTTTTTCTTGCAGCCTGCGTGAGCATCCCGCAAGTGTCCTGGTGCTGCTCAGCACAGCCTTTCAGGCACCTGGGGGAGGACTGAGCTGTCCTCACCCATGGTGGCTTTAAGAAAGACCTTTTAAAAGACTCTCGGTACGTTTTCAGCACAGTGTAAACTCTGTAAAAGAAATGTACTTTGCAGGTGGAGTGCTTACAAAGAAGTCTTGTAAATGTCAAAGTAAATTAGCAAGCCGGTGTCAGCTTTTCTTGTTTTTTTTAGTTTATTTTGACACTGGACTCTGTATTACAAATATTATCCACTATACTCAAACCTATTTATCACAGATGTATGTGCAGCAATGGCCCGAGCTCCTTCTGGAAATGACATTTCGAGCAGCACAGTGCAGTGCTCAGTAAAACACCTGCACTGCAGATCCACGGATTCCTGGCTGCATCAGCAAGACTGAATGAGTTTGTAAAATGTGAAGCTGTATCGTAGCTTGTTGTGGGCTTTGAGATGGAGTTTTGCACTCTGGGAAACGTAGAGACCCAGTTATAAAATCTAAATCTGAGAAATGTTATAGTGCCCATAAACGGTCTTGCTCAGGTTTTGCTGAAATGGTTCTCCCAGCCACTGCCCTGCTGGGATGTGTGCCACATCTGCTGTCTGAAAAGCACGCTTGCCTTAGGGGAAGAGACGGGAGGAGCTTTGCTGGCTTTGCTGGGGCTCATCCCTGGATCTGGTCTCTTTTTGCATCAGGCAAAACTACCATCCAGCTCCCTGAAGCTGTGTGGCTTCTGAATGAGCAAGAGGAGAAACTGGGCTCTTTGCTTTCAAGTAGAACAAAAGATTGAAATGCCCAAGTGTCCCTTTGAGCTTCAGCATGGCTGAGCACCCACCTAACGGCCAGCTCGGACCTGGCACTTGTTTCAGCCTTCTTTGTTGAAGGTGGGATGTGAGAAACGAGCACGTGGGAGGAATGTGGTTTTCAGGGCACAGTATTCTTAGAAGCAAGGGTGGACACCGAGGGAATATTATAAGGGGTGACTCCCAGCAAACAGAAAGCAGTGTGTGCTGTATTTATTTGCATACCCATGGGAGCACAGTTGGTGTCTGTGTAGGACATGTGTCAGGATGAGAGCAGCAGCCAGCTGGGAGACGTGACCGTCAGGAGCAAGCAGAAAATGTGTTCACGTTTTTCCCCTGTATTTACTTTTCTGTCTTGACGGGGGAAGGGGGGTGGTGGGAGAGCGATGCTGTGGCCGTCAGGTGAAACCAGTGACAAAAGCAGTCCCTAATGCATGGCACTGTCCAGGTGCTTCATAGGGATGGCTTGGGGGGGGGGGGGAAGGTCCCTCCACCCCATACCACTGCCCCATGGGGATAATGCAGCTGTAGTAACTACAGGCAGATGTCATTTTCCAAGGATTTTTTATTTTTATTTTTATTTTTAAAGACTGTGGTTTGACACGCTCAATGTTTAGTTACAAAAGGGAACTGATGGATGAGCAGTTTTGCTCTGAATGGCTGGGTATGCCATGCCCTCAGAAGCTTTGTGTTTCTTGGTGTCTGCTGTGCTCCGCTCAGGGAGGTTGTAAAGTAAGGAATGAAGAGGAAAAAATAAAAAGGAAAAAGTTACTGTTGCTTGGAGCAGAGTTGGCAGTGTAGAGAGCAAATGTTGAGGCTTTGGAAAAGGTGAAAACTAAAGGGCACCATATAGGCTGTGTACAGAACTTCGTGTTTACTAGCTTAGTGTGGTTTTCTTGGCTATTCTTTTTCTCCAAAGTAGCTCTTTTCAGGTTTAAAAAGAACCCTAAATCTAAAATCAGACAAGGACAGATAAATGTTGAATTACAGACACAAAAGCTGTGATATGAACCTGCAGGTTTTGTTTTGAGCTCCTCCTGCCTCCTCCAAGTTCCCTTTGTGCCCTTAGGTTCAGTTCTCATCTCGCCGGGGTTGGCATGGTGTGCCTGTGGGGTGGATTGTGACTCTGTGGCAGCTGAGATAAAGGGTATGATGAGGGACCTATCGAAGGGAATGAGCTTTCTGTGTGGTTATTTTTTTTTGAACGTACAGCTTATCCATATCTGCATGTGATTCAGTTTTACAAGGCAGGTTGCTGGGCTAATCTGGATGAAACTTATTTATTGAACATGATTTCTGTGGATAAAAAGGGCCTTCACTGACTTGTGTTGGAAATTCTCTCCTTTCCTTCTTTCTCCTTTTTCCTCCTTTCCTTCAACCTTCGCAGAGCCGCCAACCAAATACCAAATCTCTCAGCCAGATGTACACTCTGCACTTCCAGGAGAACCACTTGAGTTGCGCTGTCAATTGAAAGACGCCGTCATGATCAGTTGGACTAAGGATGGGGTCCCTTTGGGGCCCGACAATAGGACAGTGATTATTGGGGAGTACTTACAAATTAAAGATGCTTCACCCAGAGATTCGGGCCTCTATGCTTGCACTGCTATTAGGACCCTAGACAGTGATACTCTGTACTTCATTGTAAATGTTACAGGTGAGTGAGCTAAACATAGGTTTTGCATGTAGAAGCTGTATAATGTCGTATGAAGATATATAATAATATAACTTGAAACAGTCCAGTTGGGCACAGAAAGTTTAGCTGAGTTCTGCAGTTGAGATATTCCGGGTATTTTCCCCTTTGTCCTGATTCTAAAATGGCATTGGTTTGTATATACAACTTCTGCTTCGTGGGGTCTATACTAATAGCTGCTGAGTAGCCCTCTGTTTTATGCCTCTGTGACAGGTTTAAATTGTACAGAGTTGCTGTTATGATGATGATAAAACCAGTAAAATGAATATGAGGGTTTTGTTCCCCCCAGTCCTAAGAGGAAAAAAGGCTGTCCTACATCCTTTTACGCTGCTTTGTTTAGAGACAAATTGCTCTCCAGGCACTCAGTTCTGGTCAGCTGAATGTCTCAAAGAGAAGCAAAGCTTTTTCAGTCCAAAGATTTTTGGAGTTAACGAGCTCTCTTTGGAAGCTCCTGTAGCATTTAAGGTTTATTAGCTAGTTTTGTTGGAATTTTATAAGAACACACATTCATGCATTTTCTTTTTCTATAGCTTCTGCCCAACTAACATAACTTCTCTTCTTGGTAGATAATATATCTATATCTATAATATATCTTGATAGCATATTGGTATATTTGTCTACAAAGTACTCTCTTTTAAAGTCTTGGTTATTTTTAATGTGCAGATGCTCTTTCTTCTGGGGATGATGAAGATGACAATGATGGGTCTGAGGACTTTGTGAATGACAGCAACCAGATGAGTAAGTAACAGCACGCTGCCGGAGGTGCCTGGCAAGATAAGCTCCACACGGAAAATAGCATCCAGTTTCTTGCACTCCTGCCTTCGGAGCTCCTCGACTGTTAACTGCATGTGCTATCAAATAGTGGTATCTTTTGTCCTCTTCCATTTTCTGTTTCTCCTGGTTCGTAATTTGGAACAAAAAGAAAAAAAAAATAAACTAATATTCTTTTAAACACGCTTTCCTGGTCTGTACTTTCTGTCTCTCTTCTTGCTTGCATTTCTGAAGTTTCCTGTCTTCCTAAATTGAAATTTGGTCTTTATCTGTTTTCATTAATCTTTGAGAATCTTAACTTTCTCTGTATCTGGGCTGAAATCTAGAAGAAGCAAAGGTCCAACTCACATTGTTAAAAGGTGGTGATGTGGAAGCCTTTAAAATGAAATCAAGGCTTTTCTGAAGACAGATCTCTCAGTCCTTAACCTGGGCAGTAGTCTCACTGGAAAGAATGGATTTGGAGGCAGTGGTTTTGTCTGCAAAGGACCTCAAGGTTTGTCGCAAATAAGGCAATCTCTCACCAAAACCACATTTTGTGTTACTTACGCATGATGAAAATGAGGCTAAAAGAGTCTTAAACCTTGCTGGATGTTCAACTTCAATCCCTTTGGAGAATTTGGAAAGCTATTAATAGGCTCTAAATAGAACAGCCGCTAAGAAAAAAAGAAAGTAAAATTCATATTGGTTCCTTATGCCCCCTGCACCATTGCAGAATCCCATTGGGTGGCTGGTAGTTTGCTATTCCTCGTGCTTTGAAAGTCAATAACACAAAAAACACAGAAGTCCTCCTTTAGAGATGTCGGCTGGTTGCAGAAGCAGTAGCCAGCAGTGTGTTTGCTCCATGGACGTGTTAGCAATTGGCTGTGATACTAAATACTTGAAACACTTGTTGGGATGAAGGAGCACGCGCCTTATTTCAGCTACCCTGGTTAGTTACTATTGTATACGACTGCCCTGTTCTGAAGCTGTGAAACATTAGATGCTATTTAAAGTGATATAAGCAGTTAGCTGCCGGCGTGGCCCCCGCCATCTGTTAGTGCATTACCCCAGTCTGATGCACAGGTGCAGCTTGAAGTGGCTGGGGTTAAGCAGCTGGAGGCTGCTCGGACAAAGGAATGCGGTGGCAGAGATAATTGGTGAGTTTGGATAGGAGACATTGCTTTTAAAAGAAATTGCATGGGCAAAACCTCCAAGCCCAGGCAGTGTTAGTATTCCCCTGAAAATGGCTTGTGGGGAGGAATTCCTTTTAGGAAACATCCCCGTATCTGTTATCACTTCAGAGCTTTACTGATGCCTGTCAGAAAGGGGCTTGCAAGATTCTCAGAACACAGTTGTGCTAAGGAGCTTTGGAGATGAAATGGGAGCAAATGGATTTTGGAAGCGCCTGTAGTGAGAAAAAGGCAAGGACCTGATTTCAAGGCAGCTGGGTGACGTGGTAGCCATTCCTTGCCTTTCACTGAGTGGGGAGAACTACCCTGTGGTATCTCCTGAAACATTGCTGATATGGTGGGTAATACCAGCATCATTTTGAGCCACTGTGAATGTATCTTTATTAGGGAGCCTGTGGAAGGATGCTGACAACTTCTGCATGCTGGGGATGGGCTGAGTGCTTCAGCAGGGCTCAGTCACACCTTCCCTGCTCAGAATGCAAGCTGCTTCTGGAGCGTGACTCTTCAGGCATCTCAGGTGGTGGAGAGCATACAAACTCTTGCAGAGTGGAACTGAGGCAACACCAGCTGGGTAGACGGCACTTAAGCAAAGCATTTCCCAGACAAGTGCTCATAAGAGTGCCTTTCACAAGGTGCCCGCAGACTGCTGTGTCTCCTTGTGAGCTGCAGGTGGGCACAGGGTGCAGCCCAGCCTTCCTTCTGCTGTACGAGCACTGAACAGGAAGCGTGGGAGCCAGAAAAAGGATTGTGGCACCGCATTCCTTCAAACAGTCTGTTTTCAATGAGAAGTTGCATCATAGTAACTCAGCTGGATTAATACAACTTCGCTGAAAGATGATTGTGATTTGGCATGATCGGAGCTGTCTGAAAGTTAGGGGTGGGACTCAATTTGATCCTTTTGCAAACCACTGAAGCTTGCCTATCTGATACCTTCTAAGCCTTCCCATCAGCATTCTTGGCCATTACTCTCATAAATTTTATGTTGCACCCGAAAGGCCACATCTAATTTAAGAAATGGAGTTGCAAGACTGATTGAAAAGTGAATGTGGAGTTGAAGAGTAGTTGAAGTCCACGCTGATAGTGCCGTGGGGTAGGCAGTGTCCTGCAATGGTCCAACTCCCTTCCCACCTTCCTGCTGTTGGGCAGAGCCTGGGGAAGTCGGGATCCCACCAGTTGCTGTTTTCTGCTCCTTAGGAGAGGAGCTCCTTAAGCGTTTCCTGAATCAGGGTTTGAGCATTGCAGATCTAAAACCATTTAACCGATAATTTACATGCAAATTACAGCTGTGATCATTAAGGATAAGCAATGGAAATTGGCCTGGTTATGCCTTTAGTGATGGAAACAAAAGGCCATGGTCTTCAAAGGTTGTTGCTTTTTGATGAAACAATTCTGATAAAGTCCAGCTGTCTTGGCATGTTAATTATAATGTGATGAGGCAGGAAATGGCTGCAGTGCCTTCCACGGGAAGCTGAACCTTGGCATCCTCATTCCTGCATATTTAAACCCAAAGCAAACCTTTTAGAACTGTTTTATTTACTAGTTGAAGTACTCTTTTAAGATTTTTAAGAATTTTTCTTTGCCTCTGTTACAAATATATTTGCCGAGGCCAAGGTTTTCAAATGCAGGCGGAGGGAATGAGGAGGAAATCCGGCCTATGCTTCAAGGCTGCCCTGAGAACACAACTGCTCCTGGAGGACTGAGGTGTGGGTGCTCAGGATCTGGAGCAGCAGCCTGCTCTCAGGAGATGAGGGCACTCGTGTTGCACACGTGTGCATTCATTCAGCCATTTGGCCTGTGTGTATTTTTAAGTAAAAGGCATGCATAGCAGATTTCACACTGCGTTTGGTGTCCTCCTAGCCTGACAGATATCTTAACTGCCTGAAAAAAACAATGCGGTAGATTTGTTCCAGACTGCATCCTGAATAGCTTTTTATTACTTCCAGCTTTTGTTGAAGTGATTAGCGCTCACAGGAAAGGTGCAGGGCTGGTTCCACAGCAAAACCAGTCCTCTCTGTCCGTAAAACGGCTGTGTTGGATGCTCAGTTCTGCCCCTAGTGAGGTGCCTCAGCCTGGTGCCAGAGGGCCATCTCCATTGGTGTAGTCCTAGACTTCCTTCCTATCACAGAGCTAAGGGCTGTCCTCCACCAGTTCTTACTGGTAGTGGCTCTTTGCTGGTGCTTGTTGCCTTGTCATCATTGGGATTTTGAGAGGTAGCCCTAACTTCAAGAGTTCCTATAGTCCTGACAAGGCTTCACTGACATTGGGGTTGCACCGAGGCCTGCCAGCAGTAGTTTGCTGGGGACCACGGGGTAGCCCTGAGGATGCTTCTGTTCTGCCTTCAACTCTGGTCAGGTGATGGGAAGTTTATAGGTTTTTTTTTCTTTCCTTATCATCCTTTAAACAAATTCTTCTGGGCCAAGCAATGGTAAATTGGCACTAAGAACAAAAAGTATCTAAATGTAATCCACATGCTGTGCTTTTCATGCCTTAAAGAGTTTCGGAAAGGATAAAACAAGGTTTAAATTCATCAGATCCTGCAGAGTGGAAACCTGCTCAAGGGAGCAGCAAAAATTGGATGCTGCCTAGAAGTGTTTTTTAATTAAAGGTCAAATACAATTGCTCTGAAAAGCTCAGGGTGACTTGGTGTGGTCATTCCAGGTGCACCAAATGGCTCAAGGTGCTCCTCGGGCGGGCTTGGAATGGACTGCTCCTCTATTTCTTTGTATTAGGTGTAATCAGAGAAAAAAAAATAATCAAGAAATTCTGAAGTGGTCCCCTGGGCTGCCTAATTTCAATTTCACATGCAGGAGATTTGCCTGATTAGATGTAATGTATTTGCAGCAGAGTGCAGTGAGGGTCAGCAGGATATTTTCTTCGCTAATGAGAGCTCTAAAAGCGATCAGGAATTCCCACTCCTTCTCCTGCTGCTTGCTGCTGCTGCTGCCTGTGGGGCTGGCACTGGTTGTTAGTGGAAGCTTCTCCCAGAGATGTGTCCCTCGTCCTGTTAGCATGGTGGCATGTCACAGAGATAGTCTGTAAGGGATCAGCCCGTGCTGGTGTGTGCTGGTATGCTACATTTAGTCTTTGTTTTAAGATGGATTTGCTCTCAAAACAAAAGCAGAAATTTGCTTTTAGGTTTTGCTAAGTTTCTTTATGAAGAGAAAGACCATGCATCGCTGTAAGAAACCACAAAAGGAGTGTGAATGGTACAGTTTGTGGATATTGCTGCCTTTCTTGTTTCCCTTAAATGTGCTGGTGAGCTACCAATATGTGCTGCTGGTACCTGGTGAAAAATGGCAGGGTATCCTGCGTGTTCTCTAGCAGTGGTTTCAGGATGTGATGTCTGCATGTTTTTCTCAGAGTCTGCCAGTAATTCAGGAGGTCTACAGGGTATGCTGATGTGAGGCTTGTGTGAGGGAAAGCTTTCCAAGCACAGCCCTTGCTCATATCCTGGAGTTTCCCTCTCTCCCTCCCTCCATCTCTCCTTCCCTCTGTGGCTGCTTTGCTTCATTCCTGCCAGCATCCTCCCAGCCTGTTCTCTGCTCCTACCTTTTCCATGGAGTAAAGTGTTTCTTCCCTGTGCATTTCTTGTACGCAAGGATTATCTGGGCACTTCTTTACAGGAGATTTTTCAAGGATGTGGGAACAAGGGAATCGTATGCATGGCAACCATAGGATGAGCTGCACTGTAATGCAATACAAGCTGGTATTTGTATGGAATACTTTTATTAAAACTTGGCTGCATGAGGCAGCCTTGTTGTAGGATCTGCTCATTGACGGTTGAATGCTGACCTACTCGCATGCCTTGATCCTCAGTTGTGTCCCTGTGAGAGCTTCCCGTTGATCTGGGTGCAGGCTGCAGAGCATTGCTGCCTTGGAGGGGTTGTGGAGGCTGAGCTTAGAGCTCCTGCTTGCCCATGGGTCCCTCCTGAGCCATCAGTGCTTTGGACGTATGCAGATGCATGGGACGGATATGATGAGCAGAGTCAATGATTGCTGCAGAGCTTCTGAGTCAGAGGGGCCTATTTGGGACATAGAGTCAATTAATGGTTTGAATTGGAGGGGTTTTAAAGGCCACCTAGTTACAAGACCCTGCAGGGCAGGGGCATCTCCCACCAGGCTGCCCAAAGCCCCATCCAGCCTGGCCTTGAATACCTCCAGGGTTGGGACATCCACTGCTTCCCTAAATCTACCCTCTTGTAGTTTAAAGTCATTACCCCATGTCCTGTCACTACACGCGCTGCTGAAGAGTCCCTCCCCATTTTTCCTGTAGATCCCTTTAGGTGCTGGAAAGCCACAATGATGTCACGCTGCAGCCTTCTCCTAGCTGAACAAGCCCAGCTCCCTCAACCTTTCTCCGTAGGAGAGGTGCTCCAGCCTTCTGATCAGCTTCGTGGCCTCCTCTGGACCCTTTCCAACAGCTCCGCATCTTTTGTGCTGGGCTCTGAGATGGCAGTACAACCAGTTAGGGTGGTTGAGGATCTGACCTGCTACAGTTGACTATGTGGATATTATGACCTGACGTTGCCCTGTGGGATGTGTTTACCCATCCAGAGAAAATATCCTTGTAACATATCAGCACCAACCTGTAGCTCTGCCCTTGCCGCATACAGACCTAATGTAATTTGGCCTTTGCATGTATGTAATTCCTTTGGCTGGCTTTGTTTAAACTCTTCTGTTGGTTTAATGTGATCCTGGTTTTAGCAAATAACATTAGCAGTAATTTTCCTTGCATTTCTAATTCACTTTAGTCCGTGTAACAATTTCTTAGCCTGCTAGTTAAATTTCCAATAGTTACCTGATTTTATGTTTTGATTACATACACAAATTTGCTTTGCTTTTCTACTTCATTAGTTTTAACTCTAATTGCCACTTCAGGCAAAAAAACCCCACCAAAACACAACAAAAAACTCCATCACTTATCGTTCTTAGCATCATTTTAAGACTTTCTTTTGGAATGTTTTCTTTATACAGAAAGAGATGTTGTTAAAGGATTTATTTCTGTATTTTCTATCCAGCTGTATTTTTATTTAGGGAGGGGGGCGGCAGGATTTCTGAGTTTACACTGATTGTAAGAGCTGCTATAAATATTTGAGGAACGGAAGAGTTTATTTATAGTGGAGTGTAAGGCTGCTAATGAAGGAAATGAAACAGGGCTGAGAGAAATAGAGTTCTTTTTCTGGACCCCTCTAGTCCTCAAAATTCCACGCTAATCTGATTTGCTTCGGGAAAATGCCATTGTAAACTAAATTAATGTTTCCTAGTGTTAAACAGATCTTGAATACTTAACTTTTTTTTTTCAGCTGTAATTCGGATATATGACCAAAGCGATGTCGGGAAAGCACTGTGCAATGTAGCCAAAGTGGAACTGATCTTGGGTGTTTTGGGTAAAAATGTATTGGGTAGAAGAAGATAGGTAGATGTGTGTTATGTTGTGCTGTGTTTTCCACTCCAGTATGTGACAGGATTGATGTATTGGACAAAAGAGGCATTTTCCATGCTTCTCTGTGCTGGTGGGCACTACATGACAAACTCTGTTGTTGAGTTTTGCTGATCCACACTCCTCTTTGGTTAAGTTTTTGGAAATATGTTCCATTTGCAGATAGATTTTAATGGCATCTCAGCAGCGCAGTCAGCTTTGTCATGTTGCTCTGCGAGCTTTCGCAGGCTTTAGGCAGATAGATGTGCTTGTCCCCCTTCAGATGGGGAGAAGATTTAGGCTGAGGCTTCAAACAGTTCCGCCTTTGTCCAGGTTCTTACTTAAGAAGCTGGGGTTTGCTGAGTACTTGAAGTAACTCAAATGGGGATCCTGATCAGTGGAATCTGCTGAAAGCTTGGTTCCTCTGCCTTACTCAACGTCCACAAAGCAAAGTATATCTGTGGTTAATTATTGGAATTTTCTCATGAATCATATATTCAAGGCTGAAGACTGAGCTGTTTGCGAAACTCTGATCAGCACTTGAAGCAGATGATTTCCAGTCCTGTACCCTTCCTAGAACACACTGTCCCCACTAAAACAGATGCAGCTTCCATCCCATCCGTGGAAGGGGCTGGAAAGGGAGGTTGGGTGCCAAGTACTGACGCTTCTGAATGTTTCTCCTTGCAACAGGGGCGCCCTATTGGACACACACAGACAAAATGGAGAAAAGGTTACACGCAGTCCCAGCAGCAAACACTGTCAAGTTTCGTTGCCCAGCTATGGGAAACCCAACACCAACCATGAGATGGCTGAAAAATGGGAAAGAGTTTAAACAAGAACATCGTATTGGCGGCTATAAGGTAAGATCTCGTTATTTTGCAATTTCTGTTCTTGACCAATACTGAAAAAAACCACCACAACAACTTGCTGAAGTCAACAGAAAATCTTTCAGCGGGCTTGGTTCAAATTTAGAAGCAAAAAAATAATAGTTTTCTTCTGAGGAAGGGTGGGTGGTTTCTTTGGCTGTTACTGAGCTTTAATTCTAATCTTTTTCCTAACATCCAATACCAGTGCAACTAAAGTTTGTTTATAAAGACTTATTTGGAAAACTAAAGACTGACACTGCAGAATGCAGCGAGATCTGAAGATTTTGCTTCATTCATCTTCACCTGAATTGTTAAAGCCATGACCATCCGCAGTGGTGATTACAGTTTGATAACAGAAGGGTCGGAAGTCAAGAGTTATTATTTTCTGTAGAGTTTATGGTCTGTGAAACTGAAATGGGAAGCAGAATTTGAGGGAAAGTAACAACAATTACTTGGAAGGGTTTGTTTGAATTTTAAATAGCTTCAGATTAGATGCCTCTTTCGAAGCTGATGGTTACTGATTATGAGAGTGGTTTGGGAAGGCCAGCTTGTTCTCTGGCTTAGTGCAAGGACCTTTAACCTCCAGGTATCTGCCTAGGTCAGGTCAGAAGTCAGAATGGGGTCATCTTATCCCAGGGAATGGGTTCTCAAGGCTTGGATGCCAGGTTGAGTTCATGCATGTGACAGATTTCTGAGCCACCCTAATCTCTGTTATGGGCTTTCTGACCATACCCCTGGTATGAGGTACGAGATAAGAAGTTTCTGAGTTTGGCTCACTTCATGTCATGGTTGTAAGCTGCAGCTGAGGAACCCAGAGCAACCTGCAGCCATCGCTTCATGGTCCAGGTGCTGAGCTTTGCAGTGCCTGCATGGAGCGAGCGTCGATGTTGCTTTGTGTGCTGTTGACTCAGATCTTGCTCATTACAAAAAATGCTTTCCGGTGCAGAGGAGGACAAGCCGTAGCCTCCTTTCCTCTCTCACTAGACTTACTGTAGAAAGTGTCAGTTTTTCCAACATTTGTGTTAGCAGAGAGCGAAGCCCAGAAAATCTCCCTGCGCGAGCACTAATTATCCAAGTAGACTTTTCCATCTATTTGCTTACACCATAAATTGCTGTGTCTTATGAGTGTACACCTGGCAGCACCTTCTGCCTTTCATAATGCTATGGAGTGTTAACGAATTGGCTACGATTCAGTGGTTTTCACCTTTCTCACAGTGCTTATTTAAAAAAAAAAAAAAAAAAAAATCCAATTAAATAAACCCTTAATCCTGTCTTGGAAAATAACAGTAACCACTTCAGTACGGACTGAGATGTTGTTCGAACACTCTGCATCTCACGAAGGGGAAATGCAGATATCGCGCTTGAAAACCACTGAGGAAAGTTGGTGCCTATTCAGATAACTGTCTGCTTCGGGAGTGGTCCGTAAAGGGCTGAATCCCCTGCTGCTGCTGCTGGCCTGGGTCAGAGACCTGGGTGAGCTCATTCCTGCTTAATGTAGACACACATAAAGCGGCACAAATTACATTTTTGGTCATGTATATTAAATGTGTACAATTTCCTAGGTACGCATGTGCTTTGGAAAGAAACTATAGATGCCTATTTCTAAAGCCAGCTGGATAAGTGAAGTATATGCCTCCTATAATTCTAAATCATAAAACTTCTTACATCTCTTCAGTGTAAAGGAAAAAAGGAGGGCATGCAGCTGTGGGTTTTAGGCTTTCTTCTTGCTCGTAAATACATCAGCTTTAAAATGATCTGGAAGCATTTACTTATCATTGTCATTCTGCTTACCAAGTCCAAGTATATTCCAGATTCTTTTGGTGTTTTGAGGAACTGTGCTTTTAAGGTGGAAACATTTTCAGTGAATGACTATCCTAAAGAATGAGGTCTCCAGAGCTGCTGGACGCCATGTCCTTTATTTGTTGGAGAGGCTGAGGTCACTGCAGGCTTACTCAAAATGACTGGGGAATAAGGAGAATTGTATCTTCTCGACAGCTCTGTACTGCATTTTCTGCAAAGGAAAACTCAGAGAAGAGTCAGCCTTCCTGTACTGGCCCAAGTGCAGCCAGCATTAACAGCAGCCCACAATACTTCTGTACGTCGGCGTTGCAACATATAAAGTGCTTCTGCCATAGATCTTCATACACAAAAATACTTTGTGCAAATAGAATAGCATGAAACAAGTGTGGCCGTATCTGCCACAACCAGTTGACTTAATGCTTCCTTTTAGAAGGGGCTTTAAGAACAAAGAAAGGGAAGGAAGAAGTGAAGTTCTCCAGTAATCTTCCAGCCACCTCTCTCCTGCTGCTTTGAGCCACGATATCTCTTCTTTGTATGCTCTCTATCGCTATCAGATAGCAGAATGTAGCACTTTGTCCCTCTGACTGGGGAATGCCTTGAGTCAATTTACACTCAGGCAGGCTACCAGAAGGGTGTATGTGCTGGCCAAGATGCTGGCCAAGATAGCTCCCAGTGCAAAATTCCTCCACCGTGACTAACTCTGGGTGGTGAAATTCAAAATTGACCCTTCAGTTCTTCAGAGCAAACCTGCAGTAAGGAGAAGAGGATTGGTTACTGAATTTCTTAGCACCTTTTTTTTCAGTGCCTCCTCAAGTAGCGATTCTTGCTCGTGTGTTTTAGGGCATTTTATGATATTTTTAGAGTGAATGCTCTAAATCCTCTTAGTGAGAATACAGCAGCCTTCACATTTCTATACCCCACCCGGAAAGTAAATGTACTTCTATCAGTGGACGCTGTTTAAGTATTAACAGGTGTGTGTTTTCACATATGTCTTTTGATAAGCTTCATCTCTACAGTGGTCTTTTCCACATTTAAATTCAGCCGTGTACATATGGAGTAAAGGAAAGAATGCAGACTCCTTAGGAACTACAGAAACCTGTGGCTTTTCTGTGGATATTCTGTACTTGTTCTCATTCCCTGGGCAATACTTATTTGACCGAACTGTGCAGGTTTTGTGGGGAAATGGATTTTGGTTTCTGACTTTTTTTCTTTGAAATTCATTTAATATTGACCTGTTTGTACTATTTTTGTTTTTTGCTAGATGAGAACTTTTAATCATGTATCTGGTTACTGAGATTATTTTATTATTAAACAGTTGTCCACAATTATTGCACATGCAAAAAGCCAAGTATTTCTATGACAATCTCCTTACCCGTTCCATTTTGATTCCACTTAGGTTTGCTCAGCAGCAGGTTATGTTTAAGAGATAGCTGTGTATATTTCACATTAGTGATGTAGTTTAAAAATTAAATTATTTGGAGAGGCTATCTGAAGGGATTGGTGGAAAATGTCATGGAGAATATTGCCCAAAAAAAGCATCTCAGTGGTTTGGTAGAAGTGTTAATACCTGATTTTCAGTGGTCTTTCAGTACTTAAAGGGGGCTTATAAACAGGAGATAGGCATTTTACAGCCTGGTAGTGATAAGGCTGTGCAGAGAGCTGTGGGTGTCCCATCCCTGGAGGTGCCCAAGGCCATGGACGAGGCGCTGGCCAGCTTGAGCTGCCCCTATGGCACGGGGTTGGAACAGGTTGGACTTTAGTGCATCTTCCAACACAAGTCGTCTCATGACTCAGAGTGAGGGGTTCACTTTGGGAGTCTTTGTTGGGAGAAGCTGCCCTTATCCCTGGCAGATGCATTCAGCTGGGTTTTGCAGTGCTGCCCTTGTAAACAGAAAGCAATCAGCCAAAGCCAAATCTAGTTCAATCCAGATTCACAACATAAATTCAGTAGTATGATAATCTGTCGTAAATGCTTTGGGCTTTCACAGCAGTTGTTTAGCTTAAACTGAAGAGACAAGTTTTTTGTATAAAAACATCACTTGCAACTCACTGGATTTGCTGAATTACTACTTACTGCTGTTGCAAAAAGGGAAATTACACAAATAGTTTCTAATATTTCCATATACTATGTGCAGTTACGAGAAGTAAGATACTTTCTTATTGAATGCTACTCAAGTTCTTGTGTTTTCCCAACAGTTAATTACTTACAGCTTGTTACCTTTTTTGTTTTCACTTTTCTGGAACTCTGTTCTGTCCTTTCCATTTTGCGATCAAAGAAGTTAAAAACTCTTGTTCTAGTTCTGAATTTATACATTTGTAACATGTAATGGCAAAAATAATAACCAAACCCCACAAAAAAACCCAGTTAATTTTGATCGTCTCACCCAGAACAACTCACAAATTAGTAAAATATAGATTTACCAGTGTTCTACAACAATTCTTTCTGAGCAAAGACTGACTTACTTAGTATTCTATTATCTCCTTATTCAAACAGTGAACTGTTTCTATCTTGTTAAACTTAGTTCTAAGCTCCTGATGCTGTGGGGGGAAAAAAACCCACTGCCAATAGATTGTTTTGGTGCATAGCACCAAAAGGGGGAGCTGGGGAGAGGGGCTGTGATTTTGGGCTGGAGATCTTGGGGTCTTGTTAGCACACACCCGGCAATGCTATGGTTAGCATCCATGCCCTCCACCAACTGCTGGGGGATCACCTGCATTTTATTTCCTTTTCCAAGCCCACATGGCCAGTCAGGACTTCTAAGCTTTGGATTGTAGGCATTTTTACTTACACTATTGGCAGCAGCCCTGAGCAGCCCTTTCCTGCTGGGTAAGGACCTACAGAACAGCAGAACAAGGAACAGGGTTTCAGACCTGTGGTGGTAATGATCTTTCAAGAACGTATAGTTACTGGAAGTGCTGCTGATGGTCAATAAATTTTTCTGGTGTACTGCACTGAGTTACTACTTTCAATTTGGATGATTAAAATTACTGTACCAGACCGTGTTTTATTCTATTTGCTAAAACGTGTACTTTGTGGTTTAAAAGCTGTATATTACAGCTATGTGATGTTAAGGTTTGTGAGCACTTTGTCAAAAGGGTAATTCTGAAACAAGGGGGTAATGGATAGTCAGCAAGAGTTCATTTTGGGCCCTAATTTATGATGCAGAGAATATATGTCTGTACAAGATGGCTCTATATCCTTCTGGTATTGGGCTGGATCCTATTTTCTGTGAGACCATTGCCAGCACTCCTTTTGAATTCAAATGGAAGCAGCACCAGCACCTTTAATGCATCACGCCCAAGGATTGTGTGGAATAAATACGTATCCTTGTATACTATTTCACTGAGGGTTCTCTTTTCAGGCATTTTTTTGGAGGTGCCACCATTTCTTCCAGCTGTTGTACCCCATAGCATTCGATGTGATTCCTTGTGTCCCTGGGAGGCAGCCCAGGCACTGCCCTTCTGCACTTTGTTTCTCCAAAACGCGGGCTGTTTAATTGAGCTATCAGAGCACAACACAGACCTGGATGTTAGGGGATCAAATCCATCCCATGTTGCTCGTGGGTAGTTAATATTATTAGATGATTGTTTAGAGACAGATGGGTAATATCTGGAGGGTGTGAATTCATGTTGGAGTAGATTGAGAGGTAAGCCTGGTAAGACAACTGCTGCTAATTGGTGCCGTTGTTTTAAGCCTGATAGAACTGGATGTGCACTGAAGGCTGAAGTGCTCAAATTAGGGCTGAGGGTGTGTTAATAATGGAGTACATGAAAGCTTCTAGTGCTGCAGCCATGCCATACCTGATCAGGCATGAATTAAGTATTTCGAAGTCGTGATGAACACAGGGGAGACTGATTTTGAACACGGACTACAAAAGATTGCAGAACGGTTGTTTTGGAGGGTGGATGCTGTGCTGGGGAAGTTCTCAGTTTCTGTTTACAACCCTCCAGGTCCGCAACCAGCACTGGAGTCTCATCATGGAGAGCGTAGTCCCATCTGACAAAGGAAATTACACGTGCATCGTGGAAAACCAGTATGGCTCCATCAACCACACTTACCATCTCGATGTTGTCGGTGAGTAGTGCTCTGTCAAACACATAAGGATGCTATTGATTAATGGCCAAATTTCTTTATGAAAACATTTAGAACTAAGCTGATAGATTTTACTTAATTCTGATGATAATTTCATGGCATTTGGAAGATAAGAATTCACTGCCTAAACATCTCCTGCATATCTTGTTATCTGTCTCAATTGTGTCTATAGGACTTATCTACCTATATCTTGGCAAAGCTGTATTATCTGTGCAAGGAAGCTCTTGGTAATTGCATGTTGCTGCAATACACCTACAAGCTTACCGTAAAGAGCAAATAATAAATACTAATGCAGTTTTAAGTGTTAGTGTTACGACTGAATTTTTGCTGGTACAACTGATATTGGCACAAATTTTGTGCTGATACACCCTTGCTGATCAGCCTTGGATGGGTGTGGAATACTTGTACTGAATCTGCAGAGGTTTCTATACAAAATAATCAGTTTGGCTGTTATAACAGGACTTGGTAGTGGTACCTTTGGAGGTCTGAACTGCAGTTCCTGAAGTATGTATGAGTGAGCTTTGCTCTCCCCAGCTCATGGGGCCATCTGAGTGTTGTAAGCTCTGGGAATGAACTAATTTCAGTCTGTACTGAAATTAAAAATGAATGTTATTATTGTAAGCTATTTCTGGCTGGTGACTGGCAGCCCAACTTGTTTGCTAGAGTGAATCTTAATGTAAGTTTCAGTGTATTTGGCCAGAGCAGGGCCAAGTTTTAATTTCCCTGACTGTTGATTATTTTTACATGAATAAAAGTGCATCCCTTGCATTATTTAGGACTACTTAAATCTGCAGAACCCCCCAGACCTGAAGGTTTAGCCTTCATGCAGCAGGAGGGGAAGAATGGAATTTTGTGATGAGGATGCTGTCAGTCTGAAGCCACAGCACAGCCTGTATACAGTGAACCAAGTGGCTGACAAAGCCATTTTTACCTGAATGTTTGTTTAGACACCATTTGCTGAGGGTGCAGCAGCGGTGGCTGCTGGTGCAGGCAGTGCATGGTGCCTTGCATGCTGCTCACCCTGCCTGGCCTTACAAGGGGGCAGGATGAGCACCTGGGGACTTTTGGAGGTTCTGTAGAAATCATTTAGCTATTTCGGGGAATCTAGATTGGTTCAGTTTTGTTTTAGCTTAAAGCTGCATAAGAGGAAAGAAGCCTCTTTTGCAATACTGGAATTTTTCCTTGCTCAAAAGAAACTGATAAAAAATTCCCTTTCTTTCCCCTGTTCCTTTTCCTCATTGCTGCCCCAGTCCCAGCCTGGCATGCTTCAAGGTGACCATGAATTTCTTCATCCATTTCTTTCTAGCAAATGTGTTCATGGATGATGCGGTCACTTGAGCAAATATTTGTCAGAAGTCCTCTCACCTCCTCTCTCCCTTTGAGCTTTTTGAATGGCTTACATTGAGGAATATTGTGCAGACGTTTATTTTTCCTGGCAGTAAAGTATAGTGACTTGTGTGAATGAGTGGAATGGCAATAAAGATGATGTCACTTAGTGCAATGTCTGTTCCTTTCCTATAGAGAGGCAGAAACAAGAAACATGAATAGTGAGGTCAAGTTCTTTAAAAGTGGCTGCTGACCTGGGGTGCTGGGTGCGCAGCTCGTGGCACCCATAGGACACTTGATTCACCCTTTTGTGATACTTGGGCCCTAGGAGATGGGAAAGCCAAAGCCACTTCTGCAGATCACAGTCAGGGTTGTGGAACTTAGCACGTTTCGTTGTTTCACTCCCTTTTTGCATTTGTTTTGATGTGTGAAAGGGTATCACTGTTAGTTTAATTTGAAGATATACATACAGGACTGTATACCCTAAGATAACTAATACTGTGTGTTGAATTTACTCAGAGTCTCTCAAGAGATTCTGCACTGGGGCTTTAAGCTGAAAGGGGCATTGATGCTAGAGAGCTCAGCCGTTTCTGTGTTGTTGAAAGCTTGTGATAATTGTGGAGGTTGGGCAAGAAACTGTTGAAGCAGTAAATTACAACAGGCCAGAAGGGGAAACTCTGACAGTTTTCTAGTTAAGACAGTTCTACAGAAGTTAATTTTCTGGATTATTAATTTTTTTTCTTTTTCCTTTTTTCTCTTTATTTCCTTTATATGAGTTTTCCATTCCCATAGAGCTGTGGAGAGTTATGGGTGTTTGTTTAGAGGCTATTGCACATGTAGACAACATCTTACAAGCTTCAGGTCATAATTTTAGGCCAGGTTGTATGTGGAAAACTGTCAGTTGAAAGCCTCTGAAATTGCTTTTCCTACATGGTTTAGCTGATTCCAGAGTTGATTAAGTGTAAGTAATAGCAAATGGTATTAAACATGGTAATGTATTACATGAACACAAGAGTCTGACTATATGGAGTAACGTAGAGAACACTCTGATTATGTCACAGATTTGGGAAGTATCCCAGCAAAAATCCTGCCAAGTAATGACACAATGCTAGTTAGGAATATCCAGTATGACTCGATGCCAATAATTTTCCAAACCTTGAACTCTTTCGACAATTAAAAGCCTGGAGCCAGCAGGGCTGAGAAGTTTTTCAGTGCAAATGTAGGTGTGAATTATTCTCGTTTTTACCTTGTAATTACTTGCAAGAACCCTTTTAAAACAGTCAACTCCGCTCAGATGGCCTTGTTCAAATTTACAAACTTGGCAAAGCACTTGTGCTGGATTTTTTACAATGCGAGTTAGAAAATACTGAAAAATAAAGCAGTGAATTGTCGGCAGCCTCTCTGTGCAACACCAAATACTTGTCCACATTGACATTAGGGGGAAACCATGCAGTGAAGTTGGGCAGGATGTTCTGTGCTGAACGAGGTCATTCTTGAAGTGTTTGGGACACCCTCAAGGGCCCCTGCTCCTCGCCCTTCCTGTCTCCAGGCAGGGACTCAGGGCTGCAGCTGTGTTGATGGCATCAGTGGCTAATGGTGACCATGCAAAATGCTTGTTGGAAAGGAAGAGGAGCAGTCTCCAGCTATTTATTGGAGTGCAACCCAGAGGCTTCAATTAATATCAGCTATTTGTTGCCCAGAGCAGCGTGCCAGCATGCAGTAATTGCTTACAACCTAAATGCAGAGACTGGGAGAAGGGAATGTCACTGTCTGTTTTATAGATGTGCAAACCAGCTGTGGAGCAATGAAATTTCTTGCCCTGGGTCACACAGGAAGCTGGTGGCAGAGCAAAAAATGAAGGCTGGTACTCGAATCCTCCTCCAACACCTTAATTAAAAGAATGTACTTTCCCTTGTACAGTTTCCTTGTACAGTTGAGCCCATCAGCTGCTTTCTACATGCAACTCAAGTGCCTTTCTATTCTTTTGTGTTTAATGGCAGGTAGAAGCTCACAGTTTTATAGTAAGCTTGCTAATAGACTGACTCCCTTCTCTTTAAATATATATAAAGTCATAAGGTCTTAAGGGAGAATGCTTGAAAACTGCGGTTTTCACCTGTGAGTTGTATTGTAGTGAATCCGGGTTGTAGAAAGCGACGTGGGAATGCAGCCACTGAGACTCGTACATAATTAGATCACTGTTGGATTGCAATTATCGCTGGAGTACAATTTCAGCAGCGGCAGTTCTGCTTAAGCGTGGAAGTAACTAATTGAATTTGTATTTTAACAGCAAAAAAGGGTTAGTCTGTACCGTGCATAGTGCAGGTAGCCATTTCTGTCCTATTTAATGTCATCATCCAGGGAAACAAACCTCGTTTTGGTTTCAGATGAAGTTCTGCACATTACCTCATTTACGGGGTCTTACAAGCAGCTGCCATGGCACGACACATCTCCCAAGAATGTGGAGTAAGAAGACCCTGCTGTTTACTATTAAAGTGAATATAACTTGTCACAAATGTGCATATATATGTATTTAAAAGTTCTTTTGCAGCAAGTTTAACTTTACCTTGAGCTTCTAGTTTGCATGCATTTGGCTCACATCATTAGGGAATGAGGTCTAAAGGCATTTCAGGCGGCTCTCAGCTTAAACCTCGTGCCCCAGAAATTCTACATACGAGTGCTTTTACCAATGGTTGTGCAGAAAAGCGCTTGTATTCTGAACCCTTGGAGGTTTAGAGGGCGTTGGGGTGAGTTTTACTCATGCTTTTTACAGCGTGTTATTAAGCAAACAAAATCTCATTAAAATGGAATCTTCCTTTTGCTCTTGATGCGTGTTCATTGTTTATATTTCCTTTTGTTTAGGCACAAGAAGGAAAAAAAACACAAACCTTTGCTTTTGTTTCTAGCCAGCTTTATTTTTGGGTTTTCCTGTGCTCTTACAGTCTCTCGCTGTGAGCATGGAATGGACATGGCTTTTTTTTCTAACGACATGTTACCGCTTTGCCATTCCTGAATTCGTAAAAACATATGCATTGTTATTTGTTTTCACCAAGGCTTGTTTTGTCAAAATGAAATTCTGAATTAGTTTGACATAACATTAATTTCCAAAGAATTATTTTTAGCAGCCAAGTTATGTACAAAAAGAACTGACAGCAGCGGAACTGAATGCGTGCCTCCTGTGCTGCATCACTCTTGCCTGGCAGGAGTTAAATGTAGGTATTGCGACCAAGCCCAAACTTGTGTTTCTGGCAGCTGGATTTGTAGTTGTTGATGCTCCTCGTGGGGACAAGCTTTGGCTTGACATCCTCACCCAGGTGCCTGCGGCCTGTGGCATGATGAGACGGGCTGCAAGCATGCAGGTATCCCTGCTGATGCCTGCCCTCAGGTGTTTGGTTAGGCCGAGAGGGAAGAAGACTTTGTTTTGTGTACTGATAAGGCTGAGTGTGGACTTTACACCTGGCACTTGGCTTTTGGCAAGGTGCGCACACCTGAGAAGAAATTACACAGATTGTTCAGTGCTGGAGGCTGTGCAGTTCGCTCCCAAAAACAAAGGCTGCAGTGTGATGGTTTAGCTAAAGGAAAAGGAAGGCTTAGGGGTCCCTCTCTTCTTTCTTAATAAGGCAAAAATATTCCCAAACCCTAGTTTTATAGCACTAAAGCTTCTGATTTCATTGGGGTAGTCAGGCTAAATTACATTTTATGGACAAATACTGGTGTCATTACTTCATCTGCTGGGTGAATGCTGCATTTGTCATGTTTGGAGTGCTTCCTGCAGAGTGTGCTGGGGGAGGACTGGTCTCCCTGTCCCACTTTCTGTCTTATTACAGCCCCAAGGCAGGCATTTCTCTTCCTTTTGATGAATGATGAGCAGGATATTGTTTCAGCCCTTTTATTATCATTTTTAATCATGCCTTCCTAATTCATGCAGTATCACATTTGTGGAAATACAAGCAGGAATTTGCAGGAGTTGCCCGAAGATGCTAAGCAGACTGTTGCGTTGTTCAGTATGCAGTTGGCACGTGTTGAGAGCCATGTCTGTGCCTGCAGATAATCCCACAGCCACGGACTTTAGCTGGGATGCTCACCCTTGGGGGTGAGTGTTTTCCAGGGACAAAAGCATCATAGGTTTTGGGGGTCAAACTAGGATTAAAAGAGAGGTAGAGGTGGTGGAATTAGACAGGGATGGCGCTAAACAGTGGGTTGGAGTGGTTAGATGTCAGGGGTTGTTTGTGGCTGTAGCAAGGTGAGGTTGTGGGCAGTGGGGCTGGGAAGATGCTCCAGTATAAAGGTGTGGGGTTTTCTGAGAGGTTTACAGTGCAGGAAAGTAAAAGACCTTGAGGGACGGGTACTGGAGTGAGGTAAGAGAGCGAGACTTCTAGGAGTGGACAGATCACTGAGATATGGCATTCTGTGGCCATTAGAGAAAAGGTTACCCTGACAGCTTTGATGTGGGTGTCCTCTCACTGCTTTGCCAACCGCTGTGTAACTTGGAATCCAGAGGTGGCTGTATTTTATGAGTTTTCTGGATTTAAATTAATTTGGTCATTGTTGGATTACTCCCGTTCCCATGGTGCAGCTTCAGCAGCAGTTGCTCCATTTAAACATAAAAAAACAAAGTGATATATAATTTAATTATGATGTAAAAGCCACATTAAAAACAGTAGTTTGTTAAACGCTTTTGGGTGTTGAACTACTCTGTAAATGTAAAACGTTATGATTATTATTTCATATTACTATTTAAAAGGTTGCGTGAACATGCTTAAATTTGACTGTGTTCATGGAAGGAAAAACAGATACTGTCAGAGTTTGAATAACAAACTCAATATCGACCAGTTTTTACCATTTTTACAAGGTGCTTACGAAAGCTTAAAATGTGTATTTTTTGTTGTTGTTTACAATCACCATTGTGAAGTAGGCGTTCAAAGCAGTGGATTGTAATTCGTTCATCAGTTCTGCATTGACAAGTTAATACACGTCTATTTGTTCACTGTAAACGTCTGATGGATGGTCAAGTGGGTTGAAATAGCTGTGCTGATTTTGCATTTGAGGGAGGGCTTTCCATTAGGGTGTGTATAATCCCAATCAGAAAAACAGTAGGAGAAGGGTGACTAATAATTGTAGAAGATTTGGATTTGGATGGCAAACCTTGCGTAGAGCCTGGTGGGAAGCCCAGTTTTCTGGACCCCGGTGTTGCCTCTGTGGTTTGGTGAAGCAGCGGAGTGCTGGGAGCTGTGGACAGTAGAAGGGATGATGTCTCTGCATGCAAAGAGTAATGCAGTCTCTGGAAACGGACAGAGCAATAAAATGTTACCACTTGTCTGCGAGGAGCTGCAAGTTGTTTTTCATTATCTCTTGTAGTCTTTGTAGTTTTGTTGGTTTTTTTTAGGGCGCAGTGGAAAGAATTTCAATGAAAATTTCAGCTCTTCTTTGTTCTGTTCACCATGTTTTTCTCACACCAAAGGAAGGCCTCTCCCCTCTTTGTTTAGACATGCGTGAAGCTTTTGTTTGTACCTCTGACACAGCTTATGTGTGCTGTGTCAGAGGTGTTGCAAGCTCCAGGGTTAGCGCTGAACAACTTTGTGCTATGGCTTCTTTTGCTCCACGATGCCAGTGAAGCCCCCATGATGTGATCCTGACAGCTGTGTTTTGCTTTAAGGACAAATGGTCCTAAATCTCTGTTGGTGGTTTTGTGTTTTACAGTAAGAACGTTCACGTTGCCTGCCACAGGCCTTGGCTTTCTGGACGTTTCCCTGTCTCACTTAATCCCCCAGTATAAATATGTGCTTAATGGATAGTTTTAGCTAGTTCTGATTGTGATTTTTCTGCTCTTCTCATTGACAAGAACAGGCTTTGTGTTGAGCAACTCATTCAATCTTGTTGCAGCTTTCTCCTCCTCGGCTTGCTGCCACATGAGAAGAGGTGTGCAGATGAACTGATGTTATAAAGGTGTTAGGCAAAGATGAATTTTAGCTAGAGCGTGTATAAGACCACAAGCTAAAGCTCTACTGTAGAGCTGTCCAAAGAGACAGATGGGAGAACATAAGTGGGAGCTTTGCCTGCTGTAATAACTGTGCCGTTACTTCCAATTGGAGGTGAAGGTGGTGAAGTCAAGGACAAAGAGTTTGCATATATCTGATTCGTTTCTGCTAAGATTTAAAAAGGCACTGCCTTGTACTTGTCTGAGCTTGGTTAGCAGGAGGGTTTAGACAGCACGGGGAGGTTGGATGGAATGGTAAATGCTTTGCTGTGAGTAGCAGGCCACCTGCTTTTGATGCTTGTGACAAAATGTCTGCAGAAAGAAATGCCTCACGTTTATACCAAAAACTCCTGAATTAGAGAAGATTAGAATGTAGTTGTGGATGTCAGCTGCCTCACTGCCCTCCCCACGGCCCAGTGCTGCTCTAGGCCTCACAGGTGAGGACCAGGAGCCCTGACACCCCTCAGAGCTCCTGGCCACCAAGATCACCTCTCTGGGGAGCATAGGAAATGCTGATATGTGGAGACTCGTGCTGCACAGGAATGTTGGACAGCACGAGAACTTGTTGGCTAGTACCTATTGGTAAAAGGTGCCAAAATTTGCAAGGCATGATTTCATCAGCACTGGTAATGCTGGTCTGATCTACGGGCTGTTCTGCTTGTCAGTCTGAAGGCTCCTGCTCTTTATCAAGCGCTCTTGCCAGGGATGGTCGTTATCCCTCAACATTTAATGACAGTGATCTGTTACTCCTTATAACCTTAAAGCTTCTTGTGGTTTTGCAGAGAGCTTGAGAAGGGAGCATTGTCCCAGACGTGCCGTGGATGATACCTCGGTGTGCATAAATTGCCTCGGAGGTGGTGGTTTGAGGGGTGTGTATGTATGTACGTGTAAATGGAACATGACAGTTCAGCAGCACTTCTGAATTGGCTATAAACAACACGCAGTGCTTCATATTAGGCAGAAGGGAAACCAAACTGACGTGCAGCTGGTAGAAGCTGCTCAGCTCCTGGCTCACGTATGTACCGTGTATGACATTAATTAGCAGAGGCATTTTGCCTGCACCTGCTCCGTTGTTTCTGATCTTCTGCAAGAGTGGCCAGCACCCAGCCTTACTCCTACACACCACTGAACAAATAGCGGGCCTAGCAGTGTTTGCCTTCTAGCCTTTCATAGAGTACAGCCCCCATAAGCAATTGCTTATTTGTGAGAAAGGAAGTGAAGGTTTGGCTTGGCCCATGTGTAGAAAGCTACCTTGAAGGAGGAAAATTCCTCTGGGAACTCTGACATCTGTTTGGTTAGACCCCTCCTATGCCACTCCACCTAGGGGTATGGAAAGCAAACGTAATTTCAAGGCAGATCCTTTGCATGAACTTGGATAAGACTATATTTATAGGGAAACCTGTGTGGCAGTTCCTCATGCCTTGGCTGCCTCTGGAACTCTCCTCAATGGGGCTCTCTAATTCAGAGAGCAATAATTAATCCAGCCTCTGAGTGCTTGTGGACTGGAGCCAGATTAGCAGTTTGTGTAGGTGGGATCTTTCATGAAGGACACTGACTGTTGTGTCTCTCCTTCCAAACCAGTTCATTGACTGTCAGCCAGAGTAGGCTGTTGTACTGGTAGAGCTTTCCTCATTTAATGTGAGGGATTAAGCATTCATCTCTTAATGGTTGGTATTTAGCCCAAACTGGTAATGATTGCAGACTGTGGTCAGCCCAGTAAATGTCCTTACACACTGAAGTATTTCAGTCCATGTATATGATGGAAAAGGCTGTGCTTGATTTTTTATTTTTTAATTTATTTTAAGGCTAAAGAGTCAGTCCTGCAAGTTTGAGGTGCTAAGCAAAAGCCATGGCAAGGGCACGTGATTACTGCCCAGCCTGAAAGACCATAGGATGCTTTTAGAGACCTGTAATTTACAGATCATGAACATTTTTCAAAGCAACAGATGTTGCATGGTGACTGAATATACAGAATCTCTACTGAGGTCTACGGATCCAGAATAGTTACTGATGCCACACTTAGAAGCATCGTTGGAGCTCTCTGTAGCTTCACAGCATCAGCTGTCAAGATGATTCCTTAGGAGTTGGTAGTATTTCAAGACTGATGGTAAAGGCTCTGGTAAATGTGTTTGTCTAATGAAAAGCTTACTTCTAGTTTTACTTTCCCCTTTTAATTGAGGATCTCTCCATTGTCTCCAGAACTCTTGCATTTACTATTCAGCTTTTATTTTCTTAGCTTGCACTTAAATCACATGCTTGCAAGGAGAGGAAACAAGCATATTCAAAAGGAAAAAATAGTTTCCTTTTTTTTTTTTTTTTTTCCTTCTGAAATGAATCAAATGCCTTATCCAAAGCCCATTGAAATCCATGTCAGCTCTTCCCCCAACTTCAATGGGCTTTGGTTCTGGCTTTTAGCTCCCATGAAAGGTCCTGAACTGTCTGTCCTGGGGTGGCAGGGAGGCTTGGATAGACAATTGCCAGAGCTCTTCTCAGCCCTCAATACAGCCAGGTTGCTAAGGAGACTTGGCCTCTGGATGGGACCTGGAGCTCACTGCTTCCGGGGTTATTGTCTCCTTTCCCTGCCAGCACGCTCCAGGAGCGGCAGTGGCACTTTTTCAGTCACAATAGGCTCTCTCTGGCCTCTGGCAGCAGCAAGCCCTGTCCTACATCTTCCTTCAGCTGGCATGCTCAGCAAGCAGCCTCTCTTCTGTGTTTTTTCATTCTTGCACCTCCTAGATGCTAAGACCGGTGGTAAGATCAGATCTTCTGGTCATTGTTGGCTGTAGGAATTGTCTTCTGGCCCCTGTCGACCGCCTCCATCTCTTGGCATCTTCATCTCATGTCCTTGCATCATGATGTTCCTGCCTCTCACCTTTTAGATTTCTCACTCTGTTAGTTGCTGTGGGTCAGCAAAAACACTGGTGGAGATGAAGCCAAACTGGAGAGAGATGACCTTCTGTAGGAACCACCTGTCCAAGGGCCTTAAACTGCTGAAAGGGCCAGTTCTCGGGAGCTCCTTGGGAAGTGTGCAGGCTCCAGCAGTTGCTTCCAGCCTGGCTTCCCTGCACTGCTGGTGGCGTGATTTGCTCCTTGCCACCCATCCCCAGCTGTCCATTTGTGCCCATTTTTAGGAAACTTGGAATTTTCCAGCTACCTTGCATTCCTTACAGTTTCCTGTCTTGGAGAAAGGCATTCTAAAGATTTAACATTAACAGTCTAAATGAGAGTTTCTTCTGAGCCATTGGGCAGCTCTCTTTGTCCGTTGTCTTTTCTGATAGCAACTCTGTTTGCCAATAGATAAACTATCAGAACTGCTCGTGCAATTTTGAGCAGAAACGTTTAAGCCCTGGATGCTTTTATGATGGTGTAGACTTTAGTTAGACCCTTGTAGCCTTGAATTTGATATTCCTTACAAGAACAACCAGTTTCACTGCTGTCTGTAGATAACTGTCTCCCCAAATGGAGTTGTTCTTGTTTTGAAGAAAAACTGCAAATTGGGGAAAACAAACTGGTGTCTTCTTTTTAAGGTGGGATCCAGAATTAAGCAAGCTTTCTCTCCAGGTCCCTTCCAGCCCAAGCCATTTTACGGGTATATGAAAGATAACCTACAGAGATTTATACACAGTGATTTAGTTTGGCTTGCTCTCAGATCAACATACAGAAAATATTCTTTGTTTTTAAACATCCATTATGTTTTAGTAGAACCAGAAAAGTCTGCTCAAGCAAGCAGGGCGTACTATGAAAAAAACTTGTAGATCTATATGTAGTTGACTAAGTAGCTAATATTTATGGTAGCAGAACTTGTATCTACTCCTTTTTATGGTCTTCATAATGTAGTGTTTTGTATGCTTGAGGACAGCTAATCTTTGCGGGCAATCTTCTGTACTATAGCATAAGCTGTTGACTTGTTTTTGAAAGGTTTGTGTTAGCTGTGAGAATGGAACACAAAATTGTAAGTAGCCGGATAGCTAAGATTTATTTCTTGAGGTTCTGATTCAATTCAACAACAATGAACGAAGGGCCGTATTGAGACCAGTAGGGTATCAGAGTTGCAAGCTTGATTGCCAGCTTATTCAATATGGAAAATGTTGTTTGAGTGAAACAAGTAGGGATATAGGGAGTCACTATAGTTTAGTGATGGTCCTAACTGTAATTAGTACATTATCTAACACCAGTTTCACCATCTTGTAAGATATTTGGGAAAGCATCTTTAACTCTTATGCTAGTATTTAATAAAAAGGAAAATATGATATTCCATATAATACTGGCATGGCCAATTGTTTGAGTGGTGATTACTGCTTACAAATGTAAGGCTTGTATTTTAAATGTGAAAAAGTGATGTGGGATTTATGAATATGGCTTGTGACAGTACCTAAGCAAAATCCTTAAATGTATGAAGTTTGCTGAGAAGTAGCAAAAACGGGATAACATCCTGGAGTGACTGTTTCCAAGCATTGATACTATACAGAATTTAGTCATTAGTGGAAGTTCCATCTGCATATTGTTACTTTCCCCAACACGCATGCCATTTCTTGTGGCCCTTGGATTCCAGGATTGACATGAAACCCCTCTGAATGAACGTCGTGATATTTATGGTCCTCTGTGTTTCTTGTGCACAGACAGGAGTGTTCCGTTCTACTGAGGCAGGGGAGCTGAATGAATAGTAGACATGGCTCTGCATGTTGGAGGGTAACCGAAGTTTGTTTTTTAGCTCACATACCCTCAGAGCAGAAATTTCACAAACGTTTTACCTATACATATGCATACCTTCTTTAATTTTTTAAGGAATTTGGGGTAAGAACGTAAGAACTTTGCTTTTTCTTCTTTGCTTGGCCTTTTCTATTTTGGTAGAGGAAACGTTTGACAGTCATTGATAAAAGATTAAATCGTTGATGGCTATCGGGATAAACTAAACACGTTTCGTGTGTTGGTGCTGCCATAGTGGGAACTTTTCCAAGATGTTTCGGGCCTCGTTCTCTGGTTTGTTTAAGGGCAGCGAGTAAGGTCACAAAGGAAATCAAACCCTGATGTGGAGAAATGAAACATGAGGCCTACTGACTTCTAAAAAACATTTTAAATAACATTCTCTAAGGTTTCATTTTATACCGAAGGCAGCTGTAATAAGTTTTAGAAGATGGTGTAAGGTTTCTATTAAAGAGAGATCTTGCTTGCTGTTTTTGTACCCAAATGAAGGGGCGAGGGAGATGGAATTAGAGCTTACTTAGGATAAGGTGAGAAACTTTAAAAGTTTTCTCTAGAACGGGTAGAATAGTAATTTGTACAATCTACTGTAATTTACAAGTAAAAACACAGAGTTAAACCATTCCTAGGTCTTTTGAAAACGACTTACATAGCCATGGAATAATTTAATAACTGCAATACAAATGCACTTTTGCCACAAGTCAAATAAGACTGCTGCTTTGTAGTGTGCTGCCAGCGTAGCCTCAGTGAATAAATTCCCAGTAGATGTTTGCAGCATGCCAAATATATTGGACGGTATGAAAGATCCCATTGTTCCATGGGCATCATTATTTGCTGTTACACTCGCAATGTTTGCTTGTGAAACAGTTTATTGGAAACCAGTGTGTTTAAGAAGGAGCACTTGATTTGAAATTCAGTTGATTTGGCTCTTAACACCAAAGCTTTCGCGGCGTAGAGCCTCTAAAAATAAATATTTAGATTTGCTCCTTTTTTTCCTGGTCTTCGAAAGAATTCCTGGAGCGCTGAATCTCAGACAGTGATAAGCGATGGGCTCTTCACTTGTGATTCATACACTGAACCTGTGGGTAGGTCAGCATTAACTTTATATTCTTATGAAAAGAAATGTGTAGAGTTATGCTTTCATATGGGCTGCCCAGGGAAGTGGTGGAGTCACCAACCCTGGCGGTGTTCAAGGAACGTTTAGACGTTGTGTTGAGGGACATGGTTTAGTGAGAACTAATGGTGATAGGTGGATGGTTGGATGATTTTGTAGGTCTTTTCCAACCTTGGTGATTCTGTGATTCTACAAAGAAGGGAATGAGTTCCCACTTATAGAAGGATGAGAGCTGCAGTTGTCTGAAGGGTTGCTGTGCCCAGCAGCTCGTGCTTAACTCATCAGCAAGGAGATTTGAGCAGCATTCAGGTTGGGTTTGGTGACGCTGGTGGGAAATTGCTTCACCTCATAGCTGAGGAGAAGGCTCCATCAATCTACAGAAGCAGGCTGGAATGCTGGCTGCAGTGCCTCTCTGGATGCCCAGATGAAGCGGTGTGTTCAGCAATGCCAGCTCAATGGACAACATTTATGAAATGCTTAGGCTAGCCAATAAATAAGAAGCTACATTAGCTCACATTATAAATATACTGGTTTTTGTTTCCCCTGCCCCAGGTTAGCTCAGTATCGGTTTGAGTCCTGCACGGGATTACAAATTGGTATTTCTGCTGCTGTCTGAGTAGAGAGCTTTGCTGTAGTATGGATCAGAGTGTTCTGAAAAACGGATCTGTCTGGGATGTGTCGTGTATGGTGCATTTTGGTGCTGAGAGTTTTGCTGCTGGATTTGGGAAATATCTTTTGGTTTATTGTAATACCTTATTGGTTCAGTTAAAAAAAACAAACAACAAAAACCTGATTGTTTGTCTCTAGTTGGTAGAGGTTTGGTCCAGTCACAGTGTCTCAAAACTCAGAGGTACTTACTCAGTGTAACTCTTGAAAAAGAAGATATTTTACTTGTTTGTCTGCACTACCACAAATGCTTTTAGGCAAGGTTTCTCCCCTCCCCCAAATAACTATTCTTTACATTACAAGTGTAGTGCTCAAGTCATCTCCTTTGAACTGTAGTTTTCATTATACGTTTTGGCTGCAGTGTTATTTCGGAGGAGTCAGCCAACAGGCTTACAGGGCTTTTTGGCTCGAGTTCACTTACAGTTTTCTTGGCAGCTCTGCTTATTTATGCATCTTTATTTCTCTCTCTTTCTCTTGCTCCTCGCCCTCCCCATCGGAACAGAGCGATCACCGCACAGGCCCATCCTCCAAGCTGGCCTTCCAGCAAACGCCTCAGCTGTAGTCGGAGGTGATGTCGAGTTTGTCTGCAAAGTCTACAGTGATGCTCAACCCCACATTCAGTGGATAAAACACGTAGAGAAGAATGGCAGTAAATACGGACCAGATGGACTGCCTTACCTTCAGGTTTTAAAGGTGAGGCGTTGCAGATGCTGCTACTGGTGGTGACGGCTTCTTTAAAGCCTTGCATTTATTTGATGTAAATCCAAGAATTTTGAGACCGGAACCTTTTTTGAAATGGGAAATGTTTGTTACAGATGAGAAGTTAGACAAACATTTGGTAGCCTGAATGCTAATTATGCATCTTATAGATGCTTTTGATTTGATTGTGGTTGTTTTTCTTTGTTTTGTTTTGTTTTGTTTTGCTTTTTGTTTTTAAACTTCCTTGAAGTCCTTTATCTCTAAACATTTCAGGCATGGCTCATTCAGAAAAGAACGAAAACCCTCTTAAATAACTACACCGATGTTCCCTCACCCTTTTTGTTTCAAAGACTGTTTAGACACATGACACCTGTTGCCAAAAGTTGGTCAGAGGGTTGGGTTTTCTGGATGCTGAGCCTGTGAGGATGTCCATTTGTCCCCAGTGTGATGTGGCATATTGGTGGCACTGGGTTGTTCTGCACCGTGGAGTTTTCCAAGCTGGTTGGCGATGCTTCGGATTAAAAAACAAGCAAACGAAACTCAGACCCTAAATGTTTTGACCCTGATGCTTGCATGAAGTGGAAGTCGTATTCGTATGAGGTGTTGGTGGTGGGACCTTAGACAGATTTGTGTCCTTTTTGGACAGCAGTTACATTGTTCTCCTGTGTTATTGGTCTATTCTAGCATTCGGGGATAAATAGTTCCAATGCTGAAGTGCTGACACTGTACAATGTGACAGAGGCGGACGCTGGAGAATATATTTGTAAGGTCTCCAATTATATAGGGGAGGCCAACCAGTCTGCCTGGCTCTCTGTTCTGCCGAGTTTACAAGGTAACAATGTTTTTTAAAGAAAGCTGGATGTAGAAGCTGGAAAAAAAAAATGGTGCTTTGGGAGACTGCAGGCAGCTTGTAGGATAACTCCTTGGCCTTGTGGTATATTTGTAATCCTCCTTTGGTGTTGCAACTGGTATTACACCAGCAGCCATGGAAAAATTCCCACAATATTCTGTGTGCTATACTCAATGGTTTCTAATGTTGGTCTTTATTCTCTCTTGTGTCTGGTGTCTGTGTGTTCATTTGTGTTCAGTTTTGTTGTTAATCCTGCATACTTTGCAGTTCACATCTAAGGTACTCGATGAATAATGTAATTACAGACTAATTGTGTATCACACACACACACACATTATATATATACATATACACATGTGCATGTATATGTATATATGAAATGTTCACATAAGTGCCCATTGAAGCACTTATGGCCTCCATTCACCCATTCCTGGTGTGGTAGTAACCCATCATGAGCAATAAAGATTGGCAACAATGTGACTGCAGCTCACAACTAAATTTACTCAGAAATGGTGTCGTAAAAATTTTCCTATTCTATCATCGCATACTTCAAAGTGATGTTTTTGGATGGAGTAAAGACAAAAAGCAACAAGCGCTAATTTCTCTAAATCTCCAGAACAGAAGTATTGGCATGGATTCCCGTTGTACTCATCTTGGGACCTGTAGAGAGTTCCATGTTTAAGAGTCCCTGGATTTTGGATTCTATTTATTTGTAAAAGATTGGAGAAGCAGTGAACCCTGATAGGTTTGGTCTGTCAGTGCTTCTTGATGTACCACATTTAACTGCAGTGCAGCAGATGATGCAGGGACCATCAGCTGCTTGACACTTCTGCTGAGTGGCGTCATTTGGAGCAGAATTTACCTTCTTTTTCCCTTTCACAATCCATATACACACACACACACACACACACACACTTATATATATGTACTTGTAAATTAATTCTTCTGATGCAGGTAACTACACATAAAGGATACCACATTCTGTGTCTGTTTTCTCTTTGCTTTTCTTTCAACACTCTTGAACACAAAGGAGAAGAGACAAAAAAATAAAATAAAAAAGATTTGTGGGTTAATTTTTCCATGTCATATGATTGCATGCATGTCTAGGTGGTGAGTTTTGTTCTGGTGAAGGGTGTTGATTACTTTCTGAGGTGAGCTGGGACCTGTTGGTAAACGCCTTTTGGAAGAGGGATTGTGGATGGGGAAGGAGCTTTGCATCTCTCCACCTCTGCCTTTCCGAAGCGCAAAGCCCTGTGGCTCCATCTCCCTATCCACAAGAGTTCTCTCAGTGTCTAGCTTTTTCTCTTGCTTCCCTCTTTTTTTTTTCTAGGCTGCCGGTGTTAACACTACGGACAAAGAAATTGAGGTTCTCTATATACGGAATGTAACTTTTGAGGATGCTGGGGAGTATACATGCTTGGCGGGTAATTCTATTGGGATATCCTTTCACACTGCATGGTTGACAGTTCTGCCAGGTATACACTGCTCTCTTTCAGTGGTTTTTCCTCTTTTTTTCCCCTTGTTGAGTGCTGCAGAATTAGCACAGCTTCTGTCTCAGAAGATGACTTCAGGCTTCCTCAACATTTTGATGATGATTATACAATGGTTATGTGTACAGTCACACTTGTCACAAGCCAGTGGATCGTCTTGTGACGCATTCTAGTCTACAAGTCCAAATACCTTTCCAAAAAATACAAGCCAAAACCAAAACCCAGACAACTTCTGTTGCACTTAAATTATGTTTGCATCTGTTAAACGTTCATCAGAAATGTTGAGGAACCGCATTTCCTTCTCACTTTGTTGAGATAACTGAAAATCAGCACATAAATCATTGTAAACTTCAAGAGAAGGAAATTCAAACTTATCCTAAGAAACTTGGGGACTGATTTGGCCATAATCATGTAACGGTTCATCTGAATACACAAGCTATTCAGGATGCTTAATTCACTGTTATCTATCATCCAAACCTTTTATGAAAGTTCTAATTTTGATGCCCATGGATTGTGTACAGAAGCGGTGCCCTTCATCTCTCGGGAATCAGCTCCGTGCATCTTTGAACATCGCATGCTCTAAGAAAACAAGTAGTCATTTGCTTTTACTGCAAAGCATGTCTTGCTATTCTGGGGTTGATGATGTTTCTGTCCTGAAAAGAAACAAACATCAACGTGCTTTATTGCCTGAAAATTGTTATCAGCTGTTAGAAGATGTAACCATAGTTGGTTTTGACATTAGTCAAATGTTCTTGTTTATAGCTGTTGGCAGCTGCCTTAGGAGTTCCTTTGAAAAAATGTGAACCACCTGAGGTTTGCTGGGTCATCTTGTGCTTACCGTTTATTAATTGTTAATCCTGAGTAAGAGGTACAAAACCTGCATGTACGTGATGCTGAGATTTTGTGAGTGAAATTTTCTGCAGATATTAACCATTATCAAAGTATATTGAATGGCGCAACGTTATTACATCTCACTCTTACGTGAACACCAAGCCTGCGTGGTCTGCCACCAAGCAGGCAGGCAGTGCCTGTGTGAATCTTGCTTCTGCTAGCAGTGTTTGCAAGTGCTTGAACAACGTATTTGAAGCAATTTTCTTGAATGAAGTATTTTGTTAGCCTATAACAAGGCACAAGAAAATTTTGGCTTGAACATGCATTGCTTGTGGAGTGACTGCTGATTGCTGTGGAATGCTGCTTATCTGGGGGATGAACCCCAGATAAGGGATTAGGGACTGTGCTTGTACATACAAGTATCCTGAAGGTGGGCTCAAAATTGTTTGTCAGAGTAACATATAGGTAGAACCACTCTCTCTACAACCAATCTCACAGACTAGCAATCACGTTCCTTAAATATGCAGCTTTAGTGGGGCTGACAAAGGAAGACTCACGGAGGCATATTGCTAGCAGTTCAGTTGAATTCGGAAATATGGTGAGGGACTGATTTATCTTTCTGTACTATAAGAGCCCAGTGAGAATTTTGGATAAACAAGCAATGCAGACTCAAGACCCAACTTCTATTTGCACATTGTGATCTAATATTTTAGACTAGCAAATTTGGTTTTTTATCTTTAAATATGCCTTTATGTGGTTAAAAGGAAGTACAGTGCTTTTGAAGGTTGACTTGAGCAATAAAATGAACGTGTGCCTAGTTTGAGCACTGCAATTCCTTCTTCTCCCCTAAAAGAATAGGGGATAATTTGATTTTTTGGTGAATGTGTCTCCTCAGCAGGCAGACACAAGTGTATGCCTATATAGATCTATTTATGAACACACGCACTGTCGAACTGAGATGTTAAAATGGTGATCTTTAGAGAGGAACGGCTCTCAGATTTCAAGATGGCCTAAATATCCACAGTGATCTATATGTCACAAAGTCACTGCTAGAACTGCTGATGTTTTAACTGTTTCATGCTGTTCCATGCACTGTGCTGAGCTGTGTCTGTACTGTGTGCTAACTCTGTGGCATGATTATTCCCTCCCAAAAACCTGCAATCCAGCTCCTGAAAAGGAAAAGGAATATCCAACATCTCCAGACTACCTGGAAATAGCAATTTACTGCATAGGGGTCTTCCTGATTGCCTGCATGGTGCTGATGGTCATCCTGTGCCGCATGAAGAACACCACCAAGAAGCCCGACTTCAGCAGCCAGCCTGCTGTCCACAAGCTGACAAAGCGAATCCCTCTGCGCAGACAGGTAACAGAAAGTAGATAAAGAGTTTGAAGAACTTTTACCAAAACCCAAAGCCAGCACATCCTTCCAATAGGAACGTTGGAAGGAGGAATAAGGGAGCATGAAAGCAAATTGTAATGAGGGCTGGATTTAGTCTGGCACCAAGGAGACTGGCATGGAAAGAAAGTGCATCTTGATGCGGCAGTCTCAGGGCAAGAAAGTAGGGATGTTAGAGCAAAAATGTGAAAGATGGAATATATTTTGGATTAGCAGTCCTATAGATGGCAAAAAAATGTATTGCAAGTGATTTGGGGCCTGATCCCACAGCTTGTTGAAATTAATGGAAAATTTTTTGCTGACTTTGGAACAGAGTCCTGTTTAATTGTGTATTTATGATGTTTCTAAGGTGACTTCTATTGTAGTAACTAGGTACCAGATACAGAGAGGTATTTTTCAGGAAGAGGAGGAAATTTCATAGCTAAGCATACAGAGATCACCTCAAAATAGAAAGGCTGCAATAAAGCAAAAACAGGGGCAATATTAAATCAGATCGCAGGCAGCTGATTAAGCTGCTGCTGTTTCTGAGTGAGGAACAAAACTGGAAGTCAGATCCAAAATGCTTAGTGCAATCCTTTTGTGCGCATAATTTGCAGTTGCTTGTTGCTGGCAGTGAGCATTGCTGGAGAGGGCAACACCATGAGCAGCAACCCAGCTGAGCAAGTATCAGGCCTTTGGCTTTGTCACAGGCCATTGCCTGCCAGAACAGCCTCTATTCTACAAAGTATGGCCTCCTAACAACTTTGGATCCAGGTCTGGTCAGGGCAGTGTGGATGTGAGGGTTTAGTTCAGGCCCATCGCCAGTCTCATGGGTTGGGTTGAATTTCTGTATGTGTTTCTTACAGCCAACCTGGGATGTTTTCACTATTGTAGTAATACCCCTTCCCTCTTCATTGTAGGTGTTTGAAAGTTAGGATGCACGCTCAGGGGGGATCTTGGTCTTGGGATTTCAAATGCATGGCTGGAAATATGGCAGAGAAATCCCTGCATTAATGTGTTGGAGGTTGTCCCCTACGTTGTGGTGTCTAACAAAGTCTTGGTGTGAGGGACGTGACTGTTATCCAATCTGAATAATATTTGGTTTGTTTTATAAGCAAAAATGATAATTCTTATTTTCTCTGACTTGCTTTGCCGCTTCAAATAAAAATAATTGTGGTTTTACTCATTGGCTTGAAAACCACCGGGGAGGAGAGATACGTTGGCCTCTGAGTATATCCCGAAGAGAGATGAGAAGCCCTCAGCTCAATTTATATGTCTCTGTAGCTAAAACTCGGTGTCGTTTTCTGGATAATTCAGCTTTTCAAAAGCTGTATACTTAAGTAGGCAGAGAATGATAAACATCAACTGCTTAGAGAAAAGACATTTACTAGACTTCTGCTTGAATATGAGAGCATCGTAATAACCCAGAGATGAATAGATGGCATAAAAACTGCTTGAGGTTTGGTGTGAGCTCAGTTGTGTCAGTTGGAAATGATTCCTTGATGGGAGAGTGTTGTTTCACTGTGTGTGACACCGGTGCCAATCACTGCCCTCAGCTTTGCTGTTTATCATTAAATGATGCAATATGGAACTTCTCCAGAGCTATTGTTCTCACAGAGGACAACATCCTTGTCATAAAATGTGCTTGTCAAGTCTGTCATTTCACTTGCTTTTCCTCAGCCATAGCAAAAAAAAAAAAAAAAAGGCATTTTGCTTTTAAAAGTGGAAGTATATGTAAAACAGTGAAAAGTGAGAACCCCTAAGCAAACCCCATACAGAAATTCCACCACTCTCAATTCTCCGGAGTACTCCCTCTAAGAGGAGTTTCTCATTCAAGGGCTCTCTGCAAGTGCATCATCACGGAGGAAAAGAGCTATTGTAACTGTTGAGAGGAAATCCGCATCTTTGTTCTGATGATTTAACTGGTCAGCTCATTGATTGCATCAGGTTACGAGAGCAGGATGAGGTGAGCAGTTCCTGGTGGCTTGCTTGTCTGCCGTGAAGATTCCTTAGACATGGGTGCAGCAGGCTTTCCTTTGCCTGTGTGTTGTGCTCTGCAGGAGAGGGACAGAGGGATGGCAAAAAAGCTGAGAGGATAAGTGTGAGTGAGCAGGGGAAGTGCTTGTGACAGGTAGATGGTGTGAGTGCAGCAGAGAGCCTGGCCAGTGGATGTGATTTGGTGGGATTCCAGGGAAATGAGGCCATGGTTTGGGGAATTCATGAAGTTGTCTTGGAAGCTCTCTGCTGTGAGGTCAGGCTCCCTAAGGATGTGGGCATGAAAAGAATACTGGTCCAAGAGGAGGCATTTGCGTGGCTGTGATGCCATCTCGTTTAGGAGATTGGTAACATGTGGTTTGATTTGCAGGCCTGGACTCTCATACATTGGCTATTTAGTCTGAGCTACTACAGGATTTTATCATTTCTCACATGCAGGCATTCTTTTCCTGCCAAAACACAGTTCTCTTCACATTCATAGGAAGGATCATGATGAAGTTGGGAATTACCAGTTCCCTCCCCCTGAAGTCCTAACCCTCACTCAACTCTGGTGCTTGCTTTTCGAGATAGGAGCTGCTTACAGGGAAATGTAGCAAGCAGTTACAGAGAGCTGCAGTGCTCCACTGGTGTTAGCCATATTCTGCATGGGAGAGCCAGCTCACCAGGCAGTGGGAACAAGCACAGCAGGGCTGAGCTCACACATCAATCTGAAGCACAGGGACCACTCAGTGGTGTGTTTGTGTGCGTGCACCTTAAGAGGGAAGAATGATTTCTTTTACTATATCTTAATTACATTAACCTTAATTTACATGTACAGGGGTTGGTTGTTCTAATCCTGTGTAAAGATACGGTGCATACATTTGTGATGAGAGGAGGCTGATCTAGAGCAAGACTTCAGCTCACCAGGCAAAATGGCTGTGTTCAAAATGATGATGGCAGCTGGAGCCTGAGAAAGAGAGGTCTGGATCAAGTAAAGTAACGCAGTATTGCATGTAATATTGAGCTGTGGAAGTTTAATTCACTTCACGGAATGGACTCTGAAATTCAAAGATAGATACATAACTTGTAGTAAGATACGTTCCAAGGAATTTACTGCCTTACATTCTTTAGCCTCTTGCTTTATCCTTGGGTTTCTCTATACGGATTCTGCTGCCTAGTTGTATTCTTAGTTTGTTGCTGTGTGTTTTGAAAAGAAATCTGTTCCTGAAGGAGTTGTGCTGTGTCAGTGCTTATCTTAGGAATCCTCAGACTCCTGTAGCAAATTCGCCTTGTATTTTGCTAGATCCAGGCACTCAGATGGACCATTCCTAATTGCACTACTTACCATTATATGCGTATATGCAGATGACTTCAAATTAACTTCTACAGCAGAGCCTTCAAAAAAGACTGACGATTATAGGAAGTCTCTGCATGGCTGCTAAAAACTCACAGTGTGAGTGCCAGAGCTGACAGATCCAGGCTTCAGGATATAGCATAAATCATCAGTGGAGGAAAACACCCTTCATAATCAATTACAGACAATTACACACTGCTCTGCAGCTGATTTTTCCACATAGCATGTAAAGATTCATTTAGGTTTTAAATGCTGCTCTGCTTAGAAGTTCTTGTGAAGTATTTATCTCAAAGCTGATTAAATGCAGCATGTTGGCTGAGGGACAAATACTTAGTTAAAATGGGGATATAATGATGCTAAGTACATGAGGTTTGGAGACAGTGGGCTTTTCTCTTTCTGAAGTGCAGGAATGGGGTTTGGGATGTGTCTGAGGCTGATATTCTGCTTGGTTTTGGCATCCTAAAAGCAGAAGGCACACAAGAAACATGTTATGGTGGAGGACTGCCCTCCTCTTGAGATTAGCATGTAACACAATAGTCCTTCCAGTGTTCTGCTTGTGCCAAGTGGACTTCTGCCTTCCTTTCTTTAATCAAGCACCCAAATAACTCTTTGGGGTAACATAACCACTTAAAACAGGCTATATAAATGCAGTGAGTAGGCCTTGGAGATGTCTCATTCACCTCCATCAGGTGCCTCTTCTTGCTTCCTTCCTCCTGACTAGCGACGTGCTAAGCAGGAAGAACCTCTTGGTGGGCTGGGTGGTTGGCCAAGAAGGTTGAGCGTTTTGGTTGGATGTCTGCATTCTGCTTTGTGGCACTCAGTGGACCCAAAGGTGGCCCTGGGTCTGTACAGTGCCCAAGTATAATTGCAAGCTTGCTGGGAAAACTGAGCATGGCTTTTGTTACCCCTTTGTTGCCTTGAATTGTTGTATAACTGAAAGCAAAAACAGTACTTGCATACTTGGAACTGAGGAGAAAGCAGCTTTGCAACCTGAGGTGTGGGGATCGTGGCAGGACCACCACTGGTTCTCAAACCTGTGTGAACAGGGGGAAGCAGCAGGCTGGAAAAAGGCTTCCTACATCCTCTTACTTAAAGCGTACCCACATAGACTAAAATTGACCATGCCTACTGAGCTTTGAGCGTGTTGGGCTTTCCTCATTGTTTTATAGTGCACCCTAAAGCAGTGAGAAGAGATGCTAAGAGGTGAGTTCAAAGGTTAATTCTCTACTATTGCGTGAAAGGGAAAGGGCCATTTTAAAACAGAAAATCTCTTTCAACTGAAGCCTAGGTTGGCTGAGCATTTGCTGGAGCAGACTTTTATAGCTCTTCAGCTCCTGTAAGTCCTTGCTTTGCTCCAGCCAGTCAATCAGGAGAACGTTCACTGGGAGTGCAGTCCATTTTCCTTCTCCCAAACACTTGAAGAGTTCCTCTGGATTTCTCATCAGTCCTATCCAAGTGAGTGTACTTTGTTTATCTACAGCATTTCCAGTCAATCTTCTATTTATTGTGCAAAGTAAACATGTTCAGTTCTGTTGAATGGGAAATCGACAGTCATTTATCTGTCTTTCTGTAGTATTATTGTTATTATTTAATGTCTGTGTTTGAAATGCCTCACCAGGGTATTGCAGTTTATTGCAAGTTTACATTTCCCAGTTTTTACTACTGTAAGGCTGCTGAACTGTGAGTGTTAGAGCTAGAGAAAGGACAGAGCTTTTGCAGAGATCTAAACAGTATCAGTAAAAATACTCTATTATGAGGAAAATGACCCCGGAACGTTTTTGATCCATTTCTGATGCACAAGAGGAGCATCATCTAAATTTACCTTTATGTTGTCCCATGGGAAGACAATGGGTGTGATGACAAAGGAAGACATGAAAGTAAAGTTAACACTATATATATATATATCAAATCGTAGGGAATTTAATAGTAGGTTTCCAGTGAGAGAGATGAAAAAGATGAATGAAACAGGAGAAAACTGAAGTTCGGGGGAAGACTTGCTGTTGATGGAGATCTGCACATTTCTTAGTGTTGAGCTGATTTGTTCCATGAAGCATCACTTTTAAACTGTAGTGAAATCATGAAAATGAGTAGAAGTGTGTTTCTGGCGCTGGTTCTCCCGCTGGCTTGCCCTGAAGATCTGAGTGAGCAGTTCAGCTTCAGCAGGTGTGTTCTTGCTGTGGGCTGGGCATGGCAGCATCCCTCTCCAAGAGCTCTGCTCAGTATTCATTTACTGATTTATTTACAGCCCCGCAGTCTGCATTAATAGCAGTTTTCTGTTTGGATCCCAAGTGGTCACTGTATTTATTATTCTAGAGGAATGTGCCAGGTACTTTTATTTGCTGAGAGTAAATACTAAGGCTAATGATGGTGGGATGGACAGGGGGAGGAGGTCCACCTTCCCTGGCTGAATGGCAGCTTTATTTGCGCAGCTGTACTTCTTGTTCCTGGGCATATCTCACAAGCAGAAGCTGGAGTTTCTGATCTCAAGGAAGGTCTATCAGTCAGCTTCAAAACCAGTTACTAAGGTTGATCTTTTGAAAGCAGCCCTTAGTGCTTTCTTCCTTATGAAACCCTTTTCCAGGGTTAGTCTTTGGTCTATGAAAAAACGTGTCAAGAACTCAAACCTGTTGGATGGGTTGGTCTTGAAGTTGTCTACCTGCAAAAAGGCACCTAAAGCAAAAGCATAACAAAGTCACGATGAGAAATTTGAGAGCTGTAACCTTGTCTTGTCACAATACATTGTGCAAGAGTGTGACATGGTTGCAAAAGCCTTTAAGCCATGTTCTGAGGAGCTTCAGTGGGCTGTGACACTGTAATTGTTAGTTGGACTTAATATAATTGAGCACTGAGTGGCACTTATCAGGTGTCGTAGAAACAAGAGGATTTTGTGTTCATATCACTGTATATCACTAACAGGATCTGTTTGCTTATACGAGCTTTTTTATCTGCCTATAAGACCTCTGGAACAAAACCAGCCTGGTGACATTTTACATAAGCAAACCTGGTGTCAGAGTTGATTCCAGGTGATAAGGAGAGAAAGGTCAAGAGCAGTGGTTATAGCTCTGAACTTCTGGCTTGGGAGAGGTCCTGATGATGCTGCCCAAGACATCTCTTCTGCCACCTGATGTGAGGATGGGTCCCAGAGATGGCCATTCTGACACGGCCTTCGTCCCATCATGGCCACCAGCCTTGGGCTTGGCCTGAAGAGAGAAGGAGGATTCATGTTTCAAGGAGAGGACAGAGTGGCCATGCAAGCAATTTTGGATGCGTTTCTGCTATTTTTAAGACAGTGGGCTGTTTGCTGGTGTAAGGGAAGATGCACCTTATGGAAGATGCTCCATTTTCACCCACACATTTTTTGTTACATGGATGGAGCAGTTGGTGCCTCCATTTTCAGAGTAGTTACAATTATGTACATCTGATGCTCTGAGGAGAATGTACTTTTGTTGAAGCTGATGATGAATCATACTCCAAAGTGAATTATATTTTGAAGCGTTGGACATGAAATGTTTTTTTAATGAACTCTTCTCTGCCTTGCGTGCAGAATCTTTACTTCAGTTTTAAATGGACTAAATTCTTAAGTACCCCCTAACTATTTCAACAGCTTTTTGATAGTTTCAATATTAAACACTTAGAAAACGTAGGAGAGGAGCCTACGTTTCTTACACATGCTCATTGGTCATTGACGTTTGTGGATTAAATAGGAGAACTTCTGCTAAAATGCCAGTTTTCAATTAAAAAATGAAAATTTTGGCTTAATTCATAGCAACACCTAGAGATACTAAATTGTGTACTGAGTTCGGAAGACAGATGGTGACAAGGGAAACAAGAAGTGAATGGGAGATGCTGATTGGTAACTTCTGTTCATGGTATAGGCTGCCCACTGAGGTATCTAAGGGTGGTGATGTAAATACTCTCTTGATTAAAAAAATATATTATTAATCCAGTAACTTGGGAGAAACATTTATTTAAATTCCCTTCTGAGTGAATGCTTTTAGAACTTTACATCTGTGGGTTTGATACTCTGAGACAGACCTATATCTGCGGCAGCAATTGGAGTCAGTGTTGTGCTTACATGGGACGGTAAATGTAGGATAGTGCTCTACAAGTGAGTCCAGATTCAGCCACTCTTCACCCTAACACCACTGCTTTTAGCTGGCTTGGTTCTTATATGTCGCTGCTTTTCAGATATTGGGCCAAGATTACATCTCTGCCTTTCTGGTTTTTTGCATCTTGCATTGCAATAACAGGTGTCGGCTGACTCGAGCTCCTCCATGAACTCCAACACGCCTCTGGTGAGGATAACTACTCGCCTCTCCTCCACTGCTGATGCCCCAATGCTGGCAGGGGTCTCAGAATATGAACTGCCAGAGGACCCAAAATGGGAATTTCCAAGAGATAAGTAAGTTGCCTTTTTTCCTTACCACTGCCTTATGTGCATCAGTAAAACATGACATGGTATGAGAGGAAGCTTCTTGCTGAATGTGTACCACGGGTGCTTTGTTTAAAAGAAAATCTTGATTACTTGAACCTTCCCCGGAGATCAAGATCTAGATCAATTATCTATGCTTTGATTTTTAAACAGAAATGGGATTTTCTTTGCATATTGCTCTGGTTTATTTTCACTGCTAAAGAGCAGTTGAGATAAGCCCAAGCAATATCTCTGTATGCTAAACCGTATTTCTCGGTAGTTTAGTGCATAATTGATCAATGTTTATTAAAGATGTAATACAGTATAAAATAGGAGATGGAAAAAGTCTAGAAAATGGTGTTAGACAATCATGCAAAATGAGCTGCTGAATAAACAAAGGCATAACCATGTTTCTTAATGTGAAATGGGCATGTGAAAGAGATGGCATTAGCGCAGGTAGGGCCATGATGTTATATTGAAGTTGATCCTAATTTAAAGAAGTTTTCAGGAGGCTTTGAGAAACTGACAACTTCTGTCCTGAGCAGCGTTCTTTGAAAGCTCAGTGCTGTGCCTTTTGGATAATAGAGCTGTAATTTTGAACCTTCTGACAACTGTTCTGGAAATTACTTTTAATTATGTAGCTGAAAACTAGTGGAAAACACAGTAATTGCCACCTGCAGTATTCTAGTCAACAGGGGGGTCTGTATACGTATTCTGGCAGCCCGTACCCTTGGGGGATACACTAAATGCGGAAAATCTTAGTGTGCTAAACATTTAAAACTGGCATTCAGCACAAATGTAGGTGGAGTGGATTTCCAATGAAAGGAAGCTATTTAGAGGCAGTTTATTAAGTTGGGGGGCAGCAGGCACACAATGAGGGGTTTGTTACATTAGTCCTAGCAGGGCAATAGCACATAAATTAATCAGTTTCCAATGCAAATGTTTGTTCTCCGCCAAGATCCTAAATTCAATTTCAGTTCTGGATAAAGTGCAGGATGACCTCAGCATAGCATTCGCTGCCCTTCAGTCTTTGCACCTTTTTAAGCCAGCGTTTGCTTTAGAAACCAATCCAAAACAGATTGAGGAGTTCTCACCATGGCTAAGACTGCACTTGACACAGTGTCCACGAGTTGCTCTGGGGAGGAGGTGCCCTTCATCTCTCCCTTGTGCCTGAGCAGATAAGCAAATAGGGTTTGCAAGCCACTTGCCCCAGTCTAATAGCCTTCTGTTGGTGCAATCCAGTGTTGGAAAATGGAAGTCCATGATTTTCACAACCAGCTTTACCTACATCATACCTGTGAGTCCTGCCACGGAAAGCCACGACTATAGCAGCTTGGTTATGAAAATATTTGTCCAAATCTGGCCACCACGTTGAATAATGCTGAGTACTACAAATTCATCAGACTTCCTTCATGACATCTGCTGCAGCATTGCTCTGCAGTTCAACAGCACTATCTGTGGGTGATGGAGACAGAACCTGGCTCATGAGCACTGTTCTGGAACCCAAAAGATTTGGCTCAGAGGCTTTGAAGTTTGTTGTATTTCATTTTTTTATCCTCCTCAAGTTGAGATGGAAGCCTCTGTGCCTATTACAGCTGAGCAGGTATTGCAACCAGTATAGAGTGGCATATGCAGCTGATCCAGATAGTGACTGTTCTTTTCACAAGGTTCTTTACATTGCTGCTGTGATGCGAATAGAGCTTCAGTTTCCCCAGTCTCTGCTTCCCACTCTGAGCGCAGCATGGATGCTGCAGGAAGGAGGCATCTTCTGCTGCCCTCATTCATGACATCTGTGGCAGCAGTGAGCCTGCAGCCAAAAACCAGCCCGGGGTGGATAAAGGCTCCCATCTTGCCCCTTCGAAGGATCAAAGCTCTGGGAGAATGCGTGAAGATGTAAGAAGAGCAATCTTGCTGTGGACAGGAGGTTGTGGAGAGAGCGGCGTGCAGGGTGCACCAAGCCCTGCCAAGTGCTTTATCCTGAGGAAGGTGCTGCCTTTTGATGCTGGTCGTGTGGATGGGGAATTGAGGCCCCGGGGCAGTGGGACTGCAGAGCAGAGCTGGCAGTGGCTCAAGGCACACAAGCATCCCCCTGGCTCCCCCTCATCTTTTGTCCTCCCACCCCTTTCCTGCAAGAAGACGGCTGTCTGGCTGCTTCCTCAGCCACAGGGAGGAGGAGTGGGGTGATAACCGGGGCTGATAACCACCCACAGCTGAGCCCAAGCACAGCCGCTGCTGGGCTGCTCTCTGTCCTGGCTGATCCCTTCAGTGCAAGAGATCATTAGGCAAACATTCATGACCCGCATCCATAGGCAGAAAACAAAAATAGGAATTCTGAGCAAAAGTTAGGCTGAGAGTATGTTTGACTGTTCCCTCTCTGTGCCAGTATATCCCACGGTTAGTGATCCCTAAAACACCCACATGGCTTCGATACCACCCTTAACCACACAAACCATCAGCTGCCTGACGTTAAACAGATGACAATGTGCGCAAAGAAACCTTTCTTCCATCTCCTCACCGTCTGCATGAAGAAGCAGACGATGTGCCACACCAACCACCACAAGAAGCCAGGCTGTGCCTTCTTCCATTCCTGCACCCTGAGCTTTGGTTGCACCCGGATGCTCTGCCAGTTCTGCCCCTCTACCATGGAGTGCAGCCTCTCCTGTTAGAGACAGAAGGGCAGCTTAAGAGCTGGGTTTAGCAATTAATCTGCTGGTATTAGATGCTCACTATAGTGTCACTAAGAAAACAGACCGTGGTGTGCATGAAAACCGACACACGCCGTGTGTCTCATTAGTTCCATATGATAAGAGGTTCGTGCTGCAGCAAGTTGTTGAAAGCCTTTTATATTTAGCTCTGGAATTTTGCTGGCTGTGCCCCTGCCCCAGATGCTGTGTGTTAATCCCCTGTTTACGCCTCCAGGCTGACGCTGGGTAAGCCCCTGGGGGAAGGCTGCTTTGGGCAAGTGGTGATGGCCGAAGCGGTGGGGATTGACAAAGACCGGCCCAAAGAAGCAGTGACTGTTGCAGTGAAGATGCTGAAAGGTAAGAAAATGGGCTGAGCAGGGTTTTAGGCTGCTTTCAGCCATGAAAAGTTTCCCTTGCGGTGTCTGAGCTTTGTCGCTGTGGGGGGGTCAGAGTGCACATAGCTGACCTCAGCCTTCGGTGGTTTGTGGTGTAAATCTGGGCTCTTGACAGCCTGTTTATCTTCAGCTGCGAGTATTTGGACGTATTGGCGTTGTGCAAGTTCATGTCAGCAGCTGTCCGCATGCAGATCCTAGCCCAGGTGGTTAATGCCTATTCGTTTTGAATTTTATTGTGAAGTCAATTTTTAGGAAAGACATGGTTTTTAAAGGTTGATAGTTAAGGACGGGATTTTAATGTTGCTTAACATATGATTGAAGAAGCTGTCAGTCTGTCAAAGAGGCTGAGACTAATTTTTATTAGGACATAACACATGGCTTTGTACAGTGTACAACGTACAGTGTATGCCAGAAAACCAATCCTATGTTCTACATTTCAAAGCACATGCTGGTGAGCCATAGAGACGCTCAGGCTGGCACAACAGAAAGTAGGAACTGAACTTGTGTCTTGTGCAGATGATGCTACAGAAAAGGATCTATCCGACCTGGTGTCAGAGATGGAGATGATGAAGATGATAGGGAAACATAAAAATATCATCAATCTTCTTGGAGCCTGTACCCAGGATGGTGAGTAGAGAAAAGAAACTAAGCCAGGACTTTCACACGGGTCTCCAGAACTCCCATTAATCATCGTTTTTCAAGAGTTTGTAAGGAAACAGTCATGCTGTGATGGGATTTTTAGATATTTCCCTAGCTTAGCAGTGATATTTTAACTCCTGTGTCTCATTATATTTGCAGCTTTAATATGAGAAGGGGTACTATATCGTGTGAAAACTCTAATCCCTTGCTGTAGGGAAAAATGACATTTTATAGTGGCTTTGCCCACATCTGTCATTCTGAATTGTCAGTCTTGTTTTAGGAAAACTTGTGCCCTTTGAATTAGAAATGAGTAATTTTATTCTCTAAAGACAATGGTGTTTTTGTTAAATGATAATTATGTAATAAAAGTCATGCAGAAAGACATACGAATTCTGGAAATTAGAAAATCTATCAAACTCAACGGAAGTGTTTCTTTAGGTCTTGTGACATTTTGAGTCTGAAAATGTTTGTGTTTCAGTACACGCCATGGTTTGGAAGGAATAGCATTTAGGTGCTTTCAGTTGCTAATGCAGCTCTGCCACTATCCTTCTAAAGCAGCCTTAGCCAGTCGCTTAGAGAAGCCCAGTCCTCCTTTTTGTTCAAATTGTGCTTACTGGACTCACAGTTAAACATTCATTAATCCAGTTTGTTTATTATAGAGCACCAGAAGATTCTTTACAGGAAATCATTTTACCTTTTGACCTTACTGCTTTGACACACTTCTGTTTATCCCAAGGTCCGCTGTACGTGATTGTAGAATATGCTTCCAAAGGAAACCTGCGTGAGTACCTGCGAGCGCGCCGCCCTCCTGGGATGGAGTACTCCTTTGATATTAACAGGGTCCCAGAGGAGCAGATGACATTCAAGGACTTGGTATCCTGCACGTACCAGTTGGCGAGAGGCATGGAGTACTTGGCTTCACAAAAAGTAGGTAGAACTCAGCAAATACTACACAAAGCACTTGGTACATATTTGGTTGTAGGTTTAGTTTTTGTTCTCATGTTGCTTACGGTCGATAATGAGCTGGGAGAGTGACTTTTCTCAAACAAGTTGTGTAATCCATTCTGTGGAAGATCAGTGGGAAAATGAATATCCTTAACGGTTCATACAGCTGCTTAGCAGCATTGCTAAAATGAGTATGTAAGCACAGGTGATCACATGATTATACAAGTGCTATTATTCCACCCATGAGACAGCAAGACATCATTTGCTTGTTGAAATAAGTTGTGCGTCATGGGATATTGTTGGATACTTATTTCTTCAACTTTTCTTTAGACGGATTTTCTCAGGTGGCACCTCAGTTAAATTACAGTTATGGAACCTTAACTAGCCCTGTATAGTGGACTTCATAAACATGCTGTGCCTTAATGTGAAGGCAATCATGAGTTTTCTGGGCAGTGTTTGGACCCAGTGTCTAAACCAGAGCACCAGATACCGATGCTAAGTACCCCCAGGAAAGCATGGAGTGCTTAGTGGGATTTATACCAATTTCTAGTTAAGCCCACTCCCGACTATGGAGATGGTTTTAACCAAAGTTTAGAGCTGAGTTTGAGCCACCAGTCCTATTGTGTAGAGTCGTGAAATTTTATTGCTTCTCTGCAATTGTAGAGGTTGGCGGGGGGAGGGGAGCAGGAATTGAAGTCTAATTTTGCTTTTATTCTTTTGTTTGGAAATAGTAATTCTTAGTTCAGTAGAGTAGACAGGGAGACGCGCATGACAGTAGGACAAAATCTATAGCACGAGCACGAGTATTGTATTAGGTAAAGCACCTTAGAATATCCCTTTTGTAAGATGAATGAAACATTTGCCTGGCAATGAGCCACATCCCAAGAAAAAAAGGACCATTGTGAAAGGAAAAAATAAATCTTTTGGTTGGCAAATCTTGAAAAGCTCTGATACGCTGCTGCAGGATACTGCAAGAAGGTGTGCGCTCACACAGATATACATGGCAGCACCATTTCTTCTGTGGTCCAGTTCCTTTGCAAAAATACTTATCAGTGCTGTGCTGAACTTGACAGAGTGCAAAGCATTGCATGAGGCACAGGGAAGAAGAAAAACAAAGGCAGCACATAGTAAAACTGTGCATTCCTGTTCTTTCGACATCCCACCATTTGTTTGTATTTCTCTAGTTCTTTTCCCCTTAGGGATCCCTTTGCTGAGCTGGAATAATAAGAGATCTGGTCTTCTCGTGGTATTTTCACCATGCAGGAGCTGCGAGAGAGACTGTTCTTGTTAGTTCAGTCTAATAAATGGCTCGCAGAGACTTAATACAATATATATATAATACGGTTTTAATACGTAAAGAAGTTATTCGGCTGTCTATTCCAGTTTTTGCCTTACAAGCAATTGTATGTTGGTTCCAAGTTGGGTAAATGCTTTTAAAAGTTCTGTTGATGTGTCCTCTCTGATGTGCCAGTATAGCACGAGAGCTGCAGGAGGGGTAGCCCCAGTCCCTGTGAAGGGACAGCAAATCACTGGGGCCAGAGAGCTGGCTGTGAAGCCTGGCGGACATGGCTGTCAGTCATGGCACCATTTTGAAATAGCAAAATTGCAGGGTGTGAGAGAGCAGAAATACCCTGAGTGAAGGCAGTGGGATTTTATTCAGTGGCTGGATTTACCTGGAGGCGCTGCCTACTATTTGAAATGTTCTGCCCACTGGCCTGCTGTTCTCGAATGGCAGAAAGATCTGCTCTAGATCCTGTGCCATACTCGTCAAGGCACCTTGCCTTATCAGTGGACATTAGCTACATGTACTTGGGCAAGTGCCTTGAGTTCCTTGTGTCTCATAGCAGGTTCTTGTAGGATTTGAGAATAAGGACAGGGCAGAAAGGCTGGCCTGTGTTACTTCTGCTACTGTGGCACTGCTGCTGCTGAGTTAGAAGCCTGATGAAGGCACGTACTCTTGTTTAGTCCCATCTGCGCGAAGGCACTGCTGGTGCAGTTTTTCCTGGCGGCTCCCCATGGCTCACCCAGTGGGGAGCAGAAACATCGTAGACTCATTTTACACGTGCAGGATGAGAGATCTCAGAAAACTGCTGGGGCAAGTTACAATGCAAGAAAAGATATGGACCCTTACTAAATGTTTTGTAGTGGCTCCGTCCAGCGTGCCCATACAGATGCTGAAATAAGGGGGATAACATAGAATTGTTGAGCAGAAAAAGAAGAAACACAACTATTTGTCTTAAGAAGTAATAGAATATTCTGGGAGGACTCCAAATGCGACACTGCTTACCATGACCCCGCTGCCACTCTTTATAAACCCCAAAAGTGTTTCTTAAAGGTAGGAATAATACTCAGAGCTGCCACAACTTCCTTTCGCTATCAGGAATATCAGCTCCAAGTATTCAGGATAATACTGGCATGAAGGAAGGAAAAATCTGAGGAAATACTGGTTGGAGTTTTCAGTATCAGAGCTGTTTGAAAAGCAAACAGCCCAGCCCAAATTGCCTTTTCCAAAGTGAAATTGCTGTAGTCTCATGGTTGAAGTAAACATACACACCCTAGACATCTGGCTAAAAGTTATTTACTAGAGATGCATCTCTTTAAGAAGATCTTTTATATTAAAGAAGGTTGCACTGATCCGGACTGTCAGGTTTTAGTCCAGTTGATCCAATGTCATGTAAGAGAGGCAATACAGTGACACTCTCATTAACAGCATTTGCAATGAAAATGCTGCATTACCTGTATCTGGGGTTTGTGTAACAAAGAGTGGATCACAAACATCCTAGAACGTTTGAGATCACCACCCAAGCTCTCATCCTTGGCAAAATACAAGGCTTCAAAGGGAGACTTTACAAAGAGACTTTTGGGCAGCTGTTCAACCTGGAAGCACCTGGCTGGACCTGAATAGGTTGCAACGGGATAACTACAGCAGTCTTACTGCACGGACTTGCAGTAAACTGTGTGGCTTTACAGCCTAAGGATTTGGGTTCAAATCTGTAAAGGAGACTTAGTTATGGTTAGAACTAATTTCATTTTTTTTTCCAATGGTGTATTTCAGTGGGTGTTTTTGTCTTGTCTTTCTCTCCAGTGCATCCACCGAGACCTAGCTGCAAGAAATGTTTTGGTAACTGAAAATAATGTCATGAAAATAGCAGACTTCGGTTTAGCCAGAGACATCAACAATATAGATTATTATAAAAAGACTACTAATGTAAGTGGATGGTTTTCTTATCTCTGGAAACAAGTGTTTCTTTCAATGTTTCACTTCAAAACTATGGTTATAATCTTAATGGGCTTCTTGTCCAGCAGACTTGCTTTTAATCAGACAGAAAACAGACATCAAGGACATAAGCAATTCTTTCCCCCTCTTACAGTGACAGTTAATTTAAAAAGATAAACAAATAGGCTCTATTTTTTATGATTTATTATAACTGTTAGAATATAACTATCCGTGTTGTGTGTCCTTGACTCCAATCATTTGAAATAGGTGGACATTTGATTCTAGCTCGTTTTGAACCAGCCCTAGGATCTGGAAAAACACTGCATAAACAGTGATAGCAGTAACCATAATAAAAATCCTGTTTGTGTGGTAGTGCCACCATACAGGATTATGCATTTTGCCTGCGCTTGGATGTAAATAACTGTGGTATTAAAGCTAGTCTAGAACTTGTGAAAATGGATTTTCAATACCTGTTGTTGTTTTGCTGTCAAACCTGTCCCAAATCAAGACGGGAACTTTGCAGAATTCTTTCAGTTCTTCAGACTCTGTTAATACTAAATAGCATTAATATAAAATATTAATTAATCACATCGCCTGGCTCATTTATAAAAATAAAGCACTGAGTGATGAATGGCATTCGAACAGTAATTATCAGAGTCTGCATAGTTCCAAAAGGCAGAGCAGCCAGGTAGGGATTTGTTGGCGCTGGAGGGGATCTGAACCCATTTCATATCAAATTTGGTACAACTCCTTGGCTCGAAGCAAAGCAGAGCTTTTATGCAGAGCAACAGGCAGCTGTGGCTGCAAGCTTTGGGGAAAGGAAAACGAAATTCTTGGGTTCAGTAAGCAATTTTGTGCAAGCAGACCCAATTTTAAGAGGTTTTTTGTTTCTTGTTTCTACTCTTGAAAAAGCTGTAGTGAAATGATCTTTTCCCACTTTGATTTGCTTACCCTTTGTGTACTTGCAAGCAGCATGGGAGCTTTTTTTGGAGCCCTACACATTTCAAATTCTATCTTCAGTGTTTATATCTATTTTTTCTTAATAACCTTCTTCCTTTTATCCATTTTATTAATATCTTTTTAATGAAAGTTTTTGAAGTGAACTATGCGTTTGCATTGTCAGAGTGATCTCTGAGAACTGATCTATTTGAAACAAAAATCAGTGTTAAAATCATCTGGCCAATGGCTTCCATTTTCATTTCTCTTTCCTTCCCCTCCAAATACACAGGGACGGCTTCCAGTAAAGTGGATGGCTCCAGAAGCTCTGTTTGACAGAGTTTACACGCATCAAAGCGACGTGTAAGTGCCTTTATTTGTGTGGTCTGGAAGGGCAGGAGGGGAACCTGGTTCACGTTCGTTAAAGTTTGGGATATTTTGAAATGTATTTTCCTGCTATCCTTTCCCTTTAAGAGTTTTCATTTTGTTTCACGTATTAATAGATGGAACAGGACTTGCCCTTAGAAAGTGAGGATTTTATGGTAGACTGCTAACCAGCGCTCTGTTACTAATCTGCCTGGCTTCAAAGCACATGAAAGGTGGAAAATGCTAACCTCCTTCTGTCAGTGCGGAAGTTTCCCCCCTTGAACTTATTTACGGATGTGCAGCTACAAAGAGTCTATCTAATTTGCTTGGCTTTCGACGTACTCTGCACTTCCTTCAGGTTAAAAAAAGAGAGAGAGAGAGAGAGAGAGTGAAAAAGAAAGAAGGAAAGAAAAAAAAACAAACAAAACAGAACCTTATCAAAATTTGTGCTGTGGTTATGTACAGTAAAACGTAGCCTGGATATACCAGAAGCGTTTTTCCCGATTTTAGAGATGTTGCATCCCAGCAGTGCTTCACATACAGAAGGAAATCATTGGACTCTGGCACTTCAGGATCTTGTAATGTGCGTGGTTTAGCTGGCTGATGCAACAGCTCCCATAATTCTGCTTCCTATTAAAGTTCCCTGGGCTCATCCTCAGTGTTCGCGTGCATTGCGCTCAAAGTAGATGTGTATTTTTTACTCAGCGCAGATGAAGATCTTACGCTTTTTATTTCTACAAGAGAAGCTGTTAGCTGTAAAAGGCTGGATGCTTCCCAGCACAGGTGTAAAAGCTTATGCATGACAGCACAGAGTTAAAATAGAAAGGAGCAGGGTAGAGAAAATAAGAGGTGCCTCCTCCTCCTTTAACTTGGACGCTCTTCCCAAGTTGTTCTCTCCTTAAGAAAAGCATTTACTGAGGCCTTTCCTGCCGTCTTTACGGTATTTATGAAGGAAACTATATACACAGGTTAAGGGTGGAGCCAACTTTTGCTTTAAAATAACATCTTGACAAAATATTTAAGTGAATGTGAAGTAAACGGCTTGGCTGGTTTAGAGCTGGAAGTCATTGTGAGCTCCCAACAAGCACGGAGCACAGGCATTTCGGTGTTGGAACTGGGAGGCATTTTGGCCCCGCGGTGCCTTTGGATAATATTATTGTAAGTTTGTGCAAACAGTTTACTAAAATACGCTGCTGCAAAGCTAGCAGGACTGCAGAGCAGCTCGGGGCCAGGGCAGGCTCTGTGCTGTTGCTCACCTGGCAGAGCAGCCTGGCAGTGGGCCCATGGCTGCCAGTGGGACGTGGCGAGGCGGCTCTGGAGGTGGGGAGCAGGCAGGAAAACTGGCTGAAGTTTTCCTTCCTTCATTTCCTTACAAATAAATAAATCAATCAATAAATAAATATAAAAAGGAGCAGAATGATGCAAACTATTTTTGTTTTGAACAGCCTTGTTTCACCTCCCTCCCCTCCTCCCCCCCCCCAAATATCCCTCTGTATACTTGCAAGCCAGCTCAGTGGTGTGGATGTTCTGTAAATAACTAAACTGTGAAGGTGCAGGGGTTTGTTTGTTTGTTTTGTAGCAGCTCTGCTGTGCATCCACTGCAAAAACAATTCTGTTTACAGCAGTAAGGCAATTTTCCTAATGCAGTTTTCTCTTTGTTTTGCAGGTGGTCGTTTGGTGTGCTAATGTGGGAGATCTTCACCTTAGGAGGATCGCCCTACCCAGGAATCCCAGTGGAGGAACTTTTTAAGCTGCTTAAAGAAGGGCACCGAATGGATAAACCTGCCAACTGCACCAATGAACTGTAAGGATTGAGGGCTGCAAACTGCACTGAAATCATAGAATATCCCAACGTGGAAGGGACCCATCACATGGTTAATGCTACCCCAGCAGAATGTAGCATTTTCAGAATTGTTGGCTCTGAAACAGTAGATGTGTGTGCATATAGATGTGTATAGAAACGCTATGGAAATGTCTCCAGGAAATGTTTGGTGGAGGACACTTTACATACCCTGCTGTGATCCCTTTGAAAATGGATGAGATCATCTATAGGCCAGTCTTTGTCAGTGCTTTTACACCCTTATTTTCTCAGTTTGGGTTCATTAAATATGAAAATTCATAAATGGCACACACAGCCATACCACACACAGACTCTTACCCTGTATAAGCTACATCCAGCTGGTTTTGTACACAAAAAAGTGCATTTGGGAACTTTTACATTAACACAGCACTACCTACCAGTGATAGTGGGAGAGTGCTTTCCCTTTCTGATGCTTCAGTATAGCTCTTGATAGCTTTGCTTTTATCCCTCATTTTAATTTCTTCACTTCACAAAGGCTGCAGTCCCTTACATGATAGAATATTTAAGCACGTGTAATTTAATGCTACTGAAATGCCACAGAAGAATACAGACTCGGGTCCACAAAGAGGAAATTCAGATGGTAGGCAAGCAGAGATAGAAATAGAGATGCACCTTTGAGGGAAGTGACAGCATTGTATGGTTTGGGCAACAGCAGTGGTCCATCTATAAGGCTTTGGAGTGCTCGCTGCTTTATTTGTGCTGAAGAACATTGGCCGTGTATGAAAAGGCATATCAGAAGGATGTGTGATTTTAATTAACCCAGGAAAATGTGCATTTCTTACAGCTATATGATGATGAGAGATTGCTGGCAGGCTGTGCCTTCACAGAGACCAACTTTTAAACAGTTGGTAGAAGACTTGGATCGGATCCTTACTCTCACAACTAATGAGGTAGGTAGATTGTTTCCCTCCATAAGCTACTAATCAGGATGAATGGTTCAGGAGGCAGATGGAATTTATACAGTTATGAAATCCTGTTCAAGTTCTCTTCTTGTTCTGTTTGTCACCATCCTCTGAAGTTAGAAGCAGCTAAACTATGCATCCTATGAAATTCTTGGTTTCTTGTCATTGTCTTGTTTTATGTAACAGAACAAACACATCTTTAAAATGTTTTTGTTAATTTCTCTTTGTATTTTTTTTTTTTTTTTAGCACAGTGTTATTGAGAAAATACACGTGGCAGACTGAGAAGCAATGTTTATATTTCAGCATGAGTTTCATGTGGAGGAGAGTTCATGATGTTTTTCATTTATCAGCTCAGTTTGATTCCCAGCCATGATATCTAGGTCAGAAGAGGAGAAATTGTCAATAGTAGATTTCAGATTGTGTCTGAGAGTGAATTAAGTTCACTGAAGTAGCTCTCAGTGGAGGGAACAAGGGCCCGCAGGGAGCATGTGAACAGCCATCCAATTATCCAAAGGTCCTGCCTAACACTGCTTCGGGTTGGGCTGTATGAATGCAAAAGGGTTTCATCTGAACAGCACTCTTTCAGAGGTCTGAAATATGATTAGCTCTAGCAAGAAGCACACTGATTAGCGTATCCACACAGGAATCGGTTCTCTTACTGCTATATTGCATGCACCTCAGGAATCAGTTCTCTTAATGCTATATTGCATGCACCTTAGAGGAAGATCACGAGTAATGGAAATATTGATCCTTCTGGTGGAAACTTTGAGAGAAAATACCTCAAAAGCATGTTACAAATTCCTATCGTTTGGGGCAAGTTATACAGATGGGGGACGAGGGGGATGAAAACACTGCAACAATTTTTCGGTATATTTTATTATAGCACTTCTATATACTGGGGGAGGGAACGTAGAAAAAAAGGTTTGGATCATGTTATATGTGTCACCATTACTTTCTGAGTTTTCAGAATTCTCAGATTTATTTATTTATTTTTAAACAAGATATTAATAGGCTTTAGGAAAGCCTATACCCCATAAAGATGGCGAGAGACCTTGAATAAGATATTATTTCTTATGAACATCATTTATCTAGTAGAGTAAGTCTACATTTCTGGCTGAGAATGTTCTTCGTCTACAGTAGCAGCTATAAATTTATCTGGATTATTTTTCTCCAAAACATGGCACCTTCTGGAAAGGTTTGGGAATGGGGCAGGAATATGTGCTCCTGACTAAGCCAGCAGCGTAGCTCTGTGTGCCATTACAGTTTCCCCCCCATCCAACACTAACTGAATCCTTTCCTGCATCATTTACACACCGTTTCACAAGAGCGGTTGGCGGTGGGCTGGCTGCCATCACGGAGTGCTTGGTGGCTTGGAATGCATCTGCATTTGCAAAGTCGAGAGGGAAGCTCTGGGCTGTAATTCTAAGCATGGAAGAGGATATTTCTTCCTCTTCTTGTGTGTTTAAGCATCTTGTCTTCCAGTCATGTAGCGCTCATAGGTCTGGAAGAATCTCAAAGGTAACCTGAAAAGGCCTTTAGGGTTATGTAAATGACTTTAGGCTCAAATTGTTGGGAAGAAGGTCTGTAAAATCCTCAGGAACACATCCAGTCCATCTGAGCGGCCTGCAGCAGAATCCACTGTACAGTTATCATGCCTGACGCATCTGTGTAACTTTGTCCTTGAAGATCTCCACTGCTGCATTTCTGCATTGCCCCACAACAGCCCATTGCTCTGTTTCATTAGTTTTACCTCTTGAAGGCTTTTCCTAATGTCAAAGCCTTCAGCTTATGATACTGCTTTTGCCCTGGATTGAGAAAGCAAGTTACTTCTCTTGTCTGTCAGCTTCAGCGTGTCCCATCTTCTGCCACTGCATGTGGTTTCGAGACCTCTGATTTCAAGTAAGCTGTGCAGTTTTGCTGAAGCACAGCTCCTCCATGCCTCAGTTTGACCATATTTTTGCTTATCCATTCCACCATGGTACCTTGTCTTCCAACAGACATGCCACTGTTGATACAGGGTCAACCTGGCTTGCCCAGCAGCTCCAAAATTAGTTTGCCAATAATGTTTTCTGCATTTGTGTGATTATTTTGCCCAAGCCCCCCTCTTTTTTTCCCTCATTGAAATCCCAGTGCTGGAGACTTTATACCCGTACACGTGACTGTGGCTCCTTACGTTGAACAAGCAGGCTGGAGGGGAGATGAGGATCCCACCTTCAGTTCTGAGCTCATAGCTGAATCATACCAAGCCTTTCGATATGACAAGCTGTGTCTGCAATCCCACAGGAAAGCTTCAAATGCTGGAAGACTTTTCTTCTGACTGTCTAGAAAGTGCTCAATCATTTCTGGTCACGCAGGGCTGCATTGCTTATACGTAAATATGCGCCAGGATTGTCCTTGTGGATCTTCTGAACATCTAGGGAGCAAGATAGGAAGTAATCATTGATCCAGACTGCATTCCCTTGCTGCCTATTACATTTGTCGGCATTTTAAAGCTTACATTTTCCTCCTTTTTAAAATGGTGACCATTTTTTAAGCAATAACGTGATCGCATTTCTGACTTAAGAAAAAAAACACGTCAACCAAAGAATGAAATTACCCCAACCCAAAGCACAGCAGCATAAAGCACTGACTGAGGTGGAGGACTCGTCTCGTCAGTACGATCATAACTTGTGGTTTAGCAAATGAAGAGATTGCATTTAAATGAATGCAGCTGCCTTTAGAAGTTGAAAGAGAAGGAACATTTCAAGGGGGAAAATAACTTTCTTCTCCTGCCAAAACTGTTGTTTCTAACAAAAGAGCCTTAACCCAAAACTTGGATTCAGCAGATATTATTTCCTTTTTTAATGACTGCTTTGGTCATGGCTACTCTGGGGCACGCAGGCGTGTGCACAGACGCACAGAGAAGAAAATGTAGCATAAAGAACCCAGTTGAGTGAGTTTAATTTTCTTGCAGTTTTTTGCACGTACGTCTGCCACTGCATGTTTAAATGCAAAGTTAATATCACGGAATTATATAAAACAGACATTTAAATTGACCGAAAGAATACAAAGTTGGAAGTATCTTTCCCTCTCCAAATCATTACCACGTGCTGAAGAAAAATGGTTCTATTTAGGATGAAATTTCATTTTTATCATTGTAAGTGAAAAGTCCTCTTTTGATGTGGTTGGCATGTTTATTTCCACTGACGCGGCTAATGTGGATGCTGTTGGACTTCACAAAAGTACTGTGTTATTGGCTTGGCTTTCCTTGCTTTATTCAGGCTCCTTGTTTTATGAGATATTTGAGCTACAGGCAGTTTAGAATGCAATTGCATTAGGGAAATGAGTGTTGGTTTTAAACTGCTCTTTTACCCACTGTGTGATCGAGCCAAAGCAGAGCGGTTGGAACACACGACTGCCAGTTTTACTCGCTGGTTAAAAACTCAGTCGATTTCTTTTGTCACAGGAGTATCTGGACCTCAGCGGACCTCTGGAGCAGTATTCACCTAGCTACCCTGACACCAGGAGTTCGTGTTCTTCAGGTGATGACTCTGTTTTTTCTCCCGATCCAATGCCTTACGAACCTTGTCTTCCCAAGTACCAACACATGAACGGAAGCGTTAAAACATGAAAAGAAGCAAGAACATCAAGCTACCTGCCACATACAAAACAACATCTTTTCTCCGGGACCCTAACGATTCTGCTTGTACATATGAAATATGGGGGGGGGGGAAAAAAAGAAAACATGGAGGAAAGCAGTCAGATCATACATAGATCATACAGATCTCATAATGTGCAACTTCTATTATATGTTCCCAACGAAGAAGAATGTTTATGAGCTGTGTCTAGATACCCATCGCTATCAGTTTTCTGGCTTACCCTAAGCTGCGACAGACTTTGTTTGTACAATGGACCAGTTGGACTTGAGGCAAACTCCGGGTCTGCCTTTCTTGTTTATTTTGTAATATTTGGAGAAAATATATGTTGGCACACACTTACAGAGCACAAATGCAGTATATAGGTGCTGGATGTATGTAAATATATTCAAAATATGTATAAATATATATTATATATATTTACAATGAATTATTTTTTGTATTGATTTTAAAAATGGATGTCCCAATCCACCTAGCAAATTAGTCTCTTTTTTAACAGCTATTTGCTAAATGCTGTTCTTACACAGAATTTCTTAATTTTCACCATCCAAAGGTGGAAAATACTTTGCTTTCAGGGAAAATGGTATATCATTAATTTATTAACTAATTGGTAATGTACAAAACAATTAATCGTTTATAGGGTTGTTGTGTTTTTGTAATTTAAATGGCATTTCTATGCAGGCAGCACAGAGAACTAGTAGATATATTGCTCAGACTTTACTAGTTTTCAGATCTTTTAAAAGAAAAGAAATATTTACAGTATATAACTAATTCGGGGGAATTAAACTTTTGATTTATTTGTGTTTCAAAACTGCAGCGTCAGATGATTATTCCTATCGAAACCCAATCCTTTAACAAGAATGTCTTTTATTCTCGATACTTGTCACTTTTAACAACTTAACTCTTCAGGCTGTGTTTCCCGTGGTGAAAAACCAATCATGTCACCAAGAAAGGCAGAAAGAAAGAAAAAAATAGAATGGGTTTCTCAAGTAAGGCAAGTCATTAACTTGTCTATAACCATAGCAGGACGTACAGTTCTAAAAGGAGCTGAGCTTCTACCCTGCGTTGCACATGCAACAGATTAAATAGATTTCTCTTCACTGGGTTGGGTAATAGGTTCCAGATCTTTTGGCCTGGATCTTTTGCCTTTTAGACTATCCCTCTATTGTAACTTAAGTTTAAAAAGAGAGAGGTTGTTTATAATGACAGTTTGCCATAGGAATATCAGCATCTTTTTAAAGGATTAATTCATGCTGACTCCAGTATTTCCTTCTGATTCATTCCATAACAGTAGGTATAGCACTGGCCTCTGCTAAAATATCACTGTTGTTTGTATCTTTGTACGGAAGTCTTGTGTTTGTACTTTCAGAACCCTCACACTGATACGGCCATGCAATATGAATGCAAATTACACTGTTTTATGTGTGTGTTTTTTTTTTTTTAATTGGGTAAAAGTATTAAAATCTGTTAACTTTTGTACTGACAATAAAATGTTTCTACAGATATTAATGTTAAAATTACAAAATAAATGTCATGCAGCTTATTTTTCCTAATCCTTTGTGTCATACAAAATGGTTTCCTGCACATCAAGCGATGGAACGCATCCAGAAGCGCTTCCTTCTGCCCTTATCATAGAAGGGCATATCAGATCACATCCCCAAGCAATTCCTTCAGGAGTGGTATTTTTGCTTCTGCCTTACAGAATATTGGCTCATGAGTAATGCGGCTCATTTGAGTAGATGCGCAAACAACCTCTGCTGCTTGTGGGGTGAGACGCTTTGCTGGAAGATGGTTTGAACTGTCCATCGTGTAAACAAAATATATTCCTTTTTGTCATTAATTCAGTCTGTATCTTTTACCCGGTGAGTTATTCGTATGGGAGAGTTTGGTGGATGATTTCTGTGGGAGATTTAAACAAAAAAAAATACTAACTGATGGAAAGACATAGTCCTCGTGGAAAGAACATATATATTTTTTCCTTTCTGTTTTTTCTTGTAAATGAGTAAAAGGGAGATTGACTAAAGTAGCTCATGCTGCTTGAGTGAGGGAACGTTCTGGTCACACTACTCTTGCAGCTTACTCAGAGAAGGGTCTTTTCCACAGACCACAGAAGTGTGTCAAGGCTGACCAATATAATGGAAAGGAGTCGTTTAATAATGTAAGACTGTGTATTTACTATGTTTTTGTTTTAGGTTGTTGTGGGGTTTTTTTTTGGCCTTTTCTGTGTTCGTATTTGTTTTAACTCACAAAGATAAAGGTTTGGACCTTGGAGATGGACCACAACTTTCCAAACAGGCTGAAGTATATTGCGCCATTTTCCTTTTTCCACTTTTACAGTGTGACCCCTGGGTTAAGGTTTTATTATTTTCTGTTATCTGAAGATTTTCTTCTCTTCTTTGAGCACACTGTTTATATAGAGTAGGACACAAGCCCTCAGTTTTTGGTGGAAAAGCAGAAAACTGCACGTGGAGTTGCAAGAGGAGACTAGAGAGCAGGAAATAAAGCCCACAGTACTTTGGGCTCTTTCAATGCGACGGAGGGGTTAGGAGTTTGAATTGCCATCTCATCTAAAAATCAAATCGCCATTGATAAAATAGGAGCAATAATGAAGAGTAGCCCTATGCCAGAAAACGAATTTATATTGATGTGGGTAATGAGATTTATGCTCTTTGTATAATCACTGTTTCCCGCAGCATCTAATTGTCTTGTCTCCCACTGAAGTATTGATTCACATCGACTGCAGCGTGTGAGAAGATATGGATGTAGAAGCCAGGTGACTGTGGCTGAAATACATGAATACATTACAGCATATTTTGTTTCTCACAATTTTATTGTAATACAGCAAGCGGTGGGGGCTTTTTACAGCAGATAAGAAGATAACTTTTGTCATTTTATCTGTTGATTTGATGTCGTTTGGTATCTGTTCTCTGTTGTGCTTTTACAAAATGTAAGCGTTGAACTGCATACTTTCTATGTCTGTTGAAAGGATATCCAGAAAAGAGCACCAGATTAAGGATGAGAGCCATGAGTTGTTTCAGGGAGTTTCTATCTGGATAAAAAGAAACAAATGATCGACAGTGAGAACAACTGTAGATAGCGAAGACTTGGCTTGGCAGGGTTCGGGTATCCTCATCTGAGGCCCTACTTCAACACAGGGTTGGCCAAGATGATCTCCAGGGTCCCTTCCAGCTGACAGTTTCTATGATCCTGCAAATCTGCGTTACTGGCCAAAGGAAAGCTGTACAGGCTCATGTTAAATTTGTCAGTGGGATGTATTGTTGAGTAAATTCGGTTCAGTGATGCATTTAACGAGAGAGATTCCTCTCTATTAAGACATTTGGATTTTAAAAACCAGGTCCTGGCTTGCCTGTGATAATTATGGCTGCCAAAGACTTTCTGACTTTAAATAATTATGCAGCGAAAAACCCTGTTTTGTCAAAAAACTCAAGCACGAGTGCCTTGCAGAAGATAAAGTATTTCGACCTTATCAGAGTGGCATGACCCTATCAGAGTTATCTTGTCAGAAGGAAATGAAGTCATTTTATGTTGAGTTTATTTCATAGTAGGAGATAATACATAAAGTCAAAATGAAATATGTTGATTTTTGTCCAAACAGAGTGATTAGCCTAACTCAAAGCGACACGAAGCCCTGCAAGCTCAAACGTCCTGCAAGTAGTTTCACTTTTTAAATGTTTTCAGTTCAGATCGAAAATCAGGTTTTGTTTTGTTTGTTTGTTTTCCCAAGAATTTCTTGATGAAATTTGTGATGAACCAGCTGTGGCACAAAGCCCACTGCCCCTGCCCAGGCTGCTGTGATTGAGGGCAGAGCTGGTGACTTGGACTGTGAGGAGTCTGACAGAGCTACAGGATGGGACAAACTGTTCCAAAGCCTCAGAGGATTCCAGAGGAAGACTAATGTTTCCCAGTGGCGGTGGAGGAACTCATCTCCTCTGCTATGGCATCATGCCTTTGCATTGTCTGAGGCAACAAGGAGAGACGGGAGGCACAGGGCAGTGAATGAGAGCCCTGGTGCTTTACAGAGAAATCTCTGGCTTGATATACTGGAACCAAAATGAATTACGATTTATGGAAAATAGAACAGCCCCTGGTAGTACCGATTTTTAAGACATAGAAGAAAGTAGCCAAGGTGCAGTGTTGTGCCAAGGCATGTTTCCCTGGCACAGCCATAACTGAAGTCTATTCAGCAGCATACATCCCTTTCTTTTCCAGAAGCTTGTTGCTGCAGGGACACACAAACTGAAAGCTGAATACTGCTAAATTCAGTAGGTGAGGGATTCATTTCTGATGATCCCTCAGAAGGAGCCCAGGTGTGATGTGTTAAGGCCCAAGTGCCAGCTGTGCTTGGGAGCAGCTTGTTGCTGCAGAGGCCCCATGCCCATGCACCTGGGGAAGCCCTGGCCAAGGCCTGCAGCCTGCAGTGTGGTTTCCTGGCAGAGCCACCAAGCGTGGTGGCATAAGCACAATGTTGTTCCTTGCTCTCCTTGACAGTGGACAAAAGCACACATAATGTGTTCACTGACTTATAGTAAAGTTGCTCCACCTAAGCTTTCTGTAGCAGCTTTCTCCATTACAGCTGCCTGCTCCTCCCACCAAAATTATTAGGGGTACTGCTGGTTTTACAGAGGACAGGACGAGGCCTGCAGTGTGCAACGTCCACCTGTGCACAGCTAGTTCAGAGGAGGGATCTGGGGGGCTGCCTTCAGGCTGGTGGTGCATACAGAGGGCTTCAGCTGAATGGAGAGTGACGATCAGCCCCAAGCAATAAACTGGAGGGGAGGATCCTTCCCAGCTGGTACTGGCTCTTAATTCAAAGTGTTTCCTTGGGAAACTGCTCATTTTCTCCTCACCGACTCCAGGAAGCTACCAGCCTCTGAAGACTTGTGTGTGCTCATCTCCTTGGGAGCTGCCAATAGGCTCGGAATAAAACAGCAGTCATGCAACATGCCTGCTGCATCCAGCTTTTCTGAAGCATTTTCTTTCACGAACGCTCCCTCTTCTTACCAGCTTTCTGAGCTATTTTTATTTTCTTTTAATAAGATATTTTAAGAAGGATTTGCATTTTTCAGATCACAGATTTTAGGGAAATAAAGCATTGTGCTAGGGAGCTGTAAATGAATAGACAAAAATCCTAAATGTGTATTTTTTCCTCTCGTTTAAAATTTTCACGGCTCTTATTCCTGGCAGCCTTTGTGCCAAACGATGGGCTTCTTCAGCTGATGTAATCCAAGACACAATTCACAGGAGAGGAGTTGTAATACTCCACTCATCAGCCGGTCAGTGAATTATGATCCGCTGGTTTGCTTTTTAATGCTCAGTAGCCTTTTGGGGTGAGTTTTCCATAAGAATAAAATATTTATCTCTCATTATCTGTAAAGATTGGATCTGCACAAGAATTCTTGTAGGTCCGGCCCTACAGATTGCTAAATCCTGAGGCTAATGTCATATAAATGTTCAGTAGTCATGTAATAGATGTAGTCATGACAGAGTTCTGGAAGATTCAATAAAAATGTTACAAACCAGAAGAAATTCTAAGGGAGAAATGTTTTTATTATGTAAGTAAAAAGCAGTTTTTCCCTCGGTATTTGGCAGTGCTTTCTCACTCCTCTCATTTGACTTTTTGCTTCATTGTTCACAAATACTCTGCGGATTCTCATCTGGTTCAGTAATTGGGAAACGACGAACACATCCAGGGTGGTGCCAGCAAGTCTTAAAATCACCCCAGAATTTCATGCCTAGTCTTCCTTTCCAACCCAACTGTCCTAAAGATGAAGGATCCAACTTGGATCCAACTTGAAGAAATCATCGATTTCTGGGCCAGTCTAAAGCCTACAATCTTTATTTTTCTGCTGGCTCCGCAGTTTTGTGATAAGGCAGTAAACAAGAAGAGAAAATCTACTGTGGGTCTCCTTGTGCCTTCTTTCCCTGGCTGCAGGCAGATGAGAAGTGAGAGCTGCTTTCCATGGCTCGGCACCGCCGCTGCTCCTGCTGGAGCCTCCCACACCTCCTGCCCTCGCACCCATGGCCTGGAGCACGCGTCCCATCGCTACTTAGACAGCATACGGCCTCAAAGACGTGCGTGTTTGTTGAGATTTCTTTGTAACTCAACTGCGGGCAGCCATTGCTCCATTAATCAACCCCCTCTGTTTGACAGTCGGTAGATTTATGACGCCGCGTTTATGAAACCAAAATGCAATTAAACGCAATCACTCAGTTCAGCTGGAGTTGCCAGATACTGCTAGTGAAATCTTTCGCAAACGTCACTCGAGCTGAGGCTTCGAGAAGCATGGAGTGAAAACAAAGGATGAAAGGTTTTCCAGATTCTTTTTCAGTCACTGAAAAAAAGCCACCAAATGTTCTGAGAGCATTTTTTAAGCAGTAAGGACCCGGGAGTCCCTTTGCCGTTTCAGATTTAGGGCTTTGCTTTCACTCATGGGGCAGGAGTGAGAGCAAAAGGAACACCGAATGACAAAGTGGGAAGTCAGAGGGGTTTTTTTGGTTTCTGGAGGCACGATGTCTGCTTTCAGTCCGAGTGGAGCAGCAGGCATGAATGGCATGTTCCTACTGGGGGGAACATTCCCACTTAATTAATTCATAGCAAAGACAGGATCCCAACGTAGGCAAGCTGCATGCTGAATTTGTAAACACTTTCTTAAATAGCTTTGGATTTCTTCTTTTCCACGTTGTTTCTCAGCACACCCATACCCCAGCAACTGACTTCCAGAAAATTACCAAGCAGTACGAGTAACTATTATTACTGTTGAATGCAATTGTTTTTCCTCAAGTTGAGTGCAGCGGTTGTGTCATGAGTCCCAAACATTTTGAGGTTTTACTCTTCCATCCATTTGATATCTTTTGAGAAAGGAATGCTTAGTATTCCTTGAGGTTAGGCACATTAACAAATGCAGTGGCAATAATGTTGTTGCTATATCTGTTGCTGCTAGAAGCGTGTGTGATTAAAACGTGCTCCTCTTTTAGCTGCAAAAAGGGAAAGATGCTGAAATATCAGTGCCTGTGCTCCTTACGCTGGCTGCATATCAAGTTGATTCTCATTTGGGGATCAAGAATATATTCCTGCACTCATTGGGGCAGGATTTTAACCCAGTGGAAATAACCCAACGTTTTTCTAACAATTAAAGAAGATGAGACTCACCTTCCAAAGCGATAAACAAGCAAAAAAACCCACAGGCTTCTCTTTTTGCTGTGTCCATGAGTGAAGTCATTTAAATATTCTGGTGTTTCTGGCACCTAGGTGTCCTAGTTCTGTGGTTAATAGTTACAAAAGGCCAGTAATAATTCTCATAGACTTACTAGAAATTATAATCCTATCTTTATCTGAGCTTCTGTTTTGACTCTGCTATGGAGCCAGCAACTAAGGCTCAACTTTGAGAAGTAATAAGGGTCCTTCTAGGCAAAATCTTGGTGTTTTTGGTGCCACTGAGAACTATCCTTTAGCTGGTAACGACGTGGTTAATTTTCTCATGGTGTCAGAGCAGTGCAGTGAGGAAGTTGCCCCCTTCTCTAAATCCCCGCTTTGAGCTGTTGTTTGAGAGGCAAATGTTGAAAGGTGCAATGCTTGTTTTTAGCACACTGTTTTGTTAAGCGTGCATCTCTGGCCAGTAAGCTTCTCCTGACGAAGGGATGGCTGCGTACATCTAAATAAGTGCCAGCATTCTGAATGCTGTGACCATCAATCTGCAGGAAGCTATTGCCATGTACTAACTGCCCATGTACTTGGCCATTTCATTACAATAATTTGCTAGAGAGAAGCTTCATGTGAAAGGAATGTGTTGACTTCTTTTATACCTCCAGCCAGCGATACAGAACCACAGCATCCCCAGCTGCATTGCAGATACTCTGGGACTGGCAGGTGTGCTATTTCCTATCTCATGTGGCCGTGGACATGGCAGTCATCAGTTACCAAATGGAGCTGCCTTGCCACAGTGATTGTTGTTTCCCAGATCTAATAGAAAAACATTGGTTTCCCCCAGAATCTTGTGGTAGCTGGAAAGACACGGTGAGCATGTCTGCTGTCTCTCCACCGAAGGGCTGTTGGGAGACCTTGGAGAAAAGGCACTGTAAGTCCAAAGCTAAGTCCCTGAGAAGAATGTCGTATGAGAGTCGCCTTCTCTGTTCTCCAGGCTGCTCTTCCTACAGCAGCACTCCCAGAAGAAGCAGCAGCAGATGGGGTAAAAGTGCATTCTCTCCCATTTGCTTTCTCCCCCAGAAGGGCCCCCCATCCTTGTTGAAGCTCCGCAGGTCACGTGTACCTGACCCACGTCAACACTGCTGGCTGCAGGAGCGAGCAGCTTTCATCCTGGCTGCATTGGCTGCCACTTGACCTCCTTAAGAATGAATCTCAGTTTTGCTTTAGAACAAATAACCACCTTCCAGAGCCTCTGCAATATGATCTCCTAGAGACAGCTACTGCACTGACTGTATAACCTGGACACTGCACTCTAGATTTTGGATGTGTTTTGATTTTGCCAATTATTAATTTCATAATGTGTCCCTCAGGTCCCGTATTAATGGACAGCTTACAGAGGAGGTCTGGGTTACTGTTTATCACAGCCCTCGATACTTTGGCATCCCTTGAGTCAAATTTAGCTCTCCGGCTTCTGCTTGCCAAGTTAAAGCCTTTAGCATTTTTATAATCTCCAAACATACGTTTCTTCATCTCTCAGACTCAGCCTTGGTGATTTGGTTCGCTTTCACTGTTTGAAATCAAACCATGATGAAATCTCTTAATAGTCACTCTATGAAAATATTTTGTTTAAAAAACACTCAAAACTTAATTGGAACGAAAACACCAGCAGCTGGATTGCAGTTTGAACCCTTAAGTCTGAAACGCAGCTGGAACAGCAGGAATCAGAGAGACACTTCTAAATCTTCCTCTTCCTACAGGAACGTTTCAAGGCTGCTGCGTTTTGGCAGGCAATGAAAAGCACCCACATGGGTTCAGCCTTCTTTGACCAATATCGTATGCTGCTGTCACATCTGTCACTTAGATTTGCAGATAGCCAAAGAGCACAAATAAAGGGCTGTATCTTTTCCTAAGTTCCACAAAGGGTGCTCCTGAACACGAGCCAAAACATCGTTACTGCCAGCTCTGAATAATGACTGTAGTAAAGAAGTTAATTTCTTCTCGGCACCTCTAATGAGACCTACTAAAAGATATGACGTTTAAAAAAAGATTATGGATAACTTGTTAATTGGAGGAGCTGTATTTATCCTTTATCTGCCTTGTCTGGCTCTTAGCTTCGTCCTAAAACTGAGATCTAATTAAATTAATATAAACATTCATGAACTTCCTAGACAATTTGTGCTGTGCTTTATTTACACTAGGCCAGTTATCCAAACGGTTTCAGATCTTGTATATTCACAGTTATGTTCCTGCTATGAGTTCAATTGGCAAAACGCTGTAAGTTTTCAGGCAAGTTCTCTGTTCAATTTCTGCTAGATAAAATTCCTTCCACCTCTAGAACAAGTTGATAAGGATGGAATTAAGTGCCTGGAGGCACTGCCATTGCCTAGTAGAGTGAACTTTTACATGCAGCATAGCAGCATCTTGTTTATACCTGGAAACACTGGCTCTTCAATTTGATCAGTAGAACGATTTGGTTTAGATAAAGAGGAGAACAAATGTAGTTTCGAAGCTGATGCTGTAAGAAGGACATGCAAAAAAAAAGAAAGGCATTAATGCAAATGTATTGGAGCAGCTTTGGGATAAATTCTTCTCAGTGGATGTTTACTTTTAAGTTACCATGAGCAAGCTATCTGGATACCTGAAGATTACCTGGATACCTCAAAATTACAGATACAATGATACAAACTTAGCACATAATGCAGTGAGAACATCAGCAGCCTCGCAAGTCAGAAAGGAGGCTGTCCTGCTTCTGGTGGAGGGCCCAGCCCTGCCAGCAGCAATGCAGCAACTCTGCTGAGCACTCTGGAAGTTCAAAAAGGCATCAAAAGGCATTTAGCCATGACTGCAATCTTAATGCTGCTGACAGGTCTTTTGTTTCATTTTGGTTTTTGATAACCTGGCATGAAAACTGAGATCAGGTGGTCCTAACCAGCTGACTGTGATTGCAAAGCAGTGTAAATAGTTAAGGATATAAAGCGGACTTTCAGCTTGAAGGAATTGCCCTTGCTCGAACTACTACAGAACCATCTAATTATTTTAAGACAATTACTGCCATGAGAAAAAGGAGAGTTGGAGCTGGAATGTTTTAAAGCAGAAGGAGGAAGGGTATCTCCTGTTTTTCTGGGCCACTACGCCCTTACAATACCATAAATAGCTTATTCGAGTATAACGCATGCTGTGCATGTGCATATTGCTTATTCTTTACCGACAGTGTTATTTCAGTGTCTTCTGTGTAAATGAGATGGAGATGACCTGTGGGGAAGGGGTTTTAGGTGTCTTGACTGCTCAATGTCAAGCAAGACCAGCCCATGGCCACACAGCAGGTGTCCCCTCATAGACAGGAGCGTGTCTGGGGTAAGCAGGGCATCCCACAGCTCTGCATTGCCTACCTCTAATCACCTCCATGCTAGGGCCAAAGTTATCCAGAGGAGGAGAAACTCCATAGCACATGTAAACAAATCCATTTTAATAGCTGGCAACTATTGTTAACTTTTTCTTCTTCTTTTTTTTTTTTCAGCCAGCTTCCAAATTCTGTATTGTGAAGTTGCCTTTCTGGACAGTGCTGAGGACAGAAGGAGTCTCTCATCCGTTTGGCCATGTGAGAGGGTCACAAATCAAATGTAGATATGAACTAGATCTGGCAAATATTTGCCAAAATAGTTGAATATTTGTTTGGATTTTGAACAGAATTCACTTTGGCCTCATTCTCTCTTCTTTGTTGCTCTTGCACTACAAGTCCTGAATTCCTACTATCTCTGGACATTTAGAAAAACAACCTTCAAAATCATTGGCTTCAGCAGAAGCTGCATTTTGTGTTTTCTTTGTCTGCATCAGAAGTGCTTGCCCAGGTGTATGGGAACCGTTGAGTCACGGCCTGAGCCACTGATTGAGCACCTGGGGAAAGGACCCGGTCAGCCCTGGGAGCACAGGTGAAGGCAATTCAGCTGTGGGACCAGAAGGGGTGAAGCCTGGCTGCACCTCTCTTACACCTCATTTAAGGGCTGACTGCTACTGGGGAAGGTTCTCTGGTTGGAGATCCCTCCTTGGTGAAGCTTTCCTTTATGAATCTAGAGTCTTCTAATACAGGTAAGTAATTTTCATTCCTTCTTTTATGGCACCTTTTTATTGTGCCAGTCCTTTTGTCATCACGCCTCTGTTGTAATGCCTTTCCCATTGTATTAATCTGTCTAATTGCTACATTAGGTCTCGGAAAAGGAGAAAATAAGCAGGCGCAGCACTTCTGGCTGGATGTAGCCATGTTAATGACTTAGGGGTTAATGTTGATAATTTTGCCTCATGAGCTTAATGTAAGATTCTTTTTTAGAAAGAAAAAGGTATGGGGAAATGCAGTTGGTCTTCCTTTTGCTGAATGTGAAGTTTTGGTTTGAATGGGGCAGAAGAGCTGGTAGCAGTATGGAGATAACCCTGGGGAGGTGGGCTGGGAAGCAGCTGTGTGTTTATAAATAGGTGTCTGATGATGTGGCTTTAGCACAGAGCATCCAGCAGTTCTCTGAGCAGCTGAGCGGTGAACGAAGGGGAAAAAGAAAAGTGTCAGAACAGAAATCCTGGCTTGTTTTTAATAATGACAATATCCAATCAGGGTGTGATCTGTCAGTGGGTTCTCTACATTTGGGTAAACTAAATCTGACCAATATTATATCACGTATTAGTTTAGACAATTAGGGAGTTTATTCCAATCCTAATTGCATATGAAGTGGCAAACAGACGTTTTCAAATACAGTTAACTGTATATTGTCAAAAGGTGAGCACCCAATTAAGTCAGGTAAATGTGCTTTCCTTGATCCTTCTGGAGTAGCCAGATTCACAGTCCTTCTGAAAGTGTAGTGTTTGAGAAACAGCTCAACACCTACTAATGCTGAACTACACGAGGAGTCTTTCTTGCATCTATGATTATGTGAGCAAAATTATGTTAATGTCTTTCCTGGATGTGTCAAATTGGGACTAAAAGAAAAAAAGTTTAAACCCCAGAAGTTCCAATCTATTGATGTTTTCCAGGTGGTTTAATCAGGTCTTCAATGCCAGTTTGAGTCAATACTCTCAGAAGTGGTGCTTTAAACTCAAGGGCTATAGCAGTAGATCCTGAGTTTACAGTATACTGTAGCAGTTGATAATATTTCCCACACAAGCATTAAAACACTGTTACAAATGCTTTTGTGACCTCCTTGCCGTACCCCTTTACTTATCCTCATTGTTAGATTTTTTTTTTCTCCCTTTTGCAGAGCTTTCTTGTGCTAAAGCTGTTACCTTAATTACTATTAGTCAGTTGAGAAACGCCTGCCCAGTATGCTGCTCCAAAGCAACATAAAGACCAAAAGTATTTGCTGAAAGTAGGATTGGGTGGATTTTAGGGTGGGTGTGTGCTTAGTATCTTTAGTAGAGTCTCTTGTGTAATTATGGCTGTTCAGGTGTTGGTAAGTCCTTTTTTTGAGTTGTTTTGCTGATACTTTCCTGTGAGGAACTTGAAGTGCCAGAGAGCAACAGGGAAATCTGCTTTTACTTCATTTCTTATTCAGAGGAAGCATTTCCTTTGCTGTTTTCTTAAGAATCATAAAATGAAGTAGATGCAAAGATATTTTAAAAACATTATATAACAGCTACAATAGTTAGTGCAGCTCTAAAAACTAACAGTCAGTAGATCTCATGCTCCGTGCAACTTTGTGGTAATCCCAATTCTTTGTTACTTCCCAAAGATGATAGTAAGATACCAAGGCAATACTCTGAAGGCTGAGATGCTTAGGTAAATCTGGGGGTTATGAAAGATCTTTGCAGAGGGCAGCTGCCTCTTGTTATGCATTTTGGTGATCAGGTTCAGCAGGTGCAAGGAGTTGAGTGCTTTGGTAATTGCAGAGGGGCTGCAGCTGCGTTGCTCCTGGCTTGGGGTGCCTCCCTGGTGAGACTGCCTCACTATGGTGTGGGGATACAGCAAGTAAAGTGTAGTAGCAGCAGTTCTGGGGAATACTGGTAAGTGTGAGCTGTGTCTTGGGCTGAGGTTGTGTGAGGTATCCAGAGATACAGCCTTGCAGGGGAGCAGTGCACACAGACCTGCTCAGGGAAGGGCCTCTGTTGAGTTGTTTGCCTGGAGAAATGCTATGAGTAAGTGTAGGAGAACCTCTGTTTTCCTGGAAGAGCTGGCTTTTTTTTTTTTAAAGTAACAGTTTTGCTTTTTTGCCTGCTTATGGCTGTGTGAACCTACAGTGTGAGAAGTGCATCAGGAGCAGCTGTGTAAGCTGGGTGCACATCCCTGTGGGCTGGAGGGTCTGTATGGCTGTGTTCCTCACTCTGAGGAGGATGCTACAGTATGTGTTAGGCCTCTTCACCTGCACACTGAAACTGCACTGCTATGTGGTGAAGCAGTAAAGGGGCTGAGCAATGGGTCCGTGTTGTGGCAGGGCATTGACCTGGCATGGGCTGTGACTGTTGCCCCATGCTAACAGCAATGTTCTCCATTTCCTGCAGTCAATCCAGCCTTGTGCTTTCTCCTTCAGTTGATTTGTCTCTTTGTTGTTATTTTTATTCTTATTTCTTCTCTTTTACAGGGGAACGGCCTTGCCCTTGTGGTCTGGAAGGTCAGGCGTGTGCCGGCTGCCCAATGATGGGGATGAGAGCTGGAGGAGCTGCCTCACATGGTGCTGCATCCACCTGCCCTGAGGTGAGTGCCCATGGGTCTGTGGACCCCTGTGTGAACGTGCTGCGAGTCTTTGCATTGCCAGGGCATTGCTTCAGCAGTTGAGAGCTTGGTCACTGTTTGCATAGGGTGCTCCTTGTGTTGGCTGCCAGCCCAGCGCTGTGATGTTTTTATCCCATGTTGCACTGTTGGCACCAGGCAGGTGCTGGCAGTGGCTGTGTTTGGGGCACTGTGAGGCTGGGCTTCATGGCGCCTGTTGGGAAGGACCTTTGAAGTGTTGTGCAGAAGTGTTTGTTTCTGTGAAGTGTGAGGCAGTGCTGAGGCCATGGGCACTGTGGCAGCTGTGCGCTCCTGCAGTGTCACCAAGCTGTTCTGTAACCCTACAGGACAGTTCATTTGATCTGTTTCTGAGGGATGGACCTGTGAATGTTAATACTGCTGTACCACTCCAGCTAGTTAGAACTCACGTGTTCAGAGGCATTGTTTGGACTTGTTTGTTTGCTGAGACAGATTTTTAGTAAACTATTTATGGTGCGTTCTGTTATAAGCTTACGGCTATTTCTGTGATGTGCTTTCTAGGAATACATACAAATACTTGTTTTCACAGGTCAGTGTGTCTAGAGCATCTGAAGATGAGTGCCATGTATGTATAAAAAGAGTCATGTTAGACTTTATTTCCGTTTGTGTTCTGCTGGCCTGATCCTGACTTTAATGTCTTGTTATATTCCAATTGTGTTCTTATTCCAGCTGTTGTGCTGGGCTGGCTAGGAAGGAGGTACAGGGGCAAGGAGGATGGGGGATGTGCTCTACAAGTATCTATCTGCAGACAGCTTTGGTGGAGTACTGTGAGCAAGGCAGTGCTACTGCTCAGGCATGGGCAGGATGGCTTAATGGAGCTAGTTTTGCTTGTAGGTAGTGCTCGGAAGGCACAGGTCCTTGTTATGGAGACTAGGGAGCAACGCTGCTCTCAGAGCTGTCCTCTTGTGAGGAGCTATGGGCAGCATATCATTTGGGCCTGGGCGATTTGTCAAAAAGGAGCTCACGTAGGTCTTTGAAAGACAGTCTCTGATTACCCTCACAGCTTGTAGGTGATTTTAATTAAATGTAATAAGCACTGCTGTCATGTTAAACGAAGATTAAGGTGATCAAGCCATGCAAGAGCTGCCCCTGAGCTCCATGGCTACCAGTGGGGTAGGACCAAAGTATGTCTGTAGTGCCTGTAAGAGGTGCTTCTGTAGTCCCTTGGAGTACTCTCTTCAGGTCATGCTGTCTATGAGGTACATCAGAATTACCAACTTAGTTCCTTCCTGAGGAGCCCTGGTTTTATCCTGTACTTTCTTATATCTGTTTATTGATCGTATTTAAGTGCTGCTTTGTGAAATGTGTGCTAAGTGGAGGAAAACATGCTGTTAAATAGGGCCATAAACCCTAAATTCTTGTGATGGATCTTTCTCACAAATTATCTAAGAGAATATGGAGCTCACAGAATTAATGACTCCAGTATAACCTGGTCAGTCCATGTAGCTTTGAACTGCACATGGAGGAAGCTGCATTCATATTTTTTTGCTGTGAGAAATGGATATGAAAACCAGAAAAACTAATTCATGTTATCCTTAGGATCAGATGATTTTCTGGTAGTCAACAAGGCCCATGCCGTTGGTCATTGTGTCCCCTAAACCTATCCCTTAGATTGGAGGGATGCATACCGTGCCACCATGTTGAGCTCATCTCTCAGATTCTCATTGTGTGATCCTATTAAACCCAACAGATCTGTTGAAATGCTCAACAAATAGTTATCAGGCCATCTTATGCACTTGCTTCACTGTGTAGTTTGCTAATAATCTTTTCAGTACATAGTGAGGTGAGTGAGTGGGACTGTCTGACCTCCTGACCTTGCAGCTGTAGTCAGTGAAATGTATAGTTCAATGATTTCTTTTATACAAACCCGTGTTTGGTTAATTTTTAAAATAATATTGAGTTTTCACAGGAACGAGTTGGAGACAGAGTATGTTCCAAGTGGCAAGTTAGCAAGAAAGCTTTCTTAATTGTACTGAAAGAACTTTACTTTCAATGGGGCATAAATATTGTTTATGGCTGTCTGTCCTTATCATCGTGAACATGGTTAAATATGTCATTTTTAACTAAGCTTTGCTGTCATTCTTTGAGTTATATCCCGTGAAATGTAATAATATCCCATGAAATAGAGTTTCAGTATGCTATAGTCTAGTGTTGATTCTCAAATATTTCAAGACTGAGAGGCTTGGGTGATCTATTCTGAAATAAAAGTTCTTATTGCTGTGATGAGGCATCAAATCAGCTGACAAAGGGTTCCTTTTGCATTTGAGTAATGCAGAATCATCTCAGTCCTGTTAGGGTTCTCCAAGAATCCCATTCTACTGAAAATCACTCTATCATACTTGCAGTTTTTTCTTGTTTTGTAACTTATCACTGAGCAGCGCAACTGATAGCGTAAATCATACATAGCTGTAACAGTGTGAGTGATGAGCAGCGGAGTGTAGGGAAGGTTTGTGTGTGTCAAAGTTGGATCCTCTTAACAGGACTTTGATTTTGGAAGATACCCAGGGACCAAGACCTCAGCCTTAAGAAATGTTAGGCAATATCTAGGTCAGGTCCCATGCCTATCCAGTCTGCAAGGTGAATGCCATGGCAACTGAACAAAACACAGGTTACTCCTGGGGTTTGGGAGAAATCAGGAATAAACCAACATTCCTATTAATTTCTAGTATTGTCATATGCTTGACATGTTTCTTTATACAGTACCTAGTAAAATGAGGCTTTACAAATTGTATGGCTACAAAAATTAGCATTACACAGTCAATAAATCATGCGAGACATTTGGTATCTGTATACTTAATCTAAATTTGTTAACACTGGCAAGATAGAAGTCATTTTGATTCTATGCCGACACTTGAATCTGGAACACAACTCAGAAATTTGAGGTTTCTTCATCCAGCTGTGTACATGTGCCTTGTTATCTAATACTTTAATTGCTAACTAAACAGCGGGTAGTAGAGAATATACTGTTCTATGTCAATATTTAAGCAGGACTTTACTTATGGCATAAGTTTATTCACCTCAGAGAGAGAATTTTTGCTTCGCTTGAATAATTTAGCAAAGAAAAAGCAGGGTTTCAACTTGCTCCTGTGGTCTGTGCTTACTGCAGGCAAGCAGAGAAGTATGTGAGCTATTTCTGTCATTCATGTCTTTCAGGTCCAGTGTTTTTGGAAAGCTTAGGGGCTGTTGAGACCTCTCACACATCTGGGACCTTTCCCCTTCTCCTTTCCCTTCCCAATGGACGAGGCAAATTATCTGACTTGTTTGGACAAATATTTGTTAGAAACTCCTGAAATTCTTCTGCAGAGGAAATTTGGAGGTGTCATTCTCATTCACTTTGTGAAAAGCTGAAAATGCGGATAGGGACTTGTGTCCTGTTGCTATGAAGCCATAAAAAATTACTGCAATGACAATTAAGGAGAGATGTTAAAGATTTGAGGCCTGCTATGTGCAGAGGCTCAGTTGGGATAGTTTTGCCTGGAATCTCTTCACATGTTAAAAAGAGTTATCTCCTTTTAATACCTTGTGTTCACAAGCACGTGGTAGGATTAACAAACCAAATCTTGAGGAAGATGCTTGCTTTGATTGCAGAACCATAGATACTAGGAATCAAGATGTCAGGCTGTTCCTTCGAATACAAGTCTCATTATTAGGTGAGTGGTTTACAGCCATACAGATTATTAAGTGGAAGAAGCAAGCAAAGAACACATACACCGTAACTTGAAGCTACTCAAAGACAACTGAGGAGAGGAAGAAGAGGTAGCAAGCTTTGAACAAAGTCTTTATAATCTCTGCCAAATCAGACCACAGTTGTTCAGGAAGCTGACTGGAACTTGTCTGTAGATCTCCTGGATGATACAAGGCCCTAAGTCTACTGAGGGAGAATAGGAACGACTGTTACTCAGTAGTGTCTGGGGTCCACATTGCTCTTTCTGTTGCAGGAGAATACAAAGGGAAGTAGAGTGAGTGTTTGGGCTGTGTTTAGTAAGCGGGCCAACAGTTTTCAGCCTTTTACTCTCAATTTTCTTTCAAGGTGAGTTTTGGAAGTGTTTTATTTAGTTTCAAGCTGTGGCAAATCCCATCCTGGCTGCTGTTTGCAAAATAATTTCTCTTCCATATCCGGTCTCTAATCCAGATTTTCCAGTAGCTCAGAGCAATTATTACTGACAAATCCGATGCCAAAACGATCCCAGAGCACTACATTTGAATACTTAATTGTTTTATAGTCACTTCAGTTCTTCTGTGTTTCCATTAGGAGTACTTCTGAAAGGGCACAATTTATATTGCCAGAACATGACATCATGACATTATGTGCAGTGTAGTCATGTTATCTGCTCTGAGGGTGAAAATGAATTCTGCAGTTTAATGTTGCTCAACCTGAATGTATAAAACATTTGGTCCATCTTTCCTGTCCCTATGTTTAGCCAGGTGCTGGACCAGCTGAAGTCTGAGATCCTTTTTATTATACTTCTAAACTGCATTAGGGATCTTTACAGTGTGTATTTTGAAAGTTTCTGGAAGAACAAGCAGTAAGAAAACTACCTTGTAAGATAGGCTGATGTTCTTTTATGATCACTCTAAACATTAACACTCTGGGGAGAAAATACCAAGCATTGATTAGTGTGGGATGTCACCTAAAAGGATGAAGTTAGAGAAAAGTATTTCCAGATTTTACGGAAGGGAATTTGTTGGGTTGTGGAAAGCTTAAAACTCTACCAAATCCAGCCACGTTCTGTGTCCTGTCATATTCATGTAATGTTAATTCTAGATATGTTTTTTTTCCTCCCAGTTTTGAGTATTGGCAGGCTGCGAAGAACCATGTATTACATCATGTCAGTTGTTCTCAATCATTCTTGTGATAATGTTACCCCTGTAATATGGTCAAAATGGTGCCCTGTAGGAACATTTACACGGCATGTTCTCCTGAGTATCCTCGCAGTAATGTTCTAAGAGCCTTTCTAGTACAGCATGGTATTTTTTTTCTTTTCCCAAATAGCAAATCTGAATGTAGTCTTTATAGGTGCAGAACTCTTTCTATCTTCCCTTTGTGTTACAAACAGTTCTTAGGTAGTTTATTCTGGATAATGGAATTTAAAACAAATGGTTTAACTTGCGAAGTCTATCACTTTGGGTCAGAATCAAGCCAAACCTTGTGTTCCTTTGGGATTTTAATCAGTAACTTTTGCATTTAATTGCTATTTTGGCAGACTAGAGGAAGGAAATAAGGATTTAAAAAAAAAAAAACTCATATCAAAGTGAACCGAGAAGAATTTGAGACAGAAGTTCTTTTTGGCATAGAGCATCTTTGAGTTACAACTGTCAAACCTTCTCTGGAAATGCCTGATTTTTTTAGTTATTAAACTTGTTCTTATAGTTTGTTAGGCTCCTTTATGATTTCAGTGACATGTTCCCACTTAGACTGCATCCTGCCTAACATCTCATCTACCAACTGTTCCACTCCAATGGATCTGCTTCATGGAAGGCTGTACGAAGCTTTGAAAAGTAATGTACCCAGTATCCCCTTTACCTGGCTAAATGGCCCTGTACGTCCCTACCCTGGGTTGTATTTCCTACAGCAATCATGTGCAGCGGTCTCACTGACTTTGACCTCACTGCTTAGTATCACAAGTACAGCCTTGGCCAAATGTGTTGTTATCAAATATCTGTCCTCTGCTGATTCATCCACTGAAAAGCAATGGTATGGTTCTCAATCTAGAAGATGGCTGTTTGTCATTAATATCCACTATACTTTAAACTTTTAAGTGTTGGAAACCTCAGAAGCTGCTGTTGCAGTTGCTTATAATGTGTCCTTTGTTTTCTGCTCAGCTTATCTTTAGGCACAATACAATCTTAAGGAAGCACACCCACTCCCTAATGTTTTCCTTGGGAGCCAGAAATGTGTGCTGCGGTATATTTGTGCAGTTGCAAGTCAGAGAGAAGTGTATGTTATGGAAGCAGAAGGTGTGGGGGATGGTAGTGGTGGGATGCAGGAAATTACATGTGGACTAAAAGCAGTTATGAGAAGTTCTGATTCAAAAGCGTGCAGCTGAGGTAAAGATCTCAACTAGCAAAGCAGAAATGCTGAGCTTCCCTTGTTTAATGGATGTCTTTTAAGGCTGGTACGCCTTGTCTTACTACAGCCAGTCTGCTAAAGTTCAGCAGCTAAAGTGAAACCAACCATTGCTTAAATACTTTTGTAATGAGAGTATCTTGCTTACTTTAATGGTTTCCCTTCCTAACAGGCATGCTGTTTGTTCCTAACCTGCAATGATTCTCCTTCCTTTCTGAGTCATTTCTAAAAATGACTATTTATTTCCTCAAATGCTTGTTTTCTTTGAGATTGCTTTGAGAGGAAAAGTTTAACTCCTAGATCTTATTTTAGTTAATGCTAAAAGATTTTGTACGTAGAAGGCTATGGACATAATGGACAGCAGCCATTGGGGGTATTCTCCCCTCCCAGCCCTGAGATGCTTACTGTCTGCTCTGAACATCTCGCTGCTCTTCAAAACCACGCGGGGCCAAAGTGGCAGAGAAAGTGATTGAAAATGCATGAACTTGAAGTCATGCGGTGGTTTTACATCCCTCTTTAAAACAAATGACAGCAGAAGCCAAACTGAATTTTAGAGTCACCAAGCAAGAAGCTTAAGTTCAGAATCCCATCAAATGTCACTGTGATTTAAGCTTAATGCTTAAATTGAAATAGCTTGTGATTTTTGTTGATACTTGAAGGCAAACTTTCTTGGAGCTCTATTCAGATGCTGCTGAAAACACAGTTGAAAAGCTGATTTTTGGAAGACCTCTGATTTAACAGATATCATACAAATGACAGAAGGAGTTTTTCTCTAAATAAAGCTCATAAGCTTTGTTTTGCACTTAAATTTCTTAAAGCTGAATGTGGTTTATGGACCGCTGCTGATGTCCCGCTCTGTGTTAAGTGAAGCAAGTTAAGGTAAAGGCTGTTTTTCTTCTGAGTAAATAGACGCTAATATTTTAATAATAGTTTTCAACAGAAAAAGGTTGGCCCCATTGTTCCTAAAGCAGTGTATGTATCTGAAATGTAAATGGTTGATGTTAACAGCAACAACTGTGGTGTAGTTAAGCATCTGTCACAATGAATGGAGAAATAAACAAGTCGTTCCCCGAAGATTTGTCCTATTTAGACCTGAAAGAAATATTCACTGACTAAGTTAATCTATTTGACTGTTGTTATGGGAATGCTATTCTTCTATAGAGATTATATTTTCCTGAGAGGTAGCTTGTAGCTGAGTAGTACTTGAATTTAAGTAAAACAGAAAAGAAACACCTCAACAACCTTCTAAACTAGAGATTAAGCATTAAAAAATAGATTTCTTTAATCCAATTAAAGCTATAGAACTATCATTTGACCACATCTTTTTGAGCGTGTCCCTCCTGCACATCATCTTGGGGGATAAAAAACAACAACCCAGGGGGGGAAAAAAATATTGAGACAAAATATTTTCTTATTAGGAATAAGTGGTGTGACAAGCCTTTGCATCTTAGTTTTTATTTGTTGTATAGATATGGAAGGGGATAGACTCTTCCACAGAGTCTGGTAATAGGATAAGAGGAGATGGTTTCAAACTTAAGGAGATTTAGGATGGATTTAAAGAGCAAGTGTTTTACAGTGAGGGTGGTGAGACATTGAAACAGGTTGCCCAGTGATGCGGTTGATGCCCCATCCCTGGAGACTTTCAAGGCCAGGCTGTGAGCACCTGATGGAGGTGTGAGTGTCCCTGCTCACTGCATGGGAGTTGGTCTTGATGTCCTTTAAATGTCCCTTCCAAATGTAAGGATTCCATGAACCTGTAATATTGCTCATACCACTTATTTTGACTACTGATTATTTTAACAGTATTGAGTTAGGGAAGCGAAGCATAAACCATGTGTGCAGTGGATGGTGTTAAATACTGGTCTCGCTCCTTTGCCCGGTCCTATGTGACCCAGTGCCAGCAGATCTGCTGGTGTCTGTTGGTCTCCATGTCAGTGCTCACTGCAGAAGCTTGCCAGTGTGATGGTCCATACCTGCTGGTGTTCATGCATGCTATGGGTCTGCCTTTAGGTGGCTGTTAGTGTTCTCTTGTTTCTCACTGTTCATGCCTTTGTCCCTAAAAGTAACAGTTGTCTCCTTTGATGCTGCCTTCTACTCAGGCCAAAGTACTTTTTCCTGTGTTATCCTCTAAATGAGTGATTATAGGAATGTTATGTGTTTGTTTTTTTTTTAATTAAATCTTATAACTGAAATCAGTGCATGACCTCAAGATTATGCACCTCCTTGGTAGAAGAACAGGAAATGGTTTCAAACCTAAAGAGTGGGTATATAGACTGCATATAAGGAAAAAGTTGTGTTTATTTTTTTTTATACAGTAGAGGTGGTGAGGCACTGGTGCAGGCAGCCCAGGGAAGGTAAGGTGAGCAGAGATGAGCTGGCCCAACGATTAGCAAGAGCTCAGCATCAGCTGTGTGCTTTGCTAGAGCAACATCCATCACAGGCAGTGGGGATACAGCGGCATGGTTTGTCTTATCTTCTCTTTCCCGGCAGTTGTGTGTTCTCATACCTAGACGATTGGCTCATTAAAATGAGTGTGTTACTGCTGAGCACAAAAAAAAGACAGCCTTTTTTTTTTTTTAAGACTTGAATTTATAGCTCTGTGTTGTAATCGGGTACCACAAATTCTTTCACAAGCCACCATAAAACAAGTTTTCTCGTGAGAGGAGGGGGAGGGGAGTAAAAAGGCGAGTATGCTGTCGTCCATTAAACAATTGTGAATTTCTAGTTTAATGCAAGCTGAAGGGAAAATGGGGACCTAGCTGTAAATCATCTGTGCAGCTCTTGGCCATAAAGTTTCTTGAGCAGTCAAAAGTGCCAGGACTTGTTTGGATGACTTATTCTTAGGCAGAGGGGGATGGAAGAAAGTTTATAATACAGCTGCAAACTTTTGCTGTCTCTGGTGTCATTGTTGTTTATATTATGTGATAATGTGCTACAGAAACCTCCTCTCATTTCAAAGGTGACATTTTCCTCTCTGACCTTGCACTGAGATAATTTCAACCAGCCCACGGAGCAGAAAGCTGTAATTGTCCAGCTCTGGTACGTGTTGATTGGGTCGTTACAGAGAAGGAGGGATTTGGAAAGTGTCACAGCAGCAAAGCCTGTCAAGCATAGTTGGGGTGAGGAGAGAGAACTGAGTCTGCTTGGGTTTGGATCGGGCCCTGGAGTACTTTGATGACAGCAGAGGTGGTGTGGGTTGGTATCCAAGTGAGGGGACTGATTAAGGCAATGCTTGGTGCTGAGGTTGGTAGGGAAAAGGGTGCCAGTTGGCTTGGGAGGCCCATAGCCCTTGTGTAACTTGCTGCTCTGAAAGGGCTGCTAGCCTAAATCATTAGATCCATCCTGCTGATGCTTTCTTGCTCATCTCAATAGACAAAATATTTTACAGTGCCAGAGCTCTTTTATCATATTTCAAATTGTTCTACTGCATACTGTAGTAGGAGGGTTTATTTTTAGTAGTAAGCAATACTTGAGTGATGTGGTCTTGCATTTGATATCAGGAGGCCTTGAGGAGCAGATCTCAGTGACATATGCATGCGTTGATCTGCTTATGCAGATGGCCACTGCCTGAGCTATGCAAATACTGACATATGAGAAAAACACTACTGCAGAGCAGCATGAATTGCCACAGTATAACATCACATAGGGTACCTGAACCTACCTGCTTGTCTCTCATGAATCTGAACTTGGATAACAGTTCTTCCCTCTGGAGAGAGTCAAGGGGGGGGAAAAAAAAAGAGCCTTTCCTCTGCAGAGGAATAGCACAGAATGTTAGCAGAAGACTGCACCATCACTGCCTTTTACCAAGAGCCGGCATTAAGATGTGCTGTTTAAGTCAGGAGGGCTTTCCAGAGTACAGATATTTCAAGTAAATGCTTGCTCAGTGCGTCTTGTCCATTGACATAAGTCAACAGGCAAGTTAGGGGAGGTTAAATGCGTCTCAACTGTGTGTTTTGGATGAGCAACCTGTAAATTTGATGATTAATTTATGGTTTGAAGGGGAACTGGGGCAGGGGGAGGGAATGGAAGAAACTAGGCCTTAATCAGGACCGTATTCCTCTTGCTTCTCCTGGTTGTTTTTTTTTTCCCCCCTCGCTTTCCTGTGTGCTGTTACAAGAAAGGCACACAGTACCCTGAGACTTCTGAGACTTAACAGATGAGTATCTTTTAAATTAAATAGAACTCAGCCTGACCTGACTCGGTCTTAAGTTTCTTAATGGTATGAAATCCACCCTTCAAACAATTTTAGTCCTGTGGTTCTCCCTTCTCCTCTTATTCTATGGTATGATTAGTACTTAATGGACCCTGAAAAGCCCCTTTTAATAATTGCTGCAGGTTGCTCTTGTCTAGATACTATCTCCAGTTTTCAGTTTTTCCTTGAAGCAAAACCCAAAATAATGGGCCACGTACTTGGTTATGATGTTCATATATGCTAACGTTTATTTTTAGAACCACTTTATATGTGTATATATGCACATACACATGCTTTCTTTATGCCAAAAACAATGGACCTCTTTATGCTGAGCAGGGCTGATAACAAGATATCCATTACGCAGATACCCTGGGGTTTCAGGTGGCAAGAAGCACTTTTCATGGAGAAGGACATATGAGTCCAGGGCATTTACTCTGCACATGCGGAGGTGCAGTGGGAGCAAGAGATAACATTCTTGTACCCACTATGTTTTGCTACACAGAGAGCTCAGAAATGATCAAAATATCAGCCTCTATGTGAGTCAGAACTGGTTATCTGCCTTGCATTACTTGCTGAAGTCCAGGGATAGAAGTCCTTAGGCCCAGGGCTTTGAGAAAAGCAACCTGACACAGCAGTGACCCAAAGTCTGATTCTTGCAGCGTTTCCTCTGTTGGAATAAAGACTTGTGAGTCAGGCTTGAGATTTAAGAAGAGAAATCTGCACCAGTGATGTCTGTGCATATGGTTGAGTACAGTTACAAACATTTCTTGAGCTAACTTCAGAGTCACATCAGCTCTCTCAGAACTCTCCTAACCCAGTGCTGACTAGGAGACAAGGATGTGAAGTTTTTGGAGCTGGTAGATCTTGTGTGGCAAAATAGTAATTACCTTTCCTAATAATGTTGGATCCTTATGATATGTTAATCGTGAAGTATCAGCACGCACAGCAGTCTACTTAATTCCCTAGGAATGGATTAGTGATGCTGGTTCTCTTTGTAATGGCAGCAGATACTAACACACACTGTCTGAAGTTAAGGTACTTATATGTTGGTAGTTTAGCTGGGACTCATTTCTGTTCTATCATCAATAATGTTATGGCAGTATTAGTGTTCCTGCTGAGACAGGGGCTGCATCTCCCTCAGTAGTGCCTGGCAATATTAAGCAAACTAAGGAACAAAAGGTGTCTGTGTTAGATCTGGAAAGAGCAGCAATGCTTTCTCGAGTTCCTGTTGAATTACTTAATCGGACAATAATCTTTTTTCAATGTACTGCTTATTATTTTGAATGATGTTCAATCTTTAATGTATGGTAGATATTCACCTTCATTATATGATTTTAGTTATGCTAATTTTCCAATAACTAGAACCCCAAGCACTGGATACCACCTGATTTACAGTTCCAAACATCCTAATGTATAAGGACAGATTTAAGGGAAGCTTTAAAGGGATTTAAGTGCCTATAAGACATAAATTTTTTCATGTTCATCTTGCTATTTAGACATTCAAGGTGTGATGGCTTTGACTTTTGCTCTTGTGAAAGAAGTTCAAAAAGAAACCCCAAAAACAACAGAGCAAGTGTGCTGTCCTTTTCTGCCTGATCTGTGCCAAATCATGAAAGGTGACTCAATCTATTGATCGAGAGTCCTCCTTCATCATTATTCTCTAAGCTTTAGTACATGACTCAACAGTTAAACATTCATAAACAAAGCAACTTCTCAGAGTGTTTTCACTGGGTTGTTTAAGTGGGGGTGATGAGGCCAGGGAAGTTTTGAGTTGAGCAGATCAAAGTAGAATGTATGGTGAGGCAGTGCAGTGTGAAGGTGGTGCTGAGAAATTGCTGCCTGGTTATATGAAACATTCACTACTTAATAGAGTATATTTGGACTCTCCATAACTGAAATCGTTCAGGAATGTTCTTACTTAGTTATACAGATAATTAGTGCTGTTCTTGAGTGTGCTAATGCAATGTGATTTAGTCTATAGAACAAATACAGTAGTAGGTGAAAACTGTTTTTCGTTGCTTTACTCTTCTATACATGTAATTTGGTATGAATGGAGGGATCTTTATCCACATTAAATAACTTCTGGGAAGCAGTCTTGTGAGATTTAAGGAATCTGAAAGTCAAGGAATTAATGATCATAATAGACTGTAAAGATGAAATAATAGTTAATAAATGAGGTCAACAAACAGATGTGTTATGCAAAGTCATGAGAAATAAGGCTTTTTTTAATGTAGTTTCATTCTTCCATTCCTAGAGTGCATCATCTTTGATTCTCTCCAATAGTACTCCCTGATTATTCCCTTTTCTAAAAGCTCTCTCCTTAATCACTGTAAAGCATTCAGAGAATAATCATAGTTCTTTTCTTTGTATTTGGAATAACAGTAGCACAGTGCTGTATCAGAGGCAGTGTAATTCCTTTGTCAGAAGAAGGGAAGGTTGTACAGGTGTGACTCTCATTGATTGCACTGTTGGATACTTCATAAGCAGCAGAAGTTCCCAGCAACCTTTTAATAAGTTCTACTGAAGAGATGAAAGCTAGAAACCTGTTGCAAGCATATGGCAGGGATGCCCAAGTGGGGGCCTTGTCAGGTCAGGATCAGGTGATGGAATCCAGAAAGGGGAGCTCACAAGTCTCTGGATATCTTCGCTGCAGGAAATGAGTCTATGAAATGTCTGCTGTAGCTCCTCCTTTTGTATCATAAGGTGAAAACTTACTGATATCCTCTTGATATCTGAAAAAAAACCCTCACAACAACCCATTGACTGGATGTTTACATGTGTGTCTTTGTATATAGGCATTTATATTTCACTTAGTATAATAAAGATGTTGGGCTCTTTTTATTACCGGCTGCGGATATTTGAAGTATTCAAAGTATTCACTGCACTGCTGTTTTTAGAGTAATGCTCATTGTTTACATGTAAATTACTGATAAGGCCAAGGATCTTATTCTCATTGCTTGCTGAGAAATGTGAAAAATGTGGATCTGTTAGAATTATTAGCATTATCTGGTGAGAAAATAAAAAGCAAACAAAAATCTGCTCCCATCCTCCCCATCTCATACAAGAAATGGACCTGGTATGCTGTGATATGTTTTGCCAGCCTGTGGTCAGAGGATTGAAGGGGTGAATGCTATTTCCATACTGTTGATCCTTGATCCAGACTGCAATCGCTCTCATTTTTGTTATTTGTGGGAAAAGTTGATGTAATAAGATCAACTGAAGCAGAGGTTTAATCTTGATAATATTGGCCTGTGCAAGTAGCTTAACTCCCCAAGTGGGACAGAGCTGAAGCAGAATAAATCCTGCATGCTGCCTAATGTACAGAATAGAGAAGGGATATTTAAAGAGGATCTGCCCCTGAATACCCGATGTTTTTCCTCCAGAGGAGAGAGGAGAGCTGCAGCAGGTGTGTTAGAAATGCTCAGCCTGGATTGCTTTGCCCCTTTAAGAAGAAAATCCAGTTCTGAAGGAGTCATAGCTAGGGTGCGTAGTAGAAAGGTTGGAGTTTTGCTGTTGTCTTCTTTGTTTTTATGCCCAAAGACTGTACCAAATAAATCAGAAATGTCTGCTGCACTCATAACCTTCTGGATGGAGACCCATGCTCAGTGTGGGCTGCAGACAGGAATGCTCATGGTGGGGTTGCTGAGAATCAAAAGCATGATTTGTAATTGGGATGGGACCATTTCAGATTAAGCACCTGGATATTTTGTATCTCTCACTTGTTGATAATTGCTGTGATTTGTATTTACAGAACTTGTTTTCTTTATTTTGCTTTTTGATTGTTGAACCGCTATCACTCCTTGAACTGTCTTGGTGACTACAGCAGCTTACACAAGAGGCAGAGCACTTCTTTTCAAGGGTGAGATCTTCACATGCCTTTCCTGGAGAGCAGAATTGCAGCCACTTAAGTACCTTAGATTTAGTGACTTGAAACTGTCAGTTATTTGATATTTATTGTGGCAGCGATTATATGACCATAGAAATACCTTCTGTTGTGTATCAGTGGTGAGTTAACATGGCCCAGCATGAACTAGGAGAGCTGCAACTCATGTGGTGCTTTATTTTGCAAAGTGTTTGTGGAGTCGAGTCGGAGTGATACTGTCCTTTGTAATTTCACATTTTATCTGGCTCTAGTTGCTTTCACAAATTCATATTAAACACAACAAGAATCATAGAATGGCCTGGGTTGAAAGGGTCCACAATGCTCATCCAGTTCCAACCCCCTGCTGTGTGCGACCTGCAGGGTCACCAACCACTAGACCGGGCTGCCCAGAGCCACATCCAGCCTGGCCTTGAATGCCCCCAGGGATGGAGCATCCACAGCCTCCTTGGGCAACCTGTTCCAGTGCATCACCACCCTCTGAGTGAAAAACTTTCTCCTAATATCCAACCTAAACCTTCCCAGTCTCAGTTTAAAACCATTCTCCCTTGTCCTATCACTGTCCACCCTTGTAAACAGCTGTTCCCCTTCCTATTTGTACACTCCCTTCAAGTACTGGAAGGCTGTAATGAGGTCTCCCCAGAGTCTTCTCTTCTCCAAGCTAAACAATCCCAATTCCCTCAACTTTTCCTCATAGGAGAGGTGCTGCAGCCTCAGTGGATCATTAGTGATGTTGATACTAATTGTTTCAGAGCTGGCTGGCACTTGATATGCAGCGGCCTATAGCTCTGTCACTATCCTTTTTCTGGTCAGACCAGTCACCCTCAGCTAATTATTGGTGGGTTTGTAAATAATTCAGCAATACCATGCAAGGCTGTAGAGTCCCAGGCACCTAAATTGGGTGCTTTACCTACACCACATCAGTATTAGTGCAGTGCTGTGCTGACAGATTGCTGTTCTGACGGTGGGAAGAGGTCACATGCATTTCCAACACATAATTTGCCCGATGAGAGATTACAGAGGTCAAAAGAAGCAATTGCTTCGTTTTTGCTTTCCCCAGCATATGCTCCTCTTTGAGGACAACTTCCTAAACGATTTTGATGCTCTTAAAGAGAAAAGCATCGAAAATTTCTTGTAAACCCATGTTGAACTGTTTGCCTGTGCCAAAGATGCCGAGTGCGGGGTGGCAGTGGAGCCTGTCTGGTGCTGAGGGCAAAGAGCTCAGAGCAGGGCAGAGGAAAGCCCTGCAAACGAAATGTTAGCGTGGGGTGGTGAAAGAGCTCAATTTTATTTTGTTTTCACACATTAGGTTTTGTTTAGAGCAGACAAGTACCAGGGAGAGCGTTCTGAAAAGGGGCTTTGTATGGGAGCCGGGGCTCTATCCATCAGATTTGTCATTTCAGGAATGCAGCCAGATGTATTGACTTACCAGCAATTGCATTGGTGCCATCTGGCCTGCTTGAGGCTGTATTAAAGATGGAAAAAACGGAGCAGAAAGAAGTGAAATTTGTTCATCATGCCATTACCCTAGCTGCTTGTTTAAAGAGGGGAAAAAATGTAACGTCTTGGCAGGGGGCATGCTTTTTGAAAATAAAATATAAGGTTTTCAGGACCACGAGCTTCAAAACCAAGTGCTGGTGTTTATAAGTTGACTTGAAAGTTGGGCCTCTCTGTTGTCATTTTGTATTTTTTGGAATGGAAAAATGCTCTCAAATCTTACTGTTCTGAGTCAGAGAGCAAAAAACAGCCCAAGCCCCTGCCTGGACCACTGTGGCATTTATATTTGCTTGCTCTCAGCTATCCACGGTAGTAATTTTGCTGTCTGAATGCTGGGCCCCTCCCAGGAGCTGGGGTTTGGATGTGTTGAGCTCTCTGTTGCCACACTCTGCCTTTGTAACCTTTGAATCATTTCTTTCAACCTTTCTAACCTTTTTGAATCTTTCTTCCAATGTTTATCTTCTATGCATTCTAAACAGAAAACTCATTCCTAGTTGCTAGTAGAATCAAGTCACTTATTTTATACTTACACTCATAAATGCTCTTATTTTAACAAATACAAGATTTTAGGCATTTCCATACTCTTCATCTAGCAAGGTGCTGTTCTTAATGTTAGTTTGAAGACAGCTGATGTTGTTTATTCACATTCTTAATTTTGATAAGAACCAAGCCCTTTCAGTCTAGCAGTATACAGCACTTCCCAGCATTTTAGAAGTTTGTCTTTTATGCCTATGTTCATACCCAGTTCTACAGTCAGTCTTTTTAAGCCAAAAGCTGGGGCTGTTGCCTTTCTGGGCAGGGGTTCCATTTGTATCATAAGAGAGCTGTGGGGCTGAGATCTCTCCCACTGAAGATGATGAGGAAAATGGAAGTTGGACCTTCTCTGCAGCCTCTTACAGGAGCAGTTCTTTGGCTTTTTTTTGCATTTATTGAAGGTCAGAAGAAAGATTTTATTACTAAAAACAGTTTAGTGCTAAATGAGGTTATTATATAAAGATCTTCAGTACTTTCATAGATGCACAAGTTAATTTACTGTCATAATAAGTTGTTTACAGTTACTTCCAAAAATGGAACAATGGAAGTTTCCTTTTTTTCTATTTTTATTTTTTATTTTTTGAATTTCTGCTCTATTCTTTTTACTTCTTTTGGTTTTGTAATTTAAGATAGAAAACCCCTGAGGGCAGGGAAGTGGAACTCAATAAAAAGCTGAACTACTTGTGGGTGAAGTCAGTGTTTTAGCCCTCCCAAGCACATATTTTAGAGGAACACACAATAGTTTTAGGATTCTGACAACCATGAAACCTCCTTTCTAGCACTGCCTGGGTCTTCTCTGTGTGTTTTTCATTTTTCCAATGAGATGAGAAATGCTGGCACCAATATTGGAAAAGTCAACAGTGACCAAATACAGTTAAAGGAAGATGTAATGTTCTTACTCATAGCAAGTCATCAAGCTATAGGTGGAAAAAAAAAAAATACCCAGTTCAACCCTCATTAGAGAAGAAAGACTCCAAGCTGTGCCTAGCTGGGATGGTTCTGGGAAACATCCCTTCTGTCTGAGCCATCTCATGTGATATGCTTTATATCCTGCATTTGGGGGGGGGGATGCTTATCATGTGCTTATCATAACTCCCAACATCAGGATGGAAAGACACACTCTTGCTTTCAAAGTTGGGATTGGCCTGAGCAGCTGCTGCTTCAATGCACGTGCCATTGTCATTGCCTTGGGTCTGCTGAAGAGCACCAGGAGGTTCATGGAATCAATGGCTTGGGTTGGAAGGGACCTTGAGGATCATCATGGGGTTGTGTAGCTACTCAGCTTTTAGCTATTGGAAATATTCAGGAAATTCAAGTGGTGTTCCCCCCCCAAATAAAAATGGTATCTCCCTTCAAAGGATTAATTAAAAGACCTAATCTCTGTGGCTTTTGTTTTGTAAATTCTGAATGCTGACATTATTATCGTTAACAGTAATCTCATGATTAGCAGGAAAACGAGGCAGCTCAAACTTATGGCACATGGGAGAAAATGCTCTCTGGGCCAGGAACCTCACACTGAGCACAACAGTAAGGGTACAAAATATTCTGGGAAAGGAGAAACGTTGCCATTTCTCTGCAGGGGATCTCTGCCCATGCAGAAGTTGCCACCAGATATTGGCATTTCTGCCAGGAACAGAAACTTTTCCAAATCCCTGTGGTTACATTTTAAGGGAAAGAAGGCAATCCACGGGCCTCAAAGAGGAAATGAAGCGACAAGAGGAGTTGTTGGATTTACAAGAATAGGTTGCACAACTGGTTTGAGGAAAAATGATTTTCTACCCTGCGTTTCTCACTCTTATTCTGGTACAGCAGGAAGTAGTCCAGCTGGCGTGAAGTTGGGAAGATCTTTAGAAGTGCTGTTTTCCTTTTTAATCTGTGAGACTGCACAAGTACGATGTGCATCTAAGCACATGCACAGCATGTGTGTATTTATCAGTTTGAGGTGCAGGTTATGTGTATGACTGGCATTCCAGTGTTAAAGCTTATTGTGTAAGAGAAGTTACTCACTGTTTCACCCAGTAATGTCAATGCATGTAACAGGACTCCATGAGAAGAATAAACAAATTAAGAAACAATTCTAAATAAAAGCGAGTAATTAAGTATATTAACTGGAAAATGTAAAGTGATGTCTTCCTTTTTTGTATCGCTCATTAGCGTGAGTGTTAATAGTGTGTTACATGCAGGAATGTTAAGCCTGCACATAACTTTCAAGAGTTTTTATTTGTTTCTTAGGCAATACAGTATTTACAAAGAAAAGCAAAGCCAGGGGGAAGGCAAGAGAGGTTTTTCTTGTTGTCTAGAGTGATTTCTTTGCTTTCCATTTTACTGCACTTCTAGCACCCGCTAACAGCACATGACATTTGCTGGTGCTCTGAAGGCACAGGTACCGTTTCATTTTGTGAGTTAGATGGCACTTTAATAGTGGCTGGGAAAAATGTCTTTGTACACCAGGAAATTTGAGAGAAGACCATGTGGGGAAAAACTCCTTTGAGAAGTTTCTAACAACCTGTGGCAGCGCAGCACTTGTATGTTAATAGTTGAGCCAACAGCTCTGTAGCAGCCAGGGACAACTGTGAAATCAGATGTTTTCTCCAAGAATCTGAGAACAGCATTGTGTCAGTCTGTTTTATATTAACACAAGCAGGTTAGTGGCAGTGACATAGGTAGTGACATAAGGTGTACTTATGATAAAGAATGGACTGCCAAAGGGGAGAACCGTGCAAAGGACAACTTTCATCTGTTCTTTCTGGTGATGCATGACCTACTCTCACTCCACACACCTTTTATCATTCTTACATGAAAGAAACATGTTTGAGCCAAGCTCATGTGGACTTGATAGCTCTATCTTTGTAGCCTTTTATATAGTACTCCCTAGTGGGCTGGTAATAATGTGTAGTCATCCACCCTTAGGGCATTGCTAGGTCAAATCAGACGAAATATGCTGCTTTCCGAAACTTCAGGAATTTTGTATAGCTGACAGGAGAAATGAAAGCAAATATACATCCAGGCAAAGTAGCTGAAGGTAATGAGCAATTGCAGTGGCAATCTGCGGGGTAGTCTGAATGGATTGAATGCCTCTTTCAGGTAGGGTTTCCACCAGGTCTTGTTGACAGCTGCCACTTTATGTTCTTGTTGTTGCCTTTCTGCATGCAGAGTCCTGCTGCCTGTGAAGGTAAGTACAGTCAGATACTTTAAAATGTGGCATCTAAGAAGAGTAGACAGAACTTTGCTTGTTTTATTCTAGAACTCTAAAGTTGAATAGTAGTTTGTGGAAATTACACCATGACTCCAGCTGCACCAGTGCTTCACCCATTCTTGAGTGAATGAATCTGCAGTTCATAGACAACACAAACTATCAGTTTTGTGTACCAGGCTTACAATTAAGAAGTTACAGTCTAACGAGAAATGTATTCTTTCTTTCACTCTGCCAAAAGCAGATCCTGAAAATAGCAGTGGCAGCAGTCCTTGCTGAAGTTCAGATTCCTGTGCTATTAAATGTCATGCTGTGCTTTGATGTTGAAATATATTTTGTTGTTGTCGTTTAATTGAAATTAAATAAAAAATAGTCCCTTTAATTCACCACTTTTTAAAGTGTGGATAAAAATCACTGCCAGCAGTACCTTGAGTGTCAGAAGACCTAGTTGCCCTTATTCTTGCACTGATCTTTATTCAATGATAGCTCCAGAATGTCTGTACTATGCAGAAGACAACCTTAGCTTTGAAATAAAAAAGCAAAGTGATTTGATGATACGTACACAGACCAATGGGGCACGTGTGTGCACATGCAAACAGTGCAGTATCGTATGGAAGCTCTTAATGAAATCCATATGATATGAATAATACTCAAGTTACAAGTGTTACAGCTTATCTACTGTGTGGTAGGTGATAATAACTCTGCAATTCAATCAAAGTAGGAAAGCAATTATAGTAAACATAATATCTGACAGCAATTTTCAGGTTAATGCCTGAGTTCTAATGTGTAGTAGTCTCCAAAACCATCAGGTTATTTTCCAAATCCAATTTCCAGTTGGTGTTCCTGGATTTTAATCATTAGCACCACTTTGCCCACCAGTTCAAATCCCTGTTTCTTCATGTTCTAAGTATGCTGGGTTGTGATACAGATTGAGATAGATATATGTATATGAAGCATAAGCCTGAAGATTGGTACATAGCAGGTCTGTCTGCAGAACTCCACATGTAAGACTTGCTATGTCTTACTGTAGGGGGTCTTAGGGATGTCCAAGTCTGTTGCTGCCTAGCAGATTTACAACAGATATGGCAATGAACTTCACAGGTACAAAGGATATTGTGAAGCCAAATACATTCAGGATTTCAAAAACACTTGGCAGTTCTTTACTTCTCTGGGCATGCCCCCAGAAGTCTCTTAAGTACATTTGGTAGCATTCTGGTGCAGAAGATGCATCAGCTATCAGCTGCCAGGAGGAGAGGGGAATCACTCTCCTCCTCATTTTTCTGTTAGCCAACACCTGTTGATTCAGATTAATTTAGTTTCACTGGACTGAGAGCCTTCAAGGCTTTTCTTCATGGTAAGAGAGCTACTGAAGGCACAAGTTTTGAGTTCAGCCTCTGGCCATTCCTCTTTGACCTTTCCTACTAAAAAGTAGAGCTCACTAGGTAATGGAGAAATTTCATCCCTCGGAAGAGCTATTCTGCAAGTTTCCCTACACTGGTGGCAGACTTACCTCCTCCAAAGGCTGATATGTGGTTGAAGAGAAGAATTGCACCCCTACACCTCTTTACTCTCCTCTCTGTTTCTGTACCATTTGCCTACAGATGGGGAATGATAGTCCTTAATGTTCGTGGAGGATAGGGAATGCTGCTCCTCTCCTCCCCTTAAGTACCCACTGGGACAATCCAGCTTTTCACTACTGCAATCACTGAATCAGGCACTCAGCAACAGAACAGTATCAATGTCATTCGAAAAGACACATTTTTATTATCTTGACATAAAGGCCTTAGTCTATGAAAATTCTTCTTTAACCATGCCAGGAAAATAATTGGAAGCATATTTAGATGTATGTATGTAGAAACTTAGAGGAATTTCATTGGTTTTGTGGTTAGGTAAGGAAAGATGCGGAGAGACGTTTAAAGGAGAGTTTGTACAAGCCATGCATCCACGTTCCTGAAATTTGAGAGAATACATTTGACAATAGCACTCATTTTAAAAACGGAGTGTGTTCCTTAGGATAGCTCTTGCGTGCCTCTGGCTGCCTCGGTAATAGTTTTTGGAGAGAGAATTCCAGTTATGGTTCAGATTTGTTCAGGGAAGGCAGTCTGGACCTTTTTGATGTCGATGCACTTCTATCCACAATCACATGCTCTTTAGGTTGTGTTTCAGTGATTCTTTTCCAAATAGAATCTCTCTCCAAATAGTACAGTCAATGCAAACTTTCCATTCAGATCAAAGCCCGTGGGCTGGCTCTGTGTTATCACCTGACAACATTATCATTGGGAATATTAAGCTGTCAGCAGCAGATCTGAAGGAATCGTTTACCCAATCTGCAGTGAATTACAGAGGATGGGAGTCTATCACACATAAAAGACTTTCCATTTTCTAGGTCTGCATCTAATTCTTTCAATCTGATCTCAGACTGGATTTTCCTCTTGCTTTAAGTCACGATTGAGACACTTTCTAATAGCTTAGTTACAAGATTTGTAAAAATTCAACATATTTGCATACATGTTTATGCCATTTCATCAGCTGTATTTAAGCCTCTAAGAACCAGTTTTATGTCTGGGGAGGGTGGCATCTTTCTTTTTGCTGAAACTATTGCTGCTGCTGTTTTATACGTCTTTCACTTCCATGTTGCATTTCTGATTAATATGTTGTTTGCCTGGCTTTATGCTAATGCACACATCATTTGGGACTGAGTGTGGGTCAGTGTCAAGTGTTACAGGATTAGGATGTGGGAGGCTGCTAACATTAATGCTTAGCTAGTTGGGTTAGAATAAAGCTGTAATTGAACAGTTCAGCTGACCTGGGATTCATCAAGAGATTTGCAAAAGTGCCTTACAGTTGTATGTCAGTGAAAGGAACTTTTACACTACCAAGGCAACGTTACACTGCAGAGCTCTAATTGCAAAGAGGCAGGGTTAAGCTGTTATCTCTTCTTGAATGTACAAGTGAAAAAGTCTTTGCTGCTTTTGGCAACACAGTTTGTTCTGAATGTTTAGAAGATAGGAGGACTGCAAGAAATTATGAAGTATTTTGTCTGGGAAAGTTCACAAAATGGCAGGGAGACAATGGCATTTTGTGAAATCCCACTAAGGAGATGGTATCTGATGAAATGTGAAGGGACTTGGAAGCGATTAAAAAAATTATAAACCTTAGGGCACATTTGAAAAAGATATTTTAAGTGGATGACTAACTCCAGCAAGTTACGATTTTATAGAGACAAAATTTCACATACTTCTCTCTTCCTGCCAGTTTCTGGGCTGGAGAGGTAACACTGGCATAAAGAAACACATCAAAGATAAAACTAATCACTATGCACACATTTAAATAATTATGAGTAGGAGATAAGCAGCGCATAGGCTTTGTGGCTGTCTTCTGTACAGGGATGATGTGATAATACATGGTAAATATCGTCTCCCCAATCTTGATTGGTTGCCCAAAACCGTAATGGACTACTCTGTTGAAAATGTTGATATATGTTCCTAAAAATTGCATTGTTTTCACCTAAACCTGTGTTCCAGCCACTGCACTCTTGGCACGTGTTACTGCAGGGAGAGAAATCTCATTGTGCAATTTCTGTTGGCTGGGCTTTTTTTTGGGGGGGGTGGGGAAGCAAGGGGGAAAAGCAGGAATGAAATGATAGCTTCTGATGACATCATAGCAATGGCTAAGATTAAAACTACTCCCCTGAGGACTGGTGGTGGGATTTTTGCTCTATCAGTTTCATGGACATGTATATTTGTACTGTACTGGCAGAAGGCCAGTTTCTATGATTGTTTTATTGGGTGTCCAGTGTTATTAAGTCTCTCTGTGTTTTTTCCCCTTTCACTTTTTACTTCTGAATTGCATTTCTGTAACCAATTTGCATTACTTTACGTTAAGTTTCACGTGCCATGTGTCAGATAAATTACACACCAGATCTAAAGAATCAAAGCCCTTTGAATTCGTCTCAGTGGCTATGCTATATTTGCTATTAATTCACTTGTGTGCCATCGAGGAATTTCACAAGTTTTCAAATGTTTTCCATGTCTGAAGAGTTACATACAGGATGGATAGATTAAAAGATATATACGTAAAGGGAACACTTAGGGATATCTAGCGATACAATTTATACCCTGCTGTATAACAAAACTCTTAAATGTTGGCTTTTATGTACATTCAGCAATTGCATTACTCTGTTGATTTGTGAAGACAAAAAGTCTCTTCTTTGTCTGTGAAATACATAGCACAGATAAGTCTTGATGTCATCCCAAGAGGACCAGAGGAGTACTGATATATACAAATCATTAATGAATTATTGTTGTAATAATGTCAGATTGCTATATGTTCATCTCCTTGAAATTCATAGTAAGCTTGAGGTTGTAAAAACACGTATCTTAAAGTTTTAAAATACTTTTACTATTATTTTTGTTACAACGTAGCTATGTTGATGTATTCCCAAGGTTCAGTAAAAATAATGGGACCATGTGGACTGCATTGCAGTGGGCCGTATCCCTTTCCCAGAAAGCATGAATTTCTGAAGATTCAGCAATATCACCAAAGCTGACATCTTACTTTTCATCGGTTCACTCAGTTCCTGCATGGGCCACCCGTGAAGATTCCCCAGTGCAGCTTAGCATTTTTTCTGCCTTTTTTTCCTAAACTGCTCCTTATTGAAAGGAGAAGAGACGTATCAAGCGTGATCTCCTTTTTTTTTCTTTTTTTAATGTTTTGTTAATCATGGAGAACAGAGATAGCCCAGAATGACTTAATTCTGATCTTCCATCCAGCTGAAGTCAGCAGAGTAATGATGATGTAAACAGGGTCAGAGTCAGGCTCCCAGTCACGATAAATTTCTGTATGCTGGTGGCAGTATGTTCAGAATGCTTTGAAGTGCTATTTTGTCAGAGTTCACAACAGTTCATTTCAGCTCCAAATAAAATATTATCTGACTTTGCTGGCTTTCCAGAACCAGTCGATGAAACAGTAGAGCTGTTCTAATTCATTTTATGAATCCAGTTTTCTTATACTAGTTTCTTTACTGGAATTCATACAGAGCTTTCTTTAAACACAGCTTTTCACTGAAGAATAACAAAAGAGTGTTTACATAAGACAATAGGGCAGACATCATTTACTGTATGGGGTTGGTTTGAGTTTTTGCAACTAAGACAAAGGGAAATGAACACCTCCATGTGGTATAACCCCTGCAAGAGTGTAACTTTGTTATTTTAAGGCTTGAAATGCTGCATCTTTTAAAGTTTGAGTTATTGAAGAATATATTCTACAACACATACTTTGTTCTGCAGAACGCAAGCACAATAGTTTCCTTATGTTTTTTAATTTAGTATGCATTCAAAGCAAGACAACTTCCACCTTTTCTGACGCAGCTTGCAATGGGCATTTATCCCAGTTCTGAGGCTTAAAGAACTTTCAGCAGCTGTTGATTTTTATCGGTCTAAAAATGTCCGTACTAACACTTAAGCAACTGCTGAACAGAACTACTTGAATGTTTGGTCTTAAATTCTCTATCTTTCCTTCTCATGGTCTGCCTTGTGAAGTTCTGAGCTAAATAGCCCCTTGAGGCTCTTTCAAGGACTGTGAAGCTGTGTGCAGGAGTGGTGAGGACAAGGAATTTCAGGGCTTACGTACAAGGGATAATTCAATGGATTGCAAGTTTTTCACTTTTCTCTTCCAAATTCATGTAGTTTTTAAGTTAAGAGTGTATCCTAAAGTAAATTGATTGAAATACAGAAAATGGTTGCAAGTTATATATCTGATTGCAAAGAATATATTATATTATGAGAGCTGGGAATCATGCAGTCCCATAGGACTGGCCTTGGCAAGACACTACTATGAAGCTACTAGCAGTGTAGTGTATAGCTGTAATTATACAATGTGTACAGTTGTAATTATACAAAGGTAAAGTAGATGGATAGCCAGAGGTTATATAGGAAAGACTCACCAATGCTGAGGCTTACAGTCAAGATAGATGCTCACTAATGCTGAGGCTTACAGTCAAGATAGACGCTCACCAATGTTGAGGCTCACTGCAAAAACTCCACACAGGAGCAACCTCCAGAAAGAGATGCTGCCTTAGTGGTGGTCAGTCCTTAAATGGGATCTAGGAGAGGTGGAGTCAAGCTCCACCCCTTCTGGGAGCACAGCTGAATTACCTTCACCTGTGCTCCCGCAGCTGACCATCACTTGCCTCAGATGGTTAATCAGAGGTTCAGGCTGTGATTAACAGTTTCCCCATACATGTAGCTATGAAGCTACACTGCTATGACTAAGAATTTGTTTTCTAAATTTTTGTTTGTGATAGGATCTTTAAAAAAAAAAAAAAGGAAAAGAAGAAAAAGGAAGAAAAAGAAAGGAAAAAAAGTGAAGGAGAGAAAGAGAAATATGAAGAGAGCTATTATTTGGGAGACAGATAGTTGCATGGCACAGTAGTGAATTGGTTTTGTTCTAGAACAGACTGTCTCTCTTTGTCTTTCAGAGTGAAGTCCATGGAGTTGCTCAGGTGTGATCTTTCTAATACGAGAATGGAGGGATGGGAGTCTCTTCTCTTATGATTAACTGTCTGATCTTTCTTCTGACCTGCAGGTCATTAATTCATTATCCCAAATGCCCTTCTGTGCAGAGGTTATGTGCATTGCTAGTTCAGGGATGTCTTTGTGCATAGCTCAGGAACTAACACCCTGAGCTACAGAGAGCAACCAACATGAGAGTGTTGGTTGCCTTAGTCTGACTCCAGTACCAATTGTGGAAAAGACATTTGAATTAGCAGTGATGTATGCATTTATTTAAGCAGTAGATTACTGTTGTGGAAATTCTTACGATCTTGAGAGTAAATGGGGGCTGGAAGAGTTCATCTAGTCCCAGAGCAGTCAGGTAACAAAAACCATTTCTGACAGAATTTGGACTATTTTTTGAAGCTTGGAATGAGGAAAGATATTTTATATTCTCTCCTGTTCAGTGTGGAATCAAGACCTCAGACTCTATGCTACGTTCTTCATGCTAGGATATGACAGTCCCTATTTGTGCTTCCAGAAAATTTTGAAGGATCTTGCCTATTCACTGAGAAAAGTGGGAATGCATTGACAGACTGGTAACAGATAAGTAATGCAGCCCACAGCTATCCTGCTAACAGAATAACAGCTAAAACATTATTTCAGTTGATAGAGGATAGGTCATGTAGTTTAAAAGGCAATCACTGCCCTTACCCACAGGCAAGAGGTGTCTGTATGTGAATGACAGTAAATTAATAAACCAAGGTAACTATGCAAACAACCCATGTTTTATTGGAGTTTCTCACAATGTACAATTTAAATCTAAAGAAGAAATATTGTGGTGGAAAGGGAAAGTTTTATTGTAAAGGGTGAATAGTGCCATTTAGCTGTTAATAAGTAACTAGGAATATATGAAGTGAAGTGAGAAGTTTTCCAATAGTAACGCTGAGTTTTCTGAGAATGTGGGCAGATTTGGGGAACCAATTTCACAAATCAGCTTTATTTATTAGTAGCAATCTGCAGACTTCTCACATCATCTTACTGCTATGTGAAAGATTCACTCCCAGATGGTCCTTCCCATAACAAGTGAATGCTCAAACTTTGTGTCAGCTGCCTACTGACCAACAAAGGCAAGTTTATTTTTATTGTGAAAGAGATTGAAAGTTTCATTTTGAGAACTTCAAATAAAGTATAAATCAAGACAGTTTAGTGATTAAAATAATAAAAAAAAAACAACAACAAAAAATGAAAGTTTGGCTGAGGCCTCATACTGGTTTTTCCATGTGGAATACCAAACGATTTGATGGGTTTTTTTTTTTATGGGCACAAATGCTATTTTTTCCACTGTCTTCAGAAACAGCCAATTTCAGCTTCCTGTACAATCAGCCTATGTGATAAGGCAATGAGTTTGTCCTTTTTATCCATTAGACTGCATAAACACTGGGATTTTGTTCATCTTTTAAATCCATTATGTGGTACTTCCCAGAGTGGCTGAGCTTTTTATTTGCTTGTGTGTCAACTGCTTGAAGTATGGTACTTTTCGCCAGATAAGTGTTTTTAGCAAAAGCTGAGTTTGGTTTTCTATGTGAGTTCAAGGGCTAAAAACGCTCCTCAATATGCAGACACGCTAAGTTTAATTAAAGACAAGGCTACTACCAGATTAGATCCGTAGACTGTTTGTGTCATCAATGCTTTGCAGAAAACTTTTGACAACCAACTGCTGAAAATAGCAGCAGAAAACCCCCAATGAAAACCAGCAGTAAAATAATCCCCACCACTAATTCACTCAAATGTAAAGAAGGATAGCTGAAGACCCTATCTCAGCTTAAATTAATGCTGGCCTCTTTGTGGAATAATTTCTTTTGATGATCTAAGCAAGCTGTCTTGATGTTTTATGCACGTGTTATATCTATTTAAAGCTACATCAGAGATTTGAGTGTGAAATACTTTTTAAGTTTGAGACAAACCCTGGATAAAGACTTGACAAAGAAGAGAAGATTTCAAAGAGACACAAATACAGTATTTCCATGTGTGACAATGAGGACTTTAAAAACTTGAAAAGAGAGGAAAAAGAGAAAGGAGGTGCCACAATAGAGAAATACTTCATCAGGAGTTACTGCAGATACTATTAGATCCAGGAGTGCCGCCCTTCATATTTCTCAAAGCTTATCTGACCAATAGTTATGAAAATAAAAGTTTGAGGATGTGCTCCCATCTTGATATTCTGTCAGACTGAATGTAGATTCAGTTGCTTAAAGTGGATGTATTCTGCCTTTTGAGATACTTTAGAGTATTCTAGCTTTGAGTTGTTAAAGATCTTTGTCTCCCAAATGTCTTATGTCTTATTTACACATTCTATGCAGGTGTCTCAGATGCTCTGAAACATCTTAAATAGCACAGGGTGCTTACATTTAGGCAACTGAATTCTGTGCTAAGTTATGGACTGAGCTTCTATATTAGGGTAAAGGCTAAAGCTTTAGCAAGAAATTTTGATAATGCTGGGAGACTTGGGTCTCTGACACTAAAATAAATTGCTTGGCATCAGAGAGACCAAGCGAAAGAGATAAAATGCCATGTTGCTCCAAACCAAGTTTTTACCTCTGACAGTTTTCATACAGGAAAAGAAAATAACAAAGAAATGAAGAAAAGTGACGTCTTAATGTCATGATTAAAATCAAGATTCTGGATGCTAAGGGTATAAAAGTGTCTGTGTGATTCAGTAAGTCACAGACATCCAAGAGGATGCCTGCAGATCCCAGGGCAGGCAGCTTTGAGCTGTCCCTAAAGGAACTTACAGAAAGACAGAAAGCACTGTAGTACTGCTCTGCTATTGAGTTTTAATACCCTTAATGAGACACTTAATAAGCCTTCATTAAGCATTTCATTAAGTACTGTCGCAGTACATGCCATGGACCTAAGGAGATCTAAATTAATATTTTCTTTTCATGCGTTATTGTTTTGTAGGGAGACTCCTCCTTGAGTGAGAAATACATTAAGATCTCTCTACTTTGCTCTACTGCCTTATGTAGGAGATCCAGAAAACACTGTAAAGATGATGGGATTTAGATGGTTCAGCTCCTCAAGTGGATCCTAACACAGATGTTTCTGATAATTTATCTCTCAAAGCATAAGGTATTTCACATGATTGTACTTTCCAGTCATCAGTAGCTGCTGGAAATCTGCGTTTGAGTTTCCAAAATAAGAAGCTGCTGTGCACTCTATACCATGATGCAAACTCTTCATATTTATTCGTACCATCAGCACCTGAATCATGCATTTGCCACAAATTGTTAGTTTTTCCATTAGTTTCCATTTTTTAAATTTCTTTTTTTTTCAATGTGCTGTTATGGAAACTTAATCACCTGTCCATTACTTGGACAAAACAAATACAAGTATTGAAACCAATGAAAGGGACCCTACCCTAGGCCAGTGCTTTGCTACTTTGAACGCTATCCATGTTTAGCCATCCTCTGTATAGATTAGAATCTCATAAGATTCTCCTGAGACTTTGATTCTTGTTTTTAAAAATAATTACCTGGACTGCCTGACTTTGTGCTTGGCTATCAAGCTTACTGAGGTTAGGAAGACTGAGGATAAATTAATCTGTTCTCCTGCTGTTGATTATGTCGGGATGGACTAAGTCTGTGAAATGCATATACCCGTGATGCCAAAGCAAATATTCTCATTCCCTTGAACTCATTAGAAAAGTTTATTTTAGATGTGATAGAATAAGAGCTATTACTCCAGCGTGTAATAGATACATAGATTAGAATGGATCAAATTCATGTATAAAGCAGGTCAGTATCTATTGGATAGATAGTAGATATCAGTATCTACTTCCTTTTTAGAAGGTCAGAAATGGCTTAATTGATGAATACGTTTGTAAATACAATTTTTTTTCATTATTTCATCGCTTATAGGTAGATACATATTTTTTTTCAATCCTTTTGAGTTTCTACCATGAATGGAAATAAGGTAAATCCATTAACTGGCTCATATTTCCTGCTGAAAGAGGAACGACAGCAATAATTCAGTGTAAGCAGTATATAGGAGCATGAACACCATGCAGAAATTCATGAAACTTTATTGAGCTTAAGGTTAAACATGAGAAGCACGTCAGTATCTGAGGATATATCTGGTGCATTTGTGTTTCTTTCCAAACTGTAAGTCTGATACCCCACTGTGTTAACAGCGCGAGTTGCCATTCAGTCTCAACTGAACTGCCAGAGCAGATAATAACAGCAGGAAATTCTTGAAAGAAAATTTCAAGATGATAGCTGCAACTGGACTTCTTTTAACTGATTACAGTTATCATTATGCTGCTAAACATACTTACAGGAAAACTAGAATGTGCTCGATTATTTTATTCAAAATAGCAGTGAAAAAAACCATCTTATCTCACTTTGCTACCATGCCATCTCCAATATGTTCACTCCTGAACTCATTCTGTTTATAGCTTGCAAGGGACAGGGTTTATTTGAACTGGTTATGTTTTGAGTTCATGTGGGTTTCTGCCTTCGACTGCAGAATGTACTCCACAAGTTCTCGTGTCACTCTGCCTAGCTATTCTTTTTGTTGCCGTGCCAGGGTTTATCACCACTCACTTCTGGATAGTGTTAATGATGCAGTCACTTCCTGTCTGCCAAACAATCCTAACATTCACCAGACTTTCCTGTGCTTTACGGAGCAAATCAAGTATCATTACCTGAAATGGTAAAAAAAAAAAATTTATAAAAAATCTTGTTTATGGAAGAGTTTTTGATAGATGTCGAACACTATTTTAAGAGATTAATGTGAGGAAAAGAAGTCATTTTGGATATCTTAGCTGTATTTCAGCTGAGTGACAACATTCAATTTTGCTTTTTAAATTTCTGGTGGAGTGAGCTCCTCATTCTCATCTTTTACTGCAACAAACTGTATTTCAAAGGGAAATGAAAACTTTGAGGAAGTTAACAAATTGAGGGAGGCTGATTTAGCAGAGGGGTTGGACTTGATGATCTCCAGAGGTCCCTTCCAAACCCTACGGATCTGTGATTCTATGAGGAAGGGGTGAAATAGGTGCTGTGGCACTGCTCAGTGCTGTGTCAGCAAATATTGTGGTATGGCTGACGTGGACAATTCTCATACAACCACAATTTCCAAGTAATCTCTTTTCCTTCATAGTACATAAAATATATTTTATTAAGGGTACCACGTGGGAAGAAGGAGGAACTGTAAAACCTTACTGGGAAGGAAAGCTGAGGAAGAATGAAGAAATGTATTTGCATGAATCCAGTAAGAATAAGTTATTTTAGAGAATCCTGAGAAACATAAATAGGTGTAGAACTTGTGTTGAGGGCTAACAGGTTTACCACTACAAATTTCTCAGTAGAGAAAGATAGTGAGAAGATAATGTTTACTTATGGAAGAATACCACTGTGGTTCACCCTAAACTGGTAAGAGCAACTCTTAGAATATAATGTATTCTTATTTACTTAAACTTGACTCTCTGTGAGAAAATAGATCCTGTTCTCCACAGTTGAAGGGGGAGGGGTAGAACAGAGCTTCCTGACCTTCTGTGACACTGAATCAATCTGGCTCTGTCCCCTAGAATTCTTTTCTCAAAATCCGATGGAGTATGGATGCCTGAACATATCTATCGGATAAACTGACCTTGTTAGAGAGACACCTCCATCACATGGAGAGCAGCAGAGGCCAAAATCTTAAGTGGGAGGCAGATTTTTTTTTTTTCTGAGGATGTACTGAAGTGAAATGTAGCTCCATAGTGGTGCTCAAATGAAGTGTTTTTAGAGCTTGTTCTTTCTTCTACGCTTGGATCAAAGGAAGCTTTCTGAAGGAAGTTTTCCACATTCCTTATGAAAATGTTCTCTCTGACCAAATCTGTCTCTTATCTACTTGTCCAGATCTACAAAACCCATTCTTTAAAAAGTCCTTCCTTCATACTATCAGCTGTAATTGCGTTTGATTACATGAGAAGAAAGAAAGGTTTTTCCCTGCTTCTGGAATTCATAGCAGCTCCTGTGTAATCGTAAAGTGGACAGAGAAGTGACAGATCATTCAGAGCTCACAAACGGTGGGACTCCATCAGCAAGTAGGAGCGTAGGAAGCAACAGCTGGCAAAAGGTGTCCTGAATGAGGGAGACAAAACAGAACAAAGAGAAGGGTGGGGGGGGGAAGAAAAGGTTTCCTTTGCTTCTCTGAACCTCCAGCATTCCTATTTTGTCACCTCACTGGCAGTCTTTACCTCCACAAGCAGCAGAGTCCAGCTCGGGAGGTCTTGCTTTGGCACCAAATCTGAACTAACACTGCGTGCGTCTTTTAGGCAACCCAGGGGAGAGAGGCTGCTATGAACTCCTCTGATCTCCAGCCAGAAAGGGGAGGACTCTTGACTCTGTCGACTCAGGAACCAGGATTTTCAAAGGAAATTAAGAAATGTCTCCACATCAAGTTAATTCCTACAGTGAAATGTCTGGGAAATGGAAATTCAGCATTCACTCAACTTTTCTTCAGCTCCTGTGGAAAAACTCGCAGCTTCAAAGACTGGGAAGAGCTAAATTTAATGTTCTTCACCACACAGTAGCATCTGGGGCGGTGTGATTTACAACCAATTGTCAGTTTTTACATTTGTGTTTCCTTTTTTTTGACGAGTTAAATGGGAGTTTAACTTGTTTAACAGCTGTTGCTTGGTAAACCCACTGACTTCATTGAAACATTCAAGGGTCTAAAACCCAGTAAAATGTTCTCACATAATCGCAGATGTTTATTTTTAAGAGATTTTGTATAAAATCAACGATCAGGGCAACTGTGGTGACTAAGTTGCAACTTCAAGGTAACATTTCAGTAGTCGGACCTTAAATGTAGTAAGTTTCAACTATTCTGTCATTTGTCTTCTCAACAGAACTATTCCAATAGGGAGTTTTTATGGAGAAGAGCTGTAAGCAAAAAACAAATACATAATATTGACATGCCCTTTAGTTCTTTCTGAGCTTTGGCTAGACAGTCAGTGTTGTTTGCTACTGTGTGAACACAAATGCATACAGTTATCTACATGAGAATGGCCCGGTAAGGATGAACTCATTTCCTAGCAGGTCCTTTTATAGCCTATGTAACGCAACATCTACACCATAGAAGTAGGAAAAGTTAACAGAAACACAGAGGTGGCACTAACAAGATTGGAGCAGATTGAATCTATAATGTATTTATCTCAAGCAATGTCTTCTTTCCTCCTATGGGCATGTGCTTTGTGTGGCAAAAAAGTGATCTTTCTACAGACTTATCTTTTGTGATGCTTGGAAGAACCAAGCATCTATTTAGTAGGGATGAGTAGTATAACCTTTATTAGGTGCATGTCTCACTACCTAGTAGGCTCAAGGGGGCTACAATTGAATAATGGAGTTAAATATGTTCTCAGAATTATTGTAATCGGTTAGGTGAAACTCACATTCTTGCTGAAAATGTTGTTTGAATGAATCACAAGGTAGCAGCACATTTCCTGCTCATGATAGATACGTTTTCTTAGCTGAGTCCTTTATTCATACCGAAGGCGTGTGTTGGCAGAGTTTGGCAAAGTTTAGAGGAAGTCCATAAAAAATACATAAGACATTCTTACCTGAAAACATCAGAGGGACTTCTCCCTTCCCATGTTTGTGCCTGTGCATGACCTGGAACGCAGAGATGTGTGCTTTGAACTTAACTTGCAGTGCTTAATCACACAGAACATTTTGGAACAAACTGTTGCAAGTCGTTACTCAAGGGTGATGGATGTCACCTTGCAAAGAAAATACCAAAAATCCCTTCAAGTATTTTGTTCCCAGGTGTCCTGGCAGGATGTTAAATGGTAACACCTGTGTGACTCAACGCCATGCAGTACCGGGGTTTCTGAGAAGCTGGATTTTTATCTGAGGGGTTATCTCTTATTTCTTCTTCTTCTTCTTCAAATATTTAAGGTGCAAAAAGAGGAAACATAGTTTAGTAGTCAATTGCTGGCTACTGACTCAAGTCATGACAATTTTTAGGATATTCAATGTGGTAATCACAGTCTCAGCCCTTTATTTTTTTTTACAGGTATCATTACATCCACATAGGACTTGCAGTTCTGAAAAGCCCATGCCACAGACATAACCTTGTGGCATTTTAAGAGCTTTTATTGCTTTGTAAACTGTTACTGAATGTTTTTAAGGAATGATTTTTTGTCGATGAATTCATTGTTGTTGTTGCTTTTTTTCCCTGGTATTACTTTCAGGAGAATGTGCTTTTACCAAGTATAAGTTCCTGGCTAACTAGAGAAAGCAAGCTGGTGTGTGATGCACAAGAGCCAAGCTGTGGGAAAAACAGAGCAGGTACTCTCAGGAATGCCTGGGACAACTACTGTAGTGAATGAGATTTGAGAGAATCTTGTAAGTGGAGGCTATTGTTTCATGTTAGGAATAATGCTGCCACTCTCTCGGGATAAACTTTGCATTGTAACCCCAAAATGGCAGCTGACCCTTGCTGGATAATGGGCATCTTGATTGCTGAGTCACTAAGAGTTGGGACCAAAAGAACAGCTTAGGCTTGGCATTGCAACAGTAGAATGATGATTTCCTAAAATGCATGGTAGCAAGTTAGCAGCTCAAGCTAACTTAGGGAACTCAAGTTCCCTAAGTTCCTTGGTTTCCTTTCTGGGTAGGCACCAGGTCCTGTGTTGGGAAAAGTGAAGGATCAAGTCCTCTCAGCCAACAGAAGAATCTGAAACAGGCTCTTTGTTGAGTCTGCTGTGTCATTGCACAATGGTAGGTGTTTCTTCTGCCTTGTTAGGAAATGGAGTGATGAGCTGTGCTATAGAAGGAACCCTCACTGGGGCAATAGATGGGTGCTCATCCAATTTTGAATTCCATGAAGCTGATACAGGAGAGAGAAGTCCATGTTTGTTGTGCTTAGTTTTGGATTTCTGCCACCTCTATGCCTGGGAGCTGATGCACAAATAGCTGTATGGGTTTATTGCTAGGAACCATGGTTCCTGCCTTCCTGGATGTGTCCAGACAGTCACAGCTCCTCTGGTTTTGCCCAGAGCCCTGGGGACTGAAGGCAGATCTGGACCAGAAACAAGACAGGTGTCTCAGCCCCAGCCATACATATTCTCAGCTAGGTTATGACAGGTCCATCTGTCCCCACGGCATGACAAACCTGCTCTTTGTCATTTTTTGCTGTGCACAGACTGTAGTTCTCCTTGGGTTTTGGATACCTGTGGAGTTCAGCATTGTTATCAGGAATGGAACTCGACCTGTTGGAGCCACTTTGGGGAACAACTTTCCCAAAGACAAACGTTAAATAAGTGACTGGAAAAAAAAGGCACCCAGAAGTCTTCACATTCTGCTCCAACCTTAACATGGCTTTCCCGTGTATTATTTTTTCTCCTTCGTTCAGTTAAAAACAAAAAATCTGTCCCAATCTTAGCAAAAACCACACCTTTTGCATTGGCATTTGTGGTGTCAGATTGTCAGCAGGCAAGCTTTGGAGCTGTTTGGAATTTTATAGGAAAGATGCCTGAGTAAGGGACCAAATAATGTACTGTGAACTTGGATAAAACAAGAAGAAAAGTAATGCCCAACCTCCTCTCCTCCTGGAAGGTCTGTTATATAATTCATGGTCTCTCTAGGATTTCTTGCAAAAACAGGATGTAGTAAAACCCTTTAAGATATACAAAACTGCTTTTTTTTTGTGTGCTGAAAATATGACAAAACTGAGTTTATATACACCATGGTGAATGTCATAGAAAAAAAAAGACATTAAATGCCTGAGTCCCTTTAGGGAGAATATGACAGACTCAAGACAGATGCATGTGAATAAATCTTCTTCTAATGAATGACACTTAGCTCTGCTGGGCTGTATCAAAAATATTGCCATGGTGTCTGTGCAGCTTCAGCAGCAGGAAGCTGAATTGCCAAAGAGGTAATATCCTGAGTCTGATCATTGTATCATAATCAAACAGACTCTAAGCAAGAAGAATAGAGTGTCTCACAAGCCATATTGGATTAAACAAGCTTGCTAACTATCCGTAATTTCTGTGGGCTCCAATAACTCTCTTAAAGGGCTAGACAGAGGCAGGATCAGAGAGTGCATCATTTCAGATGATTGCCATCTCCCTGAACATTGCCCTTTTTGTAATATAGTGATGAATGCATCACTATAGTTAATATTCTATTATAGACCTCATTTTCCCAGGGTCTATAACTCACCCATAATAATTTGCTGAAGGTTGAAACTTGGCAGGCAGGGCTGCAGACCAGGAATTAATTTTGGTAACACTATAATAAGTGCTCTTTAATTAATGTTAAATGAAAATGGAATTCCTAAGAAATTACACACAGCAGTCATGCGACATGCTGAATGAATTCATCATGATTAATGTTACTAAAATGAATATCAGAAGTGATAAGTGGGATTTGCCTTTTATTAAAAAGCGTTGCCAGCATCCTTTTATTGATATTTGGCACAAAATTGCTTTTAAAGGGGCAGCATGAGGAAGTAACTACCTGATTAAGAAAAAAACAGAAAGTAAGCAGGTTGGTCTTGTGTTTCTATGTATGTAAGTACATCTAAACCTGTGAGCCCTGGTGACTTGTGCAGTCTGGAATCAGTCAGGGCAGCCACCTAGGACCTGAGCTACAGCTGCTGATAGTTCTCCTTCACATAGGGGAACTGGACCAAAGCCTTTCAGCAGTCCTTTCCAGCATATCGACAATTGCATGACAGTAAAATTTAGGGTCTGTGTTATGTAGAGTTTTGCGCGCTGGTATGTGTGTAAATGTTAGAGCAATGGAGGGACTGGATCTCTTTCAAGGCCTTGTCCTCCTATTGAAGGCTGGGGAAGAAAAAGCAGGAAGGAAAAACCCAAAGATACTAGTCCAAGAAAGTCAGAGATTTGGTAACAGATGGGAAACAGAAGTCAAAGCTGTTTATTTGTGTTATTTCCTAAGTTGTTTTTGAATGTTCCGTCCACGTTCTTTGCCTAATAACACCTTAAGCTGTTACAACTGAAAATCTGTCTAAAATTCAGAGACCTTTCATAGAGTCACAGAATCGTGAAGGTTGGAAAAGACCACTGAGATTCCCTAGTCCAACCATTAACCCATCACCACCACGACCCATAAAACACATCACTCAGTGCCACAAATTTCAAAGTTTTAAATTACTCTTCACTGCTCAGAGATAAATTTTATTTATTCATTCCGGTGTTCATTTCATTAATCTTAGGCAATGTTACTAAAGTATAAGAAAATAGGTATGGAATGCCTTTATGAAAATGTATTGATGAACACTGGGTGGATCCCAAATTATCTGATGAATGCTGCTAGGTTTTCTGTGCAGGAATGCTGGTGGACTGCCTGAGCTGACAGATTTCCACTTGCCAAGGGTTTAGTGAAACTCGGTTATGTAGACTACACTGAAGCAGAGGGAAGAGACCACCTGGGAAACAGCAAAGTTCATTGGTAGGGGAAGTGGGAAGAAATCCTTCTCACGCTAATGATGTTATGAACATCTACAAAGAATCATTAGTCCTGGAGCAGTAGATATTTGACTACCTCATGCAAGTTGTCCTTGTGAGCCAGGCCACATGAGAGAGGTAACCTGCTCTATCATATGGCTCTGCCAGTGTTTCACAGTCTACCAGGGTCCCTTTGTACAGAGAGGCCTTAAATCAACCAACTGCATGAAGCAGCATGGCAGGTACAACTTGCTAACAAGATGTTCCGAAAAAACACCCAAGCCTTTAAGAAGACCTTATCATGCAGTTCACAAAGTGAAATATTTTGATTTTGGTTGGATTTACACCGAAAGAAAGAATCCAGTTATCTGAATTTAAAAAAAAATAAATGGAAAAGAAAATAGATATAATCTGAATTTCAAGAGGGGAAAAAGAACATTAATTTTGCAGTTATACATGTTTTCCAGAAAATTATTGATCAGCCACAGTTCTGTTGCTCAGATAAATGGGGAAGCTTGTTCCTAAATAGACTCTTTCCTTAGGAAATAATAAATGATCATACTACTTTGTTGGTCAGGCTGTTAGATGAATTGCTTGCTTACATGGTGTTGATGGCACACTACAGCCAGTCCCTGTTTCTGCTTGACTGCCACAACATTTCCAATTGTTTGCATTTGTTTCAGTGCCTTTTTTCAGCTGCTCTGTAGAACTCTCCCTTTCTTTATCTTTAAAAGTTTTGGTTTTGTTTTGTTTATATGATGTGCAAGAATGCTGGATGATTACCCTTACTAATACATTCTGCTCTGTCTCCTGTGATGTTAATGTTATAACTCCAAATGTCCCAGATCTGGCAAGAGGACATACATACAGCTAAACACAGACACACTGGTGCCAAAGAAAACAAAACAAGTGATAGTCTCCAACCATCTCTCTTTGAGTGTACATTGTGTATTTTCCTGTAAGGGTAATCAAATATAGTGATAAATGAAGAACAAGATACGTACTTCTCTGTGACAGTTGTAGGCATGCCAGAGTCTGGACAAATTCTGGTATTTGTAGAGGATCTTTTTCTAAACGAGAGGATCCAAAGTCCAGAAAGATTTGAGAGGAACCAAATCACATCGCCAATACTGCTGTGCAAAGGAAAGAAAGCACACTGGAAAAAATGAAGGAAATTAAACTTCTTTTGACAAGTTCCGCTGACATACAGCATCACCAACTGCACAAAACAATACAGTTAGCTGGAATTCTCTGCTTTATAAATCAAATTCTCTGCTTTATAAATCAAGATATCTCTACTTGAGATCTTCCATATTTCACCCAGCCTGGGGGAAGGGTGGATCTGTGTCTTTCTTTCCAACTTGCATTCAGCTTAATTGCCTTAAATTTTCTGTTCTGGTAATCTCCTTCCTTTCTCCTTGCTTGTTCCCTTGTGCTAGGGGGTCAATGTTTGAGCTATGCTGTAGCAGGCAGTGGGAAGGAGATCAATACTGCGATTTGTAGAGCATGAGAATTCTTCTCCTTTGCTCTGTAAGTCAGCTTATACCAGTTGGCTGCCTAACATTGTGGTCTGGCCTTGATTTCTTTCCTCCCACTTCCTGATGGGAGAATTTTTAGAGTTGTTATTTGTCAGAGAGTGAAGCAGCAGTAAAATACTGGCCAAGATCAGGCGGTGGTGACACAGATGTTGACTAAGAGATGACAGTATAGTGCAGCATGGCTCCTTATGGACAGCAACATATCTCTGTATCAGAAAGAAATGTTGTGGATAACACTGCCCTTATTTTATTTTCTGAAATGATTCCAAGACACCAAACTTCAATATTTTCCTAATTAGTGCTACTACTTTATGTCTTCCAAGATGATTTCCTGAGGTAAATAGCATTTTTCTTAAGTATTTTGGAATTATTCTGCTACCATAGTCAACTGTGTATTAATAGACCAGGAGCAATCAAAGAAGACCAGACATCAACAGATGGCTTTCAGGTCCCACATGCACACCTCTGTCCAACAATCTGTTTGCAGTTCAAGTTTATTTTTCTAGTGATCATTTATTTGGACAGAGATAAGTGCTGTTTTTTGTTTTTTGTTTTTTCCCCAAAGAATGAGTGATATGCTCTACAGGGACAAGGCTGAATAATCTTGGCCATGTAATGCTCGTTTTGTTGTGCATGGAACTGTGCATTCTCTGAATTTAGGGAGGTCTGAACAGATTTAATAGGAAATGCAGAGGTAAAATTTCTCGGTGCAAAGCATTCTATGAAGATGTGTTTCAGGAAACCTGTGTAAATTCCTATGAAAGGTGAAAGAGAGTCAGACCAGAGGCCAGTCCATCACCTGGCTTCCTCTCACTGATGATGACTCAGGCAAGAGCCCTGCAGAGGAGTTTAAATCCACAAAAAACAGATAGGAAAAAGACTGCAAGCACCAGAATTTTATTAGTTTGAAGGAATGAAAAAAAAAAAAAGAGTTCCCTGAATTTTTTGCTGAGTTGTTTGTCTCACATGCTTTCAGCAGCATGTAGTAAAAATTAAAAAAAAAAAAAAAAAAAAAAAAAAGATCAAAGTAATGAGAAAAAAAAAGGATTCTACATTGAACTACATTGAAATAGCGACAGTGTCAGCAATCCAGCCTGCTTTGCACACCACTGGGATTAGTGGGAAATGCCATGGCAATTTCTTTCTGGAAAATCCAGACGCATTTAATTTCAAATATCTTCCATCAGACCAACACATTTTTGTATCTAAATTTGTACGGTCTGGAAATGGAAGTGAAAGAGCATACGCTATGAATGAATTAAGGAAAAGTAAATAAAGACTAGTATCCCGATTTAGCTTAAAAAAATAAGCTTATACCAGACCTCACTTGTTTACTCTCTCTCTCTCTGTTTTGAAAGCATCCTGCACGTTCAGAGAATTGAAGTCTAATAAAAATAACCTCAATACCTTGTGAGTACTTAAGCTCACTCCACTTTCAGAGTTTGCAAGAAACATGGTAGAAAATGGCAGGCTTCTTGTCCCAGCGCCGTGCACTGAAAGTTAGTTTATTGCTTTGTTGCTGGTTTCTGTGTGCAGGAGATTTGAGACAAAAGCAGACCACAAGACGTCTTCAAGTCCTTTGCAATGCGCAAGAAAAGGTGTGTTACACAATAAAAATGTTTTGCTGTTCAATGGAATGGCTCAGGGGTACAAACCTTACCAAGGGTGGAGTTAACAAAAAGCAAGACTGGAAAAGATGGGGCTGGCCAGTTACCTGAGGGTAACTCTGTCACTAATGAAGAAGCAGGAGGATGTAATCCGATGGCTGAACATGGTTGGAAAAGATCCAACAATTTAAACTCATCAGTATGAAAAATAATTACACATTGACAAGTCTACGTGGCAAAAGAAAAAATAAAAAGAGAGAGAGAGAGATGCAAAGGTCTTATTTAACTCCTCATAGTTTTAACAGTCAGTCCTTTGTTAATTGAAAAGTATTTGTAAGGACTTTCATACTGTGTATGAGAAATGTTAGTGAAGTTTATTTTACTATTATGTAGATGTACAATGGATAAAAGGAGGAAAGAAACACATGATGTTCTCTTGGAAAATCAAACTTCCTAATCTAATACATTTAAAACAAAACAACAAAAATAAAGCAAAACAAAACACACAAAACTTGATTTGAGCAGTTATTTTAACTTAGTTATGCAGGACTGAGGGCAAAGCTTTAAGAAGACGGAGAAAGGGGAAAGGAAGCAACCAGAGTGTAACACGAGTTATTTGGGAACCTATTCCAAATGAGAAAAGGCAGCCATTCATTTGACTGAAAGGCCCAATAGATGAGCTAGGTTATTGCCAGGCCCTTCCTGCAGGTTATAGAAGGTTTCTGTCTTGCTCCATTAAAAGCTGAAGTGAAGAAAAAATAGTGCTTGGTTAATAGTGTTCAGGTATCAGCAAGGAAGGTGTAGGCAAAAGGGACCTCCGTTCTCATATTGCCAGATCTCTGGAACCTTAATTATTATTATTATTTCTTAATAAAGGTGTTGGGAACAATACCTGTTGAAATAATCAGATGCAATGCAAGTCTACTTCAAGGCAAAACTTAGCACATTTCCATTAATCTTATTTCAGTGCCAAAAAGCTCCAAGCTCTGTGTGCACTGTTCAGAGGGTTATCTGATCGTCCTCCTTGCAACATGGCATGCTGCAACTTACAGCAGGCAAATTAAATATAATCATATCAATGCACTGAAATTACACTCCTTTTCCATATGGAGCTCGTGGGCAATAATCATGTTGTTATCCATTTATCTGTTTCCCTCTAGGAGGTTTTCACTCTAACTAGCCAGAACAAATTCGAAGGCTCTGTCATAATTTCAGGAATTGCAGTGCCAGAGGGCTTCTAACACCTCTGGTATTTCTAGCTTTCCTGCCAATGAAGGAGGGGCCTTTAGGGTTGGTTGTTTTTTCTTCTGTTTCTTTCTTTCTTTCTTTCTTAAAATTTTAAATTTAACATTTTCTAGTATTGAGTTCTCAAAGTGAAGAAAAGTAAGGCTGCAGTGTTTAGCTTATGTCTATAGTCACACTAACAAATGTATTTCCTCTAAATGCTGATATTATACAAGGCTGGATGACATCATACTGCTGCTTCCAGTTCATTCTTCCCTTACAAGGGCAATATTGTATGTTTGGTAATTTATCAGAGATACTAAAAATGGCTTGGGAGCAACAATAATCGTGAATAAGGGTGAGTGGGTTTGCTGTTATGACTTGTTTCAGGGGCTTAACTTTTGGAAAAGAGCCTAAAAATATATCATTTTAAAGAAAAAAAAAAAAAGAACCTGGGGCATTTGCTTGGGCCAGACATTAGTTCCATTTAGACCTTAAACCATCCCACACTTAATTGTAGGTCTGCTGCATTAGCTTGTAGGAGTAGTAAAAGCATGTAATTCGATCTAATCAGATCGGCACAGGAACTGGGTACTCTGTGCCAAGCGAGCCCGTGGAACAAAAGGACAAATGTGATTGCAGCAAAGTAGCTTTCCAGCACCATAGAAAATTCCTGCAGGACTAGTTGATCTGTGCAGAAAGAATTGTCAGGACAAAAGTATGTAAGAAAAAAATGCCAGCATCTCAGCAGGTTTTTGTACTAGAGCAGCAGGCACCGCCTCATGGAGCTCTCTGAGCGCACGTGGGCCAGCACCAGTAGGTTTTCCATTTCACTGAAGTCGGTCTATAAGCTGGGTACCCTTGGTGTGTTCAGTAGAGATATGTCTCCTGAGGACAACTCATTCTCTGCTAAACTTGGTGTTACGAGACTTGTTCTCTGTAATTATCAGCCATCCTTGATTGAGTGAGAAGACCTTTGGTCATGAGCACAGCTTAGGTGCCTCATGGGGATCCATTGGGATGTTGACAAATTTTCTGTGCTGTAAAGTCACACCTACATTATTAGAAAGTAACGTTCTCGTTCAAATGATCTGTAGATGTGCCTACAGTGTGAGAGCGGAATTTTGTGCCATTCACGTGAATCATTCCTTGGAAAAGTCATTTCTGGGAAATTATCTTCTACTGAAAGAAGGGCACGTGCTCTTATCAAGTAGTTTTTCTCCAGTCGCTTAAAGATGTAGTGGTGTCTCCATGATAATGTCCTGGAGTGATAAATATTTGCATGAAAATATTCTTGAGGAAATTCTTGGTGTATGTGGAAGTTTTAGCCTCTGTTGGTATTTCTGCTCTCCTTGCTTTCCATAATAACGTTCAGTCCTTGCTGAGATATGAAGTTTTATGTTGTCAGTGAAGATTAGTGACTGTGCCTTATCACGACTTTCAATCACAGCTTTGCTTTGGATATTCTCTATCTATATTGGTTTGTGGAATATCCATAATTGTTTCTTTCCCCCCCTTTTAGTTTAACCATTTAAAGTTTCTGGAAAGAAACATGAATTGAATGGGTAAGAGGAGGGCTTTTCTCCAGCATTTTTTTAGCCAGCTCAGAATTACTGTGATACATTTTGAGCGTTCATGGTGGTAGATGGCTCATGTTTGTTCAGTCAAGCATTTAAATCAAATTTTCAAAGACAAAATTGAGAGATAATAACTATTCTTCCCCATGCAAGTCAAAAAAGGAACAATAATTAGGCAAAACTTTAGTTAAGTAATTCAATTAAAAAAAAAAAAAAGGAAAAAAAAAGCAAAAGAGGTTGTTTGACCTTAACCAGAGAAAGCAGCTAAAAAAGCAAACAAGCATAAGAAATACCTTGAAAAAAATGGAGGTAATTTCCTAATGGAATCTTCCAACCAGAAGTCAGAAAATTTGAGAAGTGCAGCTTGTTACAATCCTACATTTCTTTTAGGAGAGGGAAAAAAAACCCATTTTTCTGTTTGTCGCTATTTGCTGTGAGTTTATCTGGGACTCGTGGGTCCCTTAAGGAAACAAAAAATGGAATGAGAGCTCAGTAGGTACTAGAACAGCAAATTACTTCAAATGGGAGCAAGCTCTTGCGTGACGAAGGCCAACTTGGCAACAGTCCCACCCCACTGGTGTCCTCTCAGGAGGTCAGCCCCACCAGCCATGGGGTTCCGCTCCACAACACGCTGAGGCTTCACAGACCGTCTCGTGCTGGTGGCATTAAGAGAGGGATTTCCTGCACATCTCGACTTCGTTCTCTTTTCAGCATGCCCTCTTTGGAACAATTATAACACAGCCTTTAAATTACAGCATCACAAAAGCTGAAAGTGTGAACAGATTTAGTGGAGCATTAAAAAAGAGAACAATCTGATCTGTCAAAGTACAAAAACAAATCCTGTGTTTAGGAACAATGAGCATATTATAGATGTGCTACACGTTTGTTTGAGTGTACATGATGTGTATGAACATTCCTAGCTCATTTAAATAGAAGTTCTATCTTTGTCTGCATGACACTTTTGTTTCTGACGTCCTAAAAGAGGCCATTAAATAAAGCAGAAATAAAAAGGGGAAAACTATGACTTTGATTGTGATATAATTTAGCAGACAGTTAATTGGTAATTAAAGACGGTGTTTGCCTTGGTCAGAAATTGTTTCTTAAAGTGTATCTGATATTAGGTATTAGACCAACTGCTTAGGGAGTGGAAAAACGTTCACATGTGCTGAGCAATCTTGGAGGGAAAGCTGAGAATAAAATAAAATTTTGTATCCTTGTATTTCATCTCCTGTTTAAATCTTTCTTGGGACAGATACCTTAAATTGCAAATCGTAGCATCACAGAATGGCTTGGGTTGGAAGGGGCCTCAAAGATCATCTAGTTTCAACCTCTCTATTAGAAAAACAAATTGCTTAAATTATATATTAGAAAAGCGTGGTTTTGAAAATAGAATAGAATAGCATCTCTGGACAGTGAGTGTATATTAAGATATGTAATTGAGATCTTGCATTTCCATGTGATGCTGCTATCCAGCTGTGCCATAGGTCCTTGATAAAGTTCATGGTCTTTACATAAAGTGGAATCACCAGCTCTCCAAGAAAACTGATTTAATTGAAACTTCTTTCTCTCCATTTTTTTTTTTTAACCTGGCTTTACCATGCTGTCAATTCATTCTGAAATCTTACAGATTCTCACAACAAAACTCAGTCTTTTATCTTATATGTCCAGGTTGTTTGTGTTACAATTGCAGTTTCTGCACTGCTTTGACTTCTTAAACCTTCCTGTAGAGATGAAAAAGAGGAACGAAATGCTGAACACCTCTGTTTAATTTCTGTCTTTTTATGTTCTCTGAGTCCTACTTCTGTTCAGCTCGGTTGTTCTGGCAAGGAGAAGCATTGCTCTGTGAGGGTCCTGCCCACAGCCTGTGGAAATCTTACAGGTCATTTTACACATTAACTTTGAGTTTGGCTGCTGAAAGTTCAATAGCTTTTTTATTTAAAGGAGTGAAAGCCCTTACGACTGACTACTCACTGGGATGGAAAGCCTGTTGCTGCAGATCTTCCGTACTGACTTTCATTGATATTTTTTTTCACTCTCTGCAGAGATCATTTCTCTCTCTCCCAAAAAAAGAAGTAGGAAACACTGACTTATTTGCTTTCTGTTCCGACTGAGAGGTATAAGGAGTGGCCTCAGCCAAGTATAAACCAGATGATATCTACAGGTTATAGAGAAAGCCATCAAAATTGAGCTAGAGGAAACTTGGGCTATACCAACACTGAGATACACTGATGTTGTAGCTAACAGAATCTGACATGTTTGCAGTACCATTCTGGGTCTGAATCATTGCTTTTTTTTTCCCCCCCTGAAATAATTTTCTTTTATTTCGTGACAGGATCACAGCAGCACAAGTTAAATACCCAATGGAGAAGTATAGAAATTTCTGCTGGGCTGTGAACCTGTGGCTCTTACAAAACACCGAGGCACAAATGTTCTTCTGAATTTACACATTCAATCTTAGATCTGCAATGCATTTTTGGCATACCATGCAATAAACCAAATTGATCTGATTAGAGGAATGTTGGTCACTGTGCTGGGACTCAGCCATTCCATGTATCTGTGGGCTGACGTTTCTCTTTGATGTTGGTCCAGGCAAAGTCTCTGTGCTTCAGCAGATCTGTAGATCTCACCAGGCAGCCTATCTATTGCAAACCAGTTCTGTTAAAAATATTGTACAGTAGATAATGTTTTGATGTGTCATAAACTGCTTGTTGTAGAGCCATTGGAAAACATGCTGCTACTTGTGAATAAAGACATGTCCAACAATAATGTTCGTGTAAGAGTAGGTGGGATAAGGCAGTATATGTGTTAGATTTGAGATATTTGATAACACATTGGAAAACTGGTTTCTACTATGGTGTTACCCTTTCATTTCAGAAGTATACAATGCCACGTAGTTAAGAACAGAAGGATTGCAGAGAACCAAAAATTTATATAGATCTGGAATGTGGGCTTGTGGAAAAAAATGGGTTGTGTTTCAGAATTAAATTCAGTTTGGTATACAGAGTATACATATGGTATGTGCTCATTTGAGAGTACCAAGTTCCACATCTTTTGTTCTTCAGCTGCTCTTTTTATTGTTTCTTGTAATGATAAGGAAATGGATCGTCTCAGAATAAATGAAAGCCATACGTACCAAATGTACATGGAAATGTCAGCTTTTGTGTTGCATATCATTAAAGCCCCACTATGAATCCATGTTAGAGATACTCCGAGAGTTTATTGATATTAGCCAGCAGCTACTCCCTAACCTCAGCACCAACAGTAGCCAAACTCCTGCTAAAGCAAAAGCTGCCGATGACTCAGTGACAGAGGCTAAGCTGAATGTGCACTGTTGTTTTATTGGCTACAGAAGAATAAGTGAATGGATCATTAAGTTTCCGAGGTATGCTATTTCTGTTTGGACTGAATCAGCTTGGATATGCTTTAAAGCAAGTAACAGGGCATTAATCTTCCTACTTCCTGTATATTTTTTCAGGGAAATTTGTTGCTTAGTAACATTAAATTCCACCCCCCCATACCCTCCCCCCCCCCCCCTTTTTTTTTTTTCTTCTCCTTTTTTGCCCTTATGCTTCCATGTTGATGTGACATACTTTTTTGGAACATATGTTAGATTTCCAATATTGTCAGCACAGAAGTTGATAATTCAAGTTAAAAAAATAACTCAAAATTTTAAATTTTGATAAACATATAATTTAAAACGTATTGCCACTTTGCTGCCTATTCAATTAGGGACTCCAAGAAGATGAATTTAGTTAAATAATGCAATGTGGATGTCATTTTCTTCACTTCAGATGAATTTCAGGTGATCTGCAGACTCGGGAAACGCTGTTATAATTTTGAATAATGAATTAATATAAGAATTTTTGAAACCAACTGCAAAGATCGAGTAGGTAAATTATTATCTGATTATTATCTGACCTTCTGTGAAAATCACTATCTCAGCTTTCTCAAGTGTAAAAGAGGGTAATGATTAAAGATGTCAAAGAGACTTCTAAGGAGATTTAGATGCTTAGCTCCAAATGAGTTTCAATGGGCATTTCTTCAGGCTTCAAAAAATCCTGGATTCTAAACTCTCAGAATTTCAGTCCTCAGTACGCATTTTGGTGTTTTAGTACTGCTGTCTGTTTCCTATCTTGTATCATGAATCACATCTTCTACCTCAGTAGAATATGAAAGGATAACATGCTGAAAAAGTGATGAGAAGCAGTTGAAAAATTGCTACTGGAAAAAAAAGAAGTTTTAACTCCTGTAGCAATGACCACCACTGCTCTAAAGCTCTTACTGACTTTGTACTCACTGGTTTTGTGTGAGGCTCCCAACATCATTGTACCAGAAGCTGAATAAACAGCCCCAAATGGCAGTGCCCCAAAAGGATTATCTTCTGCTCAGAGGGGTGATTATGTCTCTCAGTCTTTTCATCTGTGTCAGGAGACAACTACAGTTGATCTTTAACCTTAGCTTTATTATAGCTCTGCATAGCAAAGACATCCCACCCCTACCCCTTGACAGCCAAATGCCTTCTGCTCCATGCAGTTCTTACGTGGGTACGTTGTGTTAGAAGGTGGTCAGGAATCCACATTTGGACTCAAGTTGTAACAAGTCTTCCTGCTGTGTTCCATCAAGCTTTTGGGGTAGCTTGCCCTGAGCAAAAACCTGTGGAATGGTCTGGCTATGCCTATTGACATTGTGCAAGAGAGGGGGTTGCTTCTCGTGTTAAACAAAACAAGAGTTTCTGGAGAAGTAGGCCAAGATGTTGTAATATCCATATTAACCTTAATGGCGTTCTCTAACTTTATGTGCAGTTGAAGCTCTAATGGAAAATTCCTAAGAAGTATCGCATACGTTAAGTCAACAAGCCTACAGACCTTCAGTAGGGTTGTGTGTAAATGGCTCTGTAAGCCCCCAGGGTTTAGCAGAGAGGAGCTGTCTTTGCAGCAGAATTTTAGAACCTTGCACTAGGATAACATTTCCTCTCACAGGACCACGTAAAACTATTAAAATGTCACTGTTTGTTGTTAAATACCTTAGGATTTTTCACTGCAGGAAGAAGAGTTGAGTAAACTGCCTCTCTGTAACTCTTGCCAATGTCGTCTCTGAAGCAGCAAAAGATCCCTGGTATTCTTATGTGTGCTTTGAGAAAGGGCATCACTGCTGGTGATAGAGAGCACTGGGAATTTGTGTGCTTCAACGCACAAGTGCTTTACTAAGTTGTTTACAGAGAGGTTATGGCAGCAGATGCTGTAAACAGGCATACATTTTCCAGAGCAGGAAGAAGAAACCCATAAGGAAATAAAGAATACACCAGAATATTGTAGGTAATTTTAGAAAGCTGGATGAACATCCAAAGGCTGCTGAGCACTAGACCTTTGTTTTCAGAAAGTTTCCAAGCAGAGGCCTAATTATAAACACATGTTTATATATGTTGCTAAACAGCAAAGTACTTGCACAAAAGATTAATTTAACAATAATATAACAGCTTCCAAATAATAGCATCTTGTGTTTTTCCACTTATAAAGCTGTAGCTAATGTAGAAATAAGCAGCACAAAAGAAACGTATAAGACTTTGACTTTCCATGCTAAAAAAAAAAAAACCAACATAAAAAAGCCATAAAATAGGAGAGGTCATGTGGTAAGTGTGATTTACCTGAACTTTAAGTACCTTGAAAATGAAACACCAGGAACAGCATAATCAGCCAGGAGAGCAATTAGGGACTCCATTACCACTCAAGAGAAGCGGCAGAGCCCATAATCACTTGCCCGAGGAAACAGTTTTCACGTACACACTGAATTCAGCATGTTTTCTCTGGTATCAGCAGTGTGCAAGTAAGGGAGTGTCTTAAACTCTTGACAGGCATAAGAATAATACATGGGGAATGGGGCGGTTATTTGGGGAATCTGTCTAGTGGTAATTTATTAGTTCTGCTTCATATCTGGAAGTAGTTGCTAAATACATTCAAAGCCTGGACTTGCTCAAGGTATGTGGAATGCTACTTTTGCTGACAAGCTTTGCTATGTGTCCAGCAGACAGGGGACACCGAGGGACCTTTAACTCCACTGCACTCTATAGCTATAGCTTTAGTTTGCTAGGAGGAATACCTCTGTCCAAAATCACTCTATCTTTAAAAAGAAACAGAAAGACCGACAGGGACAAAGATGACTAACCAGGGATTTATGTGATGAGAATTTGGAGTGGTGACTCTCATCCGTCTGACATGAACCCATACACACCTGGGAGACAGATATAGGTTTAACCCCAGTCAAACCATATTGCTCAATGGCAGAATGGTACAATGAAATGGCTTGAGTTGGAAAAGGATTATAAACAACTCTACACGTCACATGTAAAAGTGTAAAACATTTAGGAAGTCCGTACAGAACCTATTATTTTTACTATGTGTCTCTTGTGTTGACCTTTAAAGTTCAATAGTATTTTAGGCTTGCTTCTCTATAAAATCTGTTCAAATGAAGCATCTCAGTTGGCAGAATATGGGAAAAGAATTAACATATCTGGCAAGGACAAACCAGTTAGGCTGGTGGGTCCCTCCAGAAGAAGGTCAAGATAGGTTTCCTTTGGGATTATGTTCTGAAGGACCCGGCTGGAGCACTTACAGAGGGTCTGAGAAGAGCCCAACAATTTCAGGATCATCAAACCAACAGTTCATAGGAATTGTGGGGCGTGTTAGGATGGGTTGCACGTGACTGAAGGACGAATCCAACAACAGGCAGTCCTGCCTGTGGCAGGGGGCTGGAACTTGATGATCCTTGAGGTACCTTCTGACCCAAGCCGTTCTATGATTCTGTGAAGCTGACATCTGCTTGCATCTAATGCATTACTCTTGTTTTTGTTTATAAAAACTAAATTTTAGAGAAAAATTCAAACTTAACTCTATGACCCAGTGCTTGTATTAGAAAAAGACTTGAAAAAAAGTCTGTGTCTCATGGAGAAGATAGTATGTCAGTAAAACCTAGACAAATGTGCACACAGACACTGAAAAATGGACAATAACTTTGGTATGACAAGTTAGGAGTCTTGAACACTTTATCTTTTCCACTTCTTGCTTTTTGATATGGCATTTTTGTAACGCCCATCAAAGGCCAAAAAAAAATGACTATGTTTGCACTCTGCTATGATTAAACCTGATATTTACAGAGGATTTATACATTAAATAGACGGAGAGCAACTATGGATCCATCGTTCTTTCAGCATGCCCTCCTTTATAGCTTTAACTTTTTTTTCCTTCCCAGTGTGGATTTTGTGCATTCATCCAAAATCTTCAACCCTCTAACAGTCCTATGGCTCTGACAGGGTTGCTGGACATCTGGAAATCGGGATGTGCCAAGTGCATTAGCATACACGAGCTCCACAGTTCATGCACTGTAAATCTGGATCATGCAGGAAGTCTCTCCTCAGGTCCCTTACAGTGAGATGTACACATGCACAGCAGCTGTTGGTGCATCCCTGGCTTCCTGGTAGCTTCCTGGAACTCTCTTGGAGAAATATGAGAAAACTGTGTACATCTCACTACAACTGTGGTATAAGAAACTCATTTTGCTGTAGCATACGTGCATAAGAGGGCTACATGGCAATTTTCAGGACTGGACTTATAGTGAAGAAGAGTTATTTAGTTATGTATTTTCTATTTCTTGGCAGCAATGATTAAAGTAGATTTGAAAGCCACATTACAGGTAGAATTTTCTGTGTGTGTAGAAATGTTGATTTTATGAGCTTTGATCTAATGGTATTCCTTAGCATGGGCTCAGCTTCAAGCTCATAAGCGGTTTCCTTGCCAGAGGTAAGGTACACATCAAGGAGTTCAGCAGGCAAGATTAAGTTAATAAGACTCATCATGCACATCCACACTTAAAAAAAGAGAAAAAAAAAGAACTATGGGAGCAGCAGCTGTGTTATCCATTGCTCCTGAAAAATATAATCCAGATTGTTTGGGTTGGTGATGACCGATGAATTTCAGTTCTACTGCTTATTTTATTTGTAATACTTTCAAACTGCGTTCACGTTCTTTCAGACCAGCTTTACGTTATGATGCAAGGCACATTCCTTTATCTCCATTCTTTCAGTGCAGTATCACTCTTCACAGAACTACAGCACAGCTGAGATTCAAAGGCAACTCTGGGTCCATCTGGTCCAACTGCCTGGTCAAACAGGATCACACAGAGCAGGGTGCCCAGGAGACACAAGGACAAAGTGTATGATAAATATTGACCTATCCCCCATAAGAATTACATTTTTGTCATAATTGCAAAGCAGTAGAATGTTATAGGATCTCTGAATTTAACACTTGAGTTAATAATTAAGGCAGTGGGAATGGTGGGTTCTTTGCTTTATCTCCAGCCTTAATCTATTATAAAACAAGCTTCTTTATGGCGCTCTTCCTGATTGTAGCAGAGTTTAGCCTTGAAATGATATAGGGGCTTTTATTTGCCCTTCTATTGTGAGTAAGTTTAGTCAAAAGGTCCTATTCTAATTTGCACATATTCTTGTCTGATATATGATATACTCATTCTTCTAATACACTCCTTGGGCAACTTTTTTGCTTTGTGTTTAGCATGATCTTACAGAATCAAGTTTTGCGACTGGCTCTCAGCAGATCCAGTGTGCTGCAGCTTGAAGTGTCAGATTGTGGGTGGTCCACTTCATTTGAGGTATTCTGAGCCAAATGCGAATAGAAAAAAGCTTTTGTTCTGCAATTTTTTACTTTACCCTCAAATACCTACCGGACTGTAATCGTCCACACATCACCCACTGCCAATAAATAACCCATTTTATTATCCAAGTCTCTAGATGGAGAAGAACGCTTTTGCTGAATTCAGCTAGAGGCAGCAATATAGTAGGTTGTCTTTCTTTTTTCCATTTGAAAATGAGTCGGGTATTTTGGTAGAGTGGCAGTGATGTGATTATTTTTTCTGCTAAATAAGAACATGATGCTGAATTTAATATATTTTTTTTTTTAAAGGGAGTCCAATTTTTATGTGCTATATATAATGGCATAAAGGAAAGCAGAATCTGACCATCAGAGTTTTTCATGTGTACGAAGCCAGAATATATGCCCAGTACAGAGGTTAAGAAAGCACTGTTTGATAACCACAATGATACAATTTTACGAGAACTCTGAGGAATCTTGGTCAAATCCTTGGCCGCATGGGCAAAGTGTAGAGGAGGTTAAAATACTTCTGTTTTATTAAAACATTTCCATTTTCTCTGAAAGCTCATATTCTAGGTGTCAGGTAAAGCCAAGGAGGTGGATGAAAGAGGTAGGCAGCGCAGACAAAGCTGACAGATGACTTAGAGCTGCACTGTGCGCAATTTAGCAGAAGGGCAGATGTTTTAACCAGCATTTTCCCCAAATCAAAGTTCAATGTGGTAATACATAGGCCATCCTAGCACAGCTAAGATTAAAGAAAGAACAGAAGGGAGTATAAATTTGAATTTAGCCTTCGAGTTACTCTCTCACCTTGTTCAAATATTTAGAAAGTGCTTGCAGTCCCAACTACTTGAATTCCCAGTGTGATAGAGGGATAGTCCGCGCTGCTCCTGATTTGAAAGGATTCGAGTGGATCCAGTCAAAAGTTTTCCCTCCCAGAGGGCTTTTCTATTATTTTTATGATACATCAGAGTTATACTTATGATGCCGTTCCCTTTCACATAATCTCACAGCTCTGATTTGTGGCTCCCAAGAGGGCCCTTAAAACACAGACGAAGGGCACTGGGTTAAACCTCATTTTACTGGGCAACCTGCTTTATATCATTTTCTCTTTTTTTCTTTTTCTGGTCTTTTTTTTTTTTTTTTTTTTTTTTTCTATGCTGTACACAAACAAATGCTGTTCTGGTTTGAAGACTATGCAGTGGTTAAAGCAAAGGATTGTGACTCTGTTAACCACTGAATCAGCCTCTGGATCCCTATTTGAGCTTCTTCTATTGATTTATTGGATGACCTTGGACAACTACCTAATATCTTTCTGTCTCAGTCTATTCTCCTTCTCATTGAAAGCCTCTCCCAAAAGATCTACTCTTCATAAAGGAAAATCCCAAGAAATACAGTTTTAAGTACATTTCCTGGCTATGTTAAGGGAGGTTGAAGTCAAGGGTCACGAGACCTGCTGCGTGCCTGGCACAGAGTTGACCTGTGCATCTGCAGAGATTAACGTGTCATGTGTTCAGGGGGACCTGGTGGCAGGCACATGCAGTGCTCAGATCCTCAGACAATTAACACAACCCTAAAATGTGGTATCTTTGGGTCTGCCCTCCGGGGCACACCTCCTGTCTCCCACTCACGGACATACAGAATAATGCTAGGTTATTCTTCATGTAGACGAGAGGTGATAGATCAACTTGTAGCTCAGGGATAGCTCTTGTAAAGCCAGGTTTTCCCCTTGCTACAAATGTTTTCATAAAGCAAACAAACAAAAAAAGCTCTCATTGCAAGACTAAATCATTGTTTTTTTGATAGCTACTCTAAAATGATGAGCTGTCAAATGAAACAAGCCTTTGCAGGCCAACAGCAGGTGTGACTGCTTACCTCTGACTTGTGCATGTAAGAGCAACGTTCATCAATAAACACCTGCCAACTGGACTTGAGCTGATCTTGCTGCTCTTGGGACATGGAAGGCAGGTCATGCAGCAATGAAGCAAATCCCCCATGTTGTGTTGTGAGCTCCTTGCATGCAGCATGCCCAATTGCTCCAGCAGGCTTTGTACAAAATCTATCAGCCACTGTAAAACTGGTGGAAACATTCTGTCAGAGCACTCTCTGCCATTAAAAATAAATGACGTTTTTTCTTCACTGTTTACTTAAAGTGGTTGTGTGGTAGTAGACACTGACAAAGCCCAAACATTTGGGAACTTGTATCACATAATATTTTTGCATTCAGATTAAACGTATCTGCATCTTCTAAAACCATGAGTTTGCTGCCCGTTGCTTGAATGCGGGTTCTGTTAAAATGGCAAAATCAAGCAGTGATGAGGTTTCAACCAATACTCTTACAACTTGAGGGTAATATCTAAAGCAAAGATGGAATCATATTTTCCATTTTTAACCTGTCCCCTTGCGTAGCCTATCTCAGGCAAAACAGTGCTAAGTAGTTTCTTCTGTACTTGAAAGAATAATTATACAGTAACTGCGGTCCCACTCTATTTAACAAAACTACTTGTTTGTTTGTTTGTTTGATTGTTTGTTAGGAAGATACTGTAGAAATATGGTAAATAAATGGAGAGAAATTTGATTTGGTGTTATCACTAAAATAAATAATTTGCATAGATTAAGAGCCACATGTGGATGACTGTGTCAAGAGATTGATGTTCACATGTAGTCACTTATATATAGTACTTGAAAAATCAACTTTGAGATAAGAGTGCATTATAGCATGCACGAAAACCAGCTTTGAGAATTACTTATGTAGCTTTGATTTGAGAACTTCTATTTTTGCTAAGCCCTGGGAGTTGGTGCCTTGAAAATATTGGTTAAATTATACAACTACAGAAGAGATAGTATTTTTAAGGAATGCACTAATTAATCAAAGTGTTCACATCAAAATTTTGCCTACTTTTGGTCTTTTGAAGAAAGAAACACAGAAGACTAATTTAAACTTGTGCAACTTTAGACTGTTTACTATCATTCTGGTGCGCTAACTTTAAAGATTCACAGCTTTTTCTTCTCGTGCTATAAAGACATTACCCATTCTAATTCATACAAGCATTTGCTTATTCACTTTAAAGCCTTACCTCTGCCTCGCTAAAATCAATATAATTTAAAGAAGTAATTACTCTTCTGATCAATGATGTTTAAAGACAGAAGGAAGGATTAGTATGCACAGCCTGACCTTACGTCCACTGCAAATTCATAAGGTTTCTGTGTAAGCCAATCAATTTATCTCTAGCTAAAGAACACCTCCAGGAAGGATATTTGATCTTGATGTAAAGTTCTGAATGTGCTCCCTTCAAAACCTTGCTCCAGCTGTTACCTCTGTGCACTGTTTGAAATTTGTTACTGTCATTTTGCCTTTGCCTTCACCTCTCTGTTCTCACTCCTCCTCATTTCTCCTCCATTAAACTAGGAAACCCATATTTGCACTTTCTCGCTTAAATACATCCTGTAATCAAACTAATCTCAATCTGACTTCTGGTAAGTTAAGACTGAGTCTTATTCTAAGCACTTGAGCAAGATGCAGAGCTTTATTTCTCTTCCTGTTCACAAGTAATTGCGTGAGAGGCCCTCCAAGCATGCTTGGAGGCTTGTGACGTGGTTTGGAACATCTAGGTTTGCTGAATGGAGGTGATTCCTCACCTTATATCAGTGGAAATTGCAGGCAATGAAAGTATTACACAACTGAACATAGGTAAAAACAGTTGACTTTTCAGTCCTGGGCAGCCTTCCTCTGTAACCTCATGGTTACAGAGCATACATGGCTGTGGGTATGCAGCGTAGCACGGTGCTGTGCTGAGCTTCCTCTGCATCTCTTTTGGCTTCTGAAGATGAACTTAAAGACTGTGAAGAGAATGTGCTTACAAGCAATGGAGTCTGGTTTTGTTATTAATATTCCTTTTCTTTTAGAAGAAAAGACTGTATGCAGAGGAGCAGACAGACTTGGTGATCTGCTGTCAGGCAACATGAAGCAGGATGGGTTGTATGGGCCCTTTGGTGTTTTGCTAGCACTCAAACGAGCCCTGTCTGCAGTGTCTTTGTCATCTGTCACATATTTGTCTGAAAGGGCTACAGGAGGACCAGTGGGAGATTATTTTGACAGTACCATAACGTGGTGCTCCCAAACTTCAGAACATCATGTGATGGCTGATGTCTTGGTTAGTGCTGAAGGAAAGCTCTCCCTTTCCCCAGGAAGATCTCCCTCTGTGGGACTCCTTGGGAGGAGAAGTGAAAAGGGGGGAATGGTTTTAAAGTAAAAGCTAGGAGATTTGTGTTTGATGTCAGGGGAAAATTCTGCGCTCAGTGGGAGGTGAGGCCCTGGCACTGCTGCCTAAAGAATGGTGCTGCCCATCCCTGGAGGTGCCCAAGGCCATAGATGGGGCCCTGGGCAGCCTGAACTGGCAGAGGGCAGCCAGCTCATGGCAGGGGAGGGGCTGGGTGAGCATTAAGGTCCCTTCCAACTTAGCCGTTCTGTCATTCTATGAAAACATAAGCTCTTAAACTGAGAAGTAAACCCAGCTCCATATTGGGTAATTGGCTTTAATTATGAAAACTATAAATCAGTGATACACTGAAGGATATATGAAGTACTTTTTTTTTTAGTGGTGATGTGTGTGTTCTCCCTGAATGCCCAGAAAATACTGTGTAGCCAACACGGCCAGACCATACATCTAATCAAAGGAAAGCTGTCTTGGGATATCAGAAAAGCAAATATTTTTAGAGTGGTCCTTCAGCCTATTCTTCAAAACAAGTGTACAGCAACCCGAGGGTTTTCTGCCTTAGTCAGCCTGCAGTAACAGTGAGATTTTACCCCACAAATCATTTAACAAAGCTGTATGTGTATAAATCAAGCACCAGTGTGGAGGACTCATGGGTTGAAAATGAATTCAGAAGTTGATAGTGAGCATTCTGCATAGGTTGCTCCAGAAGTAATGCCTCTTATTTGTTTCCACGGAAACTACAGCAACTACAAAAAGAACAATAACACTGATAGAGCAAATTCTCAGCTACAAAGCACTATTTTTCAGCATGGTCACCACCATGAGCTATGAATTTTAGCCAATATTATTTTCCACAAGAAATTCAGTGACACCCCTTTGCCCCATCTGCATTTCTGTGTCAGAGCTCATTTTGTCAGACTGCCCTTCTGCTGCCCTCTCACAAGGCAACAAAATGTCATGGAATATTGGTGGGAAGGTAGAACCTCTGCTGCCATACCACCAACATCTGCCTCTGACACTGTGAGTCAACATAATAAAATAGGAGGCATTACCTTCAGAGCAGGCCTCCTAATATCAAACAAGTATTTATTAGATATATTGAATTGGAAAAAAGACAAAGCCTAAACTGTGGCTCCGGGTGTTGCCTAGAGCGAGCTGGCTCCATTGGGAAGCTGCTGTGTTGTGTGTGTTCCCAGTTTCTGTGCCTGGGCTGAGGCTTGCATCCAGGTGCCCACTTCTCTGACGATGTACCTGCCGTGTGCAGCATCCTCTGGGATCATGCTGCCAGTGATCCCTAATGCTGGTTAGCAGAAAGGCATGCAAATGTACCATGGAGTCTTGTTAAGAATATTAACATCACTACAGATTCACTGGTAAGCTCACTTTAGTTCACTGAAGTTTTAAGGGAAACTGTGCCCAGTTTTGAGCTTGGATAGGCCAATAAATGTTTCTGTATTCTGTTCAGTGACCGTTTAATGCAAAATGCAGTAATAGTCCTGGGAGCCGGGACAAGAACCTGTTATTTCATCTTTTTACATAAGTACTCTGAGGACTGACCTTACAGATTCAGCTCACCGTCTTTTGTAAGAAGGCTGATTTTATTTTGTGTTGTTCTATTTTACTTCGTTTCGTTTATACACTGTCGTCTCTTCAAGATTTTTAATAGTATGGCAGAAGAAGAGCTGCTAGCCAAAATTTCTTCTAGTTCGTTTTCTATTTTTTGGCAAGTTACCGTATTATACAGAACCACCACTTTTAACACAACAGCTCTAGATACCAAGTGGTGGGGAGCCTGATCTGGTTTCCTTGTGTGAGGTGTATCTGGAGGTGTTTGCTAGCCTGGTACTTTTTTCTCTGATTAGAGAAAATACCTGTCAGCCTCTAGAGCAATGCAGGGTATGCCCAGAAACATCAGCTAGATAGCAATCATTGCAGTGAACAAGGAAGAAAGTTCTGGAGGTCGTATTGCCCCAAGATCGGTTGATTACAGATTTGCAGGTTTTAATTTAAGGTCCTGCATGTTACATATGTGCTCAGTGCCACAAAGCTTTCTCTGCCATTGAGGTGCTGTATCCATTTTCCTTTCTGTTTAAGCCATTAAACTCTATTAACTGTAAGCAATAAATAGAAAACAACTTGCATGGAAAGGGCATCGGATGTAACTGTAGTATACTATGTGTGATGTGACCATTCAGCAGTGCCACAAAATCTGAAATAATCTTGTTAAAAATCCCGAGTTAAGCCTGAAAATATATTAACTAATTTAAAACTTCTCAGATTTATTTATTTTTTAAATTTTATGTGTTTGGGTTTTTTTTGCTTGGTCTTGCTGTTTCTAAACTTGTAGCATATGCTTCACACTGTTGAGTTTCCTGAGTGACTACAATGAAAGCTTAGTTTCATAATGGGAGTTGTATATGGAAATTACCTGAGTTATTATTCAGGCAGTGTCGTGATTGCAGAAACCTGCGAGTAGCACAAGGGTTCTGGTGGGCAATGTCTGCCAATGGACGTTAGCTGTGCAAGATGCCAAGGTTGGCAGGGGATTTCTCTCTGCCTTCAGCATCACTGTGCTTCATTCCCAAGTTCAGGAGGAACTAAGAGAGGAGTGAGGTTGAGACTGTACATCCTCCTTCTCAGATAGTCTCTTCATGAAGAGAGTTATCTGAACATCCACGAACAATTTCTTCTCTTTTCTTTGTGCTGCCCACCTCACTAGCCCTGCTCATCTTCGCCGATACCAAACAGAATGAACCCCCTGCAGTGCAATATACAAAAAGCTAGAGCCCTGTGAGAGTGACCCAGCAGTGATCAGAGGGACAGAAGCAAAATACCCATCAGAACAACTCACGTGGACTGCATGAACTCAAAAGGTTAAAGCCTAATCTCTGAAAAACTGGCCACTTGCAGCAGTTAATGACCTGCTAGTCTGCTAACCATCAGGAGAGGAAGCCAGGAGCAGTTAACACTTTCAGAAACACAGTTGTTGCTAGCAACAGTAAAGAACCATATCTTGGAGTTGTTGCTGAACACAGTGTAGGTGTAACATAATAGTGCTGCAGAGTGACAGCGAATAATTGAAATATTAAGGCATGGAGGTGAGGAAGAGCTACAAATGTGATGCAGGAATGGAAATTCATACTGTTCTGAGTGACCTGGAGTTGATTTCAGAACTGGGGACTGAATGTTTCCTACCTGTGGTAAACACGTGGAAGGAGAAGAAAGAAGGAAAAGGCACAAATAGGTGCTGCAGTCACTTCAGGGGGCTACTATTTGCTTTTCCATCTGGCTGTCAGAGCAACTGATCTTACAAACCCCAGGAAGGCTGGTCACAGTGTTTGTCCCTCCTGCAATGCTCCATCCGACAATTCCCATTTCTCTACTTCCTCATTAATGTGATCAGTGAAATATGGATATCTGAGGTTACTTCCATCAGAAGAGTAGGATAGCAACAGCACTATAAAAACCCACACTGCTTTTGGTGGGGAACCCACAGGAAGGTGAGAAAGCAACACAGGAACAAGGTGTCACTGGTGTGTGTCAGCTGCACGCAGTTGTCACAGTGATTAATTACAACGCCAACTTATTCTGACAAAGTAAAGCTTTGGTAGCAGGATTTTGAAACATCACAGAGGGTTAAACAATTGAATTTGCTCATAGTCTCCATTGTGAGAACTGAACTCCATTTTTAGGGGGTGTTCAGGATTTCCTGTTGCTGGTACTAAAGCAGCAGACATACTGTAGACAACAGTCACCTTGGCAGAGTGATGCATCTGAGCTATTAATACTCTGTTTTCCTTAATTGTTTATTTTCTTATTTTATGGAAGCAGTCATAGGATGCAAAGGGAGTATCAAAGGATATCTTTGGGTTTTCTGTGGTTGCTTGTGAAATTTCATGGACAGATTCTTCCTTCTTTTCAGCCATTGCTATGCAGTGACCTGACCTCTCACTGCTCAGTATTTTCTAGTCTGCAAGCTGCATGCTTCCATACTGCTTAAAAATAGATGTTTTTGATGACTAAACTAGGACCTTGAATAGCCTTGCTTCCATTTACCTCTTCTTTCAGGAAGTCAATTCAATTATATTTTAAAACTCACAATACAGTATTTTGAAAACCTTGCTGTGGAAATTCCTTCGTTTGTCCCCTCCCAGACTGCATATCAACCAGCATAGGGATGGAAACTACAGAAGCAAGGGAAATCCAGTCTAGAGTTGGTATGGAGTCCAGTCTGGGTGTGGACAGGCTTTTCTATTCTGAAGCTTCAGAAACTAGGAGTGGTGATTTATAAGCTTTTGACAAATTTCCATCTGCTCTCATTCCATGTAGGTTTTTTTTTCCCCTTGGAGTTCAAAGGCTGTCTACTGCAAAGCCACGCTGCCTTTGTGATATATAACTGTCTCTGAAGCTGTCATACTTTCTAATTTTAACACTGATGGAGCTCTATGCCTTAATTCAAGAGCCACCCTGAACAGCTCCTGCAAGCAGGAAATCTGTCCTGCTCAAGCTCAGCCAGCTGATCAGTTTCTGAACTAAGACACCAAGCAGCATTGGGAAAAATAAATCTAACAGCATTCAGAACGCGTTGAGATGATTGTTGTTGGAGTATGGAGAGAAATTAATGCTGATGTCATTTTGTGTAATGAATTTTTCGGAGTGCTACCGTCAGATTCAAAAGGGATCTTACTTTTTGACTGTGTGCAGCAATCAGGATTTAGCAAAGAACAAAGCATGTTTTTTTCCCTGAATCTGCATTTTTGAGGTTTGTGTAAATAGATGGTCCTCCGTTTTTGGCTCTTTTATTGTGGAAAGTTACAAATCCAGACACGGAAAAAGTAACAGTGGTTAGCAAATTGTTTCACCTTTATTGGTTGAACGTTCGTTAAAGGAGTGATTACATAACACATTAAAAGGAAAGGAAAGGAAAGGAAAGGAAAGGAAAGGAAAGGAAAGGAAAGGAAAGGAAAGGAAAGGAAAGAAAAGAAAAGAAAAGAAAAGAAAAGAAAAGAAAAGAAAAGAAAAGAAAAGAAAAGAAAAGAAAAGAAAAGAAAAGAAAAGAAAAGAAAAGAAAAGAAAGAACAGGTTCTAAAAATCGAATAGCAACATGATTTACCTAACATTGTTAACACTGCACTTGGTTCTTCCCTCAGTTATAAATATGCAACTCCGAGTGTGAAAACAAGGTGCAAATCTGCTCCCTGTCTAATAAGGGTGGTGACCCTGCTCAAGGTAGGGGGCTTGAAACTAGATGGTCTTTGAGGTCCTTTTTAACTCAGGCCATTCTGTGATTCTATGAAATATAGGGAAAGAAAATCACTGTAGTCAGCCATCAGCCTCAGACTTCTCATACCTCTCAGACTTCTGTAAAAACCCACCCTGGATTCTGATATTTCTGGGAGGACATGTATGTACATCGTTCTATTAATCCTTCAGAAGCTTTAAAATAACTTTTTAGATTTTCTCAACATTCTTCAGGTAGAAGCCCTCATTGCTCTTCAGCCCCACAAGAGTGCAAGCTGCAGTTTCCTTCCCCACATGCTCCTGATGCCTGCTGAGAAAGTTGTTAGCAGCGTGCTCTCTTTCAGCTGTAAAATGCAGAAATGATCTCAAGCACACTGACGTGTTGCGCAGCCCTGTTGTCCAAGATGTTTGCTCCTACCTTCCTTCTTGCCAAGGGATGAATGGAGCCAGGAGAACAGTGTTTAGAATCTGGGAAAAGAACCAGTTACAGGGTGTAAGAAGCAAGAAAGTGCAGTTAAAGTGAATTGCTCAGAGGGCAGTGGTGGGGAAGCAGACCTGCTGGTGAGATGAGCCCCGTTGGATAGGAAAACACTTGGAACTTTATGAGGAGGGCTGGTTGCAAAATGGATGAGGGCTACCAAGGCTGACCTTTTTGGAATTATGTTGATCCTAACGAAGAGAGTTAAGTGAAACTTATGGAGGAAAAGCAGGACTGCAGCTAACTCCAAACGAGTGTTTTTGGTTATTTGAAGGCCCATGTGCAAAAGCAGAAAATGTCAGTGGGCATCCAGAAATAAGGAATGGGGTCATTTATCTGAGAAACCCTTCTTTCAGTTGGCCATCACAAGACCGACTACTACGCTCTATCTTTCCCTAAGTATTCTCTGCTCCTGAGGGTTTTTTTTTTTTTTCTTATTTCTTATTATAATCTTTTCAATCGCAGGCTCTTGGAAATGTTAGGTCTTCAAAGAGCTGTTGGGAAAGTCAGAGACAAGGAAATAGAGAGTCCTCCTTTATACTTTATTTTCATGGCTTTGCATTTCATTTCCAGAAGGTGTAATGGAGTTTACCACAGCACTCCCATGCACTGCTGGGGAGGTTATTACTACAGCTACTGGGACAGCAGTGCTTAATAAGTATGGCATCAAAGAGTCTCAGTTCTAATCCTTTCATTAGAAATGCTTTATGAATAACAGCAGTTTTCATAAGAGAAATGCTGTAACCAGTGGCTACATAGGGCAGAAAAACAAAAGTTCAGTGAGATTCCTCAGAGATTCTGAGCAGTAAAGGAAACAATTTTACATTTTCACGTTTTAGCACTTGTCTGCTATCTGAAACAGCAGGAGTCAGCTTTAAATTAAAAGCTGCTTAACGCTTTTTAATTGCCTATTAAACTGCAGTTTTTTACGAACACGACTCTAAATGTTTCGCAAAATCATATTCTGACCATCTGAAATGCTTTGTTTAATGAGGTTCCACTGATTCCTCTCTTTTATATGCTGCAAACAAAGTGCTCTGCTGCTAAGCTGGACAGAATTACGCACGAGCTCGACAGGATTCCAGAATTAGTTCCACTGCACGGCATATGTTTTCAGAAATGGAAAAGCACAGCATGCAACAACATGCATGTGATTTCTAGGAAACTCAGAGAAGACTTCAGAAATTTTGGATTGCAGTCATTATTCACATAGTTTCTGCTGGAGGGAAAGCTTTTGTGAACGAATTTTTGTGCCCCGCCTGTCAGTTTTAGGACATCTAAATAATTTATAAAACTCTGGGAGGTAATCTCTGACCAGGCTTAGCCATTAGAGCGATCATAGTATTCTGTAGCAGGTCAGGTTTCCATATTGTAAAAGGAGAGCTGATTTGCCGGGTTGTGTCACAGACGTTAGGACTTCAAATCCAGACTTTGCCTATGAACTTCAAGTGTCTTGTAATTTATTGCTTGCCCGATGCAGCTAATGCAAGCTCTCTTTATTTTGACGCAAGGCTGATATTAGGCTAACGAGCAAGTCTTTTGCCCATCTGCCCTTGTGCTTGTGGGTATTAACTTCCTTATCCTTGCAAGTGCTCAAGAAGTTTTATTGAGAAAAGGCAAATGTCAAAAGTGTAAAGTTACTTTAATAAAACTGACCGAGATCAGGTTTCCTTGCTGGCTGCCTGCCACTGGAAAATCCTTTTGTTGGCTTTTTAAAATTTCCTGTGACAAATAGAACCTTTTTCATTCTTGGGGTTGGACTGCATGTGTTTAATTAATATATATATATATAAATCTTTAAAAGATTTCGTAGCATAGAAATTTTGCTGGTTGCTTTTTGACCTGCCTGATTTGGGGGTTACCATTATTTCAGGGACCATTCCACACCTAACAGAAAGATGAAAAAGAAAGATTAACTATATTACTAAATTGTAGAGCGATTGTATCCTCCCATTTTCCAGGAGTTGCTGGTAGGAATTTCATGAAAAACGGTTATCAGAAACTTCTGTGGAGAAAAAAAAAAAGACAAAGAAAGAAAGAAAAAAAGAAGAAGAAATACGGTGAATGTGAACACAATGAAATGATTAAAGTAAATGAAAGCATTACTTTGCAGCTGAAACAAACGATTCATATGCTGTGTGCTGGACTGATAGTTGTAGGAAACTCTCACTGGGCCCGTAGCTGCTTTGATTGGCAATATTAAAGTTAGCATAAGGAACCAGCAAGGTCAAGTACAGTGTCCAAATTAGCATTCCAGCATTTGATTGGAAAAAATAGTGGTTATGGCTTTGGACATCCACTGTTTCAATTGCCATGGGTTACTATGACATGCAATGTACTTGGCAAGAACAAATATTTTTTACCAAAACAATTAGACTCTACTAAAATAGAGTCTCTTAAAATGCTTGGCATGCTTTAGTATTTTTGCACAAAAAGAGATGTGACCAGGAGAGCAAATACAATTTTGGAGTTGTATACAAATTAGAAATGTCATAGTTGCAAAATGTTTAAGCACATCTTAAATTTCAGTGCAAGGCCATCTTCCTTCTGGAAAGAAGGTTATGTGTTTAATTTCACCTAATAATATATTGAATTAGAAGGTCAGGCTGTAGAAATCCCAAGCGGGTTGACACTAGGCCTGCTTAGCCTACGTCCTGCCTCTTTCTGCTTAGTTGACATGTACTACTCTTCAGGAGGAGCACAGCTGGCCGGTAAAATTTGTTCTGGCATCCCCATCTTCTTGATTATGGTCAGCACTCTCATGTGGTCTTCATTTCAGATTGCTCAAGCCTACTCACAGTAGCTCTGTTCACTTAGAAAGAATACATCAGTGGTGAAATGATGCTTGGTCTCAGTGATGTCATTATGTCAGGTAACAAAAACCAATGCCCTAGAGAGATAAGGTACTTTACAAATAGCACAAGAAAGAGGAGATAGACGCAGGCCCATCACGAGCAAGAGCGGACTCATTCCAAACATACTTCCTTTTTATTCTCTAATCACTCTTATTTGATTCCCTTTGTTCTGCTCCCCTCCAAGGAAGCAGAATGTCTGCAGCATGGCCCTTTCCAAAGGAGGAATAATAGGATTCAACTGAATGTATTGCCCAAACAAATCAACAACAGTGGCAGCAGCTGTGTTACAATCCTATCTTTCTTAGAAAACACAAAAAGAGAATTAGTATGGCCTAACTTTGGGCCAAATCTGCTAAGTTTCTGAAGTACGATGTCATTAAAAATTTCAGAAGGATCTCAAACCATCCAAGCTCAGAGCTGTAGAATTGCAAAGGCATTTCAGTGTCTCTGATGAAGGGAATTAACAGTATGGAGATGGAAACAACAGTGGCATGGGTAATAGAAACGAGTTATAAATACTAGTGGAGCCAGAAGTTTCTGAAGGGCTTTTCCCAATTTAACGAGTATTTTTATCCTAAGAGACAAACTCTCATTCACTGCTCAAAATCTAAAGTGACAAACCAGAGTAGGTGTTGGCGAAAGTGCATCACTGATGATTCACTTGTTTTTGAATCCTAAGGTGTCCCTAACATATCATATCTTGAAGCTTGAGAACAATTGTAATTAACAACAAAAACAAAAAAGCAACAGTTTTAGTCATAGGTGGGTCAAAGATATTTTAATTTTTTCCTTTGGTTTCTAAACACGGGAAGCTGTAGGTGAAGTCTTAAGGCAAAAATTATTGAAGTACTTTGAAACCAACAACCTTCTGAATCACCAGGTCCTGCATGGAAATAAATGTGACGATAGGGGATGTGGGAACCAGATTAAATATTATGCCTAGTTCCATCTCTAGGTTTTGCAGGTTTTGCTGTGACCTCCCAGTTAAAAGCAAATAAACAGGTGTATCTCTTCAGTGAAAGCAATGGGTCAAAGTCTTGAATTATCTAGTAATGGGAAATAAACTAAAAACACACTTTGGTTTACCAACATTTTTTTTTGAAATGTTATATACAACAAGGCAAATCAAGTATTCATGTGAATCAGACTTGCTTTGAAAACACTGGTGTTTTTAAAGTAGATGCCTAAAATAAGAGTGTCAAAGCAGATTGGGTGCCTCAATATTTTACTTCATTTAACCTACAGAAGACTTGCCAAAGAAATGTGGCTTTCTCCATATTTATTTTTCCTGGCTTATTTAGTGTACAGGTCTAGTATATATTTATTTTCCCTTACCTGTGCCAACTTGCCTTCTTCCCCTCCCTCTTGTTCTTTGCAGAGAAGCCTAGAGCAATTACTCTTCGTTCATACAGCCGACGTAAACAACAGAATATAGGAAAAAGTGCTCTTACATTTTTATCTGATAATTCAATGAAGTAGTGAGAGGGAGCCCAGAATGTAAGAATTTTACATCTGGTTTTGTAGTGCATGGTCAGTGTGTGAACAAGGAAAAATAGTTCTCCAAAAAAAACCTGACATTTTGCTGTTTTGGACAGTAAGAACACTTTAGGACTGCTGTATAATACAAATTGTTTAAATCATTGCAGATGTATTGATGTGAATTTCCACTACGAGGGGCAGTATATCTTCAACTTGCTGCATAGATTCACTGAAATTTGTGCAGAAGTTCAATACAAATAAATGGATGTAGATAGATCCCTCTGGATGTTGGCAAAGCAGATGAACTTATTCTCAAACCATCACAAAGGCATAAATATGTACTTTCAGCCCTGAGCACCCCCAGTAAGTGTGACATCTTGCTTTAGGAATTACAGCTGTCTCCATTCTTCAAAAGACCTGTTCTTGGGTGCAGTTAGACAAGATGGCTGTAGCATCGCAGGGCTTCCCTGGATGCAGACCTAGTCCAGTAAATATGACAGGGAACTGATTCATCAAGGGAATGGCACGGAGCTGTGTCGGGGGAAGGTCCGGTCAGTGTTAGGAAAAGGTTCTTCATCAGAGGGCATTGAGCATGGAACAGGCTGCCCAGGGCAGTGGGCACAACCCTGAGCTACCAGAGCTCAAGGAGCATTTGGACAACTTCCTCAGATGCTGGGTTTGGATTTGGGTGATCCTACATGAAGCCAGGAGTTGGACTCGGTGATCTTTGTGGGTCCCTTCCAATTTGGTATGTTCAGTGATTCTGTGAAGGCACTGCTGTCTGTGTTCTGTGAGTGTTAAACAAAGGAAAGCCTACCTTGAGCTGCAGTGTCACTAAGTAAGAGACGAACAACTTCTGTCCAAGAATATCACTCCATCTTACAGATATAAAATCCAAAATAGATTGAATTCGGGAGTATATTCATAGGTAAGATATTGCGACTACCTTTACAACAGTTTAATTCATCAAATGATTTTCTCTAAACACTCTCTATTCTTTAATTAAAGGTGAAAATCATAAAACCAGGTGAAAGACATTTTTTCTCTGTTACATACAGGAAAGGGGCAGAGAACTATGTGCAAATAATACCACATATTTAATTTTAGCTAAGTTTTAAAATGAAGAATAAAACACTCTATATGTATGCAGTCTTTCACCTTCAAGAATCTCAAAGCACCTTAAATAGGACAAAAACTCTTCAGCTCATGCAGTCACAGTGCTGCTCGAAGGTACAATGAAGCTGTTGTTCGGCTGCATGTAGAAACGCTACATACCAGAGGAAGGTAGGAAGTTAAGAATAATACGGTATATTCAAATATAACTTTTAGAGTATTTAGGTAGGCTGAATGTAGCTACCCGGAATTTGGCCACAAAACTCAGCTTAACAGCCCTGCTCTTGTGAAAAGTGGAATAAGATCTTTAATTTTTCCATTCATTTTCCATTAATCACCCCAAGTGATCATGAGGTTTTCCAACCCAGCCGGCATTCAGGCTTTTCAGCAGCACGCTTCCTTTTGACGATACGCATTTCTAGGGCACCAGATCAATGCTTCTTCAGTTCAGAGTGCTTCCTACTGAATCCCTAACCCAATTCCATGCCATGACTTTCCATCTATATACTGACCACCTAGGTGGTGATCTAGGGGTCTAAGACACAATGATGACATGAGACTGTATTGTTTTAGGGAGGTCTTTAACACATTGTTAGGAAATATTTTAGAGAGATTTCACTTCTCTGACAAGCTAGATTTGATATAAAACAGCAATTGCCGTAATCTATAGTCATATGTGCAGAGAAAATAGATAATAAAGAAGATACAAAGAAGAGCTGGGACTAGAAAGGCTGATTTATTTATTTTTTTTACCAAATGCCCCTAGATTCTTGAGGGTCTTTGCTGGGTTCTGAATCCAGACAGTGTTTACATTGACAGATGATGCATTTAACTAAGAGAGATTTGAGATATATATATATATTTAATTAGAGGACAGCACTTACATTTCTGATCAGAGAAACTGAATGTTTCAAAACATTCAGAATAATTGCTTGTGCATGATTTAAGGGATGTTTCTAATTGCACAGTCCTGAACACTAAGTTAAAAGTTATGTATTTCTCTTGCATTTTTTCCAGTCATGGGACATTATGGTCAGTGTGTATCCTAGCAGGACTAGCATTTGTTCCAGTGTCATCTTTCCAGGCTGCTTTACCTTCTAGCAACACACACAAGTGAAATCCCATATTTACAACGCATGCTTTGCATTTGGAACCAGTACTGCAAAAAGTGTGGAAGTACATCTTTTTGCAGATAAAGTTTATTTTTATGCAATTCATAATAACTTATGCTTGCAAAGAAGTTTTCTATTTTATTTTCAATAATTCCAAGCAGATTTACTGTTTGTTTTCAGATCACTTGGGAAGGACAAGGAAGAAATCTGGGTTTTCATTTCTGAATACGACTCCTAATCAGATATTTTTCTCTCCCATATTTATTTATCTTTTAATAGTATCTTGACATCTCCCATAAGGATGGGTTTTCATTCCCTAGCTATTATACATACGTACACCCAGTTAAAACCCTCAGAACTGCATAACATCTAAACTTGGTAAAAGGTTTTGATGCACGTACACTGCTTTGAGGCCTAGGCTATTGTTGCCTGATACTTGAATATGCTTATCTGTATTGAACCGCATGGAGTTTTGGGGTTCTATGGACAAAGAATAGACACAATCTTGGGCTTTTCCTGAGCTGAAATTTCTTCTGCATTTTCTTAGCACCTCAAGGGAAATGGAAGAATGATGACCATGTGCTCTTTCAGGGGTGAGTCTGACTCAGGTTTACAGGTGTTTTTGATGCTGTTGATTTAAATGGGTACTTTTCTCCAGCATCCCAGAGTACTTGGCTTTATGGTATGACAAATCCAGGATAAACATTAAAAGAGACAAGTACGACTGTCTGACATTTTTCTTTTCTAAAGGCGTTTTGGTAATAAAGTTTATTGGTAAACAGTGAAAGTAATCCTGTTTTCTAAAGCAAACACCTCATTCGTTTCCTTTTGTAAAAAGAATATGAACAAGCCAATTTGAAACAAGGAACACTAGTGTCAGTTTTCTGGAAACTCGCTAAAACAAATGGAAAGGTGGATTTATAAGGACAGAAAGAATTGAAGCTCTTTAACCACTGGAGAAGATGACTGCTCACCTTTTTGCTACATCATCTCTTTCTGTAGTGTAATGTAGTTTATTGTAGTTCATGTAGTCTAATTCAGCTGCATTTGTTTGTGAAAAAGCAGACATTTGCTATGATAAAGTCTATCTCTGCGTGTATTTAAATGAATAAAACAAACATTTTCAAGCTTTAGTGCCAAGAATGAACATCAGTAGTTCCTGTGAGAGCTCAGCTCACTTCTTTAATGACCAGCACTTCTGAAGATGGCATGTTTGTATTGAACATGGCCTATGAACAGCTGTGACTGGGAAGTTCAAAAATGTGTGAACAAGATATTGTTTTGAGTGTGCACCTCTTTGGGACTGCTGGAATTTTTGTCACCTGATCCTACTTCTGTGAAGTCAATGGAAAAGTTTTTGTTGACCTTTTTGGGCAGTCTTGAGCAACCTACGATGCATAACTTAAAATGCATCTAAAAATATTCTGCTTCATCAAATATTGTTTCCAAATAATTGCCAGCCCACTACTAATAGTTTGCAAACTCTTCTTTCATTGCATTGCTTTGATGTTGCTGAGTCACACCATTCAAGCTTTCGTCTCTATGGCTGCATTTCCTTACAGTGTATTCATGGTGACATTTGTGCCAAGGGGCAAATGGTTCTGAGTCAGGATGTGACCTGTAAATTGAAGAGCCACTTCCCTTGAGGTGAATACTTGGAGAAGACTTTAAAAAGACGTTTTCAATACAAGTCTTTGGCGATATCCAACTGCAGTTCCAGCTCATATGAAGACTTTAAGTAGACATGTAGCTCGTGTCTCAACATGGGCTTGTATGCTCTGGTACACCAGGGTGATACATAATTGGCTGTATCTCTTTGTGAACAGTTTCATAGAAAGGAGAGCATTCAAACAGATGTGGCCAGCAAACCAACTACAAGCAAAGGCACCAGCAGAGCTTCCCCTTCTTTCTACTATGTTTTCCCCAGCACTATGAGAGGAGATGGCACAGATCAAAGCCCGTGGAGGTGTGGGGTGGGGAAGAAGCTCTTGCACAGACACTGCCGTAGTTGTGCTATTAGAGATCACACTCAAGGAGAGATCAGCACTTCTCCATTCCTGCGCACTGTGTAACAGATTTATTTGAACTGCATGTAATTTTCTACCTGTCTGTTTGAGTAGAGATCAGAACAGAATTTAGGAGAAGCCCTGAGCAGCTGTCGGAGACCTATCAATTAAATCAGGACATCACTCCGGTGTTTGCCATCTCCCAGCCTGTGCCTCTTATAAAGTCATGTTCTCTGTCACAGGTGTTAAAATTCACTTTTCTCTGCTTCAAGGGCACCACTGGGAGGAAAGCAAAACTTTGCAGAGGTGTACTTTTCCTAGTTCACTGCTATTCCCAGAAGTTACTGCCTTCCTTCTGTTGTGTCTAGCTCAAAGACGCAGGTTCATCCTTTCACAACCTACAACCTGTGCTGTAACAGGAAGAAGTGAGTGCAATGCCTTATCTCCCATTTCATCTTGGAGCACGCTGCTCTCTGGGGCAGCCTGAACAGCAGCTTTGTCTTCCACAGAGCAGAATCACTCTTCATTCTGATGTCTGCATAGCAAGACATGGCTTCCAATGAGGTAATTGTTTAGACAGTTAAAAAAAAAAAAAAGTAAAAAGTAAACTGTCATACAATTCTGATGACTGGGGCATTTGTAAAAGGAAGACAAAGTATATTCAAAACATTCCTTATAACATCAAGGCCCTACTGAATGTTCTGCTTTTATGAAAACTCCACCATTTTTTCAGCTGATGGTTTAGCTATTTCATAGCTGTTGTTCTTACCTGCTCTGCTGTTAGCATGTCTGAAGTTCTTCGGTTAAGAGAAATGAAATAACTTTTAGTAATTGTTAGTTCAATTTAAGACATTGTTGGCAGAGCATCAGTTGCTTTTCTTGGAGCAACACTGACTTTTTAAACTGAATCCAAGATTCTGTCCCACTCGGGCCATTTACATGGCTGTGTGAGGCATTACAGTGAGCCATGGACCAGCTCAGGCTTAGCTTGGGTTAGGTGCTGGCTGCGAATGTGAACATCAGCCTGTCTGCCAGGACATGGGCAGTCTGGGGGATGTCCTCAGGTGTATCACAAGCTTCTTGCCCTCCTGTGCATGCTAAGTGTGTCCTGCAGCTTGTGTGTCTTCGTGTCTTGTTAGTATTCTAGGGGATGTGAGGCTTTGATATCTTAAAGGCTGTACCATTTTGAAGGCAAAGTGTACTTTTCTGTATGTTCTCCCAGACAAATGTTGCTAATGCCAGAAAGAAGAATTCCTCACCAATTTCCTCATTGATGGAAATCTCGCATATTGACATGTAGTTTCTGAAGCAGGGAAGTGGGAATATTTGCATATCTAGAACATATTTAACATGCCATTTTCATTTACTGCTTTGCCTGGCTACAGCAGCTTCTGGAATTTCACATATCATTGCTGGGGTGCAAGAAACCTTATAAATGAGACAACACCGTACAGTGTGAAAGACCAAGCTTCAGCTCAGATGTTCATTTCTCCGCTTCCTCTAGCCATGAAGCCACTTACCTGTCTCTGTTTTCAGGGGCCAAGCTATTCCAGCTGATCTTCAGTGCAAATCCATTTGTTGTAACAATTAAGGGATCATAAGTACTTCAACGAATTTCCTGACATCATCTACTGCATCTAGATTTTTCAGTTTACTCTCAGGTCCACCACAGCATCAGGTTTCATCACGCATCTTCCCAATCTCTGCCCCTATACCTGGTAACACTAATGGTGCACAGTTCGTGTACATTTTATCATGGTCTAATCTGCAGTTGTTTAACATGCATCACTGCGTTTAACCTCATTACAGGAATGCAAGCTGGGGAACATGGTGGAGGTTTGAGGAACACAAGGTTTGCTGTGCTCCTGGCAGGCACTTTCATCTCTCCTGGCTGGAGGCCAACTGGTTTCTTTGAGGTTGTGTCTAAAGCTTGACCCTTGCCTAGTCAAGGTGGGCTCTGGATCACATTACATGCACTGGAAGCTGACTTCTGCTTGCCTTTGTCAAGGGGAGCTGTTCATTGCTTCTTGCTGGGGCTTCTGTAGCTGTCAGAACCCTTCAGACAGGCCAGGCTGGGCTGTAGCACCCTGTGATCCTGCTGGATGCAGGAATGTTGGAAATGTGCTCATCTGGGTCTCAGTGTTGAGGTGGTACAGGTTGGATATTGGGAAATATATCTCCTCTGAAAGAGTGGTAATGCATTGAAACCAACTGGCCAGGGAAGAGGTGGAGTCCCTGTTCCTAGAGGGGTTCCAGAACTGTGGAGATGGGGCACTGAGGGATGTGGTCAGTGAGCATGGTGGTGATGGGCTGGGGTTGGACGTGAGGATCTGAGAGGTCTTTTCCAGCCTCCATGCTTTTACGATTTGAGATTAACTGAGATCTCTTAGGTGTCGTGGCTCAATGCACCTCAAAATAATGACTGCTCTCTTCCCTGTGTGTACTCCTGTGGAGTCTTTCTATTAAGATTTCTTGCTCCTCAAATCCTCTATGTTTGCAGGGAACCTGCAGTCAAATTAGATTGTTTAGCTCTATAGAAATTATGAATTAACCTAATTTTTAGTTGCCATCTAGTCAATTCCTTCCCGTTCCTTATCTCAAAATGGAACCACACCCTTTACCAGCAGTTCTCATTATAAAAGCTTTCATGTTGGATATTTTTAGAAGGAACTGAGCAAGATACACTGAAAAAGGCAAGACAAGCATCTACTACATCTTCTAAGCCAGCATTGATTGCACGTATTCCTTTTCAGAGAAGGCTGGCAGAATGCATTCATGGGTTAGGAAGGGAGCAAGCAGTTTTGCACTCCTTTTGCATGTCATGAACTCACACTGTTCTGCATGGTTTTGACTGGGAATGTTGTGGCACAGTGTTTTTTTTGCCAGTTGCTGCCCTGTCAGCAGACCAGCTTGTTGAGTCATGACTCAGCCAGCAGCTGGATGGAGCTGTGTTTCTGGCTGTTCTCAAATACAAACTCCTGTTCTGATAAAACTACTCATGGTCATTAAAAGACCCCACAAGAACACAGTGAAAGAGCTTATGTGTTTTTTCCCCTCTGTTCTAGCTGGATTCCCCGGGTGCCTTTACCTAAATTTCCACCATGTTTTCAGTTGGATACCTCATTTCTTATTCCAGGCTTTGCAAACGCAGGGCTACAGCTCATAGTGGCTGTGTTAGCACTTGTGGGATCAGCACATATCAGTGCTGGGTGAAGTCATCCTCATAAGCACAGTCTTTAAAGTGCATTAAGACCCTATGAGATTCGAGTGAGATGTAACATAAGGAGGTCTTATTATTTCTGTCTAGCCTTTGCCATTTAAAATAATCAAAATACCCTCTACAATAACAATGCTATATCTTCCCTTCACTTAGCACATTTAACGGAACACATTTAACTGTAAAAGCCATAAAACACTGGGCTTAGCACTGTCAAAGCCTGGCATGGTTTATTTTCTTCTCTTGCTTTTCAGATAGATCCAATACAGCACATGTAAAACAAGAAAGTTTAAAATAAACAATCTGATTCATTTAATTGCTTTTAAAAATATTTAAAACTTTATTGGATTTATAACTATAGCAGCAATAGTTTCTGCCTTCTGTCTTAAAGTTGTGGCCTCATTTGAAAGCGACAGCCCTGCGCAAGAAGCATCACTGATTGAGATGTGTGCGTTGGGCACTGCCATTTGCCAGTGCTTATTCAGTGAAACATGCCAAGAAGTACCAAGGAGTGCTACTTCCTCAGCACATCTGTGTGATTTGGTGGAGGAGTTACCATGGGAAATGTCCTCCAAAATGACTTGTGAGATTTTGGTAGGCATTAAATACTTAAAATATCAGAAATGGCTGAGTGGCTGCATGTCAGAGTTCTCCAGGACCCGTCTGATAAGCAATTTGGAGATCATCTCCCTTTTTTTTTCTTCTTCTTTTTATTTTTTTTTTCTTTTTAAGGAATCTAGACCTACTTTTGAGAAAACTCAGTCTCAGTTTCTGTTTTTCATAACAGTGGCCTAACTTTCATCTTCAACACTGCTGCAATGCGTGCTTTTTTTCCTATTGTAGTGGCATGGGTCAGGATGAAAAGGGGAAGAATCAAAGAGAAGCAGAATCTCAACTTGCATTGGTGAAACTTTATCCTGTTTATTAACTCTGTTCTGCGAGCCAGTATATTGTGCTTGGATCTTGTAACACTCCATTTTAGAAAATAATAGTCAGAGCGAGTGCTTTAACCAGAGTATGAGGGTTTTAATATAAAATGTGCCTTTCCCTTAAATTGATTGCAAATGTACTTTCCAAATATTTTACTTTGTAAAAAGAATTCTTGGAGGAATTCCAGTGACTGGTACTTTCCAGCTAGCTAAATGCAGATAATTCCCCTTTCAAATGTGCTTTGAAAGGTTTGCAAATCCTGGCCATATCGTTTGGAGCAGTGGCTTATATAAAAGTGCCAACTAATCCGAGCAGCCCTCACCCCTGTGTGAAAGGTAAGGTTCCCATGTTGGGAGTGAGGCAGATGATCTTTAGGATTGCCCACTGGGAACACACACACTGAGGGAATACCTGGAAGTGCAGCGACCAGGCTGCATTGCAGTGCTGGTGGTGGGATGCTAGAGGCCTCCAAACCTTTCACGATGAGTACCAGACAACTATCTCCAGAGTGTAGTGCTTCTGTCGGTGTCCAGATACTCCAGCTTTTTGGTATAGTTAGGAGAGCTCCAATGGCTTGTTATAGGTCATTCAGAAATGCAGGGGAAGAGAGGAACCTGGATTCCAGCCTTCAGCTCAAAGGAACAGTGATGAATCTCCATTTGATAGAAGCATTTCAGAAGAGGAATTGAAAGTTACATTTATTTCATGCTGTATTATTTGAATCTAAGGGGAAAATTGGGGGTAGCAATCCACAAAAAATAACTTCCTGTGGCACCCACTATGGCTAAGACTCCCTAATGGTGTTGAAAGAACCCAATTTCAGCTTCCAGAAATATTTAGCACAATCTTCATCAAACAGATGGGTCAATGTAGGCATGATTTCCATCTTCATTAAATTAATGTCAGGTATTTGAAAAATCAGTCCTTCAATAATATTTATATATTTTCTTCCTTAAGTAACTGATTTCCCCACCAAGGACTGGTTTCTACTTTTTTGTAATGAGATCAGTTTATGATGGAAGAGCTCCAGTGCATGTATACTTGCAGATGTGTTCTTCGATAAAACTTAATTAGCCACCTTAATGTGTTTTTAACATTATTTAGAACTTGAAGTGAGATATACCTGAACTAAAGAAAACGAGCCAGCTATCCATAATCTTACCTTGATCATCATTTAGTTTGTTAGGCTAAATGCAATGCAGGACATAACTTTCACAGATTTGCCCACTCTCACACCAGCAAAAAAAAAGTATTTTTCAGGTTTCATTCTATTAGCTCTAGAAAATGAGAGTTTGTTTTTTAAAAATTAATCCATTGAGTCAAGCTCCAACTTCCACTTAAGACAGTGGTGAAAAGCCTTTAATGAGAGGGGCATCCTGAAACTGATACGTTGAAAAAATACAGTCATAGAACCATGGAATCACCAACATTGGCAAAGACCTCCATGATCATCCAGTCCAACCATCCACCTACCACCAGTACTGCCCCATTAAAAAATACAATATCTTGTGGCTTCATATAGAGGCTAAAACACTGTGGCACCATTTAAAGTAGCATAAGGAAAGGTGTTATGCTGACCACCCAATTCCATCACCATGCTCAAGTCCCAGCCAGCAGCTGCTTCAAACTACAGCTGTGCGGAAGGGGCAGGGTTGTCAACACCAGTGACTTTGCGCAGAGCCTGGGAATTTCCCACATTCACTCTCTCAGGATGCAAAGTGTCATGTTGACTTTATACATCTTTTTCTGGATGGAAGGAATGGAGGAAAAAACATAAAAACAAGTGGTGCAAAACCAAATGCAGTGAGAACAGTGAGACCTGTGTGCTGTGGCTGTGTGATTGGCTCCTGCAGGCTTCTTTCAGCCAAATCATTGTGGTTCATTAAGGCTTGCTAGTTAGCACTTGCTTATGGTTTATTCAGAAGACAATAGCATCCAATTGCAAATGCAAGATATTAATTCTCATGGCAGGTTCTGTGTTCATTCTTGGTGAGGGTGGGTTGGTTTATAGAGCAAATCCAATAGTATCAGAGGATATACATAATTATTTTTTCTATTTTTGAGATGGAGCCCAAGTCTGTGTTTTCATATTTCACCTTTCTAACAAATCTGGGAAAAGCTTCATCAGTGAGGTCACGTTGTGAGGGGCAGGAAATGGACAGCAGCAGTGAGACAAAAATTGAAGGCAGTAGCTTGTGTGCACATGTGCTGTTACTCTGTCCCCACTTGCTCTCCTCACATCAGTGTGGCGGAAGTGCAGATGTTGGTGTGTCTGGTGGGCTCTTTCCCCAGGTATTGGTCCCTGCCTCCTGTGCAGATGCTTCCATCTGAGATATGTGCTAGTGCTTATAGCTCTGAAAAGGGATGACTGAGATAGATACCACATTCCCTTGGCCTGTCTGTGTCACAAGGAGTCTGGGCCAAGACAAGGAACATGGACATTAATATTTACAAGGTGATGATCACTCAAGAGATCTGTGGCAAGGTGTGAAATATTGTTATATCTGTATTTCTATGCTGTCTTTCATCTCCTTAAATATGCCATACCAATCACGTGAATAGATCATGAAAAGACAGCTTTGCACATTCTCTGTCAGGTTGCTGGCCTGACAGACCATTTTTGCATCAGTGTTTGCTTTCTTTGACCAGAAGTTACTTCTCTTTTGCTGCAGTTCTACTTTTGGCCCCTGTTTTTCAGCAGAACCCGTTTTCCTGTAAACCATTTATGCCCAGGGAAGCAACGGGAATCACCAATACCTTCTTTTCACTGTTTGTGATAGATAAAGATACCAAAATTCTGTGCAATAGGCTCAGAGTAAGCAGAGAACCCTGAGGAAAACAGCTCAGACTCTGGAGCCCCAGGATGATGTTGGTGAGCTCCTCTCCAAACCAGATCAGATGGATCTTCCAGTGCCCACCCATGGGCTGGGATGGTGATGAAATGTTCCTGAGTGAGAACAGTGGCAGGAGACAATAGGCAGAATTTGCTTACACAGTAAAAACATCTACCACAAGAAATTTAAATAGGTCTCTTTTCACTTTCTTTAAATGATAAATCAGAATAATTTCAGGGTAACGGCTACAGGGTCTGCTCTACTGTAGATATTCCAACATACCTTCCATTAGCTACCTCAATAGGAGCAGCGTGTGGATGTCAAAGACAATAAAACCTTTAAAGCCTGCCATAATCTGCCTTTCCCTGCTCATTATGCACACACACACACACACCATCAGTACTACTGGAAGTCTTGCACATAGTTGAAACAAGGGAACCTTCTGTATGTGTATGGGTGATTATATGTAGGAAGGAAAAAAAAAATCCCATTCCAGGGAAAATGTACTAATTTTAAGTAGGAAGGAACTGCCAAATCTCTTTTGATATAGTCTGTAGCAGTAATAATACATTTATCAAAATGGTTAACTGGGACCTGTATAAATTAAAATACTTTACATTGATTGTTATTAGGATTTATTGAAACGTACAGGGAACCTTGTACAATTTCTCAATATAATTTCCCAATATTTTCTCTCTCTTTTCAAATATCCCGAAAATTTACTTTTTTGTTATTTCAGCTTCTAGGCAGTAATATGAGATAACAGAAATAAGGTGTAATAAGTCTCATTTGTTGAGCAAATAACTCAGGGGATTGCTAGACAAGTTGTGTAAGTTTTCAGTAACTGTTGAACCAAAAACTGGATGTTCCAAAATGACAGATCATCATTGGACAAAATAAAGCAAGTCATGCAGCAGTGTGCTTCTGTCCATTGCAACACTTTTAAGTGATAAATTTCACAAACGGTTGGAAAAATCTTTAAACGTGGCCTTACGATTAATTTTATACACAAAGAATTGTTATATTAATTTATGGGAGATGTAAAAATATACAAAGGAGAGAAAATAATAGGTGATATATTTGCCTTTTTTAGTGTGTAAAATTAACTTTTCGGTGGAGACTTGTGGCATGTTATTCTTGGAAGTGGGGATCATGTTAATACGGGTAGGAAAATTCTTTCTAGTGGAAGGATCATCTGTTGTGAACAAAATGTGCTTTCTTTCACTTTTTATACTTTGCTCTGGCCTGATCTCTTGTCATACATATTGCAGAAACTGTCAAAATAAACTGGGAGATGCTCAGTAAATTTGCCTGACGCAGGCGTAGTCTGTTGGATAGCTAACAGAAAGATCAACATCACTGGGCTATATCTGCATATGGGTATGGACTCTCCTTCTCTTTCGTGAATGACTGAGGCTCCTAACTAAGCCAAACCAAAGCAAACTGTACCAAACCACCAAGCGGCTCCTGGTGGAAATGGATGGGAACCAGAGGCATCTGAGTCTACATGTGTCCTGAGGCTTTCAGAGATGAGATATTCGCTACTGGAGAGAGAAACCTCTGCTACATGTGTGTGCACCCATGTACTCTGCTATGCATGCTATCCCTAAAGGAGTGGCATGGGTGTGCTCAGCATGCAGCAGTGTAAGAGGCTTTTATGTATCTCTGGTTTGCTCCACATACCCCTTTGCCAGATTTGGTCAAAGTTGCTTATGAGGTTTAAAAGATAAGGAGTGAGATGAAAAGTTGTGTGGATGTTTTAATTTTCAATATTATAGGTTACAAAGTGAAAATGAGAATTCCAGGCTGTTAGGATTTCTGTTGCCTCTAATGCCAGTAAAGCATCAGTTCTAGGATTGCTGCTAAGTGCTGCAAGAGAACATCTCATTCATCTGAGAAAGGGATCTTCTGGGGCCTTTCCAGGCCCCCTGGAAAGCATTGCTGCTGGAGGGTTGAAGGACAGGGAATCCCATCCTATATGCCTTCAAGGTACAAGTGGAAACACAGTACATCATAACGAACCATAGGGTGAGAAACTTTTTGAAGAGCTCAAACACAGGACCGTATAATTACTTACACAGTGTAGTGGGCCCTTTTTTTGTGTGCTTTATTCAAATCTCCCAAAGCTGCTCTTGAAACCCAAAGTAATACATGGAGACGCAGCACAGGAGCCAACCTTGGCTTATGCAGACCTCTCTGCGAGATGTTTTTAACCTGCACTAGGTTAGGGGAAAGGGAGCCAAGGGGATGTTTGAGGGCTATTGCATTCCTTTGGAGGACTTTGGGGGGTGAGGAGAAGGAGCCCAGTTGGCTGTGAGACTGCTCTCAGTACTTCCAAGGAGGTCAGGAGGCTTCCAGCTGCCCCAGGGCAGGAGGACAGGTAACTTACAGCCAGTTCTGCTCCTGCACGGGGTCCTCACCCACCCCAAATGGGAAGCATTATGTATTTAATTTAAAATTAATATTTATTTAAGTGGCACTAGGCGTAACAGCATTTGAAATAAATAAGTGCAGGTGGCTACAAGGAAAATTGAAATAATTTGCTTGGACTCTACACATGTTCAAGTTCGTTACGTTTCCTCTGTTTAGCACACAATCTGCCGGTGATATCTTGGTGTCACCAGACCTAGAGAGAGCTGTTTGCTCAGCAGTCTCAGCCTCTATTACAGCTGCTGTATCGTGGGGCACGATTCTTGTTTGTCTTAGGCAGGCTTTTTCCACAACAGAAATTGTAACTCGTTTTGGTTTTGTTGCTCACAAGGCAGCAGACTGTAGTTTTCTCATCAATACAAATATTATTAACATTTCTCTCTGGAGACCTGAAACACCTTGCAAAGCTTTCTTAGCAAAGATGAGAAATGCAGAATCTCATTTGCAGATTACGGTAAATTGCAGATGTGTGCAATCCTTGTGTGCTTTGTTTTTCCTCGGGTTTGCTGTATTTTATTTTTTTTTCCCTATGTGTGAGCACTACTTGAGACGCCTTCTCTTCATTTTGAATTTCATTATCTGTATTCTGCTGTATTTTCATTACTTCTGGAATAATAACATTGACCCAGCCATTGTAATGGGTCTGGGATATTTCCCAAGAATAATGTTTTCTGGAGAGCAACAAAAGAATGACCAGGAGCCAATGCAGCGCCCTTTCACCCGTGTCCTTCCACAATTAGGACCAGCAGTCCAGCAGAACAGATTGAAGCAGGTGCTTGAATTGTTCCTGCTGAGCAAAACAAATGTGCCCAATGCCCAACATGTTTAAATCCTATTGGAAACAGAATTACGCAGCTACTTGCCCTATTAAAGCTTATAAATATAAACTTCATTCCACAATACTTTTAAGAATAGGCAGAGAAAACTTAGTGGACAAAAGGCAAAATTAAGGATATGAGTAATTTTAGTAAAATGCTAGCACTCCACTTTTCAGTGAAACATAGAATCACTATGGCTAAAAAAGATCTCTAATATCCCCAGCCCACCTCACTGTGCCCACTGCCCAAATCCCTCAGTGCCACATCCCCACAGCTCTGATCACCTCCAGGGTCGGTGACCTCCCCTCCCTGGGCAGCTGTGCCACTGCATCACTGCTCTTTCAGAGAAGAAATTCTTTTTAATATCCAACATGGAATCTTCATAGAGTCTTCAGAGAAGTAGATATAACTGGGGGGAAAAAAAATGGTATGTAAAGGAACCTGTAATTAAATCTGACCCCAAATATATTACCTGAGGCAAAGGTCTTGTTTCTTATTCCATCAATGTAAGAGTTCATGGAAAATGCACGTGGAAGGATTTATACATGACAAATGGAGGGCAATGATAAGTGTATTCTTGACACCAAGGCAACAAGAGAGCACTTTATCCACTCTGCCCTATCCAGTCTGCCCCTCCTTAAATCTGCCAAAACCTTAGGTTCCTTTTATCCCATCTGTGGCCACATTTCAGGTTTCTATTTCACAAATTGGGTTTTCTTTCAAATAATCTCCCTTTCCTCCATGCTCCCTCAGTTCTATTTCTATCCAGCTTATCTGCTTCTCTTTCCTCTTTTCTAAATGCAGCTTTTTCAGACCACGGCTGCTGCACAGATCTCTGCCACTTCCTCCTCCCTTTCCACCATATCACAGCATGCTGCTGGTTTTATTATTTCTGAGGGCTGCAGGTCCCTGTGAGGTGGTTTTGACTTCAAAATGCAGACATAAACAATTTACTCAGACATTTCATTCAGCTCCAGCTGGAGAAAGCTGTGATTCTCTGCTCTGTCACAGAGCCTCCCCACACTGCCCCTGAGGGCTGCTTTGCTCATTTTCATCCATCTTCCAGTGTGGTCATCCCAATTCACAAGTTGGCAGGACCATCAGTTGTAGCTGATAATGTGTGCATCTGAATACGGGACAGTACCAGATTAACTACTGAAGCGGTAAATCTGGGAGCTGGGCACTATAAATTCCCCAGATTTGAATCTGGTCTTCGATAAATTCCCAAAGCCTTGAAGCTCATTGCTCCCTTCGGTGGTTTCCAGCCCCTGTGAGCTGTCAGCCCTTGAGCACACACACACAGGTCCTGCTGGTTCCAGATGCATCTGCAGGAAGAACCAGCCCCACACTCACAGCAATTTCAGTTTTAGCAGAGCTCCAGCACATTTTGCTTGCATGTGTGTCCCTTATTACCTCTATCAAGTTGGCACGTGTCCTTTATTTCTTCCTTCCTCCCTCCAATCTTAGGCTGAATATTCCAAGATGAATCACTGATAAAATGGTATTTTAGGAAAGAATATGAGAAGCAAACTCAAACCAATTTGTTGTAGAAGGAGCACAGACCCTGCTCCCTGACAGGACTAATCAGGCTGGACATTAGGAAATATTGCTTCTCAGAAAGGGTGGTCAGGCACTGGAATGGGCTGCCCAGGGAGGTGGTGAAGTCACCAACCCTGGGGGTGTTCAAGGAACGATTGGATGTTGTGTTGAGGGACATGGTTTAGTGGGAGCTGTTGGTGATAGGTGAACGGTTGGACTGGATGATCTTGTAGGTCTTTTCCAACCTTGGTGATTCTATGATTCTAATGTGGAACTGTTTTCTTTTGAACAGATGATATAATAGGTAACACCACAGAATGGTTAGTAACCCATCAGAAAGTGTACTATGGGAAGGAAACACATTGCTTAGTGCTGTGGCATCCAGAAAGAAGGGCAGAACTTCATTCTTAAGTACTTTTCCGTAATCTGGAAGACAGTGCTTAATTTGTTGATGATTCTTGTGCACATTCGTCCATTAAACTTATGGTACAGAGAAAGCAAGGGCTGTTGCTGAAATATATCTGTGCCCCTTGGAGCTAAGGACAGGTTACTTAGTAAAAACGAAATAAGTCAAAATAAGCACAAATTCGATGCAGTGTTTCTGTGCTCATAACTAAGCCTTCCAAAGGCCTGATTTACAAAGTAGGAACTTAACAGTGGATGCATTGTGGGAGAAACACACACACACACACACACACACACACACATGCATACAGATATAAATTCTAACACAATTGCTTTTGTTTTTAAAGGAATTATTTTCTTATTCATGGTTTGTTTTCATTAATTTCTTGTAAAATGTTTTGGCAGGCTCCGGTGAAATGTAGTAAGGGAAACCATGCATTTCCATGCATGTAAAGCAGGAAAACAGTGTGATTGTGGACAAACAATGTCCTCCATTGTTGGTGGTTTATTTTCTCACTGTTATTAATCCCTTTGTCACTGCAATGGGCACCGTGCTCTGAGAGCGATTTGGTGCCAGTGGTGCATTTTAATGCTGGAAGCAAAGCTTAGCAGTTTCCCTGTATCACAAATCAGCTTTGGGGAATGTCAGGGTGGCTGGAGGTTTTCCTGGCCTAAAAATCCTTGGATAGGTCAGCTTCTTGTGGGGAAGACTGAGGAAAGAGGGAATATCAGCGATGGAAGGGGCTGATCAAGCACATAGCATGTCTGTGATCTTATTGAAATTGTCACTGCCAACATAAATTACAGCTTCCTGGAGGCTGCTCCAAGTTGTGCTGGAATAGTGGGAGCGTGTTTATAGCAGCACATTGGTTTGGCTTTTCCTTCCCACTGTGCTTTTCTCCGCTGCCAGACCTGTAACAGTCTTGATCACAGAAAGCATTCAGTATTGCTACCAATGCAGTCAAATACGCTCACGTGAATTCACTAGCAAGTGATACTGCTTACAGTCATAGGATGGTTTAGGTTGGAAGGGGCCTTAAGGATCATCTAGTTCCAAACTAAATCGGGTTTTTAATGTTTTTCTATGGTTTTTGAAAGATTTTTATTACTTGTGCAAGCAGCCCAATGGCAATAACACAATGCCTATCACTATGCCTTCATGAATGGTTGGGTAAACGCAGACAAAATGAAATGTCCACGGACACACACGGAGTAATGTGACTCTATTTAAAATGTATATATAGAGAGAGTGTGTGGTACGTAGATAGATGATTCTGTTTGTGCAGATGTACACTCCTTTGCTCTCATCCCCTCTTTTATCTCTAAATATAATTTTAAAAGGAAATAGGCTTTGAAAGGGGCAAAAGGCTCCACTAAAGAATTTAAATATGTTGAACTCTTTTTCTTCCCCTTTGAAAGGAGCAGTCAGTCAGGGCTCTTGTTTAAAGTTAAGCTAAGAAATGTCTCTGAGGAGAATTTCAGACTCCCTTTCCAAACACCACCGAGCCAAGTATGGTTATTATCTGAATTTAATTTGAATCATATGAACAGTCAGTTTTTGCCATACTGAAGATTTTTTCCTTTTCAATCTGGCAATGCATTCGTCAAGTTATGGGCAGACCCCACTCGCATAAAGGAACACTTTTGCAAACTTTATAGCTTGCAGGGTTTTCCAGGTTCAACACACAGTTATGACTTTCTTAAAAAGACACGCTAAACAGCTCTGTAAGTATATAAAAACAGAATATCACCATGCAATTAGCTTTGCGTGAGTCATAAACGGGAGAAAAAAGGGAAACAAGTTTGAAGAGTTGTCCCTAAACTGGTGTATCTAGAGCAATATTCCAGTCACAAGTGTTCCCTCTCGCTGCCTCCCATTGGTCCGGGGGCTTTGAGTGGATGAGTGCAGGTGGTTTCCCGCAGCCTTGGATACCCTCCGAGAAGTCTGCTCAATCCTCCAGTGTTTTGCAAGGAGGTGAGAGTAATAATTACCCACCTAGTTCAATGCACTCCTGACAGCCTGAATCAATGTCGTCTCAGTGCCCGGGAGATGTCAAATGCCATATAAAAATGTTAAATAATATTGCTTCCCAGCCGTGCGGCCGGAATTTACACTATTTGGAGGAAAGAGGATGGGGGGATAATTACAGCCTGAACTTTTTAAAATGAGGTACTCAGGAAGGGCACAGTCAGCAGAACAGCAGCCACATCCAGGGTCTCCAAAGACCTCTGCGTTTATGGGCACTCTCTGGTTAGGGATTCTGGAAAATTTCCAGACCTGTTCACTGCACTTCTATGAGTATGTAGAATATTTTCATATAATGCTCCTAGCATGGAAAGTATTTGAAAATGCTTTCTCAGCATGCTGTGTATCACAATTTACTCTGTGGATTTTCCTGTTTCTTCTCTCTGCATATCCATGCCTGCATCCATTGGGCTTTCAGGGCTTTGGCATCACAACTGAGTGCTCTTCCAGAGGTTTGTTCTGCCCGCTGCCCTTCTCGGTGCTCCTGTGAGGCTTGTTACTTTTGATTGTTGTCATATGTATTGGTCTGGATTCATACCCTCTTGTTAATTTCCAGTTTAGAGTGTTTATACTGCTATTCCAGCGAAGCCAGGGTTATCCAGTTTCTAGGAAACAGCCCTTATTTATCCCTTTGGATACTGCCTGTCTTGCCATATTTCAAAATAATTTTCATCCGTGTTATATTTCATCGAGTGGATGTTTTAATAAAAATAATTTTTTAAATATCACAGCAACATCCCCAGCAACACAACACTACATAGTTAGCTTGTTTGGACCATGGACTTGCAATGTACACACACTGCAATACATTGACGGTTAGCAAGGGTAGCTAAATATCCAAAATACACTCTGTGAGGAATGAAGAGGTCCTGAATTTGAATAACAGTGTTCACAGAAGGTGAGACCTGAGCAGGATGCTCAGAATTCTCTCTACAACAAACCGTGTGCTTGTTTGATCTCACTGAAGTGTTCTGAATCCAGGTTTTCAAAGCCAGCACAGCAGTGTAGACACTCAAACACCATTAAAATGAAGAATCATTCTGCATCTACTGGCCTTACAGTTCCCTCCTGATGTTGTTTATTGCAATATTCACCAACTTGGAGATACTCTTCTTTGTGTCATACACATCTATCTATAGTCTAGTATTGCATTTTTGTAATATAAGAATAGTAATACAGTGAAAATAGTCACAATCCACATGGCCTAAATCCTAGCAAGAATGACATGCCCAAGAAGGGTTTTAAGAGGCAGTCTTTTTCATGCATTAGTCCCATAAGAAAGTCATCTGGGACCCAGGAGTACGACTGCTCAAAATGTTTCTTATTAAATTTGCCTAACGCAGATTTAGCACAAACTAAATATTGGCTTTATAAGTATTTTACAAACTTCTCAGTTGAAAGTCTGAAAGCTGATTCTTGATAATGACTAAATTTTGGTTTAAAAAGGGTCTGTAGGCTCATAAGATGGGCAATCATCTAATTGCTGGCAGTCCTCCTTTTCATCTTTCATGTGAGTGTAGTTGGAAAGAAGAGCATGTTTAACACTTCTTATACAGTGAGCCTTCTTATTCCACTGAAGTCAAAGGATACAAAGAATGGATCTTGTGATCCAAGCTGGAGTTGCCTGCTCCAGAGCTATGACAGGCTGAGTATTTCGTAGAACATTCTGCATCCTTTTGTACCCCCTTGGAGAAGGTTAGTGCTGCAGGACACACGACCTACAAGTCAGCACAGGGCTAAAGGGCTAAGGCAAATGAAGCCTTTCCATGGGCACAGAGGGGCAGCAGTATATAGCCAGTGGGATTACTGGTGGAGCCATTGGGTCATTAAGCCTCTGATGCCAGAAGCTCCTTTTTTTAAACAAAACCCAATCAATACTACAGCAGCACAACACCAGAGTTGCTGAGTCTGGGGGGGGATTGAAGCCATGAGCTGATCTCCCAGCAAGATCAGGCAACTCTTTTGGGAACAATTTTTGGATCCGCTGTTCAAATAGTAAACTTGAAGTCATTGCAAAGTATGTCTCAGAGCATTGTCAGCACTCTTTTTTAGGTTGTGTTTTCACAGTAACAGACTTTGGGTAGAGAAATGAGTAAGCAGCTTCCCATTTCCACATCTAAACGCTCTGATCCATGTAGCAGACAATTTCCCTGATGTACCGGGCTGTCTGCAGTCCTGCTCACGTTTCCCTCGTGCTTGGTGTATTATAGTGCAGAAGGAAATCAATGAGGCATGTTTTCAACAAAGAACTAAATAGCCAACTAATTTCTTTTTCTTTTTAACAAATTGGATATGGACTTTATTATACAGCAAGGGCAACTGTAACAAAATCTTGGTTATCACCTGCAAGCAGCAGATAAAATCAAGTATTTTTATCTTATTCTAGTCTTCACCTTGGCTTGCATTCTGATAGATGCACCATCTCCTTGTTTAAAACAAGTTTCTGTTCAGGGGAAGTCTGCATTTGCTTGATTGCATAGCAAACAGTGATCTTACACTCTGAAGTCATTACCAGTTCTTCACTAGCACACGAGGTATTGCAGTAACACATCTTTTGGTTACTTTCAGTGTACACTGCATTTCCAAGGGAAAAAAAAAAGAAGTTTTTTTTTCATACATGACCTTTATATCAACTTTCTTCAAGTGTGTGATTCCTACACGTAAATTCTAGTTACAGAGATATTAATGTTTGTGTAAGTTCTTTTATAGTCCTTCTTGTTGTAGCACGTGAATGTTTCATCATCTTTAACATCATCATAAGGGCAATAAAGGAGTTAGAAAACTCTAGCCCACTTTGGTAGCAACAACGCATAAATTACGCTGCATAAAACTTTCCCTTTAGTTCTGTGTGAACCACTTAATGCTTTGTAGCAGCTGAGGAAGGCAAGGAAGGCATCCCCTGGTGCCAGCTGTGCAGGGAGTCCCCAAAGCAGGACTGGCAAAGGGAGAAACCAGGAGCAGGGTCTCACTGGGTGTTGCACAGAAACTGAGAGCAGTTCTCCCCATGTATTTGAGCTTCGTGGTCAAGGGAGCAGAGCAGAGTAGCTGAGCCATGCCCAGGAACAAGGATGGAGCAGGAGGAGGGAGCTGTGTGACTCCCCTCCTGCTCAGTATCCTTTGTAGAGATAATCTGGCTCAAGGAGGGGCTGGGGTTCTACTAAAAGCTTTCCTTGTTGGCAAGAGTGTAAAAGGTTAAAATGATTGCATGCTAGTCACATTCAGAAGAAATTAATGGCAGCTAATTAAACCTACCCTTATTTTTAGGCACTTACACCTCTTTTCAAATGTACCTTTCTTGTAATTGGATTTTTTCAATAGTAAATGTTTGAACATAGAGTTATTACTGTAAAGCAGTTTGCTGGGAGTCTTGTGGCAATTAGTGCTTCCTGCACCTTCAGTTTTGAACACCAGCACCGCTGTTCTGAGGGAAGAAACCATGCAAAATGCTCATTGTTAAAAATCAACAGGATGATTCAGTCTGTTGGAACTGCAGTAGGTCATATTTAACTAAGCCCAGTTAGGTTTTATGTACATTTTATGTACAGGAACAACAACAACAACAAAAACCCCACAAACCAAAAACAAAACAAAACAGGAAAAAGTTGTTTGCTCATTGGCCCATTTTCTTCCTCCCAAATTTCAGCTTTAGAATTAAGACATTAAAGTAATCCTTGTAGTTTCGGGGTTTATTTTAGCACAGTCTGTTCCCAAGACAAATTATTGAAAAGGAAAAAAATTAAGTCAGAGCTGATCTGACCTACACGAGAAGGGAAGAGAGTGGCTCAGTTCTGCCACTGCTGAAACGAGTATCAAATCTCTCTGTTACTTCCAGCTTTATTCTGAATTCCGCTGCTTAGTTTAACCCCAAATCCTTATTGCAGAGGGATCGTAAGGGTGGCAGATCAATCCATACCATCGGAACGTACCGACTGCAAATTAACACACAGTCTGTGTGTGGATAGATAGGGACACGGTACACGAGCTGCCAGTTATGTCGTGCTTTAGAAGAAACTGCAGGAAAAAAAGTCACGAAGAGAAGGCTGCCTGGTGAGGTGTCTCGAGATGTAAATGGCTCCTGCTGAAAAGGTAACAAAGGCTGCGTTGTGTGATCGTGTGCTCGGATCAGCTGGGATTTGAGCAGGAAAGCAGCCCCTGATGTGTGTATATATATAGTTCTGAGATGCATATTTCAAAATCTCTCTCCATAAAAAAGATCTGTTGTTTTTATGCTTGCGCTAAAAGTAGCTTTTGCCACGGCTTTATGAGCAGAAATGGGATAAGAATATACTGAATTGCTGTGTTGTGTCTCCTATAAAACTTATGTTCATCAAAAGGTAAAAAGAAAAAAAAAAAGGTGCACTTAATGCTTTTAAGCACTACAATTATGTGTGTTAATTACTAAACAATGTTGTTCAGTATTGTTGTGGATTTGAATTATGAATCATTTTTGCTTCAGAATGGATTCTGTCAATCTAAGCAATTTATTTAAAGACTGAGAATTTGTATGCTAAGTTTTCCTTGGGACTATATTTCAATATAACCATTCAAGGATGTGGTGTTAGACACAGGGCTGAGCAAATTCCCAAAAACATCCTCCCAGAGAAAATTCCATCTAATTCTGTCTGGTTGCTGATCCCTTCTGCTGGTTGGAAGGTTCATGCCAGCATGGTAGGAGGTAAAACCAAACTCCCCCCATGTCCTACTTCAATCTCTCCCACCGTCTCCAGGGGAGTGTATTGCATGGGGTAAGGTGAGCACAGAGGGCCAGAGGGAGAATTGTAGTTCCAATACCCCATCGCATCTTGAATCATAATCGACTCTGTGTCTCGTATGACTTCTTCACATGCTGTGAAATCAGGATTTTATTAATCTTCCCTTCTAGTTGGGTGCATTAAAACTAGTTTGGAGTGGGTGTTCCCAACCTGGGTTCAGGCCATGCATTTTGGGACTCGTATCTGAAGCTTTCGTTTGAGTGATGTACAGGCCTGCTGCAGCCTTCAAGGAGTGCTTATGCTTTTCCTTTCCTGTAGAGCCAGCCATGTGGCCCTAAGCCAAAGTTTCCTTGCTGAGGGCTGAATGAGCCTTTCAGCTGCTTTTGGCGGACCTAGCAGTAATACACACGTGTACAAAGAGGAAAAAATAATCATGAGGACATGGAGCAGATGAATGAAGCTGTGGGCCAGTTCTAGCCCCCACCTTCACAAGAGCCTCGATCATTTCCTAAGCAATTATGTGGGTGTAGAATCTGACCACTGATTTTCCTCTCTCTTTTTTGACCTAATCTCTTTTCTCTGTTTTCCTATGGTATAAACTCTTGCCTTCCTATTCCTTGCTGAAGTTGCTTGCAATCCTACCCTTACACAGATTGTTGTTGTACCAGAGTCACTGGAAAAAAACACCCTTAACATCACCTCCCATCCTTGTTATTCAGAGCTCACTTTGTTATCCATATACTATAGCTCACCTTTCTTCCAAAGTGAGCTTTTTTAGATAGTCCCACAATTCATGCAAAGCTCTGCATTTTAAAAGACAAGCATATATCTAAAAACAGGTCCTCAGTACTGCTCCCTCCCATGTCTCTCCGTCCTCCTGGGTGTCTGTGCAACAGAACCACTATGCTGAGCAAGTATGCGCCTCATATACTCGAGGTCATGTTGTTGAGCTGGTTTCTAATTGCACAGCCTGTTGCTGGATAAGGTTTGTATCTGCAACAAAGGGAAAGCATCTCGGTTTGTCAATATGTAAATAATTTAATGCGGTCATGGAAAGAAAAGGAATTTAACAAAGCATGGCTTTAATAATGTTGACTAAACACCCATGAGGACAATCTGCAGCTGTAAAAAATCTGGATTTCTGTTGTTTAACTAGCCGTGTTGAGGCATATATTTTTGAAAAACATCGTAGTGTCAGCAGCATTCATAGTGCTGGTGACAGCTTAGGACCTATCTGAGTCCTGCAGCTTTGGAACAGATAGAATAAACTGAAAATAGATGCAAGGTTGAGAGATTCCAGTGCCCTTGTATCTCTGTTCCTGCCAGGCTAGACATGCACGAACTCACTCACTGTATTCACACAGCTCAGTACAAGAACAGTTCATCATTAAGCAGAGGCATCGGGATTGGTGCAGCACTCCCATCTTGCACAAGGGGCAGAGATCAGCTGTGCTGCTTTCATTCCCAAAAAGACTCTTTGGTGGTTACTCAGCAATCCATGCACTTGGAAACAAACATGATCTCTGATGGAGATCCCCATGGGAAGACCAAGTCCAAGTCCCAGCCAGGACTGCACGTGCAGTCACACAGCACTTGGACAACGCTTGGCCAAAACCTCAGCTAGAGACATACTATACTCTTCTCTCTGTCCCAGTCAACACCATTTATTTTTTCAGTGTGTAATTGTATTTTGTGTATCAGATCTTATTATACTACTGATTTAAATATAATTAGTGGCACAACAGGATTTCTGATTTCCAGCTTCTCCCTCTCTTTTCTGGGGTTGTGGAACATGAGTAGATGGTCGTGTATGTGACACAGGTAGGCACTGGTCTGAAAGCTGGCACTTTGCTTTCAATTGGACACCCAAATTCTTTTAAGAACTGGGAATTTTTTTATGAGCAACATACAACTGCAAAACTTTAGGAAATATCCTGAATATCCACTCAGTGAATTTAACCAAAAGTTCTATAGCTTCCCCCTAGGTTTTTTTATAGCTATCAATTAAGTTTACTATGCAGTAATGAGGATCTAAACTGACCCAGGATTTACTTTAATGCGTCATTAACTTGTCAGGCTCCCTATTCTCCTTTCTCTCTCTCTCGAATTTTTGTCTTCCAGAATTCTCATCATCCCAGCTATTAACCCGTTTATTAGCCTTAAACAAGGATGTGTTTCATTAATGAGCACTTAAAAATTAATGATCACGCAAATGAAAAATCCGCTGTAAAATAGGCTCTTGAGGATATGAGTTTTATTTACATTCCAAATGGACGGCACACTGACGGTGGTTGAAGCTGGTGGCAAAATCCATCGCTCCAAAGTCAGTTTGAGCTGTTTAAAGTTTTCTCCTGACTTGTGCAGTAGATTTACAGAATTCAGTCTCATAGGTGCTTATAAAAGCTGATCTTCCCGCAATGCAACTTCAGAAATAACACCGTAGATCAAGCACAAAGGTAACTTTGATAAACCCATGTCAGCTGTGCCTGTCATTCCTGCAGGCTTCAAGGAAGGAGCTTCTAGTTGCAGTTCTGTCAGTGTAGAACACCGAAGCCAACTTTAGCTGCTTACAACCTCCCATGTTGTCCTTAGTTTTCCTAGAAAGTATGAGCAAACATTCAGAACCTAGCACTGTTGAATGTCTGGAAAATGTATGTAATAGGAATCACACTGCTATTGCCTGCTTTGCTACCAACCCACGGCATGCAGCCTAACAGGGGAAAATCACTGCACCAGACTGCAAGGAGCAAAACGATTTGTGGTTTGATCAAATCATTGACGTGTAATCTGTAAATAATCAATTCATTTTCCCTATCTGTACACAATCAATTTATTTTCCCTTTCTGTAAACATTTCCCAGAAGACACTACTGGGCAAGTAGCTGAGCTGAGACATGGAAACATTCATTACTTTCTTATGGCTGTGGCATTCCTCGTGCTTCCCGTGAGATGTGTCCCCAGGCAGCTCCCCCAGAGTCAGGAGCTCTGTGTTACCAACATTGCAGGCAAAAGGAGAAGCAGTTCAACTTTCTTTTTTTTTCTTTCCCTAATTTCATCCATTCATAAATGTGTTAGTGTTAAGGATTTTTTTTTTTTCCCCCACACATGTTAATGTTCCTATCAGTTTACATCACAAATTATTATCACCCTTGCTCTCACAGTATCAGCCCTGTACAAGTTAGGAATATCTGATATGAGTGAATTATGTATGTTGCCACTTCACATTTATGACAGATGTCACAATATCTGTGCTGCACTGCAGAAGAATAAGAAATGGCTTGGTTTTGTGTTTGTCTGATGAGACTTGGAAAGAGCAGCACAAAATGGGATGGTTTCAGTTTTTGTGGTGTTTAAATACTGAACACTGTGGACATGTCAGTGAACTTGTACCTACTTTATGTTGGCCTGCATATTTCAGCCTAAGAACCTGCTTGGTCATCTAATTCGCTAAGAAAATTGATCAAGGAATGCATAGACCAATTTAGTTTGCTGTGGGTTTGATCTCATGTTGGGCTCCATACAAAGGAAGCCGTGATGACATGATTCAGTTCCTGGTCCGAACCAAAGAAGCACAAGTCTCCATGCAGGGAACATGACTGTGCACATAGACGAGGTCTCTATTATGCGAGGTTAACAGAAATACTTAGAACACATCATAATGTGCGGACTGCGCTGTGCATGAGGCACAGTTATAGCAGCCACTGTGAGAGATGGTTGTGTGAAATACCTCGTGCTTGCATCCTTTATCTGCCTTCGAGCAGAACAGCTTCCTCAGCTTGCTGACCACTAATAAGTAGATGGAAAGTGCAACTTCTGATTCATTCACACCCATACCGTGATCACTTTTCTTCCACCTTACGTGGATATTCACTCAATCATGCCTAGGTTTTATATTTCTAGTTAGGCATATTAATCTTACTAACATCTGAACTTGCTGAATCCAGTAGCTTCCCTTGGTATTGCTTTTATGTGATTGCCTCCAATAAATTCCGCCAATAAGTTTCGCTCTATGCCTATAACAGCAGTATCTCTGGGTTAGCCTTCTAATGAGCATGAAACTACCTCAGCAAGTCCATGACCTACAAACGACCTGCAGTCATCCCAGAAGCAGTGGTGCTGAACCACATCACAAGTTATTCTCCTTTTCCAACAACTTGTAGACCAGCGGGAATAAGCAGAGCACTTTTTTTTTTTCCCCATAATCCTTAGCATCCAGTCTGGAGGCAAGCAGTCTCAAAAGGGTCCAAGGTTTCACTGCTTTCATCTTGAGGCAACGCAGAGCTACTTAAGAACGGCATCTCTGTCTGACACATTTAATTCATTTGAGGGGTTTAATGCAATTTCCTGGCATCATTTCAAAGCATATTCTTTAATTTAATAACATGATAATATTAAGAGGAATATAATAATGTATTCTTACTGCTATAACTCTATTGTGCAGATTGGTGGGAAGACCTTCTCTCAGGTCACTTTTATTATATTTAATAGCAGTCACGGGTCTCAAAACCTCATGCAAACTGTAGAAAATTAAAGCTATAAGACTGGTAAATTTTAGTTTGATGGTGTTCATTATCTTCCTGTTTTCTTTGAAGAGATTTACCCTCTCTCTGAACAAACAGAAGGAACAAGTAAGTAGAGTGCTGCAACACGCCTATGCAGATACTCATTTTTTACCAACATTATGAGTTCGGGATTCAAAGGAGGCAGTCTGGAATACAGGGCTATTTTTCTCTTTTAATGCCCTAAAGAACTCTACTATATTTCTCACCATCGTGGTGGCACCAGGTACATTGCCCTTGATGAAGTAAGACATAGGGTAATATATTCTAAATGCTTCCTCAGACAGTCCCTATCAAACGAGACTGTGCACTATTTTTCTTTAACTCCTTGATCTCTGCGCTACCAGTTTTCTGAAGCATTAGAAATATCTATTTATACAACCTGCCTCAGAGCTCCTGAGATGGAAAAGGACTTTTGCTAACACTTCGCACTGGTAGATACTTCTGTAAGAGTTTTCTCTGCATTGGAAGAGATCTAAAGGCCTTTAAGAACCATCTGGAAAAAAAAAAAAAAAGCCAACAGAACACAATGGGATTATGAGACCACTGCATTTTATTGTCTCGGCAACCTGAGGTTTTTTTCAGAGTTCAGCTCATCATTTCTTAATTCTTTGTTCTCACTTTCCTCAAGCTCAAAAGTCCTCGAGGCCTACATGAGAACAAGCAAAGATGCTAATTTTCCTTTTTGCCTGGTAATGTGCTTGGTTGTAGCAAGTTTTTTAAGACCCTATGATTTGCATAATTCTTCTGCAGCAGACAAAGAGAAAGTAATAACGTCCTAATACGGGAGCCAACGTTTTTAGGATTAAAGGAAAAAGAGTCTCCGTGATTAAACTGTCAAAATGTTTATGCAGAATGGCCAACTACAGCAATGCTCCACATTAAAAGTAAGTCTTCTTTCATCTCTTTCTGTATCACCCCGTGTACTAATGTCAGGGTGGAAATCATTCTTGAAATATTTGTATTGCTGCATCACAAATGGCTTAGTTATTGGCTGGATAAAATATCCCCAAATGTCGCTTGTCCTCACAGATAGAGCTTGTGGCAGTCTGATGTCTTCTCTGAATGTTTAGCTCTCTGTATTGCATTACTGGTGATTTTTAGGAAGGATAAGAATGATACGCTAGAGCGAACCCAATAATTCTGTCCTTTCTGGGTACATCAGTCCTGTGACCTTTTAAGGTGTTAAACAAAACCAAAGAAACTGACAATGGAATTTTAGCTGATTTTGTGCTTACAGAATCATGCAAGTAGAATAATAGAACATAATGGTCTTACATCGACAAAATCATCATTTATTGTAGATACACAGAGATTCTTTCAAATAATTAAGTTTCTGCAACTTACGTAAGTTAAATAAGATTTTCCCCTAATAGATGGAACACCTGCTATTATAGGCTAAGATACAGATTTGTATTCCTTCCATTTAATTCCTCTTTCAATAGTTATTTAATCTGTGTAAATTAATTATAATCCATTAAGTTTTATTTATATGACATAGCTCTTTATTCATTGATTGATCCCCGTGTTTAGGACCTAGATAAAGTTCTTTTCAACATATTGTAATGAAAGTCTGTTTTTCCGGGGCTGCTCTTGTCCCAGCTGAGGTGAGAGGGATCCCAATTTGTGTTTCCAAGAGGCCACTGGCTAAAAAAATACCAGCAAGATAAAAAATTCTGATGTGAGCTGAAGGAAAGGTTTGCATCCTACCAGTTGCATTCATTTAATAACTTTTTGACTATTTTAGTTTGTACATATAAAGCTGGAAAAAGATTGCTTTTACTTCTGACTTCAACAGGAGTCTTTGTACCTCAACTTTTTCTGCAATGATGAAGTATCTGAAATGTAAATTCTTTAGAGGCTGAAAAAAAAATGGTTTTCCAGCCAAAGTACTAAAGACATTCCAATAGCAGTAGTTGAGAAATAATCGCACTGGTGAGCTGGATTTTCTCAAGCATTAAGGTGCAACAGGGTCTGAACTGTCGTGGGTCCCAGAGGTTGTACTGGAGAATATGTTTGAAAGACAATACACAAAAGCACCTTGCTCTATATGATGGAAGTCACTTTGCGGTGCAGAAATCTGTTAAGTTGCCTGAAGCTGAGGCCACGGCCATGCCTAGGAGGGGTGGCTGTGTCCCATAGCCTCGTGGTAACCTTACTGGAAGCAAGACATTTCATGCAATTGAGCAGCAGACTTGAGAACATGCTGACATGACATGTTGTGGGCAGACATGAACTCATTTTGCCCATGCTTGGAGCTGACCAAACACCACATAGCTGTGGTCAGCGTGCTGCTGATCCCTTGGCAATACCACAGATAGAGGTGAAGCTGTGAGCATTGGCACAGTTTTGGGCAGCTTGCAGCACAAACTCTACAAGGTGGTGGCTTTAAGGTCTCAAGGAGGTGAGATGCAAGGCTTCAGCACAACATCTTCAGTTGCTGGTGTTGCCTTTCCAAAGCCTTTGGGCTGCCTTAGCTCTGCATTGTCTTACTGCAGACATGAGTGCCAGGAGGGATGGATGAATGGACTCTCTAAAGAAACATCCCTCTCCACACAGTTTAAATCCACTCCTGGCCCTGCAAGATCCTCATCTTGAGCTGAGCTGAGACAAAGGCTTTGCATTCCCACCATGCTGTTTCAGCTGAGTGTGTTTTGAGCTCCATTGCCCCAACTCTACCAGAGGGCTGGCACCCAGCCTGATGAAGCATTCAAGCCCAGGGTAAGGCTAAGATTTCAGTGCTGCCAACCATTTTTTTGAGGATCTGAGAGTCTGAATTAGTCTGAAAATTTTATTCTAATTTATATTCTAATATCCTCTAACAATGGCTTTTAGGGAGAAGAGCCTTCAAACAGGTCAGTATCCGTGTGTTAGCATGTATGAAAAGTCTCTGGCTCATTTCTGACTTATGTGCATCATCAGGACTGTTTCTACAAGGAAGAGAACATGCTTTTATTTATAATTCTAATCTCCCTTGTGAGCAAAGGAGTGGGAAAAGCTTGCTCTTACATATTTGTTGGTTAACACTTGACTGAACATGAGCCAGCACTGTTCCCAGGTGGCCAGGAAGGCCAATGGCATCCTGGCTTGTATCAGAAATAGTGCAGCCAGCAGGAGCAGGGAGGTGGTTATTCCCCTGTACTCAGCTCTGGTGAGGCCATATCTTGAGTACTGTGTTCAGTTTTGGGCCACTCACTACAAGAAAGACATCGAGGCCCTGGAGCATGTCCAGAGAAGGGCGACAGAGCTGTGAAGGGTCTGGAGCACAGATCTCATGAAGAGCAGCTGCTAGAACTGGGATTGTTTAGTCTGGAGAAGAGGAGGCCCAGGGGAGACTTTGTTGCCCACTACAACTACCTGAAAGGAGGTTGTGGTGAAGTGTGGGTCGGTGATATGATCAGAGGGAATGGCATAAGTTGGGTCGGGGGGGTCCAAGCTGGATATTAGGAAAAACGTCTTCTCCAAAAAAGTAGTGAGGCATTGGAACAGGCTGCCCAGAGAAATGGTGGGCTCACTGTCTCTGGAGGTGTTCAAGAAATGTGGAATTGTGGTAGTAAGCAACATGGTTCAGTGGGCAATATTGGGGGTAGGTGGATGGTTGGACGAGGTGATCTTAGTGGTCTTTTCCAACCCTAATGATTCTGTGATTCTATTCTATGACAAACTGTTGGAATTGTAGCCTCATAACACTCAATATTTATTGAATTCATCCCGTAAATTACAGGGCCTTATTCAGTTCAGTGCCATACATTGTTATATTTGGAATTGTTCATTTCTTCCTTTTAAATATTTTCACGTAGTCCCATGTTCTACTAGGTAAGCTTGAACCTGAAAAAAACATGCAAGGGAATATAAATGAACTGCCCTTTTCCAACTGATGTGAGCCATAGAACACTTTAAAATACAAAGGAGGCCTAACATCTGGTCAAGTTTACTCATCATAAACACACCGGAATGAGTGGTAGACTAAGATAGGCATGTCATGTTGTCATGTGCAAAAGTTCTCTTATTGCATTTCAGTAGCTAAATGAGAGGTAACTCAATAGTAAAATATACAGGTAGCCTCAGGACACATCATACATTCTCTTACTCTGAAACCTTTCTATAATTAAAAATGAAACCTAATTGCAAATCAGCTCCTTGCTTTTCTAAAATGTCAAAGAATTTATATTTTTTCAGGTCATCGCCATGTCAGTCCAATACCAATGTCAGGTCGGCAGCAGCAATGCAAAATTTGTTTTCATTACAAAATTCATGCTTCAACAGCTTTTCCTTTGGAAACAAAAATAAAAGTGTCAGCTTTTGAGATGGCTACATCTGGTGTGTTAGCCTGTGTTAATGGCTTTCGTCTTGGCTTTCCCGGTGTTGTTAGCTGTCCTCCTGCAAAAATACGGAGCTAGCTGACAAACCTTCCTCCTTTTCCCGTCTTTCCCTTGGGTTTGGGGCTGAGAGCTCCCCAACAGTGCCCTCTGTGGTTCGAGAAAGCAAACAGCCGGGGAGGAAAGCACAAAAAAATAAAAGAGGGGAAAAAAAGAGCAACTGTGAGTGCAAACTGACCCAGATTGTCCCTTCGGGATGGGCACTGTAAGCACAGAGTGGAGTTCTCCTAAGGAGGAAAAAGGTGGCCAGGTGCAGCCAGGGTGGGAGATGTGCATCCTATTGCTGAAGCAAGATGTTGGTATCTGGTGAGACTGTATTAAGAGGTGGTTATGTCTGGGGAGGAGGAAAAAGAAGGAGAAACTGCCTTTTCTGGTGAGATCCCTAAGATATCCCTCTGGAGCCAGACACTGCTGGTGGAATTCCTGCTGCACCCCAGCAGCCCGGTTGAAGTCACTGGGGCTGTTTGCAAAGTGATGTGCTGCTCAGCATGAGTAAACAAGCCTGTGTCTGCCCTTATATAAATACAAATCAGCCTGGAGACTATAAAGTAAACACATGCAGAATTCCTTTACTCCAGCAGGAAGAGTAATGGAGAATGGTCTGACTGTTCCCCCCTGCCGCCCTTAGCACAAGAGACAGCCAATGTCTAAGTACCTCTCTGAAGTTCATGGTGTTGTAGGGAGTACCCATTTCTACTAAATTCTGCACCTCTATTAGCAAGAAAGACCTTATCTTTCTTCCAAGAAAGGTTATGTGCCTGCTGCTTTAACCTGTGTTTCTTCCTGCCCCTCCTGACAATCAGTTCTGGCATTTCCATCCTGTGCTGTGCTGCTGATGTGCCGCTCCTGCAGCAGCAGCACTAGGTCTGGTTTTCCCCATCCAGTTTGTGTCATCTGCCTTCTGTCACTTCCATTACAAACTCCAGGGATGGGGGCCTTGAGTCTGGGTTTTGCAAGCCAGCATAAGGCAGACGGTGTCTGGGGTTGAAAAGTGGAGTTATACAAGTAACACAGCTAAAATTCAATAAAAGCCTAACAGTTGATTCCTTTTTTATTATTATTATTATTTGCAGGATAGTAATAATAAAAAGAAAGAGCAAAAAGTTTCAACTTGTGCGCGTTTTGTAAAACCTTAAGAAAACAACCTTAAACGGCCCCAACCAAGTTGAACAGTATTCTCTGAAAAAGAAAACAGCCCTAAAATTAGGAGTGGAATTTTAGCCTCAGCTTTGAATTTCCTGGCTTTTGTTGGTTTCTTCTATATCCTCATTATTCCAGCGGTGTGTTGTTTTTGGTCTGACTAGTATTCAGAAATTGTTCCATCCAGCCTTTAGAGTTCTACTGTTTGAGAGTGATTCATTTCTCTTTGACTTCGGGAACACCATTTGCACAGTGGGTCTTTTTCCTGATGCTTTCCCTTATTTTCTGCTCCAGACTCCATCCTGCTCGGTCACCATAACGTGTGTGAGTGCTTCACTGTACTGTGTGCATTTCAGCCTGGGGGGCCGTACCTTCCCAGGGCTGTGCCTTAAGGAGGCAGAAGGTCCTTTTGCTGGCCCAAGATGAACTGCATGAACAAAAGGCGCCAGCCTGGAGACGTGAGCTGGTGTTTAGGTGGGATGCTGGCAGAGGTCCTCACGCACTGAACTATTCCAGTGGGTTTGTACAAGTGGTTCATAGAAGAAATTCAAAGATTTTCAAAAATATAATTTGAAAACCTCTTCACAGTACATTCATTTTTTAACAATTATATATTTTTCAAAGGTATTCCATAGGCTTACAAGCTAAAGTATTTTAGATACACCTTGGCCTTGCTGGGCAGATCGCTGTCAAAGTTAGGAAAACTGCTCTTGCTTCCTGGCATAAGTACCCTGAACCAACACGAGGTAACCGGAGTGCTCTGTTCTCTGGCAGGAAATTATGGATAATCCTCTAATTTAAGTTTTTGAATGCCAGGGATTATGTGGTATCCAGAAGCAGAAATTTAAGTGCATGCCAAGAGGTACAGTGCCTTCGTGAGATGTAGAATGGTGTGGCAAGCTGAGCCCAGCCTTCCTCTGGCTGTGCTGCTTGCTGTTGTGATTTGTTTCTCCCATCCTGGGGAGAGGAGGGACTGCCTGCATCCTGGTCCCTGCAGGGACATCAGGGTACCAGTCTCATGTAAGCTGTGCTAGGCTTGAGCTAAGAACAACAAACAGACCAGTTGGAAGCCAGCAGCTTGGGTGTCACAGTTACACAGAATATCAATACTGTGCTTTACCAGGAATTATTATGACCTGTTACAAAAGCCTCCGTGAAAGAGGATGATGTAGAGGAAGAGAGTGGGAGATGGGGAAGAAACAAGAGGTAAATCGTGCTGGGGAGGGTCAGGTTGGATATTTGGAAAAAATTATTCTCAGAAATAGTGGTGAGGCACTGGCACAGACTGCCCAGGGAGGTGGTAGAGTCACCGTCTCTGGATGTATTCAAGAATAAGAGATGTAGCACTGAGTGACATAGTTTAGAGTGGTCATAGGCATGGGATTATGGTTGGACTTGGTGATCTTACTGGTCTTTCCAACCTTAATGATTCTGTGATTCTAGGAAACACGAGAGAAATGAAGGCAATGATACAAAGATTTCCCTGTTTCTGATTTGGAAAATTATATTTTCCAAGGTTCTTACAAAGAAAGATTATGATTTTTTGGTGCAGGTTTTTGCGCAGATGTAGTTCCAAAACCTCTCTGCGGCCTGATATTAGTTTCTGGACCACAGTCTTCAGAATAAATGTCACATGGAAAAAAATATTGTGGCTGGTTAGGTAATTTTTGCTGGCATTGCATAGTATCAAGTCTTGTGATCTGTTTACATTTAAATCTTGTAAAATTAAGGAATGGACCAATGGAGAGGGACCTTCTCTGTTTGCAAAATTTCTGATTTACACTGATTTTCTTATTTCTTTTTTAAAGGCGGTAAGTGTTCGTTTTTGACCGGGGTTTGGTTTTCAGCAATGCAAATTTTTCTTAATAATCACAGATGTTAGCAATATACCCATATTCAAGAACACATTTTGTATGCGACTGAAGTCAATGTAATTGCCACATCATTTGGCAAATTGGCATTACAAACAAGTCTCAGGGGAAGTAACTTGACTCCTTCTGTATGTCATCACTGTTGAAATTTCCATGGTAAGGAATCAGTGCTCAGACCGACATCTCAAATAAGAAAGCTTGTGGTTTGGAACTGCTGTTTCCCAAGAAATGGGCTAGCCTCGTTTCACTGCTACAAGCGCCCTTTCATTTGAGAGAAACCTTCATGTAGCATTGCCTTGTAAACAAGCTTCAATATCTACCTCTTACAGAGAGGTAAGTGTGCTAGATCGTGTATTAAATGATGGAAGACTGGAGATGTAAACATACAGAGCGTAACTTTTTTGTCACCTCATTAGTCACAACATAGAAGCCGTGTAGTTTCGTGGTAGCTGTTAGAGCTCTCCTATCACCATGGTTATTACCCGTACCACTCCAGACTGGAAATATTAAACAGGAGCCGTACTTCCAGTTTCCCTGGCTAGCATAACCCATCAAATTACATCTATCTGCCACAGATGCTGTTCCAACCTTATTATATTACAAGTAAATGTGTTTGGAATGATGTCTGGCTATCAGCATTTTGTCGTTAGAAGAGAGAAAGGAAGAACAACAGTAGACAGATATTGCTATCTAAGCTGTAATGAGTCCCTAAGGTAAATTTAAGGGATAATCATAACAAGCCTCTGGATGGACCAAAAAAGTATTAGTCAAATCGCGTTTGTTCTCCAGCTTCCTCCTTTCTTTAAACTGTCAACACTTTCCACGCTTTTTGGCTCAAAATGCTTGTCTTCATCTGACCTAAGCTCCATATAGCTTTTTACTTCCTTGCAAAGTTTTTAAAAAGCTTAGGAGGTTTCTTAAATTGTCGTTTCATCTGTGGTAGTAAATCCAGCTAAACTGGATGCACCTAATACGTTTTGTCAGTCCATTTATACGGAAGAGATACAGGGAAAATGTTCACGCTGTAATTTGTGCATCTCAAACATGGAAGTATCTGCCAAAACTGAGAGCTCGATGTCTCATTGCCTGACCGATGCCTTTCAACAGAAAACACCTCATTGTTGATGCTAGAAATTATTTGTGGAAGGCAACGGATATTGAACAATGCTTAGAAACAGAGACCAAATGTATGATTTCATCATGTAGAGCTTTTATTTTGCTCCATGCTCATGACTATTTGTCTTCATCTGACCTTTTTATATATAGAGTGTCAGTCAGATGAGAGTCTCCATGCTCATGACTATTTAAATAACCTCACCTCTAGTCCCAAAATATTTACCAGTTCAAACAGCCCATGAATGAACCTGAAGATCTCTCTCTATTGGAATAGAGGTCATTTCTTGTCCTTGATGTGTTCTTCTTTTAGGATTCAGCTAGAACACTGAAAATCTACAACCCAAGTTTCTAGAATTAACTGGGGGGAAGGGCAAGTGGAACAGTGAAACATCCCTTCTTTTTCTTCCGTGGTGTTTGGTGTCCCTATGTTAACCTCAGTGCAGAAGACAGTGATAGTACAGGCCGGAATTAGGAAAACAGGAACACTGAGTATTAACACGTGATACCAAAAAAATGAAATACATATTCTCTGAGTTGTAGCAGGAGACAGGTAGTGGGGAATTCAGTGATGATCTCCAGAAAAGTGACACCAGTTATTGTTAGACATGGCACAGTGCCCTAGCACTGTGGTTCAGTCATTCTGGTTCTTGGTTTACTTAAGGATGGCCTGGAGTATCTACTGCAGAGCTGTGCTCTTGTCCATCGGTTAACTTATCAAGTATTTTTGCTGCTGAAATAATATTCTGAATGTGAGCTGTAGGTGCTGCCCAGTAACCTACCAGGGTGTCCAAAGTTCACATTATGTGGCTGCTGGAGTTCATGACCAATGTTCATTTTTTAATTTACATAGGTGAGATTAATTCTTAGAGAATTATTGGATCCTGCCCCAAATTTCCTAGAGCAGCTCAGACTTGCTGAATTCTGCTGAGCAAACCCACCTGTAGAACAGGATGAAAAAGCTTGACAACTCATTCCCATTTCAGAACAGTAAAGAAAGAAGCTAAGAAGCTATCAATATTTAGATCGATAGATGCATAGTTTTATTTTTTCTCCTTTTTTCCCCTTTTATTATTTATTTATTCATTTTTAATTTTACAAAGGGGAACCAGACTGGGAGAGTCAGAAACTAGTTGAGTTTAGAACAAAAAGAGCACATTTCTCTGCATTTTCTTTTGCCTCTCTCACAGTTTCCTCCATTGACTGTGGTTCAGCTCTCACTGGACCAACAAGCTCTGAAAGCTCCTATAAAAGTCTAAAGCAAAAAAGAAAGTGCCTGCCAGGTGGGATTTTTTTTTCCCAAGTGCTCACAGCCCTAATTTTCACCACATGTGAACAAGTGTTTGCAGTTTTAAAGATGTGTTGAGTAATTGCACATGCGAGACATCTTCTCTTTAATGTTCCCAGTGTGTTCAAAGCTTTTCCGTGAGAACACCCCTGTTAACAATGGAGTTGTGGCCTTTAGCTTGTGCTTAAGTGGGTACTGCTTTGTGTTGAAACATAATTAGTAGCACTTGCCTATTCTTACTTCGTTTAGCTAATGAAAGACACTGCTATAGTAAGCTTCCCTCAGGATCAGAGTCTGAGCCTAGAAAATCTCTCTCTAGAAAGAGGTGGAAAGCCTCTTGCAGCTACCATTGCTGTAGGTGCCATTTCTTTTTATATATCCAAAACAGGAAACAAGGAGGCATGTAGCCTCCTCTGTTGGGTAAGGCTGAAAAGTGGTGTGCTGCTTTTACACACTGATAAATGGAAAGATGCCCTCTGCAAAAGGTCTTTATCATCAGCCTTGATCCCCCTCTTTCTTCATGGTCACACTTTCTATGCACTGGTAACCAGGAGAAGAATGGCTTAGGTGATGTTATTTCAGAGCATTCCCAACCCCAAATCCTGTCTTTAAGGGAATCTCTCATAACCTGGTAGGATATCTGTAGGACTAAATCTGGAAATCATCTGCTAGACAGGAAAGCACAGAAGCATAGGCTTGGAGGGGTAGTGGAGCTCTGGGACAGAAATGAAGTACAACTAATAGAAAATGAGATTTGGAAACAGGTGAAGAACAAAGTAAATTGCTCTGAATTACAACACAGATAACAACTGTATTTTCTTAGTTTCTGTAGGTTGCTATTCTCTTGACTAGTAATTGTGTGCCAAAGTGGTACTGAAATGTCTGTTACCTCCAAAATTGGCTGCCTTTAATCATTATTAGAAATCAAATTGAAAAGAAAATACTGTTGAACCTCATGATAAGAAATCTTTCTATGATAAGAAGTCTATAACAAATCTTTTTTCTCCATTGCTCTCAAAATGCTGTATAATCTAGGGTTTTAATTGAAATAACACACAGTAAATAGCCTGGTAAATGCTTCATCAACTTTAGGAGTTGTAATTAAAGTCACTGACTCCTAATTATATCTGGAAAGTGAGTGACAGTAGTCTGTTCTGCACTGCCATCTCTATGGGGGAGCACAGAGCTGCCCATCTCTTCTAACTGTGCTTGGAGGAAAATCAAACATGCCTACAACAATGACACGAGTTTTAAATGCAAGGAAATGGGAGGCAAGCAGCATTTGAATTTGTATTTTTGTAGTCACCAGTGGCTCCAGTCAAGACCCCTCACCCTACTGTGCTGTGTGCTGTACGTGGAGGGCATGGTCATCTTCCCATGTGCCCACTTCAGTCACACACCAAATGGAAGGTGCCTGACTATGGCCGAGTGGCCATGACTGAGGTGAGCCTGTTCCCATCCTCCAGCTCTGCCTCTCCCTTTGCCATTCGCACACCATGACCTCAGTCCTTGCCTTCATTCTGTTTTCACATCTCTGTTGGAAAGTCCAGGGCAGCACTACCCAAGAAGCTTGCAGCTGAACCTCTCCAACAGGTCACATAGGCTGCAGTGTGAGAATGGGTTTCCCTTTGAGGTAACACAGCTGTTATTTAAGCTGCACATAGACACGCTTGTGCTTTTCAGATCCAAAGGTCTCCAGTTCAGTCTCTATAGATAAACTCTCCAGAGATGTGCTTACACTTACAGTGTAATTCAAGGCAGGAAAAACAAGTGAGCACTTTTAGACGATCAACACCTTCAGAAAGAAATCTGTTCATTAGAGTTATGACAAGCCCAGTGATTCATTAGTTGGAAAGAAGTTAATATGCATTTGTAGACATAAACCAGAGCTGATCTGCACAGATTGAGTTCCCTCAGTAGTAGCTTATTACCGAAGAATTAAAGGTTGCAGTGGGATCTGCATCTAAAATTGGAGGAAACTGCTTGGCCAGGAACGCCTTGGTGCTGTGATTGTTTTTAACTGTTAAGGCTGTTTTCCCTTGTTGGTATTTGCTCTGTGATGTATCTGTGGAGTGCAACTGTAACAATTCTCCTGAACGGTATAAACTTGTCAGATTAAATTTCGCTTGGAAATTAAAAGATTTCTAATCAGGAGAGCAGTGAAATTCTGGAACAGCCATCCAGGAAAAATGGAGGCTAATAAATTTAACTGTAATTAAGCTGAGCAGCTTGTGAAAGGGGTTAGATGACATAGTCCTTAGAATATTAGGGGACTGAAACTGATCTATGTGACTCCTTTTCCAAAGTGTGTTCTGTGTCTGGACATTACAGCCCTTTTCTCACAATATGTTTTTGCAGATAATTCTGTGATCATTGTTGTGTGAAGAATGCCTGACAGTAAATCCCAGAACAATGGTTTATAGTGCCCCATATTTACAGCTGCTAAACTTCAGTTAAACCGTACATATACTAACTATGTCAAATTATTTTAATGTTACTTCTTTCTGCAGGCAATTGAGGTTGTTGTTACAGGACTGGAGGGAATCTAACATAACACAGGAACAGCTGAACCAGGTTAGACATCCATTTAACCCAATACTTTGTCTCTGACTGCCTGAAAGAAAAGGCTTAATGAGCAAAGCATACCATGGTCATACTTCTTAGAAGTTTCTTTCAACCATTTGATGCCTAGGGAGTACTCAGAACACAGGGATAGCTCCTATAGGCTTCGGAAGCCATCACTGCTTTTTCCTCTGTGAACTGAAGCAGCCCCTTCATAATGCATGGAGACTTCTGTTATCCTGGTGCAAGGGCTTCCACAGCAGACCTGCACACTGCATGTAGAAGCACTTCCCTTTGACTTGCTACTTGCTTGCTTAAGTTCATGATCAGAAAGCAGCAGTTCGACATTCAGCCACCTGCTGATGTGCTTTCTTGCTGCCTTGTTTCCAGGCTGAGCCATCTTGATCTGTCCACACAGAAACCAGCTTTGCTCTGATTATCCTTGCTATGTTTATAAGGATTTTGCTCTTCTTTTACATCCTTTCTTAGACAAGGAGACACTAAAACTGTAGAAAGCACTTGAGATCTGCACATGCCACAGACTGATAGGTCGACATAAGGATGTTCTTTTTTAATTCATTTGTTCTCTGTCCTTTTCCTTCTTTCAATACCCATTGAGTACTGAGCTGACATTTTCACAGGGCTTTCTATTCTGATCCCCACATCTCACCTTGAAATTGTGTAAAGCTAACTGCTGAGGTCCTTTTTTGTTGTTGTTGTGGATTATATTTTATTAGAAAAGACCTCCAGTGTTACTTACCATCAATGGAAGATGCTCATGAGCATGTTTATACATATTTACTCTCCTCCTTCACACTGGGAGAGACTCATTCCAAATTCCTAGCTGAAGTTAGACATTTCAGATTCTGGTTTATTTTTATGACTGTTTTCCATTATAAAACAAGATATAATCTGTACCTGCCTAGAAATTCTTGTTGCCTCAGCACAATACAGCTGCATAAGGACTGCAGGTCTTGTTATTTGTTGGAGCTCCAGCTACAGAGAGTTTCTTCCTTCAGTGTGAAACAAGGGATGCTATCAAGGCTCTGTTTACAGCGCAGGTCTGAAATTAACTATTCACTTAAGAACAATTTTTCACAACATTTTTTAAGTGAAGTTATATAACTCATCGTATTTGTAAATGGGAAAATAAACCCCCCAAACAAAAAAAAAAAACAACCCTACCCATCTTAGGGGCATTTTCTTAGATGTTTTGGTGCTCACAGAAACAATGGATTTCAGTATTTACTGTTGGTATTATTTAGATGACTGCAGAATGCATCTATAAGCAAATACAGGAGTTTCCCACCAACAGTGGAGTCTCTGGGAAAAACACTGTCGTAGTCCAGAATGTCATCCCATTTCCTTCTCCTTAGTGTTATTTAGTCTTTGTCACCAATCTCAGTCCATTTCTGGCCACTAGTATTAATTTTGACTGCTTTTTCCTCCTTCTAGTTTACCAGTGTGGAGGGATTGTCTCATATAGTTAGGTTTTTTTATAGCAGTTTACATAGTTTATGTATGAATCCAGAAACCCATTATGTTCTTTTCTACTTCTAAACAGCTAGCGAAGCTAAATGGGAAATGGAGCAGACACACACAAACTTTCCTGAAAAGTGGGTTCTACTGATTTTCTATTTTGATAATGAGAAAATCAGGGTGAGTTGTTCAGCTGAAGCTCTCAGGTGTCTCTCCTTACTTGTTCCATGACCTTACAGAATTTATATGACCTTGGCTGACCATCCCCTCCCTTAAAGCAGGGCCACCTGAAGCAGGTTGCCCAGGAACATGCCCAGTTCTTACAGACTTACGCTGTCTTTCATGTTCCTTTGCATAATTTCTCCTACTGAACTTGGAGAGTTTACCATGTAAATGTGTGTGTCGATTATCATCAAAGAGAATGATTATTCAAACAGAACAGTAAAATTAATTATTACCTTCTTTACCGGAAATAATTCCCAAATACCTTGAAAGCATTATTTTTATTCTAACGAATTAATCTGCTTTTACAAGGAAAGAAAGATTGGGTTAATGTTCATTTTTCCCATCAACAACCCCCCCCCCAAAAACAGCGCCCACCAAAACCATCAACCACCAAACACAACCTCCTAACAACAACATGTATACAAGACTGGTGGTTGCACTCAAACAAACCAGCTTGCACCACAAGTCCTGCGGTAGGTAGACCACCCATATTAATATTTGAGACACATTTGCAAATTCCTTTTGTAAAGCCAAAATTTTGACTGAGCTTTTAGGTGCTTGACTTTTTGTGCTGCTGGGAAAAACAGTGCAGCTCTTTGTTTGCTGTGTGCTGTGGGAAAGATGTGCAGTTTCTCTTTCCTAAAGCAAGAAATGATAGCATTTGGGACTTCTGCAGTCACTTTCATCCAAAGAGCAACACATATGAGCACTACTATTTTTTATGGGATAAAGGTTCAAAAAGGAGGAGGCAGACTGCAGTCTACCTTGCAGTTTGGAAAATGGTATGTTTGTTGTTCTGAAGATAACATAATGGCAAAGTGAGCCTTTCAGTGCAAATGAGAAAGCAGCTTGTAAGTTGTTTGGAATAGAACTAGCACTGTCTTATCTTGATCAGATATAGCAGGGCAATGGTGTTGAGCTTGAGTTCTCCCCACATCACTCCGTGGAGATAAATAACAGGAATCACTTGTGATTTTTACTGCTGGAAAAAAAACCTAAATAAATGAATGGCAGTCTAAGAAGGCCCTGCTCCTGAAGGAACCTTGACAGAAATAGTTCAGAAGTATTGCAGCTACTTTCTCCTGTCAGACCTGCAGGACCTGAAGTGATGCTGGCTCTGAGAGCAGGAACTGGAATGTCTGGGAATAGGGATTAGCCCTTTGTGTCTGGGAAAGATAAACTGTGGATAAATACATATAGCCATTTCTTTGCTCCTGGGTTGGCTTTTCTATGAGCACTCATGTACCTGACGAGGTTTTAATACAGAGATTTTTAGGTAGAGGATTGTATGCGTGGGAAAATATTTAGTGTATGTGAGAGCATTTAGCATTCTGCTTAGAATATTCATAACAGAAGCATTCAGAAAGCTCCTTAATCTGGGTTATCAGTGTTCTTTGTGGAGCAAATCAAACAGCAAAGGGAGGTAGAGGCTCAGGTTTTCTCTTTTCATTGCCTTGATTTCATCAGTTGCTGCTCTAAATATTGCATGTATGGAAAAGATGGGCAAGGAAAGCAAGCACAGTGCAGTGTGACATTCTCTGATACAAAGCTGTGGTGAAAGAAGCCAAAATCTTAAGTTTTAATATTCCTTTTGATTATAGAGTTTGCTCTTACGCTAAATACATTTATTTATTTTGCAGTTCTCATTTCTTTATCTTCAAAGATTGTTTCAAGTGGATGCAACCTGTAGGAGAAAATAGAACCTTTAGTGTACATGGAAGGCTACACAAAATCATACCAACTTTTGTAGTCATACCAGTCTTGATTAAAACAAAAACAAATATGCAGGTGAAAAAATGTGACCTAAGAGCTTGCATTATTCAAAGCATTCCTTTTTTCAAATACACTTTAATGGGATTATATGTGTATGTTTTATAATATTGAAACTGGCATCCTATTCAAACCTAAGAAAACTTTACATAGTTGTATTTAATTATTTCTACTTCTTTGAAGCTTAACATATTTTCGCCATCTGGCAAGCATTTAATTTTTCCTATTTTTTTTCTGATGGAGATTGAATTAAGGTTGTTATTTGGTTTAGGAAAAGCTTTCAACCTGTCTGTGCTGCAAGTCAAGGGTTCTGTAAGTTTGCTCTTCACTGGCACCCTATATTAAACCCTAACAGTTTGCTCCAAAAACTGGTGAAGTCAACAGAGCTATTGCCATCATCTCCAGTAGATTTTGGATTGGGCTGTATGAGAACAAGACTGTTCTTCACTCCCGTTGCGAAGCCAGTGACAGAACGACAATGCATCGATATTATCATAGTTCCCATATAAACGGTGGCCATGTGCCACATGGTAGGTGGTCTTTTATACCAGGCAGAGAGGAATTAAGCCAGCAGGCACACAGAATGACAGTGAGATAGGAGGTCTTTTATACCCAGTTCTCAGAGGAGGTTGTCTTGTGGCCGAGATTGTCTTCCTTAACCCATTCCATAAGCCTGGCTTAAGTGTCTTAGCAACACTTACACCCATTTTCTACAAAACTGATCTCAAATCAAAGAAGAAAATCCTGAAACATTCTGAAGGTGTCATCTGCTGTTTACCACCATGAGCATGACATTCCTGTAACAGGACATTATTCCAAGAAAACAAGTAAATTCCATATCTTGCTGCTAAACAAATCGGCCTTGTTCAATGGCTTACTCCCAGTCATAAATTCATAAATGTTACCTACAGGACAAGGTTGCAATATGCAAAACTCTACAAAACAAATGGTGCCTTTGATACATCAAAGAACACCTGAGTACAAGCTAAAATCCCGTGGCTTTAGGCTGTTATGGCTATTTACAATGCCATTTTTTCTGTAAAGAAAAATATCACCAGTCCTTTACAATGATTCATTTAGTCACAGGGTCATAATTTTCTTGTAAGAAAACATTCATATTCTTAAATTTAAGGATTCCAGTTCCTAAAACACATTCCTCATTGGAAGCAGGTAAGCAACCAATGGAACCCAGTCTGCTTGTGTTTCTACTTAACCACATACTTTAACCGCCATGCAGCAGTTATCCAAAAAAAGCAGGTTTACATGGAAATGAGAGAGCCTTAAAAAGTTTTAACCTAATTCATTGTTCAGTGTAGAGCTGTTTCATAGCACTGTGCCTCAACTTCTTGGAAGAAGTCTTGATACCTGTCAGGTGGGATACAACAATGCTACCCACTGAGATTAAAATTAGGAGGTGGTGTTTCTTTTTATCCAGCATAATGCCCTGAAATGAACAACCCTGTCGTGAACAATTGCAAAGGCAGATGTGGTTTTTGAGCCTTAGAGGCAGGTCAGATAAATGAGTTGATCCAGATAAAATAGATTCCACCTGAAACATTTTATCACAACAGCTTAAATTGACTTTTTAGTCAACAGAAAAGCAGCTTGTAATTAAAACTGACTTAGAATTTCTGGACAGGTGGTCAGTATATGGATACAGCCTCTTATGACGTGTTTGGTAGAGAAAACAGATAACGGAATTGGTGAAATGCATTTAAATTATTAGTTTTCTTTTAACTATTTACAAAAAATATTTATAAAATATTAAATCATCAGTTGAAAAATGCAAAAAATTTGAAGCGTTACAAAATGTGACATACTGCTTCTTTGACCTGTGCCTTTTCCTCCTGTTCCTTCTGACTGTGACAAGGTTAGATGCTGCTGGATATAGGTTGGTGAAACCGTTTTCATTTGATGAAGTGGGAATTATTTTAGCATTAGCTAGCAGCATTTCTTGACATGCTGTCTTCTTGAACCCAAAGTGCAGCTGTGAATACATGATCTGTTGCTTGGCTTTGTATTGTTTTGTTCGCACGCTGCATGACTTGGTTTTGGCTGTCAAGCAGAGAGGGAACTCAGAGTAGGAAGTTGTTGCCGTATCTGTCATCTCACCTGAAGCAGTTCTCAAGATTTCTATAAACTGTATATTCTTTGGCTCTCTTGCAAAAACGTGAGAATATTCAGATAGAGCTGTAACTGATGCTACATCCGCTAATTGGAAAAAAAGATATAATGTAAAGGGTAGTCAAAAGAACAAAAGACCTTTCTTCACTTTCGTTTATGCATTGCATACTCGGTTTACTTTTTATCACTTCTTTAGCTTAAAAAAAAAAACCACACACAAAAAAAAAAAAAAAAAAACCAGGAAAAAAAAACAACCCCACATAACTAAATTCTGCATTTCTGTAAGGATGCACCCTTACAGGAATTAACAGTGGGGGATGCCAGCTATTTGCTTGAGACAGGGAGAACTAACCCATGAAAAAATGTGAGGTGAAGCAATTAGCCCTCCTTTTAAAAAATGTGATCTTCCATATAGTATCCAAAGTACAGTTTGTTTTCCTTCTGAGAAATCACGTTGTTTGGTTTTTGTTTTTTAATTTTCGTGGTTGTTTTATTTAAAGAACGTGTATTTCCTGTTTCCCTCTGTCTTAAGTAATAAATGCTTTCTCATTATAACATAGTCTTCATTCTTCCCTGGGCTGTGAGAAGTCATGGACTTGAGCGAAAGAACCATTGCATAAGTCATCATAGTTACATTTTTTTCTATCAAAATCCCAAGGCTGTATTTGTAAGGGCATGAACTTACTCTTGCAAGGTGCAGGTCTCCTTAATTCTATTAATTTTATTCATATCTTATATCTCTATGGACTTTACAGAGTCCAGCTCTTCTGTTTTCTCAAATAGCAATATTTCTGCTCTGCAGCAAGGTGGAATTAACTGATCTCTACTACTTCAGGTGTCAGAGAATCAAACTGGTCTATATGAAGGAAAGAAAGAAGGAAGGAATAAAAGAAGAAGATAAAAGTAATGACAGTAGCAAAAAGCAAGCAGGAAGAAAGAAAGAAGGTAGAGAGGGAGGGAGTCAGGTAGGTAAAAATGGATGCACCATTGTGGAAGGTGCAAATTGTTCTATGTTTTTCCATTGTAGGAGGACTGTGTGCATCACAGAATCACAGAATTGCAAGGTTTGGAAGGGCCCTCAAGAAATCATTGAGCACAACCCACCTGCTAAAGCAGGCACCCCACAATAGCTCGCACTGGTAGGCATCCATCTGGGTCTTGAACATCTCCTTAGGAGACTCCACAACCTCTTGTACTTGCAGGAAAGATCCTGGTGAGGGAAGTGGGAGTTGTATAGACATGCTTCTCGTGGCCTGGCACAGTTTCACTGCTGCCCATAAAACAAAAGCAGTTTGCAGGAGAAACCCATATATCTCCATGGTGAACCAACAAAACAGCATTCTCCAGGAACATAAACAGTGTTCAGACATATGCAACCTGCTCCAAATTCCTCTGGGGTACCTTGTCTCGCTGTCTTTAGAAGGCTTTCACTCAGGACCATAATGGTTATGCAGAAGGCAACATATCTCATTTTCTCTGACTTGTTTTCTTTGTCTCAAGCTTTTGAAGAGTGAGAAAATGGCTGCTCAGGAGGCAAGGGCATACCATTTATGTTCTGAAGAGCAAATGACCCTATATCCCCCTAACTCCACATCCAGCTTAATTCAGACACACACTCATTGCATCTCCCCTTGGGACTTTCATATGGTGCTCCTTATTCTGTGTAGAAGGTTGGTACGACCCAGCCAGTGCTGAATGTGTCCTAACTGAATCAGAACCAGACAGGAGGTTGGTACACTACTGGTGGTCACAAATAGCATCAGATATTCCAGGAACTTCACAGTCCACCAAAAGAGGTCTTTTACCGACTGAATGAGACCAGTGGCCACTATTCTTCAGTACACAGAGTAGTACTGTACAAAACATCAAACACTGCTTTCCTCCCCAATCTCCTACACCCACTGCATAATGGTCGTGCACATGCACTATGCGTATTTCCCTTTAAAAATACTATTTTCATTTCCCAGGTACTTTTGGCTGAGTGCCTGTACACAGTACACCCAGGGTGTTTTGCCAGCAGCCACCACTGCTGTGGGAGTGTTCACGAAGGCAAAATTCTTTGGGGTACAAACCCAGGGAGAAGAAGCACGGGAGCTCTGGCTATATTTACACTAATTTGGGCTAGAAAGAGGAACGCCAAGTGGGGACTATTTTGCTTTCATGTTTTACCTTTGTATTGCTCAGTCAAAAGCTGTTAATTTTGAGCTGAATGTGTTCGTTTTGAAAAAGAAAAAGAAAACAGAGGGGTTCTTTGTGAGGTGTTATTTTTAGTTAGAACCATTCAATCTGAGTGATAGAGCAGTTCTGATTTCTGTTGTCCCTAAACCCTCTGAGTTCAGACAGCTGAAGTTTAGACGTTACAGTAATATTTATTACCAAATAAACCTTTGTGTTACCTACTAGACCTCTTGAGTCAAGGATGTACTGCTGTATAAAATGCTCATGACTGCCTCATAATATAGCACAGCAGAACTCAGTACCATACTGCTGAAGCATGAAATTCCACATGGGAACATTGAAAAGACTCCTATTAAGCAGAAGTCCAATTAGATCTCATCCCGTTGTACTTCTTCTTTTCTCTCTGGGTTTTTGTCCCATCACACTGCCTCACTGTGTTTCTTACACTATGTAGCATAGAAAGCTGAGGTGAAATATGTTGATATTCCCTGATAAAACACATGGCACTCATTCTTACCTCAGTTATCAAGAGGGAGCAAGGAAAAGTTCCTGTGCAAGTAAGCAGAATTTTTTCCCTGTATTTGTCTTAGCAAGCATGCTGCCATCTGTCTTCAGCCCTGACTACTTTCTGGGTGGGAAAAGAGGCTTCTCATGAAGTGCTGGCTGAAAGAAAAATACCATTCTGGACAGTGGGTGAGACTCTCCCAGGAGGGAGGTGGTCAGTGACAGAACAATCTGTATTTTGCCCTCTTAAGATCTTTTCTGGCAGGATGTGGCCATGCTGAGTAGGGCAGTGCAGAGGTACTTGAGGGAACTCCTTTACTAACTTAATACCAAAAATATCACCGCCACAGAGATGCGCAGCTTCACCTTGAATTATGTTCCAGCTACGCTTATGTGTAAGGATGTAGAGGTATTTCTACAGATATGAAACACTCACAATGCACAGATGGTAATAATCTGAAAACTAAAAAACCTGTGTATGCCTGTTTGTGTTGTTTGTTTTCACATTTATCAGACTGACTGTATTTTAAGGTGATGAAAACCCCGAAGACAGACTTAGACAGCTGGGTTATTCTTTGGAGCTCTGAGAGCTAAGCCAACCTTTCTACCTGTGTAGTTCTGAAGCAGCCCATACCAGGGCAGTGTGAGATGGGCTAAGCTCTCCCAGTAGGCAGCTGGTCCATAGACACAGGAGGAGAAAACACCGAACTGGACAGGCCGTGTAACAACTGGACTTCTGGGGAATTAATGTCTTTTAGGATCTTCTGATTTTGCTTCAAAACAATGTGGAAATAACAGTGTGATTTAACTTCAATATGAATACAGGTGAGATTTGTTGAGTTTTACTGATTTCTTCCTTTAAAGCAGTAATTTTTAGTGTGTTTTTGTTTTATTTTTGCCTTTTTTTCCCCCCCCCAGGCCATGTATAGGCAGAGCAGAAACGTGTAAAATATTTGCTTCTCTCACTGCAAATATTTAATCTTGGGCTTTGGCCTTTGCAAAATCAACTGTAGGTTTGTGGTTTGGTGCATTTGCAAACCTCAGGCTGTGCTAGGAAAAACTCAGTAAACACTGGCTGGGACTGCTGGCATTGCTGGGAAGTCATCAGATCTCCCTCATCTTTGCTGGCCTCCTTCCGCCCTCCCCCTCAAGGTCTCAGTCTGTTGCAGGCACCTACACATCAGAGAAGGAGAAAGTGCAGGGAAGTTTTCAGTGTAAGGAAGGTTTTGTCTGGTAATCAGTGCTTGGATTTAAGTGAAAGCAAATTGCCTGAAAAGTTGTTTTGTGTTATGTATTCCTTGTATTTTCAGACACAGGAATTTAAACAGCCCTTTAAAATTATTAGTACTGAAAAAAAATCCTAAAATAATCCTTACCAAAAAAATAAAGAATGCAGGGGACAGACCCTTTAGCGGGGCTTGTGATGATAGACAAAAGAAAATAGTTTCAAGCTTAAAGAGGGGACATTTAGGTTGGATAAAAGGAAAAAGCCTTTTACAGTGAGGTTGGTGAGCCACTGGAACAGGCTGCCCAGAGATGTGGTTGATGCCCCATCCCTGGAGACTTTCAAGGCCAGGCTGCAGCAGGCTCTGAGCACCTGATGGAGCTGTGGGTGTCCCTACTCATTGCAGGGGAGTTGGACTAGGTGACCTCTAAAGGTCCCTTCCAACTCTAAAGGTTCTATGATTCTAAATAATCCATACCAATAAATCAACAAAAAAAAGACAACCCACAACACAGATTCAAAGAAGGAAGGAACGGGAAAATACAGAGGGGGAAACCAAGGTGAAAGTTTGTGAAGGGGAAGGAAGGAAGGAAGCAAGGTGTGAGGAATCAAAGGGGAAAAAGAGGTCTGAGCAGTAAGCGGTTCTGATGTAAAGTTCTCTTCCTACTGCGCACATCCAGGAGTATCCCACCATGCTGCTCAATCAGGGCACTCACATAAAAACATCACATGTGTGAAAATTCATTCTAGGGAGGCACTGGCACAGCTACCCAAGGAGGCATGGGATTCCTGTCCCTGGAGGTGTTCCGGAACCATGAAGATGTGACAGTGAGGGATGTGGGCAGTGGGCATGATGGGCGTGCATTGGGGTTGGGCTTGGGGATCTTAGTGGTCTTTTCCCACCTTAATGATTCTATGATCCTATGAAACTGCCTGCATCTTCTCATGACAACAAGCTTGGTTTAGTTCTGTTATTTTTCTTACAGTCTGTGATGCAAACACGGCCATAAAAAGGGAAATATTTATTTTGTTCCATTTATTTTATTTCCTACCAAAGTAACTTTAATCTTCACACAATTTTTTCACAAGCTGGTGGCCTTGCTTCCAATATTTTGACTTTGGCAAGAGGCAGCGTAAGTCAGTAAAAAAGAACTCCGAGTGTCATGCTCAATAAAGACTTGGATACAGTTTCACAAATGATTGTAAAACGAAATTTACTGAAAAGCAGGCAAAGAACTCATATCTAGAAATCGAGTCTCTGCTTGTAAAAGTCAAAGGTTAAATTCTTTCTTAAGAAAATACTCTCACGCATCTCTCAGGCATGTCCTACGCTTGCTTGAATATTTGAGAGGGGGAAAGTAGCTGGGACAGACAAGAGCATTCCTGTGGACATATGTGAGAAATCTGCAGCTCAAAAAATTGAATTACTTCATTGTTTAAAATGGCACTTCTAATTTTAACTTATCAAGCATTATGAGCCATAGTGCAGCTTTTTAAAGGGAGAAGGAAAAGTGAAATATCAGCAACAAGAAACACATCCCTGCGTGTATTTATTTTACCTTGTAATTCAACTCAGTCCAATTCTGCTGCAGGGCATTCAGTTTATGTAATATGAAAGTTTGGAAACTACTCCCAAGATTATTTTTTGATTATATTTACTGATATATATAACTTAGATGATTGATTTATTTGCATGTTTTGAGGTTTTATATTTTGCTGAGCTTGTGCTTGAATTCTGACTTCTCCAGGCTTTAAAAAATTGTACTCAGAGCAAAGCAAGAGAAACATCTTTATCTAACTTTTTTTTTTGAATGGGAGGACTAAATCTAGACCTAAGCATTGACTTTTATGTAGTCAAAATACAAGTTTCTTGGTTTCCTTATGCAGGTCCAGGGAACAGATCTGTAACTGCTTTCCCAGCTGCCCACAGGGAACATAGGGAAAATGGCTGCTCCTGTAAGATGCTTGTTGATTGTTGGTGATTGCTCAGTCCCATTAACTTCCCTATATGAAGTACTGCTCTTCAGAGGGATGGAACAGTTCATAACTCGAAAGGGCCTTTTAAATGTGCCCCGTGAGGGCTCTTTCTGTTGACTGCCAATGGCAGTTACGCTCCCAAATCCCTCTGGAGCTTCTTGAAAGCCTCTCCTTTCCCAGAATAGCAGTGCCTTCCCTGAAGCTGTGCAAACGCTGGCATTGCATGCCTTTTATCTCAGCCTGTTTAGCCTGTGGAGCCAAAATCCCAATCAATCACTCTTGGTCGGAAGCCCAGAGATGTACTGACCTGCTTTGCATCCCAATAGGGAAACCCAATGGAGGGACCAAACAAGGGACCCAAGCCCCGCACCCGCTCACTGTGCCCCAAACAGGACATGGCCTTTCTCCATGAGCAATGCCATCAGGCCTTTCAGGCCATGGTCCCAGTAGCAGTGGGGAAAGTGTGACTGCTCGAGCACCTCTGTAGCTCACATGGGGGTGGTGGTCACACGGCCTGTGCAGGGCATCAGCGCTGTGGCATGTCCCATGGGAAGAGCAGCTTTCAGGGTGCAGACCTTTCTAGCTCCACCACTGCCTTATGCAGGGTTGTGCTGAAGGTCTCTCGTACCTCAGGGAAGCTCTGGCCCTCTGTCATGCTAGGGGCTGGAGAAGGGGACGTATGATGAAGGGAAGCAGCAGAACACGCCTGTAATTGCCACACAGGCTGGGGCTTGCCTGACTGCCAGCTGTCAAACTGCACCCAAATACTGCTCATGTTTTTGAGTGGGAAAATGATATCCTTGTTTCTTGGTTTTAGGCGATTCACCGTCTGAGCCGTCTGTCATTTGGACAAGGGGCAATCTTGTGATGCCTAAGCCTGCCAGGAGCAGGAGATAATCCATATATTTTGGGGAATACAGGAAGAAACATTTTCAGAACCAGCACTTGACAGAAAGTTGAGACTGAGTTTTTTGTCCCTTTCCCAACCAAGCTTCTCTTTAGAGTTAACACACGATCAAATGATCTACTCACGGCTACCGATGGGGCCCGTTTTGCTCTACCTTAGTTGAGTATCTCCAGGAGCTCACACTCTTTACAAGACAAAGAAATATATGGAGTAGGACCTGACTCAAGAAAGAGATTTTATTTCCCAGTTACTGAAACCAAAATGCATCTTTCAACAAGATCCACGCTCTCAGACAAGTCCATTCAGAGGGTGGTGCTGCAGTTTTTGTCCGTGGCCAAACATTTTGTCTTTACAGCTGTTACATTACCTTGTTCAATGGAATTACTAGAAAGAAATGTCTTTTAAGTTCCTCTGGGATGTATGCAAAGAAAGCAGATCTTCCCAAAGAATCATATATGTAAGATCAGGGCTAAAATTTGGCCATAACACTGATACAAAACATGGCCATTTAAGAGCCAGACTTTTGACACCTGTCCTACTATTCCTCCTTGGCTGAGAAATGCTACTGAGTGCAGACAGAGCTAGAAAAATCACGGAATCCAGCTTGACTTGTATCTTGCTAGTTTTATACCAGTCCATACAGTGGTAGAATGATTTATAGCTTTCTAATTTATTTATTGTTTGTTTGTTTGTTTGGGTTTTTGTTGTTGTTGTTGGTAGTTCCAGGAATAGTAGAATAAAAATACTTCTATGTCATATGAAGATTTTCTTAGTTGTGATATCAACACTGTTTCCGTAACGGCAAAAGAAATTTAACCGTAAAAAAAAAAATAATTACAAATGTAAAAGCAACTCGATGATCTAAATTACCAGATGCACTGTGTTACCTGCAGAAAGAAGAGCTGGGTGTGTTGTGTACCGTGCTCAAGGCTAAGTAAATTCCTTAGCTTCAGATACTTTGGCATTAATTACCTGTAATTATTTTTGTCCTTTCATTAAGATTTATGTTGCTCTGAATCATCCTTTAAAACCTAATTAAATCAGCTATTTCCTTTTCTTTTAGACCCATTCATTGCTGGATTTGTGCTCATTTCTCCTTATTTGGATTTAATCAGACTGCATTAATCACAGATTTCGGCTCTTTTTGTGCCCCTTCCTTACTCAAGCTGAAAAAGCTCTTCCTGGCTCCAGGTCCTGAGCTTTAATTCTAATAATAAAAGCCCAGACTTAACAGGCCCATGGTATCCTTAGTTCAGTCCTAATGTGGGAGCAGAAATGGTGGCTATTGTGTTTGCAGGATTAATACTAATTAATAACTGTCATGAGTTGTAAAAGGAAGTTTGAATACGCACAAAAGGAATCCTTTCTTTCTTTCTTTCTTCCTCTCTTCCTTTCTTCCTTTCTTTCTCCCTCTCTCTTTTTCTATTTCTTTTTTGGAGGAGCTGAGTGAAGGCATGGTCAGACAAAACCTTCCAGGGCTGTTGTAGCAGCATCAGGCACATGGAATGCAGCAGCAATGTGCATGGAATAAGAGGGCAGAAGTAGATTATTTAAAAGAAAAAAAGAAGATCCTACAATACTGTTTTGTAGAAGAAAGCATTCCAGTTAACTGCATTTGCCATGCTGGTAATTGGCTAATGTATGTAGGTAGAGGCATTTAGTGGAGTTTTCAGATGGTTTTCCCGGCTAAAATCTTAAAATGTTGGTAGTGCACTTTGAGAATCTTATGCTAAAAGATCTTCACAGATGTATTTCTAATAATTTGAAAGTTCATTGTTAATTCTCTTAATTGCTTGAAATGTTATCTCTTAAACTAAATGGAGAGTGAACTGTTTTAGCTGGAAGTCAGCATCATGCATCCAAACCACCAGGTTCTAGCATAACAAAATTCAATTCAAAGAGCAATGGCTTGTGTCACATAACATTCTCACAAACAGGAATAAGAGGCTGTATGCTGATTGTGTGTTTGGTGCCATTAGAAGCTACCTGATTGCTGGCAGGAAGGAGTGTGTCTTTACAGAGGATGATAAGAAAATGTCTGCTCTCACCCCAAACCTCCATATATTCTGAGGGCTGAACTTGTTCCAAATTCCCAGCCCTGCATAGTTTATCTCTTGCTGCTCAGTAGATGGGAGTTGCCATGGGGTAATTCCCCAGGGTCAGCAGAGCTCCACCAGGGAACACTTTCTCCCATTAAGTGTCAGCGTTGTTGACTACCAGACAGAGGAAATTAATGCTGGGTTGCAAGCTACAAAGCTGAGCCATCATCTTCTCACTGAATGTTTATTTCTGGCGAGATGTGATACAGCCCTGAACCATGCATAGTTCATGCATACAAATGAATGAGCAGTGAGCTGTCAAAAGGACATCGGCAGTGGTGCCTTTTTAGTAGAGCTATCCTAACAGAATTCCATGGGATAGCTAAGAAAAATAAATAAATAAATAAATAAAAAATAAATAAATAAATAAATGTACATTAGATTTTTGGGGTGCACCTTGGATTAAACACAAAGGGCTGGGAGCTCTGCAATGAGAGCCAGGCGCAGAGCTGATGGAAATCACAATTCAGCAGATTAACATCTGTTTACACCAGGTGAGAATTTATACCAACCCTATAAACCAAACAGTGCAGCCTGAATATGAAATGAGTTTTCTGCAGATATTGAGACTGGCGGGAAGGCATAGCTGCTCTCCCACTGTTAACCCTAACTGCTGCTTTTTTTCTTCAGCTTGGATTGACTGCAAGAGTAGGGTTAGCTCAGCCCTCTGGCAGAATTTTAATTGCTCTTTCTTGTGTAACTGCCAACATATAATCTTATGGGTAATGATAGTTTATAGAAGCATTTTACTTTATCAAACCAAAATTAGTGCTGTAATGGGTAGAGGAAGGTTGAAAGTTTTATTCACAGCTAGTAACTATCAGTACAAGTTATAGAAGTCACAGGGGTCAGAAGCATGAGTAGATTCAGTTTTCTGGTGATTATCCAAACGGGAGAAAAAATACAGTATAATGATACTGATGGAATAAGGAGGGGATGGAGCAAAGTGTAGATACACACCAGTAACCTGTCCCACTCTTGGGTTGCCTGGAGAACGAGCAAAAGCTCATTCATACCCAGATGTCCAGTTAAGTCTTCCTTCACTTGGCTCGGAACCTGAACTTCATGAGTTCATGAATCACCATCTTCCAGACCAAGGTGTGTGCATCCACAGTTCTACCACTCATCAGAAGCATTCCCTTTCCCATGCCTGCTTTCTATACTTTGAAAAGTGGACGTATCTTATTATCATCGAGATCTAACAGTCAGTTTCCCGTTGACATATTACAAGCATGATTCCTTTCACCAGCTTTCAATTAGCTTAAATTTAAGCTAAGCCAGTCTAAACCTAAGCCATTCCTTTAGCTTCTTTGTATGAGAGGTAAAAGGGCAAAGACACTTCCAGAGAGCCGTTCCCTCCATTTATCTTTGAACTGACAGACACATGCTTCTCTGTGACTTCTCAGCCCAACATCTTGCTTCTCAGTCAGTAGGTTTGGAGGCCTAACTATTATAGAGAAAAAAATAAGATCCACAAGTATGTTTGGTGAAGAAAAATGGAAGTATTCAGAGAAAATGATACAAGGACTTTGAGGACAAGGGCAAAGACAGCTCCAAATCTCCAATGCTGGCTGAGGGTAGATTCAGTGATCCTTATTAGTCCCTTCCAACTCATGATATTCTACGATTCTATTTTTTTTTTTTTAACTGAGACAAACCTCACAAGAGATAAACTATTTCATTCTGTTGGAGGGATACAATTCATGTGTGTTTTTGTGTTCATATTAACAAGACAAGTCACCACTTTTCAAAATGAAATCACGGAAAAAAGTATTTTGCCTTCCTTCCTACTTGCCAGCACATGAGACTTGGGTTTTGTTTTTCCTGTCACAAGTGAAGGCATCACTAAAGCAAGCATCATTTCTTCTCCCTTAGGATTTAGCAGCTTGTGCCTTCCAAACAAAGACGAACCCGCATCTTTCTATGCTAGAAAGTTCCCGTTAAAAAAGACACTCACAGAGATATAGGACTGGATCAGGGATTTATTGATTTTATCACACTGTTCCTGCAGAAACATACCAGCTGCTTCAGAGAAAAGTACAGGAAGCTTTACAGAAAGCAATTATGGAGTAACTTGCTGACAGGAAAAATTCTTACTAGCTCCCATTAATTAGAGGTTATCTTATGTCCTGGAAGCATGAAGACTTGCATCCTTTCCAAAGAGATTGCCATACTATTTATCATTTTTGATCTTCACTGGTTTTTAAACTGCATCTTGAACCACATATTTCTCAGTTCAGCTTTCAAGACTTAATGACACATAATGAACAATGTTTATTTACAAAGAAGATACAAACTCTTTTGTGTAAATCATACCAAATCCCTTATTAGATCGCAAATTTTGCTCAGCGTAACAAGATTAAGTCTTCTGGAACCTAAAAGTAAGCAGAGCTTTGAGGATTTCCCTCATAAATTCGGCAGAATATAATCACATTTTGTTAACAATTAATGATAACAAACAAGATGACTATTTCTCCTTTAAAAATGTGCCATTAATTATTAACTGGCTCAAACTCCTCTCCTCTTACACAACCTTACATCAAATGCGTTTGGGAATTTTCCAGCTCAGTTTTTATGCCTGTCTGGCATACGGCATTAGGGAGCACCCTTGGGGTTGTGTTTGACAATTGTAGCCCTGAAGCTGGAGGCTGCAGACATGTAATGCTGGTGAGAAGCACCCAGACGGGCTCTCTTACAGTGTTAAAATCCAACTGTATGTCACCCTTGGCAATTACACCCTGCTTGCTGTTCCCCAGTCATCACTAATTCTTACAGCTTCTGCAACTGATTTTAAAGCAGCTCTGCAGCCTACAGGGCTGAGCATGGTGCAGCTGAGAACTGGGCCATGCAGTGTTACTGTGGTTGTGTTCCTACGCCACTGGTGACAAAAACGCCAGGAGAAGCTGAGATCTGGCACTGGTTTTAGGCAAAGCAGGCAGTGTCTGGGCTGCCTCCTCACTTCCATTTCAATTTTGTACCTTCATTTCCATGCAAAGGGGTGAGGATGGGTCCCAGAGGTTGGCCCTGCTCCTTCTAATACCCCTGAATAGGAAAGTTAAATTTCCCTTCCTTCTAAACAGAGGTAGATAAAGGGACATTAGGAGGAGCATGGTCAGCCTCAAGGTAGCTTATGTTTTGCTTGGTTTTATGGTCAGTTTTGGGGTGATGATATTCAGTACTACCCTGGCTGCTGTGAGCCATCCCCATACACGAGTCAGCACACTGCCAGTTGTTGCACAGAGAGAAGACCCAGCCAACCTCCACGTCTACTGGAGCCCCTCAGTTCAGCTGGAGGCACCTCAGCCTAGGTGCCACAAAGCAAGTTCAATTTTCACTTAGGAGACCTCTTGCATCCAAAAGGCTCCGATCCAATCTTTGAGACCTGTCAAACTGTCTGTAGCTCAAATCAAAGAGTCGTTTTCCATTTCTTGTCATGTATGTCAGCGATTGCCCTTTCAAAGCAAACAAATATTGCCTTTGTTTCTGTGACAGACACCATTCTGCCCACACCTCTCAGCACTCTTGATGCGGGTTCTGTGATTATTTTTCTGCTGGAACTTCCTGCCACATCTGTTCCCAAACAGAAACCCAAAAGGAAATCAGCTTTCACCTGTCAACTGCTGTGGGCAAATGACCTCCCTTTTTCCATCACTTTCCATTAACGTCTTTCATCATTTCAAAGTCTTTTACATGTTCAGCTCTTTTTCTCTCCTCTCCTTGGGGAAGTCCCATTTTCCTTTTCAGCTTCAACCCCTTTGCCATGTTTACTGCATCAACCCTACACACAGCGGCTCCTGTTTGTCCTTGGGATGTGTGTTGTCTGACAGGGCTCTGTCTGCCCAGCTGCATTCGAGTGGTTGCCTTCCAATGAGGACAGTCACCTTTGGCATCCACTGCTGCTCCCCAGTTCTGCTCTGTGGCACATTGCTTTGTGCAGCAGCTGCTTGGCTTGCAGAGCTCAGATTTCCTCCACCCTACTGACCCAGTGCTGCACAACAGCCCCGACTTGCAAAAACCAGATGGGTGAAGTAGAGATGTGAGGGTTTGGGGTTTTGGTTTTTGTTGTTGTTTTAATGTGACTCCAAAGACCCCAAATTCAAGTAGATTTGGCAGATATTATGTACTCTACAGCAAGAAAAATTCCAAAATGCACACACAGGCAGAGTATTTCAGATGGAAGAAGCTTAACCAGAAATTGTGTGTACTCATTGCACAACAGTTGTTCCACATTACTTAGCTCAGATTTACATGCTTCCCAAAACTTCCCAGTGTAAATAAACTGTAAGTCTATACTACTTACGAGCATGGAAACACATAGCACTTAAAAGCAGCCAATGCAACTACCATAAGTACACAAAGAATTAAGTAACCACATGTAATTAGAAGCCCACTGCTAATGCAGAAGATCAATATTGCTAGAATTTATGAATCACTTGAATTTGGTCCTTCTCAAACTTACCTCAAGTTGCTATTATTATTACCACAACTCATTGAAGTTCTAATTTAATCTAGGCAATGCATTTTTACATACCTAAAAGTACAGGAAGTAATCTTGCCCCACAGAACTTGATATAACGTTGTTCATTGACTTCAGTAGAATCAAACCCTGTGTTTCCTTTTATGACCGTCACTCTCCAGGGCTTAATAAAAGACTGAGGAGCTCAGAAAACAGCCAATTTATTTCCAGCTTCTCTGAGGGGTCAGTTCCATGGGAATTGGGAAGCTTGAGGTTCTGGAAGCAGTGTTTTCTGGGAGCTGCCTTCAGACTGCTCACAGCAACACCAGGATACTTTTGCAAAGGCTTTCTGCAGAGGTTTTTGAAAGTGCATCTTAGTATTAAATGCTTTGTTAGGTACTTTCCAGAGGAATCTTTATGTTCACGGCCTGACTTGGAAAACATTTCTTAGATGCAGTATTGGTTTCCAGTGAGGTTCTGCCTAGCTCATTTTGGTTTCCATGAAACACAAAGAGGCCATGTGGCAGGCTTGGGGTGACTCAGACCCTCAGCTGGTGTTGGATGCCAGCAGCCTCCTGGAACCCAAACCTCCCATCTGACTTCATAGCCACATATCCTCAGAAGCATAATGCTCTCAGAACTGTTCTGCTTTGCTCTATTTTCTGCATGCATGGGCCAAGTCTGTATGTCTTTCATGTTATGTTACATTAGTGCACATCATCTGTGTGTTCCATGTCTGCTTCCTTTGTTGTTTTGTTTTTTTTTCCCTGAGTAAAACCTGCCCCTCTTTAAATTCAACAGAATCTTGTTCTTTACTCAAAAAGCATCAAGATTTGGCCCAATGCATTTTGATTGTTTATCTAGCAACTAAAGTACCTCATATAATCCTCTCTATATTCATATCCCATATACATCCATTTCCTACCAGTTACATGTTTTAACTGTCAACAAGGCACTAGTTTTGTGAGGATACGAAAATGACTTTTTATTCTTTTAGTCAACATTTCAGTGCTTTACGTTCAACTGGCCTTTATCAACTTCCATCCAGAAAGTTTACTTCTGCATAGTTAAATAAATAAACACACACCCACACACTTATCTGTGTGTTCATGTACATCCACACAAACAAACACTTACAGGCATTTCCAGGTGATGGGAGTTGCTGTCTCTGAAAAACAGGTGCGTGGATGGTGGATGGTGTGGAGCTCCATACGCTTCCCAGAGCAGAGTATTGACTCTTGGACACTCTGAACTGAAGAAACAGCTCCAAGGATGACAGCAGCCTAGAGTAGGGATAATTTAAAGGGTAGTGTTATATTTAGCCAGGCTATGAGCACCTGATCAAGCTGTTCATTGCAGGGGAGTTGGACCAGGTGGCCTTTAAAGGTCCCTTCCAACTCAAACGGTTCTATGAATCTGTGAGAAAGCTCTATTTTTTTTTTTAAATAGCAATCTGACCTTTCTGACAAACTTGTTTATAAAGAGAGTGGTCATCGCCATATGCTTTCTGATGAGCAGATTCACGTATCAGGATGTAATATCTGGGAATGTTTCCCTTCTGGAGGCCTCATGGGGTGAGGTGGGAACCTCTACCTTCAGAGACCCACTGGAGTGGACAATGCACCCAGCTGCTTGGCAGGGTCAGGGCTGAGGCAATCCTGGCTTTGTAAAAGGGTCCAAAACCAGGGGAAATTTTTAAAGTCAAAAAGTGACAGTGTATGTAGTTCAGAGGTCTCTGAGATGAAGCCATAAATGATGAGTGGTTTCCATGACCTCAACTTTTGACTTAACTCCTGTGACTGTTTCCATGGAGCTAGCCCTTAGAAACTTGCTTAACATGAGGCAAGGAGTGTTTGCCCTGGATAAGAACAGGCCTTTCACGACTTCTTTTAGTGCTCTTGAGGCCATGTCTGAACTTCCTCTCTTCTGTTTTTAGCAGTAGACTATATCTGCCAAAGGGTATCTTAGGAAAGCCACCAGCCCTGAAGGAAAGGATATTTTCCCTCAATTTTCTGTTTTTGCTAAAACTTCCAAGTATTCATTCTGAGCAGCACACACTGAAAATCTTGCTGGAACAAGCCTGGTGGAAACTCTGGGTTTGTCACATTCGTAGCAGAGATTTACTGCTTCAGAAAGCTTCAAAACATTTGCAGTTGTCTAAATTTTCTATGTTTTGGGGCTTCTACCAGTGAAGTTTGCAAACTGCCAACAGCTCTGCTCCTGCACATATAGAGTCTGAGCCTCAGCATCACTGAGAACTGTGGTACTATCTCAGCCTGCAGCCATAACATAGTATTCCCTGCCTGTCAGCTCTCTAAAGATTTGTTCAAACTTACCCTTTCTTACAGAAAAGAAAATGCTCCCTTTTCAGGTGCAGTCAAATATAAAAACAGGCCAGCTGAAAGCAGGATTTCACACTGTCATTTCAGGGGAAAATGTTAGCACTTCCCACAGGAATGTAATGAGTCAAGTCCCCAAATAACACAAGACCAAATAAATAATAACGGTGACAAACCCAGGACACCTACATTCCAAAGCAGCAATTCAAAATGTGTGTTTCACCATTTCTCATGGACTCTCATGGATTAAAGAACTTACCTGTAATGCAAAACCCCAGGAATATCTTTTCCTTTGGTTGAGATGACTCAGTACTTACCTCCCACAGACAAGCTCTAACCCTAACCACTAAAATGTATGGTTTTCTGAAGTGGGGGATTTCTCATCTTAAAGGTATTTTGCTTTGCATGGAACAACTAAATAGTCTTTGGGCAAGTGAGAGTATCTGAACAGTACTCTTTAGCCTACACTTCAAGATATTAAACTTTCTTGATGGGAGGGTTGGTTGTCCCACATGGAATAGATTAGCAGGTCGGTTGAAGGTGTTGCCAACAGTGTAGGTGAAGAAAGGGTTTTTTTAAATTTCTTAAGCAAGTACTGGAACCACAAGCCCCATACTGTTCCTTTTTCAATTGATCAATTAAGAAAACCCACTTGGAAAAAAGCTGGGAGTAAGTGAGCTGCCCCAGCCCACTTGTGAGAACAAAGAGTTTGCTCTGGCTTCATCTGGGTACAGGGCCAGCTGCTTCCCAGACTCCTGCTCTCCAGCCTCCATTTGCATCTCTGAGTGGTTTGTACCAACCACCTGGACCGTTTGGCCTCTTTGGGTTCTGCAGCTACCAGCAGTGTCTCATTTCCATCACAAGTCACGCCCTGGCTCTACCCTTGATGCGTGTTCCCTCTATCAATACTCTGCTCAACTCTGACACCATCCTGGCATGGCAGCACCTCACAATTGTACATCTCAGGCAGTTTGCCTAGGTCTCACTAGTATGCATTTGACAAAGCCTTACCTTGTACGTGTGAGAGTCTACAACATGTTATCAGTCTCTGTTTCCATGGGCTACTCACTGAAGGGCCCTGCCTGGGGGGTGATACAGATGATGACTTCTTTATGGAGTGAAAGTTGCTACGACTTTCAAATTGAACACAGTGTGGTCATGTGTATAACACACAGCCTGAGTTCACCTAACTAACGAGGCACCTAGACTCGTGGTTGTTTTAGCTTGTGAACTTGAAATCGCTTGAAAGATATGAATGTGCTGTTTGCTCTGCGCAGGTAGAGGGGAGTGCCTCAGGGAACAAAGCACCAGCTTTCTAGCAAAAATCCGTTGCCTCAGGCCTCAGTGGTGCCAAAATGGATTGTATGAATGACCTTTCTTTTTCTTTTTTTTTTTCTTTTTTTTTCCCTCTTTTTTCAAGCGAGTATTATGTTGGTGTTAAAAGCTGACCTAAAGAAGTGATGTTGCAATGAGGACTGCTTCTCAAAGATTTTGACCAAGTCTGCTCTAGGATTTCTTGTTTTCCTAAAGGCTTTTAAACTATCCTTCTCAATACACTTTTCTTATAAAGCCCCGTGGTACTCTACAATATCACTGGTCTGAGCAGGACTGTTTGTGCAGAGAATCTAAATGCTCTTTATGACATTTTCCTTTGTCAAGCTCATACACACGGTTACCCATATATTTGCTAATGTGAGCAGATGCTTTGCAAATATCTTTGAGGGGAAGGTCAGTTCTCTCAACCAAATGTTCGTAAGTCAAGCTGCACTGAAAGGCCTCTTTAACCTCAACCTTAAGCATCCCCAGCATATCATTAGGAAGATTATCAAGGCCTCTGGAACACCACTGGATTTCCTTATGTACGGAAAGGCCTGGCAGATCAAAGGAGACATTACTTCAAATAGCTTGTAGCTTATCTGGAGCTTGCCCTAGCACCACTGGCCCCTCAATCATCATAATTTTTTCCAGTAGGAATTGCTTTTAAAGACAACAGTTTTTATTCCAATATCCTTGTTTTGACCTTTCAGGCTTTCCCAATATTCCTTACTAAAATGTGTAAATAACTCACACACCCCGTACTCCATAAGTAAAATGCCTTTAAAATAACTAAACTATTGCAAGTCAAAAAAAAAACACAACTGCTTGGTTTTGCTAATGAAGTGACTGAGAATATGAGCAATTTTGTGTTTGTTGTTTGTAGATTTGACTCGTACTTGGCAGAACATTTTCACAAACGCTGAGGTCAGTGATATTTGACCTTCTTCAGCATTATCCAGTCGGGCTGAAATGTTAGTCCTTGTTCTGTAGTTGCATCCATATGTGGGTGTGTGTGAACCTTTGCACCGATGCAGAGACCAAGAAGCATCAGCTAAGTTTTCTTGCAGCTGCAAGGCCCACCCACAGGGATTGATTGCAGGGACAGGTTCTTATTCATGAGCCTACTTTTTATAAAACCATATTATTCATCAGCATGGAGTATTAATCACTTTGCTTGATATTTAGATTTCCTTCAGGGGCTTGTTATTTATTCTATAGGTGTGTTTTAGCATGTTTTAATATTAAGTGCACTTTAATCACCCCTAAAATATTTTCAGGTTCATTGCTTACACTTAAAGCTGGCTGGAGATATGTATGCAATAACCAAGGGACATGTTTTTGTAAATAAGATATTTGACCTTTACCTTTTTAAAATTATAGAGCTGCAAATTCCTGCCTGAACAGCTCATTTGAAGAATTAAAATCAGGTACACAACCGTTACTACAACATATCTATTTCAGTTGAGCGTCAGCTGCCTTTTCCTTTGGAAGTCCCATTTTCATGGCTATATAATTTGATGTGTTCAATTATACGGAGCTTAAACTCTACTTGGTACTCTTGACTTAACAAATAAGCATGGCAATTCAAAGCTAAACCACTGGTTCAAGAAGTGCCATTTAACAACAGTAGGAGAAGATTTATATTCCAAGGTTTTCAGACAGATGGTGAAAAGGAACATGATAAAATTATGTTTTAGATAGGTTCGGTTCAGATTTAATGACTGTGACATTTTAACTGCATTTTAAACTAGTTATTTTGCTACATCGATTCCTTATATTTTTTTAATTAATTTCTAAACCCTGCACCATTCCAGCAGCTGGGATACGTATCATCTACCAGATAGCATCAGTCTCTCATCCTTAGACTTGGTATGTAAACAGTCTGATACTAATTAGCTGTAATTAAAATCAGTATGAGACAAAGAAAACATGCAGTTTTTATATGGTTGTCCAGAGAGAGTTAGTCAGACCCAGAGATATTATTAAAAAAAAATAATAAAGTGAGCAATTTAATCCCAAATTCTGTCTCTTTTCAGTCAATGGTATCTGTCTCCTAACCCTGACTTTAGCAGACAGAAACACACCCCTCATTCTCTGCTGTCTTCCCTACTAACAGGATGTCATACCCTTTATTGGCTCTTCTGCTTGCTGTCACAGCATCACATTCTGCATTTGGGACAGGATTCACAATGCAGCACTGAAGTAGTGACAGCCAACAGAAGAGCTTAAAAATGTCCTCTTTACACAAACATATAAATATGTCTGTTGTGAAGCTCTATTTATACTCTCATCTTACACGTGTGGTGGTGTAAGTTGGTGTAAAGGCAGGCTGCAGACTTGATCCTTTTTTGAAGGAGTGTATATTTGTCACAGCTTGGCCAGTGGGTCTGAGAACCCTGCTATCACTGGCTAGAGCTGAGGAGCAACTTTAAGGGCATAAGTTAAGAAAATGCACAGAAATCACCAAAGGGCAAAGTAGCTAGAAACAATTGCATGAATACTAGTGTGAAATGTAACATCTCTGAGCTTAGCCCAGCCTTCATCCCAAACTTCCCCTCTCCAAAATACAAAACCTCTTATCTTCACCTGTTTCTGTAGCAATGATAATTTCACTCCCAGAAGGCCCTGTAGATTGGTGCTCTTAAGGCAAGACATGCAGAAACTGGGGCTTTCTTTAAAGCCCATGGGGCAAAAGCGAGAAGGGGACGCGATGGTGGCACAGAGCTGCTGAGCTGTCCTCCACAGCGAAGGGAAATGAGCTGTGCATTGTGGTCCAACCATACATCATCACCACCCATAAAAATCATTTCCTGCAGGAAATAGCCACTGAGCACTGAAAGAAATCAAAATTTCACAGTAGATTGCCGTGCGAGTTGAAATAAATCCCCGTGGCTGTGCACTGCATGCCCCGTGCTGCTGTGCTGCATGTGGCCCCAGGAAGGCCTCTGAAGGAGATACTGAACTCTTTTCATATGTATATATATATATTTATATTTATATATGTAAACGTGCTTCTGTGAGAAGTGGTGAAGTACCCTGGAAAATCTAATGTCTGTGAATGGTAGCTATTATTACAAAGGAATAGGAGATTCTCTGCAGCATTTAAAAAGCTGAGACTGCATTCTTCTTATCTCTGATGCCTTCAGACAGATACTGAGCAAATGAAAGTGTTTACTAAATTTGACCCCCAACAACACAGAATTCTGCTGTTGATTCCATTAAAAAATGACCCTAAGGTCTTCCTTATAATTTACTTTATACCTTTCCCATGCACTTATTTCTTCTAGTAAGTACTCTAAATATCTGGCATGGTCACACCATAGTATTTTGAGCAGATACGCTATTTCCTTACTGATAACTACATTTTGCTGAGTCAGGTCTTTCCCTGCGCTCAATTATAGTGAAGAGCAAAATAGTCCCTCCCAGCACTAGGCAGCTGGCTCTTTAAAATAATAGTGAAAGCTTGGCATTTTTATGTTTTTACTTTTCAGTTTTCTGTCAGATTCACAACAAGAAGTAGTATTCCCAAAAAAATGTTTTCTACAAAGTTTCCGTGCTCAGTGTGCTTCATAAACACACTTGGCTTGCTGAGAAGCAGCACTATGAGGCAGTTTGATTAATACATTGAAAACGACAATAAAATAAAGTATCAACCAATAACATGAAGTAATTCCTGGGAAGGTGGATGCATTTCATGTGTAGTAGTCAGGAATGCCTTCTGCCTGCTCTGAACAAGTAATCACTGACTGTAGCTCTGCACAGAACCAAACTAAAAATACACTCACAAAATTACCTGGTCTAGAAAGATTTTGGCCAGTATTAATGGACACAGCCTCTGGTACCACTGCGTAGCACTCTTCTAAATCAGCACTAAACCACGTGTTTGGAATGAAAGACCTTTCCCTTAGGCAGCTCTTGAGCTGCTCTGTTTTTTTCAACTCCTTTTATTTTCACATGTGTACATAGAGTTGCAATAGTAAAGAGCTGATCTCACCAAACCTGATGTGTCCCAATTCAACTTTCTGTTGAACATGAATGGCAGATCTTTGCAAATAGTTGTGTCTGAAAGCTGAGGTCAAGCACTGATCTCTGTATTTTTCCAGTCGGGTAGCAACAAGTATAGACTGTTCTATGCCCACAACTGTTTGTCAAAGACATGGTGTTCTTTTTTAAAAGAATTTCTTTTAAATCGTCTCAATTTTTGTTATTTAATTTAGTTTTTCAGTCTATTTTTTTCTGCTACGCAATGCATTTCAATGACATTAAGTGCAAACCTGGATGCTTGTTCTTTTGGCTGTCCAACCTGCAGGCACAACTGGGGCATGCAGCTGTGATGTGAAAACAGAGTTGTGGAGTTGTGAGCTTGTGCTGTAAAAACGGCAGGTGCATTGCATGACTCCAAAGGGGAACTGCTCTGTTTGGGAAGTCTGCCATAAACACAATGGCCTGAACAGTGAGGGTTACAGTGAGCTCATATTTACTTTAATATTGTTTGCCTCTCTGCAGAAACGACTCCCTGAATTATTTTGACCTCAAGAGTTCATTCCAAAAAAGGTGCTTAGCTGTAAACACCACCTGCACAGTAGAGCATGTTGTGAGCCACCTCTGCCACTGTACTGCTCTCTTATCATTCATAATGTGAAAATACGACTGCCCGTGCAGCCAGCCTGCATGCTGCCCGGCCCTGCAGATGGCAGGCACATGTGTGCACATCATTTGTATTTTATAGCTCTAATAAGAACAGTCAATAAAATGAGGGCTTTTCCACCTCCGTTACTATCTTGGTACAAATGATCTCATGTTAGTGATCGTTTTATCTCTGTCCCTGTAATTTCCAGATGATTTTGTTTTTAAATATTTGTACTTGATTTTGGCATCGGTAAGCATTTGGCCCACCCATTGTATTTTCCCGGAGCCAACATTTTCTTGGTGCTATCTAGAGTTTCAATTCATTTCTTTCCCTCCCTAGTGAAGGATTAACTTTGATCGCGTCCTATCTGCATCTGTATTTGAATGTAACTTCTGCAATGTAATTCTTCATTTGCTTGGCTGGTGTGAGCAGCTGGTAAAGTAGGAGGTTAAATCAGCTCTTCTCTTGCCTGCAGTGCCACAGTGGTACGCAGTGACCTCACCTTTGTTGAGGCATTGCACTGAGACACTGATGTGCAGCTCCAAAGGTGACAGTGTCATCGTCACCAGTCATGGTGAGAGAGGGAGGAAGCCTGCACTTCATCCCTTGCTCCTCTAGGAACACTATCTAGTGATACCAACACCACAGCTTACTGCTGCAAAGGCAGGCCTGCACTTCTGTTTATCCATTTTGGCTCTTCAAAAGCAGTTCCAATGAAATTGCAGCACTGGGCATTACAAACCACAGCTTTGCCTATTTGCTTTTTTGTTCGGACACCCATTTTGTTATGATATGTTAAATACAAGATATTTTTTTTTTTAATTTTCCTTCCTGTACAGAAGAGTTGTACCAGTCAGGAAGGCTTGAACTGGTGGCAGTTTCCACAAGTTTCATCGCATAAAAATGTAAGGAGAGTGGTTACACTGAAGGTCTGACTTTCCCCATTCACTCTCTCTTAAGAAGTCTAAAGGAAAAGAGCAAGAACAGGATAAGCACAGATGATTTCTCCACTCAAACTCGCCCAGTTTCTGACTGCTCTCAGCTTCAGATGTGGTTTCAATGATTTAATAACCCTCAGTGGATTTCTCTTCCCTGAGCTCGTCCAATTTCCTCTTAAACCAGTGTAAACCTTTAGCATCTACAATAGCATCATTCATGATTTTATAGACCTTGTCATTACCCCTGTCGGCTGCTTCTTTTCTAGAAAAATCCTAGCAGATTTGATGGCTTCCCACATGGGAACTGAGAATGATTGCCATATGATTGCCACTTCGTCATGCTTCAGATCTTTTCCAGTTACTGTAAAGGAAAAATGTCTCACGGGATCAGGATTGCACATCACCTAGCAATTTTCCCATGTGGTTTACTCTTTGAATTACTCTTTTGATTTCAAACTTAACAGAGGAGACTTAAACTGGATAAAATGAAAAAGTTGTTTACAGTAAGGTTGGTGAGGCACCTGCACAGACTGTCCAGAGAGGTGGTGATGCCCCCATCCCTGCAGACACCCAAGGTCAGGGGATGGGCTCTGAGCACCTGATGGAGCTGTGGGTGTCCCTGTGCAATGCAGGGGAGGGGGGGGATGGACCAGATGGCCTTTAAAGGTCCCTTCCAACTCACATGATTTATAGAATTGACAAAACATAAGTCCTGGAAAAGTATTGGTTTATGTGTTTCTGGAGTGGCTAATCCCTTTGGACACACACAGTTCTGTAGAGATACAGGGAAAGTAATTGCCAAAGTCCTCATATATGTGCTTCATAATCATTCTTCATACCAGAAAGCTATGAAAAACCCAAAGGCTGTAAATGTGATGGCACCACAAACAATATATCCAGTCTACATGTTCTGCTCAAAATGAATCTACACAAACTGATGCAGAAGTGATGGTGTGGCCTGTCTTGTGGCATAGCTGGTTTAAACCACTTTTTCTCTGGAAACTATGTCGGTGCACTGGGATAACCCCAGGATTTATGATGGCTCTAATGTGGCTACCCCCACTTCTGGACCAAAGCTGGTTCATTTCTACCCAGTTTGTTCTCAGGGTAGAACAAACATGATGGTCTACCCTTGTTTAGATGTGCCTGCATGTTTTCACAAGGGTGTGACTGGGTCAAATGCAGAACTCTAGCTCTTCATACCCAGAAGCCTTTAAGGTAAATAAAATCAGATTGGCTTTTTGTGGTCAGGCCCATTTACACTAAAAAAAAAAAGTAGAAAATGGCTAAGTTGAAATGTCTGACCACAGTTAATTCTTTGGCTCTTATTCCAGTTCTTTTTCACATTCTGTGACGTTTTTGTTTTCAAAATAAACACAGTCAAGAAAGTAAAGTTAGGAGGAAGGAAATGTGTGTATTTTTTGCATTGCCATAATAAATGCAACATGATAGCTCTAGCATCCACTAGAATGGCATTGGATTTGGACAGTATGATCCCCCATTTTTTATGGGAGAAAACCAGGTGCTTTTCCCTATGTCAAATTCCCATTCCCATTATTTGCTGTTTGGTACCAGACTCCACAAATTGGACATTATACTTTTCAAACCTTGCATGTATGTACGTTCTGATTCCACCATTAAACTTAATGGAAAAAAATTGGACCCAAGCATGTCAGTACATTTTTATGAGTAAAGCCCCAGAGTCTCTTATTCAAACTCTTGGTAGCTTGTGAGTTTATATGCAGCTTTGGTACAGGCATTTAAAAACGTGAATGTATTTTAAAACAGCATTTGTCAGAATTCAACGTTACTCTATTATTATGTTTTTCCAATTCCGTTGACTTATATGTAATCTTCTAATTTCCTCCCTGTGGTCTATAAAAATGATCCTCGCTGCTATGCTACTCATATAACAAAAACTGGCCAGCGTTACTTCAAATAAGCTCTTTGACTGACTTAGTTCTGAGTGTCCACATGCCAAAAATTTACTAGATAATTTTTTGTCTCCTAAACCTTCTTTCCCTGATTTTTTCCACTCCACTGAAAACCCTTTTTTGACCTACAGACAGAGGTTTTAATTTAACACGTTTCCTTGCATTCTGCAGTTGCTCTTGTCCAAGCATACGTTTTTTCTTCATCTGCATGACATGTAGGTATTTTATATGCGGTATACTCAGAATTATCTTTTTGACTTGCTTTTCTACAAAATAAACATACATTACAACATAAGGAACGCCCTGGTTGAATCCTATAGTGTAGAAATGCTGTCAGCCCTTACCTAGAGTGTCAGCCCTTAGCTAGAGTGATAGACTTAGTGCTTTGAGAGTCTGCAGGTGACACAAGTAAAATTAGAGTGGGTACAGCTTCTTTTCTGTGAACTACCTAGGTAACAAAGCTTCTCTGCGCCCATTAAAACATCGAGATTCATTTTAAAAATAATTGGCATACAGTATTGTTTACTATGATATGATCTTCATACATTTCCGATTTCCTTACTTTGTTGAATACTTTCTGCATCCTTTCCAGGAGCAGATATCTTGAGTTCCCAGAGAGCATGTGGGCCCCATAATTAACAATAACACTTACTTAGGTCACTGCAGCCCCTGCCCCAGTGCACTTCAAGTGTGTAACAGTACAACATTAAACAGTGACTCCCCAGTCCTACAAAGCTGTGGCTTTGCATGATCTTAAATGAATGACACTATACGCTTAGATGACTTCCATTAACTGAGGAACATCTTTCAAGGAGCAGAAGATTCCCTGTTCATTGAACAGTGATTTGGCAGGTCACCTATGGGCAATGTTTTCAGATTTTCATTTAATTTCTTTCTGGGTCCATGGGAAACACAGCTTTGTTCACACAGCTTTATTCACACTCAGCCTGGTGCTACACGATGACCTCGTTCTAATTGGGTGTGTTGCTGGCTTTTTGGCTGATGACTCTAGTCATCATTTCGCAGCCTGCCTGAAAAAAGGGACAAGAACATCCTAATGAGCACTTTGTCTAGGCTTCCTGTCTCTCCTGTCACTGAATGACTAATTACTAATTTCTAGCAATGAATAATTTACATTACATCCTACTTTTTAACCCTGGGGATATTTCCTTTCGTTTACATGTTTCAGATTTATGCAGATCCCTTCGTATTCCTGAGAAGGCTTCACTGAACACCTGTATGAAGTAAAGAGCAATTTTCCAAATAATTTCTAAATGTTTGACACCAGTCATAGAAATTAACATCTCTTTTTTTCTCTCTGTGTGTGCTAATGTGTTCTTTTTCTTTCAAAATTTCTGGTGTCCCAAGTAATTAAGTAGCTGCACTTGCCCACACTTCCATTCTTCTCCCACAGCCTCTCTTCAGAGCTTGGATTGGGATTATTGCAGTAGATGTTCTGGATGATACCAACCAACCTGGTTATACTGTTATATATATTATCACAGAAATTTTGAGTGATCTCAGCTGACTGTGAATGCCCAAGGGGATATTTTTCCAAACATGCAATTATTCTCAGTGTACCACTTCAATTGCCAGCACTAATCCCTGGCTCATCTCTTGATTAGTTAGAATTAGAGCCTGTGGGTTGGTACCGTTGATCTCACTTGCCTGACTGACCTAATTCCATTGTGCACCTGCCATTATGCATTTGAATAAATCTGGAACAAATTCTGGTACTTGATGTGCTGCCAGTCTCGGTCTTAATTTGGGGATATGACTGGGTGAGGGAATGCATCTCTTTGTCAACATGCAGAACTGCTATAGAAGCAAAATGTACATGCTGCTGAGTCACGGAGCTCATCAGGAAGGAGGACACATGAGGAAGCAGTGTTGCCATTCAAAGCTGGCAACAGCCCCTGTTCTTGCCACCTGCAAGTGAAGCCTTAGATTTTTTTACATTTCTTTTTTTGCTTCAGTAACTGAAACAGATATGATGACTTGAGGGTAGTTGTTCAGAAATCTGACGTATGCTAAAATTAGTGAATGATTGATCGTTTTTTTTCAGAATTCAATCAGTGCCATAACTTGGAGTTAGACTGGAAAAGTCCACAGTACACAGCAGTCCTCTCCAGAACAGCGTTTGATACTGGTGTACTCCACAGGGAGATCTTTTGGGATGGCCTTGTAGTTCTGTCATAGCTGATTGTGCACCTCTGTTCCCAAGGAGGGCACAGCTCTGCTCTTCATTTTCACAAAAAAAAACCAAACCAAACAGGGACAAAATGGCAGACCAATTGCCAAAGTGAAACATTGGTCCTGGGCACCTAGCGATCCATGCAAGAGCTGAGGCATCCTATTCCTGGAAATAGGCATATAAGTTCTGACATAATCTGAGCAAGGTGATATAGTAATGCAAAAGTCAAGAAGGAAAAGGCTTTCTCTATTCTTAGAACATATAAAAGTGCTAGATAGCCTTTGTTCATTTGTTTGTTGTTGTTTTTGTAAGAGATAACCCAATTATCTCCAATAATTTTAATTAAAAATCTATAGAAATAGATAAGCAGGAATTGTTTAATTAAAATCAGGAGAGTGAAAAGAATTTCCACGTGGACAGGAATTTTCCTGTCTCACACTGCATGAAATATATGCTGATTAATTATTGCAAAGAATATTGCAATGTCACACCAGGAAAAAACAAACAAACCTATTGACAGGAAAAAAAAAGAGAGAGAAAAGTTGTTCGGAGAGATAGTAAAGTGAATTACTTCTGTCAACGTTGATATGTCATCAGTAGTTTTCAGGTAACTGTAAGCCTAAAATGTTTCCTTGTTACATGAAGGAGGAACTACACTGAAATGTATTTATCACTATAGTTAACATTGGAGACTAGAATTAAATCTTTGCTGTCTATATTCGAAACTTTCATTGCTGTCAAGAAATCAAAAGACAAAGAGATAAATTCTTTTCAGTTATTTGCCATTTGGGCAGGGAGTTTGTCTTTCTACCTATGTGTACAGTGCAAAGCTCATTTGGGGTGTGACTGTCCTTTTAAATCTACCATAAACAATATTGTCAATAAGTCATTGCCTATGTTCTTAAGCAATTCTGCCTTAAATTCTTGTTTTTGTTTCTTTACTTCAAAGGCATTACATCGATAAGACATTTTATATGGCCTCCTTGCTTAGCTTTTCATCTGACCTATTTGCATTTAAAGAATTAGAAGTACGCGGGCCCCATCTCCACTGTACTCTTTGTAGGATTTCCATAAGGATGCAGACATGGGGGTAATGCACATCTGCAGGAATTAAATTACTGTTGTAAATAACACAGGTTCCATTCATGAATATGATGACCATGACACTGTAGTTTCCTTCCAAAACCATAAAAATACACATTTCTGCTAAATGTAAACTAAAGAGGAGGAGGATTTCCATGTTGCTCATGTCTTTCCAGCCAAGCACTGAACTCCTCTATGGCCTTTTAGCTCTGTGGCCTTGGAGACAACTAAAACATTTATGGAATGTATGCCAAGTGGGAAAACAAGACAAGCAGTCTTCCAAGACCACAGAAAACAAAGATGGGACAGGAAAAAATAAACTAGAAGAGTGATAACCTTATTTCATTCCAAAGCAAGGCTTAAATAAAGTAAATGGTGGCAAAATTGCTTTCCAAGTGGAACACAATAGGCAGAGAAAGAAAGAGCTTTTATACATTGGATGTCTGGTGTTAACACTTTCAGTTATGTGGAAACTCTGGAGTTTCCAAGGCATCTTGCAGGAGATTACACAAATGCCTAAGAAAGTGTAAAGGTGTCTTGGATCAGGCAGCACCCAATATGTTTATGCCGCCTTGATGGGAAGGGATGGTTTTATTCAAGCTGCTAGCCAAAATTACATGTGCTAATGGCTGTTAAGGAAGGGCATGCATTTATTACTTGTAACTGTGCAGCATTATGTGTAAAATAAAATAATGGTAAATAAAATAACAACCACCACCATAAACAAACAAACAAACAAACACTTTAGAAAAAAAGGGTTTTAAGAAATTTCAAGCCAAGCTTTCCCAGATTGGAGAAGGAATGGGGGAGATTTAAAGCAGGCTGTGGGCAGGAGAATGCTTAAGTGTGGCTCTTCATAGAAACTCAGCAGTGATTCTGTGTGACCCAGGAGTTTGTAGTAGTTGTGGAAAATAATATCTGTACGTTGCTGTAAGTACATGGTGTCCGTTATTAGAAATCTGAAAGTATATAAGTGGAAAATCTGTGATCTCATGTGTTTGAAAATTTACAAAGTAGTACTGCTAGGTCATGTAGTGATTCACAAGGATGAGCCTTCTGGCCTGGGAGTCTGCCAGCCCCAAGCATTAGAGCTGTGTCTCCTTGCAAGATTGAGTTGCATTTCACTGTTGAAATGCAACTCGCATGTAAGGGGCCCATATAATCTGCCTCAGATAATTATTTCTGTATGTAAAGCCAATTGTTTTTCAGGCATTGCTCTGGGCTTTTAGTTTTGTGATAAATCCAGGGATTCTTTGTCTTGATTTATTTAAGATCCACTCACTGTCTCCATCCAGCTTTGCAGAAAGGTAATGGCGATGCAAGCAAAAGAGTTCGAGTTCATCTTAAAATGATGGAGGTGATTTAATTTCCATACGAAATTAAAAGGTTATTCAGCAGATATCAGAAATGTGAAGAAAAAAGGATTGTGATGCAAGCTATGTTTAGATGTTTCGCTGCAACATGGAATATGTTGTTCCACACGAGACTGTGGGGGATACCATGTGGGGGCTGAAATCTTTGTTATTTTCTTAGGCAAATGATATCTTGCTCTACTGCTCTCCAGATAGCAGTTACTCCCGCTGGAAAAGCCCAAGACCCTCAGCTGTAATTCTCATGCTCTAACCACTTGACTTCACTGTACAAACTTATTTCTTTGGTGTCATAATTTAGTAAAAATAGAAACTACGAGAAAATCTTTGAAACATTTACTAGAGTGGACCTGGGAAATCTTGGGAGACCTTTTCCCTGTAGCCTTATTGATGTAATTTGCATCTGAACAAGATAAGAACCAAATCTATGAAAGGATTTTGTTTTTCACAATTCAAACATAGTTTTAAAGTACACCTAGCATGTACTAGCTTTGTACTTTGTGTATGTTTAGCTACGGTTGCCGATATTGTTTAATCTGTATCTACATCACCTCGTATTTGCCATCTGTTCTTTGAACGGAACCTCTGTTTAACATTAATTTAATGAAGAAAAATGGTCCTGTAATTAAGTTTTCTAGCAAACTGTTGTGTCAGCTCAATCTTTAGTGTCATTTGCAGCAGGTGGAAAATGGCAAGGGATTTTGTGATAGTGCCTCTGCAACCAAAGTGGGTCACAGAGCAGCCCTTGGGAAGGTCACCTTCTGAACCTGTCAGGACGATCTAGTGCACAGCTGGGGCAAGCTGGTCATGTATCTAATGCAAGGAAAAATTTGGTAGAAAAGGCATACTGCAATTCCTGAATGATGACATGTAAATAATGCATTGCTAATAGCGCCGTTAAATGGGATGTGTTTGTTATGAACACATCCCTTAATTCAGTGTAGTTTTCTTGATGAATTTGGAGTTAAACACAAGCGAGTTTTATTTCCATCTATTGGATTATCCTGTTTAATTGCTTCTGTTAAGTTCTTCAAATACACTCAGCTGTGGGAAGGTTCTGCAGCCAATTGAGTTCTGCGTATACCAGTGATTCTGTTCTACGGTTCTGTGATATCTAGTTTCAACTTCCCAGCTGTGGGCAGAAGTGGAAGACAGCCAAAAGGGGCTATCTTACCATTCAAGTCGAGTATCAGTGCACCAAAGTCTCTGGCTATGGTGTTGTTAATTTACAGCCCTGTGTGCAGAGACACCTGATGTGATACAAAGCTAGAGCAGGGCTCTCCTGACTTATGCCTGTTTGCTCACAAATCAGGAGCCAGCTACAATTGCTAGAATCTCCACAGTGAAGCCCTGGATGACCATCAGTTGTGCTGATGGATGATTTCATTATGCAGGCATAACCCCGGAAAAGCTGAATTGGCTGTTATTTCTTAAACGAGACATCCGGTTTCAAAAAATTAAACTGGGTTAAATGCCATAGATCTTAAAGGGCTTGCAATATTTTAACATGCTATATTCTACTTGATAATGGCGTATGTTATAAGGATTAGCTCATCTAATTTCAGTCCAAAGTTTTCACTTGTAAAAGAATTTTGTGAGAATATTTACATCCATATTCCAAGTGGAATTGCTTTACAAAACCCTGCAGTATCTCCCTGTGACAAAGGATCCAGATCCCTTCCATGCCTCTGTATAGATGAGCTAGGAACCTCAGGGAAACTTTAATACCACATGCATATCATGTATTCTGCTAGGAAGTGTTGTGTTTGTGTCGCCATATTCAAGTAGGAATAGAACAGCTGAGAACTTTCTCACCAGGCACTTTGTGGATGCTTGGGAAGGCTCCTGTTAGTTTTACATCATAAGTTATCATAAGAAAACAAAGACACAGAATTACCATATGACTACATCAAAATAACTGACAAATTTACTACTTGATGGTTCTAATACTACTCAGGTTTTGGACAAATTGCAGCTCGAAAAGACAAAAGTATGCTCTCAAATGTTATCAAATGTTAGGACTTTTCAGTTCAAATAGATGACTGCAGGAGGTTTCAGCAAACAAAATGCCTAGGACATGACTAATCACTGTATAATCATCTGATAATCCAACATATCGGAGTCAAATGTGACACCTAAAACTCAGGAACTCTGCATCTGTGGCCATTTTCGAAGCGCTGTAGCTTAGTGCTAGAGTCCCAAGTGCACATCAATGAGAGTCTCTTGAATAATGGTATGTCATCTTAAAAAGGAAAAGACGTTGTTTTGAATTTCTTTCTGTGCCTCAGACAGAACATACAAACAATAAGAAAGAAAAAATAAATGAATCTTCCAAAAAAAAAAAAAATGTTACAAAGACAGAAAACAGTGAAGAATTTCCTCTGTTTAGAATAGTAAATAGAAAAACAGTCTCTACAAACAAGTACTTTCAGTAATGAAATGAGTTGAGTTCACAATGTAGGTCATGAGATCCTAAACAGCTACTTCCTTTTCCAGAGGAATTACTGGCAGAAATTCCTCATAACCCGGTGAAATCTCCTGTATTTGATGATAGGGAAGTATTTAGGTCATGAGTTAAACTATAGCGCAAGAACCTCAGCCAGATCTGATAGCTGCTGTAAAATCCATGAAGGGTCATTGCCCCATTTCTGACATGTCCATCAATCTGCAGCAGCAGGAGCTTCAACACACAGCAATGTGTGCACAATGCTGTGGATGCCCCCTCCCTGGAGGTGTTCAAGGCCAGGTTGGGCAAGGCCCTGGGCAATCTGATCTCGTACTTGATCTAGTGGTTGGCAACTTTGCCTGCAGCAGGGGTGTTGGAACAAGATGGTCCTTGAAGTCCCTTTCAGTGCAAGCCATTCAGTGATTCTGTGAAGGTCACCCCCACCTGGAAGCTTGCTTTCTACCCATGGTTTGTTTTTCCTCTGCTTTAATATCCTGTAGGTCACTGATATAACCTTGGGATTTCCCCAAGCACTGTAATTATTAAAGACTGTATTCTTGAATTTGTCCTAGTGGAATTAAAAAAAAAAAAAGAAAGAAGAAATAAATTTAAAGCTGAGCTGGATAGTTTCTTATCAACCATTTATCTGTCCATAGCTGTGAACTATAACCAAATATAGTTGGTAACTAGAGGCACAATGTATGTGAATAGGAACTTCTCAAATATGCCCATCACTGCTGCAGTGCCTGTGCCAACATTGCATGTCATGTGAATGCAGCACATCTAAGAATTTTTATCCTGTTCTGTATTTCTAGGGTTAGCTGAAAAAGAAACCAAACCAAACCAAAGAAACAAACAACTCCCAAACAAAAAGCAAAAACCTGAACTAACATAAGAGTTAGATGTACTAAGAGGCGTGGGAAATACTGGTGGTAGGCGAATGGATGCACTGGATGATCTTGGAGATCTTTTCCAACATTGGCGAATCTGTGGTTCTGTAAGTACACGATCAGAATTTTCAGTTCCTTCTATGCAAAGGTGTCTGAACAATGATTTGTTCGTTTTCTTCAGAAGTTTAACTGGAAGTTCTTTGATCTTCTTCATCACAGTGCTGCGAGCACCCTGAAGTTCTATTTCTTCTGCGTAGCTGCTGTTCCACTGTAGCCCTTGGAGTCTGACAGTAAATCCATGGAGTACATGGTAAATATCAAAACAAGGATTAAGCTGTTAAAAAATGCTTGCTTTCTCTTTTTGTTTCTTTTTTTCTTCTTTCCTTTTTTTAAAATTATTTTTAAAGAGATTAAGGAAGATCCAAAACCAAAGCAATTAAAAGTTAGATATGAAGAGCTCTTTAAACATGGCACTTTTTAATCTTCATGTTTTATTATATGCACTGTTGTTGGAGTGTTCTTTCCTTTGATTTTCTCTACCATGCATACTGTGAACATTTATTCCTAATCAGAAGAGATGGGAATAGTAAACCGTATTAAAAAAAACTTGGAAAGTTTCTAATAGCTTCAAATTCTGGGCTTGCTAGCCAAGAACATGGATGCTTTTGCTTTTTGAATACAGTGGAAAATATCTAATTTTAACAGATGAAATTAATGGAACTAAGCATGTAATAAGGGTACTATTCAGTCTAAATGCAGCAGAGATGGCCCAATAAAGATTACCTAATGAGTATTAGATTACCTCCTCTAGTTACAAAGCAAAAACAAACAGCTCCTAACATTATGCATTGGTAACAGCATGTCAGGAAATGCTCAAACCCAAACATTAAAACGTCAGTCTCCACCGTAGAAAATGTAACGTTTCATTTACTATCAATGATGCTACCAGTTATTCCTTGTACGAATATCAAGAAATCATACAGCCCAGTTTTTCACTGTCTTGTGAAAAGCAAAGACAGCCCCGAGAGTACTTCCAGATGTTAAGTCAACTTGCCACATTTCGCAGATTCAGAGTTCTCTTTTTAAGGCCATTTATAGACCTTTGGAAAAAGCACAGGGTATAGTGTTATTAAAAGGTAGGGAGGAGTGTTTTATTTTTTAAAACAAATTAAAGGCATGACAGGTTTTTGCAATCACTGTTAACTTCTGTAGTCCAAAAAGGAAACAGCTCTAGGTACCTATAGCTAAATAATTTCCTACTATTATATTAGTGGATTTTCACCTAAGAACATATCCTAAAATTGGATGTACCAAGTTGTGAGACATCCAGACATTCAACTGGGTCTGTTATTCTTGCAGAGTTCACGTAATTTATGAAGATTTAGGCTGTCCCCTTCATTTCAAATGAATTTTCTGATCCCTTAGGTAATAATTCCCAAACAACAATAACAGAGAATGACTTCTCAGAGGTGTCACAGAGAAGGAATATCTTTGTGCAGTGGTCAGGAAACATACTAAGATCGTGCAACTGTTATGGAGCAAAGCAGGAGCAGCAGCCAATATATTCTGTTATGGCACTTCGTACAGCATTTGCTGTTTGAAGAAAAATGGAAGAATATCTGCAAATGATTAAAAAAGAAGAAAGAAAGATTAGGAATCCCCACAAATTAGGAGAATTGCCATTCAAAATGTAGCTGAATTCTTTCCTTTAATATAAAGTTGTATTTAGTTTGAAGGGAATTGGAAAGAATGGAAAGCATATTTAACAATTAACATGGTCTGCATTTTACTTTAACTGTCTGTCAGTAGACCAGGTCAGTTTGGTAACAATAGCATGCCTTGTTCTGATGAATTTGTATCATCTTCTATGAAAACATTAACTAACTTCTGGAATGCATTGTTCCTGCAAATACTAATCATGGCATTATCACAGATTAGATGAACATTAACAGATTTAACATATCAAGTTCTACTTAATGTTGTAGGTGTGCAGTCAACAGCATTGTGCTGGCCAAAAGGCAAGAACACGAGGAAAATAATATACAAACCAAACTCTCAGCCTTGTAGTTACAAAGCACATAGTCCTACTGTATGACAAAGAACTTTCATGGCAACTGGCAAGCGACCAGGAATTTTAATTATCATTCTGTGAGATGTCTCCATGGGATGATTGTGCTTATTCAAAGCAGGTTCTGCTTCATGAAGCTGGTGACTGTATAATAAAGTCATCTGTATGCCCTAATCTATCAATTATTCTTGTGAGATGATGAAAGTAGTGGCATTTTTAGTGCACATATGAGTTCTGTCATACAGGAGGAAAAGTTACTGCAGGTTCATACAACGAGAGCAGTAAATCATACTTTTTAAGCCTCATACACAGCGGGTAGAAGTCACATCTAGCTGAGCTTCAGCTCTTTTCCTTTCTCCCCGTTTACCCAATCTTTAAAAAAGATTGCCATCTGGTATCCCATCTGCCTGCATGTCCTATCTTATGCTTTCTGCAGTTGCTTTTATTTGTCCCCAGTGTTGCCTTCATGGAAGAGACAACAGTCCCTACTGAAACGCTGTGTAATTTGGGACTTTTATGAAACTCTGAAAGAAATCAGAATGCAAGGAGGAAACTCTTCCATTCTAGTTATTAATAACACTGGGGGGAGGGGGGAGAGAAAGTGCTGAAGAAAAATGACAACACCTGTTCTTGCCTTCCAGGTGCTTGAAACAAAACTTCGTGGCTGAGCTATAGGGATTAAGGGAAGGGATTTGATTTGCCTGCTACAGTTAGATGCAGCATCCTCAAGGACCCCAGAACCTGCATGGAAACATGGAGCAGAGGAGAGAGGAAATAACCTTTACAGAAAGAAAACCAGTCAAATCATCTTTATCATTCAAACAAAAGATGATATGTATAAGGCCATTTGTGGGTTTTTTTTTTCCACTAAGAACATTATTAATGAAGGTAATTTTCTGTCAAGTATCGGTCTTGTTACAGGAGATAGAAATGAGCATGATAGATAAAGCCCATAGGCCTTTCCTGTATAGCTTTTACGTGTAGAATAGCAGCAGGTGCTGGGAAAGGCACTATGGGCCTCAAAGGAACTTATCACTCCTTCCCAAAAGCTGTACTGACTGTGCATTGATTTCAGTGAAAGAAGTTTCATCACCTCCTGATGACACTGAGAGCAGAATCTGATCAATAAACATCACGTGTAAATACATCAACAGACCCTATACTGGAATTTTTTTAGTTAGAGTGAAACCCTTTAGCTGAATCACAAAAATCCCTCTTGATTTGGAAAAGTTACTTTACCATCTACTTCATTTCAGTGCAGTGGGAATTCGGCAATGTAATCCCTTAAACAAAAATGAAAAATCTCAACCTGAAATGAACTCTGACATCGATCTAACAAGCCCCCAGAGAAGTCACACGATGGAGGGCCTTTAAATCACAGCATGCACAGTAGTAGAGGAAGCAGAGGGACCAACAGCATAACCAGTCAATGATGTGGGTACAGATGTCTTGCAGTTATACCCTGCCTAATCAAGAGAGGTTATACTCCACCAAATGATGCACAGAGAAAGGCTCTGTGTTTTCATTTTACAACGAGGGAAACTAACTCTGGTATTAAATAGATGGACTTACTTAGGCTTGCTGCCACAGTAAATCTGTACTAAATCCTTTCACCTTGCTCCAAGGTTGCAAGTGGGAGGTGCACTAGGGTTAGCCCAGACTTCGGTTTCTCCCAGGAGGACTTGGATTACTTCAGCTCCTGGGATGAGTAGCGTGGTTGGAATAGCACTTGTATTAAGTAACGCATATGAATATAAAATGTATTTTTCTACTTCATCTGACATGGCTGTATCACTGTAGTGTAAAAACCCAAACACTTTAAGTTGTTCAAGATAAATTCGTGTGAAATTTCTGCATAGAAAGGGTACGATGGTTTCATCTGAGGACCCCGGCATATCCCAAAATTATACTGCACCTTTCTAGAAGACAGTGGAGATTTGCTGATTTACATCAGCTGTGAATTCATGAATTCATGCAGGCATTTAGTGAAGATACCGCCTGCTTCTTGAAATGGAAAAAAATAAACTCAAGTGTTGAAATTGATCTCGTGTTATCCAGGAAATCTGCATGTATATACAGTAACATGCTGCCCTGTTCTTTATGGTTTTAGGAAGTGAACGAGTGACTTCAAGGACAAAAAAAATACTCTTCTGCCAATTCAAGAAAAGATAATGGATGAGGTGCTACAGAACCTAGGTGAATTCAAGTTTGCATTATAACCATCTTTACGTAAGTCAGGTTATTTATATCATGTTTAATACAGCCGCCGTTTCAATCACTGTTACTTTAACTTATTTATTTAAAAATTAACAAATGCCTCGGGTTGCCTGCCAGCTGTATCACAGCCACACAGGCTGTCGTGCAAGAGATCAGTTATCCAAAATCAATGCGTGACAAAGCGTAAGAAAAAGAAGTATCCTCACAAATGCAAACATTATGAGGGAAGTGCTTTATGTCTTGTAAGCCACATCATCAGCTGGCTGTCTTAACTGAGACAGTCACTTTTCTCTCTGTGTTTATAAACAGCAGTGTGATGGATGTGTTACGTTCTCTAAACTAAATACCCCAAGAAAATAATTTTAATTTTCCATAATTCATATATTCATTTACACATGGTTAGAGAATAAAATGTTAGTATTTGGATTTAGAAGCCTGTAAAACCCTTATTTTCCTGATGGAAACAATTATGTTGAAAGCAAAGCAACAGCAAAGCTGACTTCCAAAACCCTGGGTGACACCAAAAGTCAATGAGCTCCACCAAACACCAAAGCACTGAGTTTTACCTCGCTCACTTAACTTGCTCAGGAAAATCACTAGTGTGAAAAATGAACTCATGTTTAGTTTTGGTTTAATACTGCTGGGGGAGTAATCTTTTAGTCTGCAAAAAAATAGGAAGAGAGAACAAGCAGACACAATGCAACCAGTCAGGGAGGAGGTGATGTCAAAGGCATGTTTCGATTAGTGCAAGATTAGCTGAGGCCATGTTGGCCTAAGGCAAATACTCTGAATCTGACAGTAGTGGGAATTCCTTTGGGAATTCTGAATAGAGGGATATTATTCTACCATTTTAGGTCTTATCTCTCCCAGCAATGTTGCTGATAAGTTTAATTGATATATCCTTTCTCATTTATTGTTATGTGAAGGCACAACAGTGAACAATCCTTCCAGCCAAAAAACCCTCACATGCCGCTATTGTAAACAATGTCTCCTTAATCCAAACAGCTACAATAATTTTATTAGCAGTTACAGCCTAGAAGAGATGGAACAATTAGTCTGTTTTACTGGGATAGAGTTTTATAACCCCATAAAATCAACTTGTTTAGCCTGAGGCTTTTAGCCATTCAAATGAAGAAGCCCAGCTGAGAAGTGGCAAATGATAAGACTTACCCACAGGTTCTCCAGGAGACCAACTGTAAGCTCAGGTGCAGTGATGCCACGTAGGTGACAGAATGGCTCCTCTGGTCTATTTCACCTTTATTAAGTGACAAAAAGCATAACAAGTAAAATACCCATTAGTAAAACCAACAGCTTCTGTAGAGAGGATCATTTAAATCCAAAGATTAAGCTGGAAGCTCCTACACACCAACAGAAATCAATGTACCTTCTCAGAAAAGGGAAATAGCTGCACATTCTAGGGTTTGTCAAGTTGAGAAAATAAGGAAGTTTATTTTGTTTTGAAGCGATATCTTTAATTCATTTAATGTTGCTATGAGCAGAAGAGCTATAATTGGTAGACGATGATTCCATCTTGTGTGGTCAATAGATGATGCATCTTCGGCTTATGAAAACAATCTTCTTCATCAGTTTTTGTTTGGTTGAAATGCAATTGTACAGAGAGGCCCTCATCAGGTATCACTTTGTGTGGAGTGGAATGCTTTGTATTTGTGATGTACTAAAATCTGTTTCCGGATTCTGTTCTCTCCTTAAAAGTGACCTAATGTAGAGTGAACTCTTTCCTCCTTACAGTTTCTCTTTATGAATGTGATCTACTGAGAAAAAAGTGAAACTGCTCTTCTGCTCCTATTAAGAGAGGTTCTCTTTTTGTTTCAGTGATGTTTCGATTTTAGAGTTCTAAATAAATACCTGTATACCACAACAATTAAGAAAATTAAGTAGGGGTAGAACTAAAGTGAAGCAAGCCAGGATTAACCCTGATGTAAAGGATGAGTTCAGCACAATGACATCAAACAGCAGGAAACTCTGAGGAGCAGTAAGCGAGCATAGTCTGCTTAATTTATGAGAAGGATTAGAGAGTAAATGCTTGATGAGAGCACGCAGAATAAAACGGGTACTTTTCACTACGGAATAATTATACGGTGTCAGGCAAGAACATCCTCTGCATACTCTTCTTTCTGCAAAGCACTCATCTCTAGCCATAGAAAACTTAGAAAACTAAAAATTATTGGTGTTTTAAACATTTTTCCCTATTACATCATTATGAAAAATTCAGCCCTGCCAGTAAATCACTTCAGCCTGCCTCTTTTGTACAACACCATGTTCTCTTGTTCCCCTCTTTATTATTAACTTCAACTCCATGGGGCATTACCATAGTTAACATCAAGGACTCACTCACAACCTGTACTCCATCACCCGCAGAGCTGACAAAGTTGTGATGAAAGCTGTGCATTGCTGCTGTTGTGCCTTAGCGATTTTCCTCTGCATGGTTAAAGCTGTAACTAGTGATCGATGTGATCCAGCCTGACCTTCTTCTAACCTGTCTTAGCAGCACCCCTCTTTGCATGGCCCCTCTGACACTTCTTGATTTAAATCCATAATGTGCAGCTCAATGGTTTTCTCGTTTCTCTTCCTCAAAAGATAAAAGCTTGAATCAAGGGAGAACAATCAATTCACGGGCATCTTGGACTTAAAGGCAGGGCACATCTGTGATGTTTCAGAACACAGAAAATCATCAGGAATTTGAGATGATCGCTATAGGGCTTGCTATATTCAGGAATTTCCCAAGAACCCACAAGAACTGCTGCGAGAAGCTACCGAGCAGACATGCACACATCTTAATTGCGGGGGGGAGCAAAGCAGGATCCACATTTGAGGCACAAACTGCTTCCAGAAACCGCCCAAAGGATGTTGGAGATTCTGAGCTAAGCTTTCTGTAGCTGCTGTTATGAAGTTCTAATGGCAGAAAGAAAGAACTGCCTCTTGACGTCCCTGTGGCTGCAGTTGTCTCCAAACTGAGCTTAATATTTCATACGAGAGAATGAAAAGCATCACAGAAATTCTTTGCCTTGATCAAAAATGAAGATGATAGCTGCTTTACTTTTATTCTGGCAATGTTAGATTAAAAACACATTTCTCTTTATTAATTACAAAGGGACCTTTTTTTTATTATTATTATTATTTTTTTGATAGTCCTTAGGGATTCTTTTGGGAGAATCAATTTTTCCATTTATTCATATCATCTTTCAAGTCTCAGCAACACATTCAGAACACAAAGTAAAATGTTTTTCTTGCCCGCATCAAATTCACACACTCTGATATACCACTCTCATCTCAGCATGCCCAAAACAGTATATGTAGAAATGTCCTTAAAAGAAGGAAAAACCACAGCAAGAGGGGGGAAGAAAAAAAGAGGGGGGAGGGAAGGATAAGAAAGAAATGACATGCTAGCAATGAAAGATGTTGCTAAGAAGAAATATATTTGTGCTTGGCAAAAATAAGAGGCATCTTTTTCATTGCCAAAGTGAAGTCAGATTACTTTTCAGAGTTATGCAAACCTCAAAGTTTTGCCTGGAGGAGATCCTGAAAGAGAATTTGAGGAAGGTTCATTCCAATTCCTGCTATTTGATCCATAAAGGAGAAATACTGCTAGCACGAGCTCAGTACACCCTAAGATGACATTGGCCTATCATCCTTGAAAGAAGAGAGCTATTGCTGGTAGGGAAAAAGGCAAGCACCTCCATGCATGACTTCCAGTGGTATCTAGACACTATTAGAAATAAGACCTCCACCAAATGGAAACAAAGCCCAGTGTGAAGTTAGTTAATTAGCTATTCCACATTGGTGCTGGTGTTACTTTCAGTTTGGTTTTTTTTTTTGAATGTCAGCTCTAGTTATGGATCAGGATCCTTTTGTTCTTTAGATAAACATAACATCACTTTCTGTGCAAAGAAATAGAAATGACGTTTCTTTTTTATTGTTCTAGTTCTCAGTGCCAGCATGACAGGCTTTGGATGGCAACGGGCCTTGTTTTGGTTGTTTGGTATTCCAGCATTTTGCTGGGTGACACCAATCAAGATAGAAGAGATGCTTTTGGCACTTGCATACCTTCATCGTGCTGCAACTTGCCGGCAGGGAAGGAGCAGAACCTTAGCCTGCAGGGAATCCTGTATAATGATCCATTAATCCAAGAAGATTTATCAGTTACCTGTCAGATGAAAAGAATTTTGAAAACTTTTTAAGTAGTTTCTCTGTTTATCAATAGCATAATGAACCCAAGCCTGTCATTTTCTGCAGGTCAAAGTCCATTCTGCTTAAAGCGGTACAACTATTAAACTTTCAGGAATGATGCTTCTCAAGCAAAGCAAAATTTTCATGTAACTCTTTCTTCTCCCTAACAGCAAAGATCTTTATCATGCTACAGACTACATTTTGAGAACAATGCCTGAAAGAAAGAGGGAAAGAAATTGTTTAATACTATTATTTCCTCTAAATAAGAGCATAGGATCATAGAATCATTGAATCATAAAAGATTGGAAAAGACCTGTAAGATCATCAATTCAGCCATCAGCCATCACCACCATGCCCGCTTTGGAGGATGCCAAAGCAGACACAGAACTGAACAGCGGTCTCAGATTAGGATACATCATGCTTTTAGAATTATTATTCTCTCCTGATTCACCTTGTTGCAACTGCAACGATGCCTATAGTCTCAGAAGGGAGAGCAAGAAGAGATCATTGCAAGTGGGGCATTTATTTCCTCTCTGCCATCAAAGAGATGAGCCTCTGGACAGCAAATTTAGTGGTATTTTAATGGGTACAGATGCATAGCACTGCACATCTCTTCTTTCTGCAATATAACAGCAGTGGAGAGTTCAGCTGAGAGAACAGACTTTGAGAAGATATCCCACTCCTGTAGGACACTTGAAATAGTTGTCCAGATCACAGTGTGGGACTCAGAGCCATGCCCTAGAACAAGAGAAGGGTATATAGCTTGTCTTTTCTTATTCTTACAAGGAAAGATCAAGATATATTCATATGTGACTTTTGACAATTCAAGGAAGAAGACTTCAAATGCTCAGGTGTTTGATCTTTAGTTTTTTATAACCTATCAAAACCACAGGATTTGTAAGCATTCTTTCAGCCCTAGATGGCCTCTTTCTCTTCTCTATTTTTCATATTATTCCAATAAAGGAGGAGGCCTTTCTTTTGTTGAGAAAACAAATGTAAAAGAGTAGAAGATTTTTACAAGAAGCAAACTTGTAAAAATGCCACCCTGGGGTTCCCCATTTATTACACTGCAATTGTTTCTAGATCAAACCTGTTCGGTTCAGCATTGAAAGGATGGGTTTGCTGCTGTCCATCACTGAGAGCTCTACAAAAGTAAAGCCAGATATTTTCTGGGTCATACTCTCTGAAAATAAACCACAATGGGAATGTTAAAGAAAAAAAACCTAGCTTACAACATGTGAATCAGAACTCCAGTTGCCTTTGACTTCTACAGGACTAAGAAAAACCCCTCAAGTGCAGCAATAGGTTATTTAAAGACCAAAGTAAATAGATCTGACTACGAGCAGACACAGGAAACAGATCAGTGTCTCATGATGATGAAATCTGTGTAGTAAGTTTTGACAAGAGCCACATGCTGGGGCTCATCCAACAGAGATCTTTCCGCCAGGTATTTGTTGAAGCCTATAAAGATGCAGATTAGCTCCAGTTGATGCAGGGAAGTGATTTTTTTTTTTCATACATCCTATAAACTTTTTTGGCGGGGAGAGTGAAGGTGCATGAATGCATAGTAGTTTTGCAGGCAGATATAGCCTTATTCCAATCCTACCTCAGACTCTCAACCTTTTATCTCTTAGACTTACTCCCGTACCAGTCATGGTTACACGACTTCCAGGTTGCTTAGATCAGGGCAGAGACAGGCTATGTGCGTTTGTCAAACACAAATATGTGCTAAAACCTGCATCTAGAGTCCAGGAAGAGGTCTTTGTCATAACAAACATATTATGTAGTCCAAGACCACCACAGCTCCAAGCTGTACTACTGCCATAACTTCAGATTGTTGCTGTGATGCTTTTCGTAGGGATTTGATGACACTGGCTAGCACTAATGTGATATTTTCCTAAGAGCTGTAGCAGAGGTAGATGTGTAAAGCCAAAGCTTCTCTCTCATAGCACTGGACCAAACTGGTGGGTACAAGGCTCCCTCAGGGCTGTGTTCATGAGCACTAGGGCACACAGGAGCCCAGGGAGAGGGGCTGCTCTGGTTTCTTTTTATTCTTCTTTGGTGCCAGCATGTTTGCTGCTCCTGACAAAAACTCATCAGCTGGAAATATGTCCAGAAATAAAGCAGATCTCTGAAAGCAGCACTACTGCATACAGGACTGCATGGCAGCTCCCAGTTTCTGCAAGCTTTTGGTTCCACTCTGTCAACCATGTTAGAACCAAGGGGCAAATTTTTAAAGAAATGTAGAGGAAATGAGAAATTAAATGGCCAAATCTGAAAAAAAAAAAAAAAAGTGTCTTCCACTTCTTTTACTCAAATATTGGAGAGAAGCCAAAAGGTGGATGCAATAATAATATAACTTCTGGAAAACGTGGAATAATAAGAGAAGCTAGATCTATTTAAATCTCCAATGGTGGAGACAACCTAGACCCTAGAGCAAAAGGGACTGAAAAAAAAAACACACTCTGATATTTGAGAATTTTTTTTAACCTACGAGACAAAACCATTGTGAGGTTGAGAATGGAAGCTGAAGCTACATGAAGTCAAACTGGAAGAAAGGTGACAACTTTAACTTGCTAACAGCCCATCACTGCAGGAATTTCTCATGCATGCTTTCCCCAACACTTACATCTTTTAATTTTTTTTTTTTATTTGATTTCTTTATGAAAGACAGGCTTTTACATACTACTTTAGCCTGGCCTGTACTACGTAGGAAGCCAGATTAAATCATCATAATGCTCCCTTCTAGCCTTAATCTACGTATGATTAAAAGCATGTTACATAGTTACCTGTTCCTATAGACATGATCATCTCCTCCCCGCTCAAGTTGATATTTTCAAGCCCATCCAATTAAACTAGACGAGACAAAGTGTGCTTGATGAAATTGTGCTGCTGGTGTGACCTCTGTGAATCACAGCTGTGTCTGTGGGGATGTCAGCGAGTAAATCTTGAGGCTGAAATCCTAAAACACAAAAGATACACAGCCAGCATGGTGTCCCACAGGTGGGGTGCAGGTGTGCCATGCTCTGGAGGGGACAACCAACCCTTCAGGCCCATCATGTATTCCACCGTCCTCCATGAGTATTGGAGATTTACAGTAGCAATCAAGTGAACCCGAGTTCATTTTCACAAAGCATGCCCAATCAACAGTCTCATTTTTTTTCCCTGCTTTATGGATGTTAATGCAATGATTTTACGGAAGAGGTACAGGTGGGTTTTGCACTCCTGCTGGGCCCCACGGTAGAGACTCACACAACAAAGGCTTGCAGGTGTTTCCTATATCTTTGTGGTTATTTCTTTCAAACAGCATCTGTTGAAATGCATCTTGCCTCCTGCTTAAAAAAACCCCACTGCTTGGCAATGCAGGGTGTTTGCTTTAGCTTTAACTGCCCACCCACACTGAACATTTTATGTTATTTAGATCAACCAGGGGCACAATGAGAGCCTTTGACCAGCAAGGCTTCCCTTCAGAGTGGGAGGCTCTGGAAAGGTGACCCAGAGATGTGGTAACATTTTTCACCTCCACTTCTCTTTCCACTTGGGCAGCCCCGTCATAGTTGGCACTGACCGCATTACCACCTGCTGCGTCCCAGCAGAAATCCACACAAAACCTGGCTTGTCTTTGGGTAATTGCAGTTGTAAAGTAGAAGCAGCTCACGTAAGCATTACACGCGGCATCTTATTAAGCACCTCATGACACGTAGAATTAAGACAACCGAAAGAAAATTTCCAAAAACGCTTCTCTACGGTTTGTGACCACAGCTGACTTGTGTTTGGTGAGGCTTCCTGGGCGATGAGTCCAAAGTTCCCATAACCTTTTGGAAAGTATCAGATTTAACTTTATTTTGCTTCTACTAATGTTGTGTTAACCAATCAAAAGAGAACAAGCGGTCAGATTGAGACCTAGAAAAACAAACCCAGAACACATCTAGCCTGAAGTAGATGTAGGTTGAGGATTATTTCGTTCTGAATTCTCAGCATGAGCTATAACTAATTATAACTAAGATCCCCTGGGCAAACTGATCTAGATGTGATGTCCCTGTTCAATGCAGGGAGTTGGACTAAATGGCCCTCGGAGGTCTGTTCCAACTCTAAGGATTCTATGATTCCATGATTATATGATTCTAATTCAGACATGCAGAGTGGTCTGGGAGGGAACTGGAAGTCAGGTGGTAACACTGAGCACTACAAATCTACCTCGACCTGTGAATTTCACTGTAGGAAGAGCATTAGGTTGTTTTGGTGTTTATTTGTTTGCTACCTTATTACTTTTTTATTTCTTTTTAGCTTTTTTTTCTTTAAGATATTATTTAGAAACCACTGGGAGTTACTTGGATGCTGCCTTCCAAATTCAGTGCTTTTATGTTTTTTAATATTGTAGTGGAAATGCTAAGAAGTCACAGCTTGAAGCAGTGATGGAGCACCTGGTGGAAGGCAGGGCCAGCCCAGGGGAGCTCAGGTGCGTGCAGTGCTACTGAGTGACCAGAAGGCCTGGAGCCAGGATCTACCCCTTCCCAGCCCTCATTTAAGGGCTGGCAGTGGAGACAAAGATATTTCCCTGGAGATTTCTGTCTATCCTAGTCTTTCCAAAGGTAAGCAGATTTTTTCTTCTTCTTCTTCTTTCCTTTTGTTTCTACATCTATGGCTGTTGTGCTTAGGCTTGTTCTCATTTGCTGTAGCTAAACTCATTGCCACCCTGCTATTATTACTGTACTTTCCATCACATTGTAGCGTTACAAATATCATCATGCACTTGATAGGCCAGCACTTGCCAAACTAGCCAGTTCCTTTAGAAGCAGTGCCCAAAACCAGGCAGGACCTCACTAGCACCTAATTGCTCTGGGAAAATAAACATTTTACCTCATATTTTCTATGCTCTACCTAACAGCATGGTAAGTTCTGCTTCTCATGCATGAAGAGAGATTAATGAGTGCTTTAGTACCCACCCTGTCTTCAGGCAGCCCTCTATAAATAGGTGGGAAGAATTGCCACCTGGTGTCTACCTCTTTGCCTAGGATAGGTAGTTTGTTTGAAATAAATTTCTAGCTTTCAAATAGTTAATGGTTGGTGAAGTTCGTTCCATCTTTACTGAGTAGTTTTAAAAGTTTTATCTGTTTGAACAGCCTGGAGAAAAGAGCACTGGTAATTATTGACATCTACCAGCATGCTCCTGACCTGGAAGAACACTACTCCAAAGTTTCCCTAGGAGAGTAATCTAAAGTTTCTTTTTTCCTTCATAACTGGCTGAGATAGGAATCTTATTTTTGGTACAATAGATTCCTCGAAGTGTACAGCTCTGCAGAGCACGTCCTTGTTATTCTGCATTAAAACTTGTATTTAATTCATTTCCAGGTCTGCTCATTCCAAGCAGCAGCTTAGATCCAAGAATGAGGGTTTTTAGTGTACTGGGATGTTATATATGGGACTCCGAAATCCTCAGGCTCCTTTATAATTTTTCAGAATGGTAGTGCAAATAATAGAAGTTTAACAAGAGCTGCATGGGCTACATTAAGTTGGTATGGGCAGCTACCAGGCGCTTATGACTTCTGTCTCCATACTGTTGAAACTTGGCTGCTAACTAGATGTGTTAATCATACTGTGTGCCAGAAAGGTAAACTCTGGTATTTTGTGTATCCTCAGATATTATTTCTTAATAAGGACTAAAATAATTGGAATGGATGTATTATGAGACTAATGAATAGGACGAATCTTTTCCTCATGGCTACCTTGGTCTTCATGAAACACATTTAGAAGATTTCATCTTTTTCTCTTCTGCCCTTTTTTTAATCATCTCAGGCCTAAGTATTTTAATGATAGGTAGTTGGACTTTGTATTAATACAGCATTTAGTAGCTTTCTAAACAGTCGTTTTATTCACAATGTATGGGTCAACTGCATTTAAGTAACTGCTAGATAAACTGCCTACAACGTGAAATAAATACTGGATGAAAAACATGTTCTACTCCTTTAACAAAGTTGTTCTGTATCATATATATATATATTTTTTTTTTTAACGAAGTTTTGGATGGAAGAGGTGAATTATTGCACTGCATACAACTTTGGGCCACACGCTCAATGCTGCCACCCATTAACACCTTACCTCATGTTGAAGGACTGGTGCCACAAGGCTGTACCCAACATCATGCAGGGCTGTGTGATGACTGATTCCAGTGAATGAAAGGTAATGTTCATAACCACAGGCTCTTGACCTGGTGGTGACCCACTCACTCACCTTTTAAGAGGCTTCTATGAGGGGGGAAAAAATCCCACACCAGAACACTTGTTTGGGTAGTTTTCTGAGAGGCAAGGGGAATCTCATTAGCCTTGAAAGACATTTTCCTGAGTCTAAGCAAGGTTCCTACATTTTTTGGATTCATTATACCTTTGTAGTTAAATTAACCAGAATAGCTTTCAGATGCCTCTGCAGTCATTTAGGAACAATAGCGGCCATTCTGTCCTGAGATGCACTAAAAACATGCAACGCTCTTTCTGTACAATGAAAGCAAATGTAGGGCTTGAGTGGTCTGGATGAACACAGAAACACTTGGAACAATATAACCTAGGGGTTACCTCAGTCATCTTAAACACGGCAAAATCTCTCCTGGATGGCTGTAATTGGAAAAACAGCACAAGACAAAGGAGCTAAAGAACTATCAGTGGGAAAGTTAACTCAGGTAAAATCCAATGAGAAATTGTGGAATTGACCTGACTGACTGTGAAGTCAGATGGTTTAAACTTCACAGATCTCATTGATGGAACAACAAACAGAAATAAAAATAATATGGGAAATATACAAGTTCACACTGTTGGAATATGAATTGAAAGCAGGTATCCGAAGGTGGTAGAGTCACTGAAAGGGCATTTTTACACACATTCCCCTCAGAGGAAATCCTATTGTTATTTCTGAGTGAGTCAGCCAGGGCTTATTCCACAGAATGAGCACATATGTTGCTGAAAGCCTTTCCAGTGAAATGCAATGAAGATGGAGCAATTGGGGTAATGGGCACCAGCTGAGGTCTGGGTAGTGCCTTTATTCTGCCACCCAGCTGCCCCCAGCAGCTGCATGGGCAAGGTGTTTGTCTCTGGGATTTATGCTTTGATTGTTGTGTGCAAAGGTCTGTATTTAGGAGTGTGGGAGACAGAAGAGGAATTAAGCAAAAAAATGTAAGGATTTGGGGGCTTTCAATACAGGTTTAAAAACGAGAGAAAAGAAAACACAGAAAGACAAGAAAATTCCTCAACGTGTTAGAACATATCAAAAGATCTGTATGAACAGAATACACAGCCATTGCATGGTTCAAGTCAGCCAGTTTGTTCAGACTTTGATAAGAACTATGCTGCTTCAGTAATATGAAAAGCAAAAAGCATAATGTCTACTGCTATTGAAATGGGTTCCCCTGAAAGTTCATGCTCAGGTCTGAGAAACTGTGGCTATGTTTTTTGACAAGCAATGTAATGGTGACAGTGAATGTAATGGTGGCAACTGCCTTGTGTCTTCCCTTCCAGGGAGCAGGTGTCAAGGATGCTAAAGATGGAGAAGGAATGTGACAGTTGTCTGCAGCTCAGGATGCATTAAGTGACCGTGTGGTGGTCCACGGTACAGTCTGGAACAGAGGAACTGCACAGAGCACCCGGGGCAGAAAGACTGAAACGCACTAAACCCTTGAATGGCCCCAAATGAAATGTTGTGACAACATTTTATGTATTAGTTGTGATAGAAAGAAGATGATTTGTAAAGAGAGATGTTCTCACAGGTAGCATTACGTGCACACACGGCTTTCCCAAATTGTTTTTAATTTGCTCTCAATTAATTTTGTCCAGTCTCCCACCTGCCAGCCATGAAGACTAACTTACCCATTCCATCCAAATCCTGTAACTTTGTGAAGAACACATTTCTGAGCAAGTCCTCTCTATAACAATGTTACATTTACTTTGTGTGGCACCTCAAGCAATGCTTTGTGCTTTCCCCATTTTGGAGCTTTGTGAACAGAATGTCTGGACCTGCAAATGTTCACCCTCCCACAAGTGCTGGCCCCTACTGCAAATTCACATTGCTGTCTTGTCCTTGGGAAAATCCTTAGATATACAGGCTTATCTTAGTGATTTAAGCACAGCTACCTACAGATGTGATGGATTTCCTTTATTTGCAGTCTCCCAGTCAAGACTAGATGGATATCTAAGAGACGTGTTATAGCTCAAACAGAGAGAGATGCTTGATGCAGAAATTACAGGTCAGATTCAAGGGCTGGTGTTGTGTGCGAGGTCAGGCAAGGTGAGCGTGTACACCCAACCACTGCATCTACACTATAAATTTCAAAGTTGTCTGTAAAACTAGGAAATGCACAAGGAATTTAATGCAAAGCGTTTACCTTTCCTTTTGTCTGAGGTGTAACCCAACGTTTTGCCTTTCCACCACATCGCTGTGAAAGGAAATTAATTTCCCTGCTCACTAGTTATACTGAAATTACTTAAAGCAAATTCTCAGCTACCACGTACTTGATCATAGAAACTTTCTTAACCCCAAAGCTCTCTCATTTCAACGCTTTCCTCCAACAAGAACTCTACCAGAAACAAAAATAACTTCTCTTTCTAACCTTTCAACCCAGGACTCCGTAATCAGCTTTAAATGCAATCCCAGGGAAGAGAATTTCTCTCCTCTCCTTTTTCTTCCTTTAGACAGTTACTCACCTGTTTTCATCTGGTCTTTTTTCAGCCTTGATCCTGAAAGGAGAAGGATCACACAGTGGTCACCAAATGAAGGAGGGTAGAGAAGGGTAGGCCTGAGTTTGTTAAATACACAGAGAAAGGATGGAGCATATGCATATGCATAACACAGACAGTATTGATATTATTTATACCTCTTTGGGCAGAGTCTGGACAGAAGAGAAAGGGACAGTAGAAAATGGGTCCGTTTCATCAGACTGGGTGTGTTGAAAGGTGATAACAAAGGCTGAATGAACTTGGCTGCTGCTGCTGTCCCCACCTACAGCCAAAGACTGAATTTGGTGATGATAGCCTTCCTTGAGTAGAGCCAAGTGGTGCTCCGTAGCCAAGACTGTCAGCCCAAAAGAAATGCTGTGAGTTTTCTATTAGTGCAGTAGCTTCTTCTTTTACAGTGAGGGTGGTGAGGCAAGAGAACAGGTTACCCAGAGCTGTTGTTGATGCCCCATCCCTGGAGACTTCCAAGGTGAGGCTGGATCAGGTCCTGGGTAACCTGATCTAGCTGTGCTTGCCCCCGTTCATTGCAGGGGAGTTGGACTAGATGACCTTTAGAAGTCCCTTCCAACTCTAAGGATTCTATGACTATGACCAGGTTTATAAATACCTGAGGTGTGGGGGCCATAGTGGTGAGGCCAGACTCTTTTCAGTAGTGTGTGGGGACAGGACAAGGGGAAATAAATAGGATGAAGCTAAGGCACAGGAAGTTCTGCACGAATGTGCGCAAGAACTTCTTTATGGTGAGGGTGACGGAGCACTGGAACAGGCTGCCCAGGGGGGTTGTGGAGTCTCCTTCTCTGGAGATATTCAAGACCAGCCTGGACGCCTACCTGTGCGACCTGCTGTAGGGAACCTGCTTTGGCAGGGGGGTTGGACTCGATGATCTCTGGAGGTCCCTTCCAACCCCTACAATTCTGTGATTCTGTGACTCTAAGTCAAGTAAGTCATATAGACAAACCTTCCAAATATGAGGCAAGGAAACGGTGTGCCACCGTGCAGAAAGAGTAGGCTCACAGCATGCTGGGTCTCATTGTAGGGTCATGCCTGAAACTTAAGGAAGCTGACAAAGAGAAGGAAAAAAACACTTGACCAAAACACAAGTAAGTCTCAAGGTTTGTAACAAAGCAAACTGAGGAAGTGCCAGGTTATTATGAAACAGAAGCGGCTGAAAAATGATCACAGAACTGATACTTGCAGTATCTAAAAAAGAGCTCGTTCAAAACATGGCACTGGGTTGGGGGGGAACTGGAGACTGAAGTTGTATGACTAAACAGAAATGGAGTCAAGTTGGCTAACTGCAAAAAATACAACTGCAATGCGAATCTTGGGAAGCGCGAGCTGCAAGCCGAGCGAGCTCAGAGGGGGGTGGAGGTGGCTGCCCAGATTTCTTAGCACTGCGCCTTTATGAGCTGAGCACTTCGCTGAGCGTGTTTTCTTTCATATTTATTTTCACAGAATCGGCCTGATCTCATGTTCCAAGAATGAAACCCTGGCATGGAAGTGGCATATCTGCTGGTTAATGTCAACATTTGATATGCAGTCAGAGAGCAAACGGGATTTCACATTGTGGTAAAAAGGGAAATGCTATTTGCTTTAATTCTAGTTTCTTTGTGTCAGATGTATTCAGTCTCATAAAATGGTAAAAGAATTTCATTCTTACTTGCAATTATAAGAAGCAAAATATATGTATGTGTATATATACACAATGTACTTCTACAAGTACAAAGAAAATGTAAAATCCAGCTAGTAATGAAAAGCTTGAAACATCCTTTGCAGAAAACATTATGATAAAAGAAGACTCCGGTGACTTTGTCTAACACTCAGCTACTAAGGAGGGGAAGAGAACGCTTGACTGTGAATGAACTTCCCTATAGCAAAAGGAAAGCAATCCCTGATTTAAAAATAGGCATGGAGAGACTAAGATATCACGTAGGGTGGGTACAGCTTGCTGTCCAGCTCTCACCAGCCATGTGTATACAACAAATTAACCCATGTTCTTTATTGTCCTCCAGTCTTCTGGACAAGAGATCACAGGAGATCATGTTTCAAAAGGTGATGTCCCAAGTCTGGGAAGAACTGAGTGATGAGACTCTCACTGCTGTAGGAAAGCGGTGCTCAGAACTACAGGAGATAGTCCTGAGCCCCCGAAGACAATAATTAATGACAACCAGCACTGGCACAGCACTTCTGTGAGTCTCCAAGCAGAAACACCTGCAGCATATCCCACCCTGGCAGGGAAATGGAGCTGGTGACCTAACAAACTTTTCCACCTCTGACTTCTGGGTCTTTATGAATCGTCAGTCACACCTAGGTGTGATATCGCTATAAAATCCCAGTCACGGAAGAGAGCTGGCAGAAAGCTCTGGCTGTGCAGCTCTGTGGTTTAATGCTTAGCTGTGTCCTAAATACTGAAAGAACGAAGTAGACTTTCAAGCATCAGTGCTGACAGTTGCTTTCAGAGATATTCAAACAAACAAAATCCAGTCACACAGACAGCAAAACCAGCTGCAGCTTGAGCTACAGCACAAACGTGACTTTTCTTCTTTTAAAAAGAAATCCATCACTACCTAAACACCACCTGTGGAGTGACTGATGCAGCTCTTTTTCAAGAGGTGGGCAATGGCCTCTTTATAGACTCATGAAACCACAGAAGCATTCTGGTTGGAAAAGACCTTCAAGACCATCGAAGTCCAACCATCAACCTCACCTACCAAGCGCCACCACCAAACCATGCCACTTAGTGCTGCAGAACATCCCCAGAGCAAACATGAGCACTGTGCCCAGCACCGGCTCTATACTTCACTCAGAGGGTGGTGACGCACTGGAACAGGTTGCCCAAGGAGGCTGTGGATGCCCCATCCCTGGAGGCATTCAAGGCCAGGCTGGATGCGGCTCTGGGCAGCCTGGTCTGGTGGTTGGCGACCCTGCACATGGCAGGGGGTTGGAACTGGATGAGCATTGTGGTCCTTTTCAACCCAGGCCATTCTAGAATTCTATGATTCTATGACTGACTATGGATTATGGATGACATCTACCTGATTGCTGTCATCCTAACACTGGGGCAGAGCTCAGTACATTTTTCTACATGGTATGTTGCAGTAGGAAAATTTCTTTCCTTCTTCTCCTCCTCTAAAGTCCTGCAACGGGAAAAGAAAACATGGGAAACTGTGTCTTCAAATCACGCACCCATACTTCATTTCACTGTATAATCATCACAAAAATTTGGTAGTGAGCTGTACTGTATCTGTGTTTTGTCTGGAGTTTGGAAGTGGTTTTAACGATTTAAATCACAGTGAAGAAAAAGGCCACTCAAAACGCAGAGCTGGAAAGCAGAACCGCTTCGGTGTCTGTAGTATTTTAAACTAGATTTTGGTCCAGGTCCCGCTCCACTGTGTCCTCATGTTGGGAAAGTATATTCAGAGCTGACATGGCTTTCCCAGGTGTTTTCTACTGGGACAGAGTGCAGAGAGTGCAGTTAATCATGAGTGCATTCAAGTGTCCTAAGGTCTTTGGGTGAAAGCTGTTAGAGACATTGAAAAAGTGTTTAATAATCACAGCCCCGTGTCCTCAGCACAGGCTTTTTGGGTTCACAAAAGTTCAAACACCTTTTAAGAAATTTAGGCCAAAATGTAAGCAGGCCAGAGCCATGCAGCAGTTCCAATGGCAACGGGGACGGAGCTTTGCTGAACCATTTTCAGGATCATGACTACTTGGTAAGATGCATGCTGAGTGTTGCTGCTTTTATAAACCACAGCAGGCACAAAGGTACTGTGTGCCGTTTCCTATAGTTGACATAAAAACATATACATTTGGTTTTTTCAACTGTCTCACTTTTACACAGTTTCAATTGGAAGTGCATATAACAATAATCCCCAAGAAGATTCAACATTGGGTCTTTCAAATGAGTGTCAGAACGTCCCGTTCTTCCTCATTTGCACTATGTGTCCCTAAAAGCAAACTGGACACACAAGGTACCTGTGTTTTTCAGCAAAAACATGACTCATGGATGAGAATTTATTTAAAAAACACAAGTTTTGTAACAACTATGAAAGCTGCAATCTCTGCTAGAAGAAAACATAAATCTTTCCCTGCTCTCTATTATCCTGTCTTTCCATTGGTTCCTCAGACCATCCTCAGCGATAGTACTGAGGCATATATACACTTAATTCCATGCAACAGGCGGTTACTGTGTTATGGATGCTATGGCCTAGCAAGGGAGATGTGAAAGTCATTAAAAAAAAGAAATAAGGAATAATTTTTTGCCAAAAGAAAGGAAAAGATTGCATCTACTTCCATTTCCCATAAAGAGAGGCAATTGGAGAGCTGCCTTAGGTTAATCTGATTCTTAGAAAAAGGATAACATCACTGCAAATGAAACAGTCACACCTTTGGTAACAATTTCCTGTTTTGTTTTGCCCTCTTCCCTAGCTTAAGTCTATATTTGTGAAATGCTTTTGGATTATGTAAAAACATTGCAGAGGATTTTATTGCCTCTTGTTGTAGTGGCTAAGAGTGAGTTACCCAAACCACCCATAGATGGAAGAAGAAGGGGTTATACCTGCAACTTCTGGAGTAGTTAGAAGGAAGATAAATAAGATAAGCAAACTTCTTCGTTCTCCGAGAAGCAGAAATTTAGAGTAAAAAGAAAAGAATATTACTGTACAGAAACCACACAGAGGCCCAGGGCTCTCTCCTGCATTTAAATACATAAGCACTTGCAAGTATCATAGCTATGCACTATTTTGAACTGAATTACATACTATATTACACCAACTGCATGTGTTTCTGGTACCCCTTTAGCACGACAAGCTCCTTAGCACAAGGCTGAGCAATACCTCAGTGCTGTTTCTTTTCTACCACAAACCAATTAAGTACTGAGAAGTTAATCATTAGCCAGCCAGTTGTGCATTGAGACAGACTCCCTTCTTTGTCTCATGGCGTTACTAAATGCCTTCTTCTTTGAAATGCCGCATGAAAGTGACAGATGCCCTTTCTTTACAAGTCAGCCATCCAGGCAAGCGATGTTTTATATAAAAGTTCAGCCAACAAGAGCCCTCCTTGTTTAAATACAGAAGACTGAGGCAGATAAGGCTGAGCAAACTGCTGCTGCCATGAGCCCGGGCTGCAGATAGGGTCTGGGGGCCGGAGGGCATTGCTGCACCAAATTTCACCCAAGAATTATGGGGTGGGGACAGGATACAACGCGAAAAACGAATTAGGATGAGGCCAAATGGTCATATGTAATTGCAGTAGCGCGATGGAAAGCTGTCAGCATTTCCTAAGGACATTTCACTGTTCTGAAGGGTAGCTTGGCATGGTTAAAGCCATGAAAACACACAGTCCTACGCAGCAGGTGAATGAATGGGGAGATTGAAGTTGAAAAAGCAGGGGAGTTGAAAAAGCAGGACCGAACAAGGGAGCAGAAAGATCCCCCTCCCAAATCATGGACCATTTTCTCCCAGCAGCAGTGCTTCCCCACATTTTTGCTAACTGACTTTTACGATGTAAAACTGGTGCTCAGGAGAATAATGCTCACTTTGTTTGCCCCTGGTGGAAACAAGGCCGTCAAGGCAGGGCTCAGCTAATGTATAATCTATATTTACATGTCAAAAAAAAAAAAAACCACACCCTTATTTAGGCTCTTGATTTATAATCCCTAGTTTTCATAAAAGTCACTCATTCCTGATGAAAGAATGCAGAGTAGATTTATAGGATCTGCATTATGCCTTAAATCTTAATAGCATTTCTAAAGCACATTTGTGAGTCATCCTAAGAAATGCTTTCCCTCTGTTTTCAAGACATTTTTGTGTAAAAACAGATCCAAATTGTTATCTTAAAAACAAGATTATTTTAGCCAACCATTCTGGCATCGACTCTGCTGCAATGTCCTTATAAGCCCCTACCTCCAAGGGTTCACAGCTTGAACGTAAAATGCACTTTGTACTAAAGTTTGTCTGATAAGATCTTTAACCTACATGAGTGGTGAATTTGTTTTCACCATTACAGCCAAAATAAAATAAATCTTTGGAGATATCTGTGGGAAAGAGGTGGTGACACACTGGAACAGGTTGCCCAAGGAGGCTGTGGATGCCCCATCCCTGGATGCTTTCAAGGCCAGGCTGGCTGTGGCTCTGGGCAGCCTGGTCTGGTGGTTGGTGACCCTGCACACAGCAGAGGGGTTGAAACTAGATGAGTACTGTGGTCCTTTTCAACCCAGGCCATTCTATGATTCTATGATAAAGGGCCTGACGCTGCACCCTCCCCGTCCCTCACACCAGGCTCCTCTTTGCTTTGAGAATTCTACTTGAAATACACAAAGCTTAGGTTCAATCAAAAGCAGCACCATCTGATCCCAAGTACATCCATCACATGCACACATACAGAAGCGTTGGCTGGGCATTAACGGCGCAACGCCAACTCTTAAGCATCTTGCTGTGGAGCCAATATGCTTTAGATGGAAATTTAAATGTTCTGAAGAAGTGAAGAGTTGAGTATCATAACATGGACTGGTACAGAAGCATTTTCTTAAACATTTTTTTAGGAAGCCAAGCAGCAACTAGTTCATGCAAATATGTTATTACCAACCATAAATATGGATGTGCGCTGATGAGATGTTTCAGCAGGACTATTCCTGATGCCAAGCGCACCATTTAGGAGATGTACCTGCAGAAACGAGGTCCTCAGTGAATGATGAATTGCATAGCACAGAGATCTTTGTGAAGCATCTATCCCCTCGTTAACAAACATGCTGCATCTTTCGGAAGGGTCTAAGAGCTGACTCCAACTGACAGAAACAACAGTGGTGGGGTCCAAAGGAGTACCACCAAAGTCTTGTGAGCGCACGCCTGGCTGACTCCCCTTTGCCTTTAGCTCTGTATTCACAGCTGCACAACTCATCACCCATCTTTTTGCTGAAGCTGTCTCTGCACAGAATAGTCAAGGGCCTGGATTGAGCAGCACAATCCTGGGAGAAGTGTGAGCTAAGGAGGTGAGGAAGAGCCTTCCTTAGGAAGTCACCCACATCTGTGCTTGTGCAGTAGCCATGAGGCCGGCATGGAAAAGGCAACAGCAGATTCTGAATGAAGTTGTCCAAACTAGAACAGGTGCAGCAACAGCCCAGAAGGAGGCAAGAGCTCCATGAGGGTGCACAAGAGGCACTGCACACCTGTTTCAAAACCTGGAAAAGATGCAAGACACAAAAACAAGATCTCCATACCAAAGTTTCTGGCATAGCTCTGTAAATTACTCCTAAATATCATTTCAGTTATGTAACTTTTGCCACAGGAGTCTTCCAAATAACTTTTTTGGAAATAGAAATGTGAACATATCAGAATCCATGTCATAGTTCAGGCTAACCTTCCGCATTTTATTTCACTTAATTTTATCCTGAGATTTTAGCGCTTTCTTTATGATGAAAGAAATTGAAAAGATTTAATTTGGGGTTTTTTTTGTTGTTGTTTTTAATGGTGTTCTAAACTATGGCTATTTAACCTGAAGGAGCTCAAAATGAGTGGGAAATACTCGTGTTCCACACAACATTATTGTCTGCTATGTATCAAATACAACCGATAGAGAAAGACAACCTGGGAACAGCAAACACTTCCAGTGAATTACAAGTATGTTTTAGAGTAACCTGAATCGCATTTCAAAGCGCTCAGAATATTATCCCACTAAATCAAGTATTTACTGTGGATCCGGTCCCGCAGCCTCCATTCATGTGAACAGTCCCATCCACACTAAGAAGGCCGCAGAGGTAAAGGCCATTCCTGAGTATGCATTTTCAGAATCTGCTGTCCTTTCCTTACGTGCTTTAAAATTAAAACTTTACTTTTACAATCACGTTTTCTATGGCAAAGAGTTTTTCGAATAGTCCCCATTTCCTACCTGGTTAATCTTTACAGACAAGATCCATCATAAACGCAGACATTACTTTTTGGCAAACATTTGGATTTATTTTTTTCCAACAGTTTTTCTTCGGGTCAGAAAATGAAATCATTATTTTAATGTCAACGGGTAAACAACAAAAGCCTTCAAACTACACCATCATGTTGCGATCCTTTGCATTAAAAAACACCTCTTCGAAGGATTTCTTAATCAACAACCGTAAAGCCTAATGACTTGTAGGCGTTAATATTTCTGCCATGTTTTGCATACATACATACATGCCACTCCTAAGGCCACAGAAGAGGTCAGCATCAACAAGCAAAGAAACTCTGAATTTCTACCTCTCAAATTTCCACCAACAAATAGATACTGATATTTGTATATAGTCCCTTAAGATAAATCCTAAAAGAGAAAGAAAGGCAGAAAAGGAAGGGGAGAAAACAACCCCCAGGGATTCATCAACAGAGCTCAGATTACTTCCAGGCATCCAGCATCAACAATATACAGGTACCAACAAGACGTGATGATTCAGTATTCAGAGTTCTTGGCTTTGGTCAGCCAAACAGTTAAACAAGTGCTGAAACTGGAGTGTGTAAGGGGCCTTAGTGAAACATCAGATGACTGCATGCCAACCACTTAAGGCTCTACATACTGCTACTGCAGAGCATGCTTTTGCTGCTATTCAGCTATTTTCAACATTTGAAGTTAAAACACACACTGAGCACAATTTCTTTGTTACTCCATTGCAGCATGGGAGGTGAAAAAAGCCTTAAAACTGTCCACTGCTATCCCCAGTGCAGATCAGACAGCGATGTCATCCATGGCCAAGACTGAAATTCATAGCAGGTAACCCATGGGAAGTGTGTGTTTACAGCCTCTAAAACCCCAATCTGCAATGGCGAAGGCAACCAAAGTCCTTACTCAGGAAAGCTCCTGGAGTTTAGACACAGACTAGACTGCAGAAGCTCCATCTTACACTAAAACTCAGCTGCTCTTTTATCCTACCCTACTCAATGGACGCATCAAACAGGCAGCAGCACAGCACCCTCCAGGTAAGACCCCTTGTGAAATACTGCAAAGCAAGAATTCCCATCTGCTGTCTTCACCAAGGGTCCAGCCAACTACTCGCTTTACCTTCCAGAAATACTTATTATTAGATGGAACAGGTCCATCAGAAGAGGTTGGATAAATCCTCTCCCAAAACAGGGAGCCGTCCAGTGACAAAGCACTGTCTCCAAAGACAGATGGTGGAGAGTCACATCATCTCACAGAAACAGGAGTGTCAAAGGCCACTGTTCTTACATTTATCTCATGATTACAAATAACCAGAGTCAAGTGCCATAGCATGCCAGTACCGAAGCTTTTCCTCATAAGGTCAGAGGAGCAGGCTGCCCCAGAGGCTGCTCTGTCTCCACCCTGAGAGCTTCCAACACCAGACTGCAAAAAAAAACCCAGCTGCAGCTTCCAAATGACCATTGTAATGAAATATTGTATTTTCAAATGTGTATTTTATAGAAGCAGGAAATGTTTTTCACCTTCGTTCTTTCCACTAGCTCAGGAACATGCTTTTCCCCTCTTAACAAAAGCTTTTAGCAGTTGAGATGTATAATCTGCATGGAGGAGTTTATGGCTGCACACGGTATAATGCCTGGATGTCAACTGAGACTCAAAAAGCAACGATGTCTTTTCAGCTGCACTAGAAAATATACTTGATACAGGCAGTGAACATATTTTAACGCAGACAGAAAATTACACTGTGGGAGACCATGAGAAGCAATCCCCTTTCTCTGTTGCCCTTGGACAATCAACCTACGCTGTTCTTCGCATGTGTGTGTGTGTCTTTCTTTAAAAAAGCCTTGACTGGTGTAGGTTACACAATCTGCCTTGGCTTTTTTTTTTTTTTTTACTTCAGGATGCCAAATGACAAAGATATTATCATCACACATCATGTTGGTTTGGCTCTGAGATTTGATATGTGTCTTGTTCTTAGTCTAGTTTTTTCTTTGTCACACTTATGCTATCCAACTGGGGACTGTTAACCAACCTTAATAGACATGTCTACATGCTGACTCACTAAGTCACATATATTTGGAAATGTATTAGCTGGCAGCTAAGTAGTTTTTCATTTAAGCACTGAATCTCTTGATTAGTAGAAGCTGAACATTCTCTTAACAGGAGATAATTAGCATGGACAAGTAGGGGCAGGCTATCAGCTACAGACACTGAAATGCGTATAACTTGTTGAAGCATGAGTTACTCTTGCTCTTGGATTGTATTATCTCATACATTCCTCTCTTGAAAGCTCCCTTTTATTAAGTATATACCATGTATGCCTTAAAGCTAGCACTCCCTTTTTGGCTTGATGCAGTTTGGAGTATGGATAAACCACTTCAGAGAAAACGTCTGGAGATGATGAGAATAGTATTGGCTAATGCCTTGTGCTCCCAACCTTCACTTCATATCCCAGTGCTGGCTCAGAGTCTGTTGATCTGGTTACAGGATCACTAGAAGATGTAGCCAAAGTCTTTTTTTGATTTACTGAGTCAGCAACTCAAGGTGTAATAGGGTTTAAGCCTGAGTCTCTATCCCAACTGCTGAAGGAAATGGGGGGAGAGAAAGAGGCCAGAAAGGGGAACTTCAGTTAGGAATGACAAGAAAACAGGACTTCTGAAAAGTCATTACATTCAGAAAACCAAATGTTATCTGTGGATTCCCACCCTCGCCCCACAAAAAAAAATATGCAATTGGCAAGCAAAAACTTCAGGCCATGCATTCACATGGTGGTCAGGTGCTCACAGGAACCAGTAGACTGCCGAGCTACCCATTTGGCTTTGGTGTCCTCACCTGACTGAGCTGCAATCCTAAACAAGACAGTCTCAGTCATAAGAGAATCAGATGCACTGCTATGAAAAGAAAGAAAGAAAGAAAGAAAAACAGTCCAAATAAACTGCATTTTCTTATCAAAATGAAATATTTTTTTCAGCTTTCACCTGCTGACCTGTCCACTCCAGCTGAGGCTTACGGAAGAAAAGACTCTCCCTGGACTTCGAGATCCAACAAACATCTCTCAACAGAAATACAGGACGGATCAGAAGTTACGAATTATTTCCAGTACATAATGTAAGAGGTATTAACTTGTATTGAAACATGAATTGAGCTTCCATTTTAACCACTGATACCCATTAGAAAGATAACAGGTCACTAGAAAGACCATCAGAATGCACTGCTAAGGACAGGATGGAGTGATTACTTTCTATCAATTAGCAGCATGGGACATGTTCTAAATGTAGCCTAGTCTAGACTTTTCTGCTTTGGGTAGATAACACAGCTGATATCACACAAGACTGTTTGATGAGAGCCTTTACTGAAAGAATCACTGCTGTGGGAAGTTGAGAAATGTTTTTCAGAAGCTGAAATACAATCGGAATGTAAATCTCAGCTCAGCTCTCAGGCTGACATGGGTAAAGTGATGCCTTCCTGAAGGCACATCTAAGTGGGGAGAAACAAGCAACCCTTTGGTAAAACTCAAATGCAGTGCTTCAGCGGGGGGCTTCCACACCCCACTGTGCCCATGGCACACGGGCAGGGAGCCAGTGGGGCCTGGGGAGTGGGGTGAGTGGCACAGCTCTTCCAGCCCAGAGCTGTCCAGCCCTGCTCGGGTGGGACCTGGCCAATGCCCAGCAATCCCTCTGTTGGATGCAACACACAGAGATGCCCTTGGCTGCGCTCTGATGAATGCTGAGGAGCTGAAGCCAGGCTGATTCAAGCTGGAAATGCAGCATTTATTTATTTATTTATAGCAGAAGCTGTGATTTTAAATAAGGCTCTAAATCTGCATCAGCTATCTTTCTAAAAGCTGACCTCCTGCAAATGTGGGGTAGATGCAGAAACACTGTGACCTTAAGAATTTGTAGCAAATATGAACTTCATTTCCATTGTTTCCCACTGTCCAGAGATGTCAGAGATCAGTTTAATTGCATAGCCTGTCAAGACTCCCTGGGAATTATGTGTATTTTTTTTTCTCCCTCTCCCAGACAGAATCCATCTTCGCATTGAATAATTACTGCCAGAGCTGAATCAGAAACTGCCAAAGTGGCAGGAAAGAATCCAACATTCTTCTACAAAGATTCAAAGCAAATATGAATTCCCTTCCCTTTCCTCTTTCCCTTCCCTTCCACCACAACCCCTTTCACTTCATTCCCTTTGAATAACTTACCATGAATGAACTTAGTGAGGGAATGGTACACAAGAAATCTTTGGGCAAATCTTCAGCTGTTTCAGTTGGCTGCAGTAAAGCTACACTCAGTTACATCCTGAAGATGCACCACAGTGGATGTGAAAAGCTCTCTTGGAGATTATTCACCTCGTATGAATGCAACTGTTCCCATCAGCTATCTCAGCTTAAAGATTTTGGTTATTGAGTCAGGGGACAGAACAATGGTATGGGATTGAGCCCAAGCAATTAACTCTTCCCTCAACTTTATTACTGAATCCTGAACTGGAATCCCACAGAGAACCTGTAACAATCTGATTCAGATCAAAGCCCTCACTTCTTAAATAATGAGAAGTTTGGAAAACAAAATCAAAGAGCAGCCTATGATTCACACACAGAAATTTTATAAAAACCACAAAATCAAAAGGCCCTTAATTGAGGCCTTTCAACCCAACCAAGTATTCATTCCAAGATAATTACTGCCATAAAACCCTCTGCCACAGAGACACCGACTAGAAAACCTTTGAATTGCACACAGAACTTAAGGAAAGAGCTGGCTGGCATGTAACCCTGCTGAGACCTGAAAAGGAGGAAAAGATCTGGGTGGAACCAAGCCTTCAGAGCAAGTCATTCCTCCGCAAAAACATGTCGTCACTGAGAAGACTCTACAACAAGAAAAGACTGAGGAAGATTTGCCAGGAGCAAACCAGGTACTCTTATAAATAAGATCCAAATAGCACTGTACATCACATGGGTTAAATGCCATGAGTAGCATCAAAAGGTATCTTGAAGAACTGATGAGTCAACAGCCAGTAATGCAACTGATTAAAACCAAAATTAAGTTGTTTCTAATTCATGGTGCATGAAGTACTACAAAAGGAAGGTTTTCCGCTGTTGGGATTCCTCTGTTCTTTCAAGATACAATAGGTTCCGAGCTGCACAACATTAAAACCATCACTGTCCTTTGCTCCAGCCCTGCCTGTTTGAGCACCTCACCAAAGAGGAGGGCAACTCCTGGAGCAATGCAATGCTCAGTCCCTGCCGTAGTCCTGCCTCACAGATAGTGGTTTGGTTTTGTGGTTGTTGGCCAATATCTGAAATGATAGAATTTCCAGACTGGAAGGGATCCACCAGAACCATCAAGTCCAACTCCTGGTCACTCTCAAAGAAGCTTTAGACTGACAAATAAGTACACTTACAAACTTCTCCAAAGAGATTACTGATTATTATTGCTAAGGACTTTCAGATGAAATGGCTTTAATGTAACTTTTACTGAAAATTCTGTATGACAGAAGGCTATACTCAACAGCAACTATTTTTGTCAATATACATTTCACAATGGTTGCATGGCTAGTCAAATATCTCTAAAAACAAATCAAATTGTTGAAATTTTGAAATAAAACAACTATGGCCCTCTTTATTTTCTGATCAAGTCAACAATTTATGCTGACAGACAGACATGTAGTTAATATACAGAGGCATCCCTCCATACATTATTTGGCTCCTACGAAAACATTCTTGCTATAGTAAGGCCAAAAATACATGCAATCTATAAAACATCTTTGTCTGTTTGTTTTTGCTTCTGCTTCTTCTTCCTCCTTTGTGATACTATTATCAGCATTCTGCATATTATGCTATGTTATATGGGTAGGTCCTGAACTGATGCAGCCCAGCCCTGTGCCCCAGCTTTGTTGCTGGATCACAACAGAGGCTGAGAGAAGGAAGTTCATTCCTTAGACCTTTTTATAAGATGAAAGCTAAGAAAAGACTGCATCGGTGAACCCAGGACAGCTTTAGGAAAGAGCTCCCCTGACATCACCAGTTTACATCATCTTTGTTTATGCAAGCAATTTATTATTCTCCTGGGGTGCAACTTCTGTCAGTCTGAGCTGGCTTCAGACTAGATGTGCAAGTGAGAGATTCAGCAGTACGCACTGCTCAGAGCATCTCACTGCCTCCTCAAGGTCATGGGCAAACAAGTACAAAGTGAGCACCACTACAGAAAGATGAGGTAAAACAGCCTTCAGAAGCTGGGCAACCTGTTCCAGTGGTTGAGAGAATAATTTCATCATGGGCTTTCTCACAGCTTTCTAATATTAGCTGAAAAATTCTATCTAGCAAATGAGATGCTTGGTGTTAAGTGCTAACTTCCCCATAATGACCAACCACTGAAAGTTCCAAGGGGATGCATGTGGTCCAAAGAAACCATGTCTGAACTGGCTCTCAGAAACACCACAGACTCTCATCACTAATAACAAGTATTAGATGCTTATACCAAAAGAATTAATCTGTTTCTCTATTCATTTGAGCATGCAGGCATGGATACCTGCTGAACTGCTCCGCATTCAGATCTGTCTCAGGTAGGGTTGGAAGTGTCACTACCTGTGTGCAGGTTGGATGAGAGGCAGCTCCGGGTGGGTTCTCTCCAAAGAGGATGACACCACGTAGCCAGGAGACACACAGCAGGGTGCAAGAGTTAGGAAGCTATAAAAACAATGACATTCATAATAGATTAATTAAGCATATCTGTTGTCCAAAGCACATCGATACCTTTGGCCAGTTGTGCTTCCAGTGCTTTTGGCTTACTTAAAAAATGCTCAAATCATACTGAAACTCACAGCCAGTCATTCGCTGTGCACCAGAAATGCCCCTTCCAGCAGTGCTGAGGTATGTAAATCTCAAAACTGTCACAAAGTACTTTTCCTGTTGTAAATTTTCTGTGCTCCTTTCTTCCTCCCACGCACACAAAATCAGCTTCTGTGATCCACAGTGCCTCGCAGGAGCGCTGCCAGCAGTTCGCCATGGGTTATTGGCATAAGCATCCTCTGATCCTCCAGGTCAGTGCAGAAACACTGCTTTCAACACCTGAACAGAGAACACACTCGTGATTTCCGTGCTCAGTATTTTCTAGAAAGAAAAACTTCCCCTTCATTGTAAATAACGAATGATTAAGAAACAGTTGTTCAAGACAGAAATAGACCAAACTAGACTGGGCTACAGCCAGCCATCTGACTGTAACAGATCTACCTGCCTGCATTAGAGGCAAGGTAGCGTTTAAAATTGTGCTTATCATGCATTTTCAAGCATTTACTCATCGAGCCAAAGCAGATTTCAAGCAAGGGTTAGCCCAGTGCTTAAGCCTAACCCCATCTCCAACTTCTTATTGCATTATAAGAATCCTGGATGTCCTCAATATCCTCCTTCCCTCCCCAAGCAGCCTGCAGCCATTCATAAATCACACCGAAATCTGCTTCTCCTACCTGGCTGCTTCCTTACGGCTGCCCCACTTCGAGGACAGAATAAGTGGGAAAACGCAGCACACCCCTTGGAACGCATTCTATCACTGTGAGTGACTGTCCCCATTCCCTGAGCTCTGCTGCCCTCTCCTGCATGAACTGGAAACTGATGGTTTGGGAAATTCGGGGAGGGTTTCAATGAAATATCACATTCTTGTGGCATTCAGCGGGGATTTGGTTGTACCCTGGGGGGGGGGGGGGGGGGGGGGAGACAGGAGTTGGAGGATGAGCAAAAACAAAGCTGGGAAGGGAAAGTGATGGTGAGAGCTTCTGAATGGAAAGGGGAAAGTAAATAGAATAATAATAGAAAGTAGATATAACAATAGTGAAAAAACATATCCAGCTACTAGTCTATATCTTTGAGGGAGACATCCAACAAGACAATGTAACAGTGGGTTTGCTTATCTACACTGCCTACTTACACCACCTCTTGTGCTGGCAGGTTGGAGGCACACTGCCACAAAACAGCGGACTTCTGGAGAAAAAACAAACTCGTATAAAACTTCACTGAAAATGAAAACGTGGAAGAATCACCAAGAGAAGAATGCCCTTCTCCCCTAATTCTGTGGTGAGGAATTTGCCTGCAAAGCAGTCAAAAAAGGATCAACAGATGATTTCAGTTGGGGTTCAAAGAATGTCTCTTGGCTTTTTGATGAGATGATTGTGGCATACAATAATAAAGTAAAAGCTGTATGTTAGCCCAGCCCTACTGGGAGCAAAAGCTGCTACCAGAAAATATCACATTCCTGACCGGGCGATCGCTGACAAATCGCCTTCCTGCTCTCCTGGTGTTGGAAGGCTGCTTTTTCTTGCCACGCATCTCAGCTTGGTTTTAATCAAAACCAGGCAGAAGTTGGGAGAGTGGAAAAAGAAAGCAGATGCTGAGGCAAACCGCAGAACGGAGCTGGAAGAAACTGTCATAAAGAAAAGTCTCTTTGGCTTGATAAGCATTCGAGAACCATTTTTCTAAAGGGAAAGGAGAAGGACACATTTTTTTCTGCAGTATTTTCCTGCAGCTCCTATCGACAAGTTGTATAACATAGAAACCAGCACTGATAACTTGCTGGAAAGTGCTCAGACTGTGGAACTAACACTTACATTTTGGGGGCGACAGGAATTTCAGGACATTTCAGCTGCACGGTCACCTGGTGGTCGTCTCTTCCCAACTCACTACAACTTCGTTTGCTCACACGGGCTGAGGAGACAGCAAAACAACTGGAAAGGTCAGAGTCCTCTATTGGAGGAGGCTGGGAGCATCCTGGTAGCTTTGAAGCTGATTCTATCAGTAAAAGTAGCCTCTCTTCGTTGTTCAGTACTGCTAAATTTTGCAGGAAGGAATCTCCCATTTGTCAGTATGTACTTTGGTAGGATGTTTCCATTCACTGCTTATAATGAATGTTCGTCAGAAGCAAGGCATTTAGAAAAGGGTAAATCTTGTATTTGGGTTACCCTTTAAAGAAATACAAAGATCCCACCCATCCTGGTTAATTTTGCATCGCAGCTCTGACACTCAAAGGATGCAGTCACAACAAAGGACAGTTCTTTGCAAAGCCTCATTTTCTGTTTTGCCAACATCTGCCCGCAAATTAGGAAAGATGAGCTTGAAAAAGAACAGAGTTGTGCACATGAAAACAAGAAAACAACTTCACTGTGTTCAAATCTTCCATTCTGCTACAAAACCAAAATCAATTTCAGATCTTACCTTTCTGGAAAGTCAAGAATAATCCACTGTAAAGGTCTATTAGATATTCTATTAAATGCTGTGTGTCTGTTAAAATGGCACAGGGTAAACACAAAAGGAAATCCTCTCATACACGTGAAGAGCGATCTTATTTTCACACATTATCAGAAAGTCATAAATGGATCAATGGAAGCAATACAGCTGTCACTGCGTTATCTGCAATCCCCACTAAACGATACTGCTTGGATTAACAGAGCCACAAAGCGTGTTTTTAAGTTTCATAAGAATCATCAGGGTTGGAAAGGTCACTCAGATCAACAAGTGCAACCATCAACCCACGTCTCTGACCACTCAGACCATGTGACAAACTGTGTAGGGTAAGACTGAAGCACAACCAAGGCAAGCTTAGTTACCTTTCTCATCTGATCTTTCGCTCTCAGTACAGAAATGTTAGGTACCTCTTTTCACTGCTGCCCATGCTGCAGATTCATCAAACAGTTGACAGGCCACATTCAGCAAACTATACTGCATTCCAGCACTTTCCATACTCAGCAGTGTAGGGAAATTGTGCCTAATACATATCAATGGTGATCACTTCCCCCTCTAAAAGCAGCCATGAGCATTGTCCCAGTCCAGAAGGCAAAATAACAATTACACAATCAGCATTCAATCCAATGGCAACAGGTGACATTTCTGCATTAAATAAAGACACACAGATTTAGAAAGTTTTTTCTTTTATTACTGTGATTGCACTTCTATCTAAAGAAACTTTTAAATCACTTCCACGCTGTATTTTCATCATAAAAGTTTCATTAGGGAATAGCACATGGTATTCTGCACCTTCACACTTGAAAGTACATAGAAACATTCAGTATCAAAAGGCCTTTGCCAGAGACCCAACGACAAACCATTCTGTGTAACCTGCCAAAGTCTGAGCGTGCTTATATTAAGTCTGTGGTGTCCCGGTCCCACACTACTGCTATTGAAATCAAGCAGAAGAACTCAGGAGTGCTGTTCTAGTCAATGCCAGCCTGAATTCAGCCCAATGATAATGACATATAATTTTGCTTAACTTTGTTGCTCACCAGCTAATACTTAAGGCAAATTTCATTGTATACTAATTTTCCCACGCAAGTATGTAAGTATCATTCATAAGACACTGAACATCTTTGATAATGTATATAAGGCGTGGGAGAACCTACGTAAGATACACTACCTTATCTATACAAAACATTCACTTTGAGAGCAACGAAACATTCTCCATTTGTATAAAAACCATTATTACTGAAAATTCGAACCTTCTGCGTGTTCTCAGAAATGCTATGCTAGATTTTAATTAAAAGGTTTACAAGAGCCGAAGAGAGGTAACGAAGCTACTGCTCCTCGAGGAAGGAAGGAAGGCGGAATATGCATTTACAAATCTTCAAGCATAAGAAGAATCAAAGACACAATTACTTTACTACTTAAAGTCATGAATTACATTCAGATGGGAAACTTCTTACATGATACAATTCTTCTCACTACTGCATACTGAACTTCAGCAGCTCCAACAGCTTCCTTTAAACAAGTAACGTTTTCAGCCAAGACTCATTTTCACATGCCACGGTCTTCCACTTGCAAATGCAGTCTAACTTTAGCATCCACTCTTCAGTTGCAAAATCTCTCAGTCAAACAGCAATAAATAGAAAAGACACTCCTAACGTGAGGAACAATAATGAAAACAAACACATCAACACTAAAATACCTTGGGAAGCTGTTTTGATCCTGCTGAAATACTGGCACAAAAATGAAGAGATGCTGTCAGTAGCATCCTTAAGTATATGGACCACAAGATGTGCTATCATTTAAAGTAATGAAAAAAAAAAACAACTTTTTTTTTTGCTTCACCTAGTGTTTTTTTCCACATCTTAATTCAAGACACATTGAAATACCTTACGAAACAGTAACTGTAGAGAGAGCATCAGCATCCTTCTGAACGTTCTGTAGGAGCCCACCTTCCCGCTTTTTGAGGTAGGATAATTTTCCCATCCTTTGATCCCATTAAACAGTCGAGACAAGGCAGAATTTAGTCCCTAAGGTGTGCAGGCAGTGCTCAATTAAGAATAACACCAAACAATATCTTAATTGAAAAAGATGACGTGTCGTGGGTTTCCGGAACGTTAGGAATGTTTTGTAAATAAATCTGTTAAAGATTCCATTCCATCCTGGTATGAAAAAGACAATAAAGGGAACTCATGTAAAAGAACAGTAATCTTAAGAGAAAAATCGGATTTGAGAAAACATAACTTTCCAGAAATTATCTGTGTGTGTTTTGTGATCTGTATTTTTTCTTTACATAAACTCATGTTTTTATAGTACAGACTGAATCATTTACACACATAAATACAACAGTAGTGAAGAACTACAAAGATTTGATTTTTGGAAGTAAATGGAGTAGGCTCTTACACAGGTACAGAACGCTTTCAGCATTTTGTTAAGTTTGATTTCTGCTACAGTTGAAGTAAAGTTGAAGATATTCGTGTATAATCTTATCATAGCCTTTTTTCCGTCTCTCTTGAAAATGAAGGCATCTGAAATTTGCCTCCTCACACGTTTAACATTATTTGCTCAAATCACACATGAGCTATTACAGTGATTAAAAGAAAACACATTTTCACACAGTGGAATATCAATCCAGTTTGATAGAAAAACTCCTCTTAGCAGTAAATATAAAATTGTTACTCTTCTGTCACTTCCCCTTTAGGTTGTTTGAGCTCAACCAATAAATCTTTACCAGCTTCTCCTGCTTTTGAGGCAAAGAAAATAGCTCCCTGCCTAAAGCCCAGGAGCTTCAAGCCCCTGGCATAATCTGCATAGACAGCATGGATCAGTTTATGTAAATGAAGCATTAAGGAAGACACACATGAAAAGCAAAATAAAAATATAAGAACCCATTTTCTAAACTCACTCCTTAGCTCTCCCAAGCTGAAAATGCTGAACATTGCTGCTAAATGTTCTAAACCAAAAAACAGAAAAAAAAATGCTGCTTCAAATTCTACTACTGAATGCATATTACCATTTATCAGGCAATACATAAAGTGCTATAAGATAAAACAGACAAATTCCAGATAAGCAGAAGCACATACAGTAACAGCACATCAGAACTTATGAAAGAAACTGGTAGGTCACACGGTCACCAGTTTGATGTGCCTGATATTAACCTCCCATAATGGGAAGGTGGCTTTTTTTAATTTGCAAGGGTCATCAGTGACGGCAGTCAAGTGTTACTTACACGTGCATTACAGTTTACTGTATACACCTAAATAAAAGTGTTAGGGCAAATGTTCAGAGTTCAAGAAGATCAGACCAGAAGGGTCTGCAGAACACTTCAGATACCTTTTCAGATCACCCTGAATCCTGACCTTTAACTTCACTTGTTTTCACCTTCCCAGAACTGAAACCTTCACACAGGATTTCAGTCAGTAGCAGTATGGTTGTCAATACGGGGTTGTCAGACCACTGACCCTACCATATAGTCTGAAATAACAACTTCTGAGTTCCGTAAAGAACATTTTCTCATCTGTCCTTCTATTTTTAACCTTTTATTTGTTTCCCAGTGCCACTGACCTCACAGAGCATCAGGAGAAGGAGGTTTTATCTATCTATGCAAATGATTCCTTTATAGTTATTTCCTCACACCTCCTTCAAGCATACCTCCTGGAAAACAAAAGCAGAATCTTCTGTTCCTGTGCAGGCTGGTTAACCTAACGCTGACTCACACAAAACCGTAAATAAGTAACACAGATGCAAAGACAGGATTTCAGAAAAAGGATATTTGTATCATCATTGATTTCAAATGCCCCGTACTTCAGACAAGCTTCAACAAATAAAGCCGCTCTATCAAAGTATCTCATACTGCAAAACAGGAGGGGGGGGGGGGGGGGGGGAATTATTTGTTAGAACGGGAAAACAGACAAATATTCAACATTGCATCAAAACACTTGCACACAGACTTTCTGAAAGTCTGCACATAGCTCTGGAGTGGCAGATCTCTTCTGCACTGACAGCTGCACTGGGCTTCTGAACATCCCCGGGGTTAAACAGCGTCACCACTGAGCAGCCACCATGGCATATATTCACACTCCCACATCACACGCACACCACAAAACACACACACTGAAATGGAAACAAATGTCTAAAAGCAAATTGTAGGCCCTCGCCTTCCCCCTTGAGTTCTGATCTTCTGCATTCATAAAACACAAATGACGCTCTTTCAGTATTACCTGTGCAACATCTCCGCAACTTTTGCAAAGCATCCAAGTGACAAGAGGACAAGAATGGCTTTGGATTTCTGGTTGATTTGTGGAGAGCAAAGGTGATCCACCCAACGCTTTAACACATCAGCACACTCCTCCGAGTTCAGGCGAACCTTCCAGAGATGGAAAAAATGATTATGAATTCTAACTAAACAGAGCTTTCTTTCACTTCTTCCAGTCCTTTGGGCAGAAGGAAAAGCATCTCAAATTACCAATTTTATTTCAGAAAGTGTCCTAATCCTTTGAGCAAATACAATAAAGAAAAAAAGAATTACACAGATATGATCAGAAGTCCACTCAGGTCACTCGATATTTCAACGTGCTTAACTTTTTATATTTTTCAATTAAGACTTTAATAAAACCTCGAGACGTTGGGAATCATTATTCTTTACTGAAGACTGAAGGACAATACATCTTTTATTTTTTCTTAAGAGAGAGAATGATCCATTTAGAAAATCTGAGAGTTTTTCCATACTTTCTGCAGGAGAAACAGACTCACTCACTTATAACCCTCAGTGACTCTTGTTTCTTACACAATTTAATACAGACTATTAATGCTAAGTCTAGCTACTTTTACAGGTATATAACTTTTTAATGCGTACACACTGAAACCAAGGTTGGTGCTAAAGTTGAAATCAGCTCAAATGCTACATGGAACTCTGCACTAAAACATTGCCTAATTATTTATCCACTTTCAGGAATGGGTTTCTGCAGTTCACAATGAATTCTCTGTTGTTGTGAGTAAACAATTTCATAAGTTAGAAAACTTCAGTATTCTGACTATTTTTGGGCAAATCTTGTCATTTGCATGACCAGGGCAGACCTCTGTAGTCAAAAGGCTGAAGGACGTGTGAGTGCTTGCTTAACAGATTGGCTTCTTATAGCTTAAAACACAGAAAGAAAGGATATTATTTTCAGATTGATCCTTCAGTTTTTTAACTTTGGAGATCTTAATGCTATCACTGTCCTTCTTACCTATGCAGGTCATTCATGTTAGGACAGTGAAAGCAGAGAAACTGCGTACCTTTGCAAGCCATGCTGCACGATTCCATTCACCGTAAGTCTGCAAGTAGCGACAAGCATCAGCAGCCTTATCTATCAGACACAGCAACTGAACGCCCTCTTGAAAATAAGAAATTAGAATACAAAATAAGGAAAAAAAAGTGTTACTGTACAGCTGCGAGCAGATCATTCACCACCAGAAAAAAAGGATCTCTATTAAGTATACCTCCTTCCTAGCATTCCTTCATTTTACATATGCTATAGGACTCATTCCACTCCCTGTGGCATTACAAGCATTAATAACGATCAGAATTGCTAGTTTATAAGCTAACATAAAATTCAAGCCCCATTTTACCTGAGAGCTTTCCGTTAGCTATCATGTTGGTTGCTACCAGCTTGATGGTGCTTTGAGATGGACCTGATGATGTGACAGTTGTTACCAAGCAAGCTTTGAGTGAGTCGCAGTAGTAATGTGCATTCTCTGAACTTGTTTCTAACAGCAGCTGTACTGCTCTGTCAGTCTGACAAGAGGAAAACATATTGCTTTGACTTCAACTCATCCACTCTCAAACAGAAGTCTTATATATGTATTTTTTACTCTTTTTAAGACATGGAACAAACAACAATGAAAGTTATTCAAACGTGGACTACAGAGACATGTAACAGGGTAGTAATGGTTGTAGATTTATTTCAGTACAGCAACCTTAGGATAGCATTCATCATGCATACAATGTTTAACCACAGCCTAGGAGTTCTACTAGGGGCAAAAGAAAAGTTTAATTGAGAACATTTATTTCCTTGAATCTTAGCAAAGTAATAAAAGGAAGAGAAGCACTTAAAATAAGCAGAGGGGAAATATAATTGTAGAGATATAGAAACCAGGAGCTGAAGGGCTGATTTAATAGCTGGTATTTTGAAACAAAGGAGGAATTCATCCATTTAAATGTTAGGCATCTCAATTAAGTAGACAGCCATCTACTCTAGAATAGCTGCTCAAGAACTGAATCAGGGAGGCTCATATACCAACTACACACACCTGCTTCTGAATGGAATGAACCACCACAGATGGACCACCTCTGCCACTTTATTATAATGAGGAAATATTCCTGCCATTTTTACATATATTTGCTGCCGTGCTCAAAAACACAGTGGTACAGAAGTCATTTAGATTCAGATTATTCACATGAGGGGCTCAGTAAGCAGCTCTCTACAGTGTTTCACTGTTCAGTACGGACCCGCCAGATCGGAGAGACTGCAGTGAAAAGCTTAGACATGCCTATTATTACCTATTATGAGAGTACTATGTGCAGACTGAGTTAGACCAAAGATACTGTGTTATTTAGACCTTTGGATAATACAAAATGCAATTTTCCTTTTCTAGGCCCAGGAATACAAGGAAACGCTTTTCTAAGGTTCCCATGAAAATGATACATGCATTATAATATACCATGCAGTTACACGAAGGCTACAGCATAGTAACACATTAAGACAGCAAAAAGTATGTAATGGGATGAAACAACATGAGATAAAACAGACATTAGCTGAATAGGGTAAAAATATAAAACAGACAGAAAAGAAGGACAAATATTCAAATATTACCCACAAACCTGGCCCAAGAGAAGAAGCTGGTCAGCACACTTCCTGGTATGATCATACGTTGATCTCTTCACCTCTTGGAGATTTACCCTTTCAAGCTGGAATTTCTGCATGAAGAAGAATTTTTAAGAATGTAAGACTAGGAGAAGAGAGCAAGTTTAAAAAAAAAAAAAAAAAAAAAAAAAAAAGCAAGGATTCAGAGTTGTTTGCTTACAATAGAAGCTAAATATGCATCTTAGGGCTTTCCCCTGCATAATTTGTAATTCTCTGGAATACCTGAAAGTAATGATTTTCACATAGTATGTCATAGCATATATCCAATGGATTAACCAGCTGTTCTTGAAGGATAACTGCATCTGTTGGTTTTGCAGGTTTTTCCTGGGATAAACCGTGCAAATAGTGGGCAGCAATGGTCCAGAAATGCAGTTCAGACTCATCCCCATACAGTCTGAGAAAACAGAATTCAACATGAGAAACAAGACAGTATTTTTTAAGGCAGAAACAGTATACATTTAACATGTCCTTTTACAAAGAAGTTGCATTATTGTGGGCACAATTTTGCATTATCAATGGGACAAACTACTAGAAACGAGTCTGAAAGATAGGTAAGAGGTTGGCCAAAAGACTTTCGCAACAGCAAATAAACTCACTCAATGTTCAGCTTGTAAGTGCTGGATTTTTTTTAGGTATTATTTTACACTTAATCAACAACATTTTTTACAGACTAAAAGAAAACAGGCCACCCTCCCCTGCTTACATAATCTATTCTATGTTGTAAAGTTCTCAACTATGACCTTGGCATGCTGTACAAGTGTTATGTTTAACACATTAGAACAGAAATGCATTCATGAAAGTATCACAAAGACCAAAGCAGGATCTGCATATGCAGTAAGCAAAGAAAACTCTCTCAGCTATGTAACATTTTCACTTTCAGTCCTGAAAACACTTTAATAGATGCACATCGAAGTACTTCAGCAACTACACTGTGCTAACACAGAATTAGCTGGCACCTTAAATTTTAACATATTCATATGCATAGAGTAGATAAGGATTTTAGTCTACATGTTTTATACAGTTCTCTGAATATCTGCTACCTGGCAATTAGGAGACATCTCTGTAAAAGAGTAAACTCTGGATCAAGCAGAAGTTTCTTGATGTCACTGCAAAAGGAGAAATCCATAAGAAACCTATAAAATGCTGTGCAAGATTTTTGTTAGCATATATTATCTAACCAATTAAAAAAAAGACAAAAAATATACCATTTCTTTTCTGAGGTGAAAAAAAATGTATCTATCAAAGTAATTACAACAAGCAATTACTGACATGTAACAATCACAATGAGCAACTTACTCTACCTGCTTAATACCAACAGTGAGTCTGTCAGGAGCACCTTATTCTTGCAATAAAGGAAACAACCACAAGGGTGTATACAATGCTGTATACAATGCTGTAAACCAGTCTGCACTGATTCTGCAAATTACAAAACTAATTCAATTACAAATAATTACATAATTGCACAGTGCATGAAGTGAGAGCTTTTATATATATTTCAAAGTGGTTAAAAATACTCTAAGTTATTTTTTTTCCCCGTCCTATTAAATGAAAGAAAAGGGAAAATGGAAAAGCTTCAAATCTAGTTGTCATAGTTCAAGCAGAATGCCAAAAACCTGTTTTCTTTGTAAGCAGAGCAGAGAGCATGAACGTTACATGCTGGAAGTCCATCTCCAGTAGAATATTTTTTACAAGTGTTTTTCTTTTCCTTCTGAGAGCTTAAGTGTCTCAACAAACCTTGAAGTAGGAGCATAGCTTAACAAACTACAGCATGTCATAAGCCAATTACAAATTACGCATTAATTCTAATCTGTACCTTCAAATCTTTTGCTGGCAGTCACTACTACTATGTTAAACATTCAGTACTGACTTCCATCAGACTTTATGCGGTCAGAACAACACATTCTGAATGTTGCGTCAATATTTAACCAATTACTTTGAGATAGTTTGCCTATATAAAAAAAAAGAATTGTTTTGCATTATGGTTTACTCTTTAATGAGAGAATATTGAATTTATTTATTTATTTTCCTTTCTCTGAACTCACCACCTTAATAAAACATTAATGGGAAAACTCTTACTTTGACAGTGAATTCAGCTGCTCTTGAATCAGATTTTTGATGTTTTCATCCTCTGGATAATCACTGCATTTAAAAAAAAAAAAAAGTCCATTACCAAGATTGAGACGTTATCAGTAAAGGAGGTGTATTACTGTTAGTAAAAAAAAACAACAAGAGCATGTCCGAATATACTAAACCAATCTAGTACAATTCTAAAGAAAGCCTTCCTGCAACATTTTTGTCTAGATGCTGATTTCATGACAGTCATCCAAGACTGCTCTCACTCAACCTCAGAGTCAGAACAACCAATCTTTCTTTTCCCTCTCTGTTCTTTTACACTTGAAATTAATGAAAATGCCAACACCAACCACACCATTAAATTACTTTCCTCTCTTACACTCCTTCCAAGGGAGGGAAGGTTTAGTTAAGAAGTCAGAGGGAAGTTCTTCACACAGAGAGTGGGGAGGTGCTGAGGCTGCCCAGAGAGGCTGTGGATGCCCCATCTCTGAAAGCATTCAAGACCAGGTTGGATGAAGACCTGGGTAGTACCAGATCTGCAGGTTGGCGGCCCTGCCTGTGACAGGGGAGTTGGAACTTGATGATCCTTGGGGACCTTCCAACCCAAGCCATTCCATAATTCTATGATTTCAATACTGAAAGCTTAGCAGTTACATTCTTGTAACACAACTCTTTCTTACACGTCAAACTTCTTGTCCCTGTTTTTTCTTCCCTGTTTGCAGTCTAATCTTCAATCCTTATCCCTCTGCCTTACTCATCCTATAAAATAGATGTTCCCTAAGCATCTACAACTGCTAAGTAACTCCAGTAATAATTTTATCTGCATTGAAACATCTGAATTACGAATTTCTATGCATCTTTTTAATGAAAATTTTCTAAGACTGATTCCTCTTCTTTTATTTTTTATCCCATGACCTACTGCTCCCTAATTCTCAAAAAGTTGTGTTGTATATACTTCATATTTATTCATATCAAATCAGATACTGCAAGTTCATGGGTTTATTTCCTTTGAGCACAATTCTCATATACTGCTAATTGTGTACTGCAGTATTTTTTGAGCATGTACTTACTACATTTACAATTTTTTTTTAAATGGGTCAGTGATCACCAACAGTAAATGCAATAAAAGACAAAGAAAGGTGCTAAGAAAGTTTGCTAAGAGTTATTTGCACAAGAATACTGATAACAGATATACAAGTAGACTTCAAAAAAACACCTTACATGTTCGTAACATCCAGAGAATATTTTTCATTCCATGGCTGATGCAACAAGAATGCTTTTAAAGCTAAAGAAGCCCTTGGAACAAGTAGGTAGGGACACCACGCAGGTTCTGAAACAAACAGAAAAGATTCATTCTTGAATGGCAAAGTGCAATAACACTCTGGTCAGTAAACCATTAAAGGTACCACCTTATTTGTAAGCACCAGAAGAGAATCGTAAGTCACACAGTCATATGTATACACACAGCACGCATTACTGGAGATAAAAGCTTATTACATTTAGGCCTTTTATAGAAGGCACAGGGTTATCAACCACGTTCAAATGAGAATTTCAGGACATCCCACATCGGATTTATTTATAGACTTCTGGAACACGACACACTAACATGGAGCAGAGCCACATATAATAATTACTGCTGCCACAAGGGCATGCTTGAAAATAAGTACAGCTATGCCAAATGCACTGTAATGTGCATTTTATTTTAAAATGGCAATCAGAGCTTCTGCAACATACCACATAGGTTAATACCCATCACCCCAAAGGGACGTTATGAAGTTAAATACCTGCTTATATTTGCAGAGAAAAAAGATGAAAACTATAGCACTACCTGTGTTGTGCAAATATACAGGTCAGAGACTCTATATTCAGGATAAGGTTTGGATGATACACAGTAAATGATAGCCAGTGACTCATGGGTAAAACAGATACCAACCAGTTACATTATTAAATAAATATTCAGAAATTCTAGTACTCTGCATGTACTGAATGATGCAGGAATCCTGTAAATGTGTTTTTTATAATTAAAAGATCGTAACAGCATAGAGGAAGGCAACCTTAGTCCTGGCATATCCTGGAGTCAGCGTGCTCGGTTTTGAACATTAATTTTTAGAGTTCAATATTACAGAACATTCATTTGATTAAAAAAAAATAAATGGCTGTGATAAATGATGTTTTTCCCCAAACACTCCACACCATAATTTCCCACATCACTGTTCTTTTTTTTAATGAGCATCATAATCAGAATCTATTGGCTTTAAGAAGATTAATGAGTCAAGGCAGGACTGACAAAAAAAAAACAAAAAAAAAACCACACACAACAAAGGCAGTTATTTATAACAGCAGAAAAAAAGGAAAGAACTCCTCACATTCCTCAGAAGTTCAATAATGAAGCATTTTAATTATTTCCAGATTTGAAAGCTCTAGGGAACCTGTGCAGATGGGCCTGGGCTACAAGTGAAACAGTAAAAATAGAGAAGGTGAAGGTGGTTAATGAAAGCAATCACAATCTATCCTGTCTTTCTCTAAAGAGAGAAAGCCTCTTAAGACCTCCAAGACATTATGAAAAGCATCCTCATAATCCCCAGCCTTTTGTTCTGGGCTCAGGATCACAGACATAGGCCATACCCACACTCCTTTTCTATAGGGCACTTTGAGCATCAGGAAATGTAATATCTTTCTGCATAGCTGCCTTGGAAAGAGTGGGACTTGGTTAACTATACCAAAGATTTATTTACCCATGAATAGTATCAGTTTGCTATTAGTAATGTTTCTTGGTAAAACCGGCTCTTGCGATTCAATCTCCTTTTCCTTTGAGGATGCTCCTGTGCTGTGTGACTCCCTGCAGAGCAGACTGGCCTCACCTTGAAAAAAGTCCTCAGGAGGTCAAAGGCACATCATTCTCCTATGATAAGTGATCAAAACTTACCATTCAGCTGTACTCTAAGCCATACTTTATACTGGGAAACAACCTTCTCTGATAAATTGTATTTCAAAACCCAGAAGAATTTCTTTGAATTTATTTTATTTTTTCCCATTTTTTCCAATTAGAAAACGTTCTTTGATATATGAAATTGAAGAACATCTACCTGCATTAAGCAGTCGCCAGCAGGCAGGCCGTTGTAAGTCTTGCAATATATGAACTTCTGAGGATTTTGTTTTTCTGGTAAGAAGAAAAGAAGGCTAAATGCCTAGCTACAGCAAGATTAAAGAGAATTGATTTTTGATGTCTGAGAAACAACGTGCCATTAGACCAAATTGCTGGTTTGACAGCTGAAATACAAAGAGTTTATTTTAATCAAAGTAACCTAAATGGTTGCCAGCTTACAAAACAACACTGATACTTTTAAGCCTCCAGGTGAAGAAACTTAATATGAAGTATAAGAAAGTAGTACGTATTATTCACGTGTTCTGTGCAAATGTACTCAATCATGAATACAACTCTGTTACAACTGCCAGTGTGGTCTGTCATAAGAAAAGCAAAAGATGTCAACTGACAGGACTGTCAGTCCAGCAAGGTTCCTTAGTCACGGGGTTGTCAGCAGCTTACCAGGAAGGAACTGTAATGTACTGAATCATGACAAGGACTTGGTTTTAATTTTCATTTAGAGTTGATCAATAACAGAATCGTGCACATGGAGGAATCTTTTAGGGAGTACCACTTACGTATCTTTACAACCAAAATGTGTGATTGAACTGATTATTTACCAGTTTCAATTTGCTTTTTTAGATGAAAATTAACACAAATTCAAATGAAAATATTTATGAAGTACAGCAGCAATCTACAGAAAGCATTACTAATCTTGGACAGTGAATCACTGCACTCAACTGATTTCTAATTTAAAAACAGTATTCTCTAATTCAGAATGTTTTGTGTTTAACATTTATCTGCATAATTTGATTCATTTAATTGCAACTGTGAAAAACAGTACACAGATACCTAATCATCCACATACAACAATTTTATTTTCTACTAAATTTGTTGAACGTTTTTAGTGTTCTCTTTCAAAATGAAATATCTAGCAATGAATAGCAGAATAGAAGTCAACATACCTAATAGGTCTTGTTCATCCATTCGAAAACACGATGGTTTCATGGACATCTCCAGAACTCTAATGCAACCATCATCTGATGCCAGGATCACTTTGTCTGAAGTACACCAGTCTACATCCAGGATTCGGTAATTCACATTTCTTCCGCTTCTTAAACTGCTCACCATCTGTACCTTGAAAAGTTGAGATATTTTTCACTTTTAGTAGGATCTCCATCATACAGTGTAAGACTCTGTCACATGCCCATGAGGCATGCCACAAGATTTGCAATAAAATGTGAAGTTGGTCGTAAATCATTCCAATCTCTGTCTCCTCTGGAGAGTTGGAAATGCTCAAATCTTTCAGTAAGGCACTTAGTTGCCCCGAAGCAATATTTTTTCCCCAACCAATAACTAAGAAAAAATTCTCTTTGAACACAACTGTGTAACTCCCCTTTTGCTATCTTTCCCATAATAAAATTTCCATGGCAAATTGGGGAAATATTTTGTCAACTCCAATCCTTTACTTCTGCTTTGATGCCTTTATGCTAGATTAACTCATGATCTTTCGTGAACTTTCTCAATAAATACCAAACTTGCCTAGAAATATATTTAAGCATAATATTAGCATGGTATTATGGGAATGTGATGATTAACTGTTCACAAAAAAAACCAAGCCACAATACTTGAGATACATTTTTAACCACTGACCTATGTTTTTAAGCACTGATCAGTAGTCAGACATTTTGCAACCCTTCTGTAATACCACTGAACATTACAATTGCAAATACAAGGACATTTTAACAAATCCTCCACTGCAATCAGCATTCTGCTGTTTCCCTTCATTTATTTTAGAGTCAAACACGGAGTTGTATGCCACACTGCTCTTACCCGCTCTAGAGCATGAGTACTGTTACCACTGAGGGAATTAAGAAAGAAACGTGGAAATATTGGTTAATTGGTTATAGTCAAAGGTATAAGGACAGGACTATAACGCTACACCTACAGATATTCTGGAACAATTTCAGCTGGAACTGTGAATCCATTTTAAATGCTTTCATGTAGGAAATTCCTCTTATCCTAAGAAAATTCCTCTTATCCTAAGAAATGAGGAGTAAACCTACTGGAGGAGTATTCCACTGCATCAAAACTTTTCAAATGGTCTTGAAGAGGAGACTCATGGGTTAATTAATATTTGACTGCCCACATCATTCAGTTGTTGATCATATCTGCTGACCAACTCTAATTACCAGTGGAGACTTCCCTTTTGCTCAAATTCAGTCTCAGTTAAGAACTTGCGCTCACTACGAAGTGAATGGATAACAAAAAAAATTCTTGTTTGGTGCCCTAAACTTACCCAAGGAGCGTAAGTGAAAATGTTTCATTATGCTTCCTTCCCCATAGTAACTGTAATCCCCCACTAGACCTAAGAAAAGAACTCAAGAAGATTCCTCAACCTTTTTTCTTTAGTATAGAATTCTGGAATACGATGAGAAGCTAGACAATGTTCTATTAGTATTCCCCAACAAATTAAACTAAAAAAAAAAAAAAAAATCCATTCACTGAAGAATACATATCCTTTAATATGCACAGAAAGTAGGAAAGCTTTAGTAATGATACTCTATTGTCCAAAAATTAAAATTCTGAAATTGAGACCTTCCCCTTAAAACTTGAATGCCTGCCTCAAAAACATTACAAGAGAATAACAAAGAACATCTCAGAGATGTTGTCAGCTTGTGAGTGAAAGGTACTTCTCAGCTGATGACAGCTTAAAAACGGTTTACAGGAATTAAAACCTTCTGAGAAAAGCCGTACAATTTTATCATACAACTGTCAGCAAGATATCATGAATAGGTAAAACTTAATCTTTGACTTTTCCTGCTTTTCATAAGCAATGTGTATTTTGCAAAGAAACACATAACAAAACACAACCAACGTTTACCTCTTTTGAGTCCCAAACTTCTGCTCCATCATTGTACATAGCAATAAGCTTTTGATTTCCTTTCCCTGGGGCAAAACGTATCTTTTTCACCCAGCTTCGATGTGTAGGAATCCCCCTAAGAACAGTATAGCACAAGAATTATTATCAATCATGCTATAGTTAACATAATGGGTAGTTAAATCCCTTCTGTGAATATTATACATTATGATATGGTACAGATTGAGAAGGAACTGAGAAAGAGAACAATCCATATAAACACAATAGGTACATCTGGCTATTCAAAATATCATGAAAGTAAAAGGGCAGTTGTTTGTTTCAGGCATTTAACATTACTTATAATTTTGAGAAGCCACTGCAGGTTTAACATGAGAATGATATCTAGCTAAATTGAAATATTTGATAAAATGTTAATTCATCTGAAAACACAAAAAATAAAATGGAGAGAATTGTACTGCAGTAGGCATTTTCTGAAATCGCACTTTGAAATACTTCTGTTTTTCCCCTCAGACACCAGAGATGACCTCCAACAGCAAAGAGCAAACATGAGGGACGAAAACCATTCTATTCTAACACTCATTATCACAAGCTTACCAGACATCATCTTCATACCTGGATACTCTGGCTTTCAAATCCCAGAAGTTTAAGTTTCCATCAACATCTCCAAGAACCAGGGTATCCCCTTTCCACGCAATACATGTAATGCTACCCATACTACCCTGGAAATATTTCAGAAGCAGGACAAAATCTTAAAGTAAGTAGAGCCAAACAGGAGTAAACATGAAAACTTTAGTATTTAATTAAAAATAATTTTATAAAATTAATAAAACAAATGAAAGAATTCTATTCAGTATCAGTGATCCTCATAGGAAATTTTGGATTTAAAGCAATAGAAATCAGCTCTTTATCTCTTGTTGCAAAGAAATGCCAATGTGACAATCCTCAATTATTACACACAATACTAGCATATGCTAAAACAAAAAACAAAAATAAAGCCATTTGTATTTGTAGGAATTAAGAGGAATAAAAGGAAATGAAGTTTCTCCAACTTGATAGCTCTCTGCTTCATTTTACGTAGATCAGAAGTAATAAATCTGTAAATACACTCATAAACTTTCCCATAGTTTTGGGATCATACACAAGAGACTGAAACTTACATCAGGAGGAATTCTCGCGCTATCTTTCACTGAGTTTCCTTCTACTGTGAGATGATAGACCTGCCCATCAGCATCTGTAAACACAAAGTGCTCCCTCGCAGAAATGTTCTGGCTCAGCTCAGATTTACTTTCAGCTTCCTGTAACAAGCTTGGAAAAGAACACAATGAGGCAGAAGTCTTTGTTTGTCAAAATCAGAATTGCAACACTTAACTCATTTACACACTCCTGGAAAAGTTCAAGTGACAAAAGAAGAACTTTAAGAATGATGCAACTAATGGTCTGCAACAGACACTAGTTCCACTTGGTACAGATTTTCTCCTTCTGCAGTAAATCAGAGATTGATGCCTAAAAGCTAAAGAGTGGCACAGAAAATTGTTTTGCCTGGTATGTACTCAACAATCAACTTGAAAATATGCTGTTTTTTAGAACAACAGCATACAGGGAAATTAACAACTGACAAATCACAGCACTAAATCCGAATCAGAAATACCTGATAACAGAAGATTCGACACCGCTAACTTCAGTATCCGATGCAACTGTCTGTCTGGCCATGGCCTCACGGGCTGCGAGCTGCTTCTTCCTCAGGCTTTTCAGGTTATGAGAAGGTGACCACTCCTGCAAAAATTTGTTTAAGAAAAATGGAATATACAAATCACAGAATGATAGAACTGCTTGAATTGGAAGGGACCTTTAAGGAACACTTGGTCCAAACCCACTGCAATGAACGCGACACCTCCAGTTAGATCATGTTGCTCGCAACCCCATCCAGCCCAACCTTAAACATCTACAGTGATGGGCCATCCACCACCTCCCTGGGCATCCTGTTCCAATGCTTCACTATCCCTACTGTGAAAAAAAACTTTTTTCATGTTTGTTCCCAGAACTTACGGAGGAACTGCCTGTTAATTATAATGGTTTCAATGAAGATTGCTTTCTCTGACACTTTCCTTCACCACCCAAACGTCAGACCAAGTATCTAGCAAGTATCTCCTTTTTTCTTCCTCTATTTGGTAACAGATGGGAAAGATAAAAAAAAAAAAAATGGGGGGTTGGAGGGGAGAAAGCACTCAGATATAATAACATTCTGACGCAGAAACATTCATAGGTTTTCACACTCCCAACAAATTACATTTAACAAACAGTAAGGAAGATTGTATTCCTTACCAGAGCAGTCACTGCAGGAAAGTTTTTAGACATTTCTCTGAGCAGAGTGCATGTTCTGACATCCCAGATTTCCAGTGGTTTGTCTTTAAATACTACAGCTAGATACTGCCTGAAACACACAGCAATTTGCTACATCAAAAGAAATCATTCCACTTTAAATATAGCATTTTACTTCATACGTTTTCCACATCCATATTCCAAAAAGTGCTGATTTGATAAGAAAAAAAACAAAAAAAACCCACAACTAAAACTCAAAAACTAAGACAGAGAAGAGTAAATTAATTTGGCTCAAATCCCTATCCAAAGCTTGCGATTTCCTGGAGTTACTCAGGTGCTTAAGACTCAGTTTGAACTGAAGGCCTCCTTCAAGGCTAAAAGAATTACATACTTCTGTCAGGTTGGTGGCACTGTTCAGTTACTGTACAGGAGACAAAGGAAGGAATCCAGAGAAAGCAGCAGCCCTTTTAATTCAGCCACATTCATCCCAACTTGATGACTGCACAATCTATCAGAAAGATGCACCAAGTCTGCAGTCTGGATAGATTTATTTCTCTGCTCCGGACACACGGCACTTCCCTAATCCAGTGATAAATGAACATCAAATCCTCTTACATTAAACCACTTGTCAGTCATGTCTTCAGATCTTTCATCTGTGCAGCTAATTTAGGAAAACACTTCAATCTTCCACTTTTCACATGTTGCATGAAAATGCAGACAGATTCTTTAGCTTTCTGTACTCCTCTAAATTTAATTAATCTCTACTCAAATAAACTACATTTTCTTGTTCTCACTCAACATTTTGTAGTCTCTTCATTTAAGCCCAGCACTGTTCTTAAAGATTAATATATCAGCAAGACCATAATATGGTTGAATGCTTAAATTCTCTACACCACATAAACACTTCGCAAAATATTACTACACAAACTAGAGAAAATTACTCTTTTTCCCTCCATTTTAAAGAAAAAAACTCTGAAAATTTAGAGAGAATGTCTTATTAAATTCAATGTTATTTTAATTAATTCCATTTATACAGGAAAGCAAAGCAATCTTTTGTGATTGGATTCTGAAGTGTGTGAGAAAGTCTATTACAATAACATTTCCAGCTTTTGCTCTAATACTTTAAATTATGCTTTCTCTTAATGCTGCTACATATTCACCTACCCTTTCTGGACTGGTGGGGCTTTTTTTCCTGATATTCTTGTTATTTCTACTGAGCAATGAGGATTACAATATAGTTATTAACAATACAGTTGTTAACTTCAGAAAGGTCATAATTACTTACTTCAAATGAGACACCTTTATCATTTCAATAGCCGGCTCATCATTGCCTCTCTCCCCACGAAATGGAATGCTCCTGCCTGGAACACAATAATGACACGATGAACACAAAAATTTCCATGATAGGTAGAAAGGAGAAACACTTAACCATACTGACCTAGGACATCCCCAAGTGACCTGCATAACTGACACTACTCCAGTCACTGTTATACTGTATCTCAAAATCTGAATGTAAACTCTTAACGTGTATCACAACCCCTGACTTGCTTCTGGAGCACAACTGAAACTGATGCACCTCTTCTGTTTTGATTTAAACAAACAAAAGATATTACAAAGAAAAAGATATGCAATATTGCCAGTTAAAAGGCTAGCAGCACCCTAGAAATGCAAAAATTGAGTCTTGTACATAAGTTTAAAAAATAAAAAATAAAAAAAATCACTCTATGCTACATAAAGCAATTGAGAATTAGCCATGCATTGCAAGATTCAGGATCTTCAATTAGAAATTAAATGACTCTGGGCTTGCACGCTCAAAAATAATTTAAGGTTATTATTAAAGTACTGTTTAACATTTCAGATTTTGCCTCCTGGTATTCTGCAAATAACAACCACAAATGTTCTTGGCATTCACAGAATGGTTTGAAAAACACAATATGTTAGGCTTTGTTAGCAACTATATCTTTAAAAAACTTACTTATTTTTAACCCTTCCAATCCTTCACAGAATACTCCTATTTTATTATTTAATTACTACAACACCAATTTTACATTCATACACATCTGTGTATTTTATCTGTAAACACCAGTGTTATACTATGCAGAAACTCATAGACAAAAACAACAGACTATTAAACTCAGAATAACAACCTGTAACAATGGGTTTAGGCTCTGCCAAAACACATTTGGAAATACAAGCCTCTTGTCAACAAGCCACACCACTAACAGTCATGTTGTGTGAATGCTCCTAAGATCCTGCTGATACACATGCTTCTAGTCCAAGCCACAGGAATCTCTACAAAGGTACTGTTTCAAGTCTGGCTGTAGAGCACCAGTTGGAACACACCACGTGGTTTTCACAAGGAAGAGCAGAATCAGTTACATTCCTCTTTATTTTATCTTTTCTCTTCTGTTGTCATGACAAAATAAAGTAGTAACAACTTTTATTTGTGACTCCTCAGCAAATCTGACAGCCTTTTGTACAGATGCTTCAGGAAACACCAACCTGTTGGCAGGTCCACCAGCTGCAGCTCGTTCCTTACCAGCCCTAAGTTGTTAGGTGTTGACGTGGCAAAGGAAATAAAACCAGACAAGCTGATCCATTCTATTCCCCTACAATCAGAAGAGAGAACATGGAGCACATTAACTGTAGTACTCAAATGGACAGAAGAGACAGTATTTATTTTCATGCATATTCTTCAAGTTTGAAAACAGCACAGAGGTAATTTTCTACGTTTGATGGAAATACTGTATTTGAGCATAGAAAGAAGCTAAGCATTTACAACTGCGATATAGTTACACAAAGTTACTCATTTAAGTTAAAACCAATGCCTTTCTTTAGGACAATGCTAGCAATAAGGTTCTTGTTGGGTTAAACAAAAATTTCAGTCAGGAGCACAGGTAATTTTTATGGAAAAATCCCTCATGTACTCAGCATTGGAGCAGATTACCAAAGCACAGACTCATAGAATGGCCTAGGTTGAAAAGGACCACAATGCTCATCTCATTTCAACCCCCTTGCTACGTGCAGGGTCACCAACCACAAGACCTGGCTGCCCAGAGCCACATCCAGCCTGGTCTTAAATGCCTCCAGGGATGGGGCATCCACAACCTCCTTGGTACTTCCCACTGGAACAGATTGCCCATTAAGTAACTCAGATTTTTAAGCACAGAAAAAGGGAGAAATAATCACAGACAGGAGAGTGAGGAGATGGGTATCTTGCTGTCTAAAGAACGGAGAAACAGAAGTGACAAAACAGGGGAGGCCCTGAACACATTTCACAAGCTGTCACAAATGAACTGACAGTCCAAATTATTTTTCCTGCTCCTTTAGATCATGCAAAGGCAGACACAAATCAAAATACCTTCAAGTGTTGGCAAGGATGTAAAGTTACAATGTGTGTAACAATGTCAGCACCTTTGGGCTTGGCAAGGTCTTGAGATACCCCACAGACCACAACAGGATGGAAAGGGAGGTGCCCTCCCAGAACCCCAATACCCCATCCCTCCCCACTGCCAGGAGGAATATCTGACTGCTCTATCTATGAATTAAGCCAAGAACTAATCTGAAAGAAAACTGAGACCTGTCCCTAAGTTAATTTCAACAGGAATTAAAGGGTTTAGGTTTTCCTCAAATCCTTCAACCACTGATTACTAAAAATTATCTCCAGGAGAGCTTGGTCTTCCATTACTTCACTTATAACATCCAGGTCTGTAGTAGGAATACATGTGAGACAGATATTTATCATTTGTTATCAGTAAATCCAATTTTTCACTGCATTGAGTACAAGTTTCCTAAACACAATTTAGATCAGGAAAAGCAAAAAGCATTCCCATAAGATTTTATGCACATAAGCTATAGCCATGTTTATCTTTCTTTTCTTCCTAATTCAAACTATTAAAAAAAAAACACAAAAACAAAAAACAAAAAGGGAAGCACTGCTTCCAAGTCCTCAAGAAAAGCATAAAAATTCAGAATCCAGTCTTTTTCCCCACTAGGACTAATGAAAGTTGAACCAGACCCTTCAATCATCACTAGAAATACACAATTATTAAGCAAAACACTCAGAAAGACTGAACAGAAATCTATGATTGCAATCATGTTTCTCATTTCAAGTCTCCAAACAGTCCTGAATACAGAGGGTATTTCACCCTGAATACAGGGTGAAATGGAAGAAACACTAATTCTGACACCTTGGCAATCTTTATTTGTTATTCCACAATGCTTTTTTGGGGGGAAAAAGCACAGGATACTCATAATGCATTGTTATTAACAACAGTTATTCACCATTCTCACTCAAAGACCCGAGGCTTTTTCTGCCCCTCACTCATCTGCTCAGATTTAACACCAGAAGTCCTTCTGTTTGCTGCCAGCTGGCCATGTGTCAGTGCCAATAAAGATAACAGAATCCCAGGACACCTATCATCAAAAACAAACCTCAGCCTAGCTAACAGCTTGCACCTGAAACAATACAAATTTCTGCTACTGTCATACATGTAAATTGAGAAATCTGAAGGAACTACTTAATCCCCAAATTAATAAAGACAGTGGTTTACATTTTAATGAAGAAAAAACTAGTGTCTTCCCTATTGCAGTAATTCCAATTGAAAGATGTCTCCATAAGAGAGAACTTTATCTCCTAGAACTACATGTTATGTTCAGCTGCAATCTGCTTCTTAGATAGGATCTACTGTTTAAAAACATAAAATTCAGAGATTCTAGACATGCAACTTATTTCAGTTACTTCAGGTCTAAAACTCAGTTGTTCTGATTGAATGGTTTAACTGCAGACAAACTATAGAGCAGACTGAAAGGGATAAAGAAACAAATGACATTTCTAGTAGGGATAGAATTGCTGCGACCTAACGACAAGGCAGCTGTTAGTTCAATTAACTACAAAAAAGAAGGAAAAAGGTAAGAATGGAAACAAAATTAGGAGATATACAAACTTTTTACAGTCCACTTGTTTCTTGAACCGGTTTATACTTTTTGCTTTCCACAACCTGCCATAATCATGACTTTGGAATTCAGCTCTGGATCCACTGATTTCATTGTTATGCCACTTAACACCCATCAGGCAATACAAAACACACGGAAATAAATCTAGCACACCAACATCTGTATGACAGAAGTGGAAAACATTTTATTCACCTTTATCTATGCAGAATTTTTTTTTTTCGAGAAGGTGAGGAATATTTGCAAAACAGTTTCCTAAAGGAGAATAAGTGTAAACTCAACTGTCAAAACTTGGATGCAACTCAGTGACCCTCAAGTTTTGCCTGCAGGCCATTCTATTTACAGCCAGTGGGGCATTTTTATGTACACACTGAATGTATTTTCCTCTGCGCTGATGATGTACTATCATCACCTATCTTACCTTAGACTGGATATAAGGAAAAAGTTTTGTTTTTTTTTTACAGCACAGGTGGTGAGGAACTGGAACAGCTTGTCCAGAGAGCTGGTAGATGCCCCATCCCTGAAGGTGCCCAAGGTCAGGCTGGACAGGGCTCTGAGCACCTCATCGAGCTGTAGGTGTTCCTGTTCATTGCTGGGGAGTTGGAACAGATGGCCTTTAAGGGTCTCTTCCAACTCAAATGATTCTGTGACTCTACCTCAATAACTTAGAAAAAGAATTTAGATTGCTCAGAAAAAATAAGAGTTATAAGAATTAGTATTGCTTTCGTCTTCACATTCCTTTTATCAGTAAAAAATATTACATTTCTCTGTATCCTAATGGAAGACTGATCTCCTGTTCACAGCTTCTCCTTCTACACATGCTATGATCTCTGCTGCTTTTTGCCCACTAATGCTCCTAGCTTAGCCTGATTGACCTACCATCTCTGTGGACTCTGAAGCATTTCTGCTTCCTCCTGCCCTGAACTCCTAATAGAACGCAAATTAAACTCAAAGGAAAACTAGTAACCCACACAGTTCCAGTGAAATGGCAAAGCAACAGTCATGAACAGAAATAAATATATTTAAAAAAATAATCTGCATGTGCCCAAATAATCTGGCTTGGAAGAAATTTACCTGCTGTAGGGAACCTGCTTTGGCAGGGGGGTTGGACTCGATGATCTCTAGAGGTCCCTTCCAACCCCTACGATTCTGTGATTCTGTGAAATGAGCACTTATCTCCAAAAAGTGTAATAATTGCTAGCATCTAGAAAACTTACTTGCTGTTATTTTAGCACAACTGACATGTGAAGGATGGCTGCCAATACAATGATCTTTAGTTTCATTACATTTTCTTCGCACACCACAAGGCACTGAGTTGCAATTACAGGGCATTATCAGCTACACACTAAAACGGTGTTCCCTGAAGGTGTGTTTTCAGTTAAAACTGACACAGAGGCATTATGCAAATTATCTGCATTTTAGAAGTAAAGTAAGAATTCCCACTGAAAGAAAAACTGTTGCACTCCATGAATACCAATTTAACATAACCACAGTGCCTTTTTCTATACTGCTTAAAGCGCTCCAGGGAACTTGTGAAGATTATGTAGAAAGTCACTCTTGCCATTAAGGGCTGGATTGAGAAACTAAAATAAATATTTAAAAGATTTAATGACTGAGCTTTGAACAAAATCCACGATCGCTTTGTGTTCTGAAAATACCACCTGGGTGAGGACAACTGCTAAGAAAGGTAACGCATTCAGAAAGTTTGTTAAACAATGCAGATATTTTGCAACGTGAAAAGCACCTCCTAACAATACTTCCTATAACACATGAAACTGACACGAACTGGAAGAAAAAGAAACATCTTCTCAAAGCTGCCTCTCCAATTTTTATTATTGTTTTTTGTTAACCTGTGAAGAATTAGTAGTGGTTTTAATTTTGAATTCTAGAAACTATAGTGGGGAAAAAAAAAATTAGCATCTCTCCAGGCTGCATAAAAGTATATGAAATTAAATTTATATTCTAAGTATTCTTCATGGCATTAAACAAACCAAAAAACCCCCACAAAAAAAACACTCAAATGGATTAGAACAGAAAGAGGAATTCTATTCTTGAAGTGTCTGCTAATCACACCACAAATGCAAATATGCTTATGTCATTTTGGTGGTAGATTCAAAGTAGTTTTAGACAATGAGCTCTCAGACGTAGCTATTCTCAGACACCACTATTCTTCTCTTTTTGTAGAATGGACAGTAAAATGAAGATCTCAACCTCAAGAAGGCTTCAAGCCACAACTCTGACATAAACTTTATTAATATTGCTACTAACTGTTTTATTTCCCAAGGTTAATCCTGTCTGGAAATACACACCTGGTCAGCACCATCCTGAATATTTTTGCAATCTGTTACACAAATAGTTATTTCATTGTGTACACACAAGCACCACGTGCAACAGGTTTCAAACTGACTCTGTTCCTTAGTAAGGATAGCTAAATCCTGAGGACTACATACAGGACTCAAAGTCTTTGTATGATTTTTAAAGACAAAATTATTTGGACTACAGTTAGGTCTAGAACTGTGTTAGCAGCAACTTCACAAGTGAGCAAAGGAAATAAATTCTGATGTACAAAACAGAATTATTTCAAAGTACACAGTGTGCTAGTCAGGACTATAAATAAGACACTGAAATAGTTTCTCGTGCTAAAAAGACATCCTTATACCAGAATGTGGTAAAGAAATGGGAAGTAGCTGACACACACACTAGATCAGAAGGAACAGAAAAAATTCAAGTATTTATAGTTCAATGGATTTTTCACTCTAATCTCAACACTGTGTTACTGCTTATGTGAAGAAAAGATACTGTCCAGTCAGACTGCTCAACAGGCAATTACTTGTGTGTCATTAACAACAAAATAAGATACCACACACTGCTTTGAACACATTAGATGTTTTAATTTTTGGCTCCCTGAAGGATTATGCTAGCAATTAAACTCTTACTTGACTTCGCAGGAATGGATGCTCAACTCTTTGTGTAATAGTCCACTTGTAAGATGAAACACCAGGACAGAGCCGTTACTTGTACCTATAAAAAATGATTTAATAAAACAAATCATAGAATATTCAGACTTGTTTTATATTTCTATTCTATACTTTAGTGAAATTGTAGGATTTACAGCTATTTCTCCTTTCTTCCACTTTTAACTACTGTACTTAACAAATTTTAGAAAAGGTATTTTGATATCTAGCTCTCAAACCTTGTATTTTATACCCCCCGAGATTCTCTACAGCCAGCAAAATCAGTTTGAATAAAGACATTTTCCCGAAACTATCTGTAGAGCCTATGGAAAGCCTGTTGATTCTTCTCGTATTTTCACAAGGTACACAGATGCAGGAAAGCAGGAAGGCTTTTTTGTTTGTTTGTTTTGATGACTCGATATGAGTAAATGTCTTAAGGAAGAATATTAACTGTTAATCATCAATACTCCTAGTGGACAATCCATGCATAGATTTTACCAAATCATTAAAATAAGTCTGCTTTCTCATCCCTGAAATAATGACCTTTTGGTAACACATAACAGTATTTGTATTTAATCTAGAATACATAATTTGCAGTAATCAACAAAACCAGTCAAGATACTTACCAACAGCAAGGAGTGGCTCATACTGCTTAATGTTTTTTGTTGTAAGAGGTGGGCACATGCGGATAGCAAATGGAGGCAAAGGAAGCCCTGAAAGAAGTCCAGTCAGCAGGAATTTGAGATGAACTTCCTGCAGAAAAGAACTTTTCAGTTGTTCTTCTCCAGCAACCGTGCCTTGCCCCGCTAAAAATTAAAGATCTTGTAAGTATTCAATTTTAATCTGGGATTACAGAAAGTAATCACACAGGAGTTTATAAAAGAAAAACTACAAATAACCTTACAAACTACCAAAACTTATTTGAAGAGGCATTTGTTCCTGTTGAACTTGGTATGATAAGACTTTTCGGAGCAATGTACCTCAGCTCGTTTCACCAATATTGCAATCCTAACTTTCTTCCCTAACATTGGAAAAAACAAAACCAAAAACCAGGACATGAAAGATGGGCCCAAGAACAGCTAGGCCCTCTGAAGATGGGTACAAAAACCCATCTGCTGCCTACCTGCTGCAATCAACTATGCAAGTCCAAGTGCCATCAAGTACAAATTAACAATAGCCATGAGGCCAACAACTAAAGGAAATGCAGATCAAAGAATCATGCACTACATATCCTCTTTCCAAAAGCAAATCCGAATCTGTACCTTGATACCTGTGAGGAGCACTAGTCACTTTTCCACTAAACAACTAGTTTTAAAAACATAAAAGTAACCATTTTTTGGAAGTTCTTTGTGGAACACTTCTCAGTACTGATGTTGCCATCTAGACTTCACAAGGGTGGGTTGCAGCAGACAAAACTGTCTTCATACACTTAACATTATATTTAAAAACGGAAGGAGTTTTGGCTAAATTCCATTTCAAATTACATTTTTTTCTTAGAGTAAGTGAACTTTGAACACTGGTCTTCAGTATAATATTAATAATGTTGAGGTTATTTTCTAACAGATAAGTACTATATTTCTTTACTTCCAGAATTACTACTTAAGTTTACACACAAAACAATTATAACATATGCAATCTTAAGCTAAAACGTACAATGACTCAAAAATCCTACAAATCAGTATAAGTAATATTAGTGGAAAATACTCTTACCTATCATGTTGTCTAATGAGAGGTCGGGCAGTTTATTTTGGAATGCCCCTACAGGAATTCCACAGAATGAGACTGGGGAATACAAAGGTGATGCACTTGAACTGCTGTAAAAGAAAAGAAAACAAACTCCTGATGCAAACCAGATCACTTGTTGATTCAGGTTCTCAGTTTTGCTTTCTCCACTGGCTGCTCCCTCACTTATTGCTTGCAGGATATGTTGACAAAATTATACCCAACGCTTACCAGCAGATGATGTGAACAGAAATGCATGTACCCTTTGCTCTGAAGTGTACCTAATCATTCAATGGAGGCTTTTCAATGTATTAAGAGTTACACTAAGGAATACAGCTAAGAAACATTGCTAAGCATTTTTGATATTTTAAAAACAGATTCCCAAATTTTCAATCAGAAAAACTTCTTACATCAATTCCAGATAACAAAACATATAGTTAAAGCAATGCCCTTCATGTGAACAAAAGAAACACAGCTGCCTTTGTATACACAAAGCTGCAACAAAACCATGAGCTAATGGAGGAAGACTCCATAAGTACCCGTTAAAGACTCCATTTCTTGTGCCAACTAGAAATACGGACTATTGTTCAATATAATCACTGAGCCAGATTCCTCTAGGTTCAGCGCTTCTTATAATATTATATAACATTCGGCTGGGTTATATAGCCATGACGAAAATCAATGCTTTAGAAATGAGCCTAGGAATCCAATAAATACATCCCAGCAACACAAAGATCCTATGCTGGTTATGAACCACAGTGAATCCATCTAATAGTATTTTTGGGAATGAGAAGATGAAAATGCTGCAACACTGATGTGCAACAAAAGAAAATGTTAGAAGTCAAGTACTTCCGACATTTAAAAGTATACTATGTATTTTTTTTAATGGCAATAATTTGTTTATTTTATCCAATAACATATTAAAGGTTTAATGCAACAGAATAACCTTCATATACTGAATGTATGAGAGGATGCTTAAAATCTGAAACTGTAAAGGCTTCTTATATAAAATTATTATCTGTTTACATAGGCATATTCAAAGCACCGACTGTGCACTCACGCTGCTTTGTGTCAAACTGACAAATTGCAAATTATTGAAATTAAGGGCTCCCATCCTGAGGAAAACAATATAGTCTGCAGAAAGCCAAATTACAAGAAAACATTCCCTTGAAATAAATGTGAATATTCATTGCTATCTTTTGTTTCCTTATTCCAAATATCTCCCTCATCCTTTCATTCATACACATGTATAGCACATGCCACACACAGAAGCACACCGCCACTGCTTTCAGAATATAATTAAATATCACTTGAAAACATATCAGATGGAAACTTTGATAAGAAAAACAAAGCCATTACCTGTTACGCAGATTTCTGCTGGCAATACTGGATTTTAACTCCCAGATCATGACCCTGCCATCACTGACAATGAGAGCTGCAGAATTCTCATTCACTGGACAGCACACCATACTGAATGGTCGAACTGTTTTTGTTACTCTAATTGCATCACACTGACTTCTTAAATCATAAACCAGCTCCTGAACTGGGTCTGGATCTGTAACATCAACATGCCACGACAATAAGCAATTAGAACAGAAAACATATAAATATCCACAAAATAAAAATTAAAAGAAAAAAAAAAAAGAAAAAAACCAAACAATTTTTGGTAGAACACAGCATAAATTTACTGAAGACAAAAAACACTAGAAGAGTTCTAATTCACCATTGTGCACAAGGCATGATGGTTGACACTGGTGCTAGAGTACTGAATAAAATGCCTCAAAGTTGATTTCTGGCCATTTCCGACACATAACTTACCTGGCTCATCATTTGGAATTCCAGTTGCAGAGCAGTTAGATCTGCGAACTCTTAAAGTTATACAACCATTTTCATGTAGGCAAAATAAGCCATCACGCTGAAAACAAGGAATTACCTACATGAAGAGAACATTTAATACAGGGTTAAGAAAATTTTATTTAGCAAAAAACGCTTGTAACTAAACATAAAACTCAGAATGAATGTGTAAGTCACCAAAAAAACACCATTAAGTCACCTTTTCAATGGATTTCTGTAGCTATGCTACTTGTGATGAAGGAAAAGTCAACCATCAGTGCCAGGAAAAAGTTAAAGAAAAAAAAACACAAAAAACCAAGCAAGAGCACAATACTGTTTAAGACTGATAAGATTTTAAGTTTGATTTCTTAAAACTATTATTATTTAAGAGAAACTTTTAAATCAAACAGTAAAATTATACTACGGCATATTCGTGTAGCAATAGATGGCTTTGAGAACTTCAGTTTGAATTGCCTGTTGCATTCCTTCTTTAAACTCATATGCAGTCCGTAGTTATCATCTGGTTTTAAAACGTTATTTTTTTGGTAGCAGAAACATTCATGATTACAGGAGAATAAAGATGTTTCAATAAGATCTCAGACTAGATGCAGCCATCCAGTCAAGCACTCAAGGAGCTAGTATTAACCTCTGTATGAACAGCTTAACCAGAAAAGAATGAAATGCCCATTCTCCACGGCATTGTTTCCATGCTGGTAACTTCTTCAGCATCACAAAAGGAAGCAGGTTTGCTACAGACATCAGAACACTATGTTAAACAGTGCTTGGTACAAAGGATGCTTCTCGTGATGAATTAATTTGTTTTCATTCCCTAGCATTAATCAAAATGCAACAATCAGTAGGTTATGAACTTATAAATCATCTTAATAATCCATTACAATGATAGAAACCAACCCAATTTTCATTACCTGTAGGAAAGGCACACCTGTTCTTTCAATTGCAATCACACCCACTGTCTGATTCACTTCCAAGTCAAGAATCAGAATTTCTCTGGGATAGAGTAACAACATGTAGTTTCTTTTGGAAGGCAAGTAGGATAACTGAAGGCAGTCATTGAGTGTCACAGATTCAGCACTGGAAAACATGAAAAATAAACTTCGAGTAGCCCAGAAAAAGAAAGCAACATTCTTCAAGTCAGGTATATAAAATTCAATGAATTGCATGTACATAAGTCATGCTGAAGAAAATTATTCTTACATTGTGTTCAGTTTGAACATGATCTTAACTGATTTAGTGTTCTTTTCAAGGGTTTTTTGTTTGTTTTAATCACATCTACCATACACTAAACCCCCATTGTCAGCTTCTTGCATCTCATTCCTGTCTCCAGGACTATAAGCCACCTTGTGTTTGTAGTCACTTTCCCACTCGTCTTCTAACCTAATATAAAAATCAATGACAGTCAGAACTTTCATTCAGAGCTCAGGGATGTCAAAGGAGAACAACATCCAACTTTCCTTAGAGGCAGTATTTGCTTTACATGACAATAAATGATTTTTGCAAAGATGTAACTGGAAAAAAAAAAATAATCAATAGTGCAGGTATTATATAAAAATATTATATTAAAAAGAAAGCTGTAACTAAAATGAGGGACCATCTTTTGAAAGGGGGCATCAACTGAATCTCAATTACAAAAACAAAGCTGAATAAGCATGATTAAAAGAAGACAGAGACATTCCTCACAGATCCATCTTACTTTCAAAGCCACGAAGACAAAAATTATGACCAGTTTACATAACCCACAATACATGTATTTTTTAAAATATTTAATTAGATTTAATCAAATTATATTCAATCTAATATTAATCTAATACTACTTACAGAACACGTAGGAATTAAAAAAAAAAAAGTATTCACAAAGAAATCTACCTTGGTTTTTCATTACTGATTAAGATTTTTACTTTATCAAGGGCCTTCTTGGCTCCTGTAGTAGCAGCCAGCCTATGAGAAGGACTGGAATGGGGACTGGAGATGTAAACCTTTTTCCCTGAGCTGGCAGGAGCTTTGGAAGGAGAGAAGTCCGAGATGAACACTATTCCTTCACTGGTAAGCACTGTACGGGGAAAAACCAATCATTACCAAATGCAATCTGCAATTTTGCTGTGGCATTTTACTTCAGTAAAATTTTGGTGGAGATAAATGATAATAGCCTTATTAATGCATTAACACAGAAAACTCGTAATTCTAGACAACAGGCACCTTCTACTGAAAGAGCAGAAGATAGCTCACTACTACTAACGAAAATGCACAAAATGCAATTAATTTCAGAATTAAGACAGTATTAAAAAACACAACACTGTGCAGATTAGTGGTAGAAATTTGTTTGTCACTCCACATTTGTTCAGTAGCTATTCTCCATCATCAGCTTCACAATGCCAATAGAAAGCAGAGTTGCCCACGCTGGCTGTATAACCATTTTATCTTCTCAAGCAGCACATTGCTCAAAGAACCATTAACACACACTATTTGTGTGGCAGAATAAAGATTCAGCTAAACTGTAAAGATGTAGCTAAGATTTTACTACATGCTTATACCCCAAAGCTCTTTTTCTATGTTGAATGGTATGACAGATATAAAAAAGGAAACCACAGCTACAAAGCCTGGAAACTGCAGTTTGTCTCTTCATGTATCAGGAGCGATCAAGACAAGATAAAAATAGTGACTCTTATTTATCTTAGTTTCTTTCCATTAAAACCTGAATTAGCACACGCTACATCCCCCTTATCATTTGAATTGTTTCTGAAACTGATGCTCACATTCTTCCTCTAACAAAAGCTTCTGTTGAAGATACCATCTAGTTCAGGTCTGCTCTTATCTCACTGGATCCTCTCTCAGCACCCAATTATTTTTATAGCCTTTTATATCAGTTCAACAGGGTTCTCTACGCCTAGCTTCCTCAGCTCTCTATCTACATCCAAGGTGCATTCCAACTTCTTCATGAAATCACAAAGGTTTATTTTCAGATCATGAGCACTTTTCTATTCTATTCTATTCATGAGCACTTCCGCCCTCCCCTATCCCAATTAGATTTTATTTTAGACAATCTCATAGAGGCCAAAGACTCCCCTGTCTTTGTTTAGAGACCTCTTCCTGGCATTAATATCATAATCCCATCTAATCCATTACTTTAATCTCAATACTTCTACTTAGACATTTTGGTCTCGTGTTTTTTTCCTGGTCACACCTGCCAACTTCCTTTCTATGTTACTTAGAGCATGTCTTTTTTCCCCTCCCTTATACCTCCCCACCAATTTGAACCAGTGATACTATAACACAAGTATCTGCAATTCTTGACACAATCATACAGATATTTTGGTTTTTTGCTAGCTCCAATTAACTAAAATTACAACTGTCTTTTCTTATTAATTTATACATACAAACTTACATGCTAAGTGGGATGGATCAAATGGGTCAAATGAAAAAGACAGAATATTTTCTGCATAACTTTTCTTCCAAAGCTTGGTACCCGTGTCTGCATTCCACAGCACAATATAATTAGGTGGATGAACTGCAAGCAGCAAATCTCTAGAAGCATCTTGATTCCACAACCACTGCATGTCTATCAAGGAAAGAAGGACCAGTAAACACCAAAAACAACTTTCAGAAAAACTTTGTTCTATTTTAAAACAATTCTTTTTCTGTAATACACTGTGAATGGCAACTTGTTACTAACAAGATATACAGAAGTCTTCTGACTGCATTCTTCTCTGTGGGTTTATTGGTCATGCCCTTCTATTTTTATTAAGTGCATTAAGACTATTAACAGTATAGAAGTTATATAAGCCCTAAAATAAAGCAGTACTTCTGGGGCTGGAGAATCATACCTGACTCACCTCCAAATCCAAAAAGGCCATAACTGTTCCAGTACACTTTTCCCAGTACAGCCACCTCTGGTTCTTCTAGCTGAGGTAGCTAAGCTAGAAATCAGGTTTTTCTGCCCATTTATCTTGAATGTTTAAGTGATACTGAGTTGTGCTGACAGGCAATCACGCTTCTTCATACTGACCATAGCATTTAAGAACTGTATTTGTATATCTGATTGTGCATTAGTTAGTTTCTTTTTAGACCTGAATTCAAGAATCCTGCTAAAGATTAACTGAAGAAAACATTTGCTTTCAGGTTCAATACTAACACCACCCCACTGTCAATCTGAGATGGTGCATGGTTCTTTTCATTACAACTGATATGGTTCTGTACAACATAAACACAGAGTGATGTTTCAGACTGAAATTCACTGGCTGAACTGAGCCTAGGAGATGGACTTGTCCATGCTACTCTGTAAAGCAACTCCTTTCAAACACTGTGCATTATCATTACCTTGTATTGGTTTTGCATGTTCTTGTATTTCACAACGAGCTGTTCCTGTTGCCACATCCCATACAATTATTTTACCAGTAACATCAGCAGAAGCTAAACGTAAAGAATACGGAGAGCCAATATTGTGATGGTAATTTTCTTTAGCCCATTTAACCTGAAGATAGAGATGAAAAGTGGTCAAATGAAGAAAACACATACAACAAAGAAATCAAACTCGACATTTTTCAGACTGATTGTTTTGTTACTTGCTGCTGAGAGAGAACGAAGACAATAAAGGAATAAATAAATCTTAATACCATGCTAACAAGAATTTGTCTGCTACAAAACTGATGTTGGAGCTACCTTGCTGTATGGTGTCCCAGTACCTGATGCAGAAGGGCTTAGGCCAAACACAACTCTCTCTGCAGATACAGAGAAGGTGATGAAGAAATACAGTTGCCACTGGGCACCTCTACCTGCAACATGAGTTAGATCTAAAACTGCACCCAGGGCACTGTGCTACTACCCCTGTCAGAGGTCTGACCAGGACGCCTTATCAGGCCTGCTCATTAATATGGAAAAAGAGTCACAAAGGTAGTTTTCAATCCTCTCTTTTTGTGATGGATCAAAAAATTCTTCCTGTAATTATACTTCTTTTTTTTTTTTGTAAAAGCAATTCCTTCAAGCAGGTATAACCCACTCCGTACAAATTTATCAGTCTCCCACCAACACAGAATTGCCACCCTGACAAACAACATGGGATATTTTCCAATGCAATCACTGCCTATTCCAGACGCAGCTGTAACAAAGGAAGACTTAAAAGATCAATAGCTAAACAGACCGCAGAAAGTTTATGTAACATATGTAATAACTGCTACTTTCTTTTTTTAATACAGGGTGTGTTTTGAAAGTTTTCAAAACTGAAGCATGGGGGGAAGAAAACTGCTTACTGGTGCGAACCTCTGCTACAAAGAGTTGAACTGTCAGACAGACACAGCAGATCTCTTATATACCTCCTCCAGTCTATATAAGCTTTTAGCAGTTATAAACTCTTAAAAAAATAAAATAAAACAGAAACAGGACTTGAAGAATACTTTTTACAAAGCCATATAAATGTATCTACAAATGATCACGTTCTCTCTAATAATCTCTACTTAAAGTGGAAAAGAATTTCTCTTCAATCTTTCTCTTCACAAATAAGTCAATTTCTTACAGTCTACTTCTGATAATAAGTCACCAACAAGTGGATGTGAAAAACGCATCCTGTAAATTACGTAGAAACAACTTGGACTACTTCATTTGGTTTCCTATTGAAATAGTTACTTCTCAAATCAGAACATAACTGAAGTACACTAAAATGCCATCATTACCTGGGTCAAAAAATATTTTGCTACAACTTATTATTCAAGCTCAGTGGAAATGTTAAAATGCAGACATCATTAAAGCTGCCATCTCCATACCGCTTGCATTTTCTGTACTTTTTACACAATCAGAATTGTAGAATTATTAAGGTTGGGAAAGACCTCTAAGGCCATAAAGTCCAACCATTAACCATGCCAACAGTGTCCCTCGGTGTCTCATCTCCACAGCTGCTAAACACCGCCAGGGATGGGGTCTCCCTCAGCTCTTCATGCAGCCTGTGCCAATGTCGCATCACTCTGATAAGACATTGGTCCTACCACACAACCTGTACCTCCCCTGGCATAACCTGAGGCTATCCCCTGTTGTCCTGTTGCTGTTATCCGGGAGCAGAAGCCAACTCCCACTTCAGCACAACCTCCTTGCAGAGAGATGTAGAGAGCAGTAAGTACTTCCCCGAGCCTCCTCTTTTCTCCACCCCAGTTCCCTCAGCTGCTCCTCCAGATCCTTCACAGCTTCAGTGCTATTCTTCGGACACACTCCAGAGCCTCAATGTCCTTCTTGCAGTGAGGAGCCCAAAATTATCCACCTTACAGCAGATGTCTTATTCATTTTCAAGGCTAGCCTGGAAACACCTGAGGCTAAGGGGATGCTTGACCAAACAAGCTGCCAAAAGGCACAAAAAGGTACTGGTTAACTGACTGTTGTATGTTATGTGATTGCTACCAACAATACACCTTTTTTATCTGCGATAAATGAGAAATAACCTCCCCTTACTAAGGGTCAAATATGATTCTATACATCTAAACATCTACTGTTGGCCACAGTCCCAATTTTGAGCATGCGTGCTTTGACAACGACAATTTCAACTGCTTATAATATGTGATTTCAACTACGTAAACACACACGCAATATAATTTCAGTGAAGTGATTAAACATACACATCTGTATATGTAAACCAGAGACAAGTGATACACCTTAAACCATGTGCGTCTCACCTTGACAACATTGGCTTTGTGCCTTTCCAGAACCTGCAAGGTCTGGGCAGTATTGGCGTCCACCACCAGCACGAGGGAATGGCATCCGTACGCAATCAGACCCTGCCAGCCCCTAGGAAAGCACGTCCCATCACCAAACCGGCAACAAACGGAGCAAGCAGCACTTCACATCAACACAGAGGCGGGTGTTTTGTACCGCCAGGAGGGACGAGCACTCCATCAGTGACCACTCTGAAGCATGGGGCTGGGAAGGGACGCAGGAGCCGCGGGGCCGCTCCCCCAGAACCCCACACCCCGACCCGGCCCGGCCCCGCCCCGCTCACCAATCCGCCGCCCCCCGATTGGGCGCGCTGAGGGCGCCCGTCAGTGTGCGCGCTGAGAGCTTGATGTTCACTGTGAAGGGCTGCATGGCGAGGAAGGCAGCGCCGGGCCCAGCCCCGCAGCCGACGGCCTACCGACCGCGGCACGACCCGCCGCCGCCGAGCAGGAAGCGCAGCGCAGCGCCGCCCCGCCCCGCTTCGGCCGCCGGTCCGTCTCTCCGAGCTCCGCCGCGCCCCGCGCCTCGAGAACGGCAGTTCCGACCCCGCCCCGCCCCGCCCCGCCCGTTGGAGCGCATCTGACGGCCCTCAGGCCCAGGGCGGGGTGCTGCCGCCCGGCTGCCAGCCAGCAGTTACACGGTTTCCGCAGAAAGCAGTTCTCTCTCCCTAGCCTGGAGCGGCCACCCTGTGACTTGGAGCAAAACCTTGCTCTTTCCTCACAGCCATCCCCGCGAGCCAACTGTCCCAACAGAAGCGCACGCCTGGCACCCCGAGGTGCTGTGCCCTTCCCAAAGTAACCTCGGCCCCGCTCTGAGCTGTCACTTGCACTTGGTGACAGTATCCAGGCTGACGTAGCCCTGGGCAGGAGCAGTGGCTGTTTCCTCTGCAAGGCACCAAGGTGCAGAGCACCCAAATGTTACAAGTAGTGCAGTTGATAGAACAGAAGGAAGGGATGCCATCCAGAAGGTCCTGGACAGGCTTGAAAAGTGGGACCATGTGAATCAGTGAGGTCCAACGAGGCCAAAAGCAAGGTGTTGCACTTGGGTCAGGGCAACCCCGGATACGTGACAGACTGGGAGAACTCAATGAGAGCTGCTCTGCCAGGAAGGACATGGGGTTTCTGATGGATGAAAAGCTGGATGTGAGCCAGCAGTGTGCAGTTACAGCATGGAAGGCCAACTGCATCCTGGGCTGCACCAGCAGAGGGGTGTCAGCAGGGTGAGGGAGGGGTTGTTCCCCTCTGGTCTGCCCTTGTGAGGCCCCATCTGGAGTCCACACCCACAGCAGGGGGTGAAACTGCGTGATCTTTAAGGTCCCTTCCAACCCAAGTCATTCCCTGATTCTTATGATTCTTTTTCTGCTTTCTGTGCCACAGCATTAATAAGAAGGCAATAATCCTGTAGCTCCAAGCAGGTTTCTTGATTTGTGCTTGATGTACATTGTGGTTTTTTGGGGGTTATTTCTCTTCAAAATAGAGATCACTAATAATTGTTTATTTGTTGTTTTTCATAATGAAAAAGATGCCACTAGATGGCCAAAGTTGGCATGATTGTAATGCCAGCTACATGTTTTTGCAGTGCTGGATCATAGCTTTGCCACTGAAAGTGCTCTTCCTCTTCTTTTTCTTTTCTTCTTCTTTCTCTTTTTAATCAGAATTCAATTTGTGCAAGCTGGAACTCCAACCTGCAGCTGGTGCCTTTTCCAACTCTCTTCTAGAGAAACGGAACAGTAGAATCATGGTACATTGCTGACCACCATTTTCAGATGAACTTTAACTTCTAATTTCTCAAAATCGTCTCATCCAAAAATGTCTCTGTGAGTGTTAAAGCTGATGAATCACTGTTGGGTGATGTAGAGGGCTTCTTTGTTCCTTTATCACAGTTTGAAGACAACATGATCTACAGGTCCACTTTGCAGAATTCTTAGCAGTCATTAACCTTACTAATTTTAGTTTTGTTTTTTTTAGTTCAGTACTCTTGAAGTAGACAAGGAGAATGAATATGTGAGTGATTGTAAGAAACAATAAAGCCAAATACTTTAGACAAAATAAATAACAAGACCTATGAGCTTTGGGTTCATGTCTCTAAATAATTATGCTGTGAGCTTGAAGTAGAAAAAGCAGGATTAAGATGAGGATATATGCACAGTCTCTCACTTTTGCATTTCTCTTTTATGTAATAGTAATTACTGAAGGAATAATCCTGTGAAAACTTCTGGGACTTCTTTAATTTCCATGGCCTTAAGTTAGAGCTTCAGGAGCTCCTGGGATCCACCAGTGAACCACCAGAATTCTAGACCATGTGATGTTGTATTTCATTATTCAAAACCCTGTCTGAAATCAGGATGTGTAACTAATTCATATATGCTATTGGGCGCAGCTATATTTGCCTTACAAATTATGTTACTATTACCTTAGCATTATCATTTCTACTCCAGGTATTTAAAGCTTCTTATGTTCTCTCCTGGTCAAGTGTTGAGCTGTTTGTTGAGCTGGCACTGTCAGTGAAAAATAGACAGCACTATGCTGTTCTCAGTTCTGTCAGGGTTCATGCACAGACCAAGGGGCTTGCACATCTACATGTATACCTCATGCATCCACAGCATTGTGCCATATCCTCTGCCACCATTCAAGCAAGAGTTTGTTCACCACATTCAGTGCAGTTCCAGTTTTTGTGGGAGATACTTGGCTACTGTGAAGGACTGCTGCTATCCCAGGCTGTGGTTGTATGTTCCAGTTCCTTGAAGGTATCAGCAGCTTTAGGTTATAGTTTCTGCTAAGGTATTACTTATTAAATCTAGTTATGCGGATGTCACACACACAAAAAACGAACAGCTGTTGATTGAGTACATTCCCATGCATGCAAGAGACTATTTGGCTTCAGCCATATGATAAGCAAACTTTTAAACCTCCACACTATGACAATATTCCCATACTTGATTTTATTTACCTTTCCATTTCTGAATTTACTCTGTTAAGTGCAGAAAACAAACAAAGGGAGGTTTAAAACAAACAAAAAGAAAACCAACCATGCCTCCAGAGGTTGGCGTGATGTTCTTTTTAGGAGTGCTATCAGCTGGAGAGCTCTCAAGCCTCAGAAGCACAATCTCTGTTCAAGTGGGATTTGCTATGAAATGCAGGGCTTAAATCTCTGAAATGTAGGACTTCTACAAGGATACACGGTGTTCCACTCAACATTGAGGTCACCTGAAGTTACTCAATCAACACTGAAAAAATCTCAGAAAAGATAAACTACTTGAGAAACCCTTTCTTTTCCCTATGATATCAGGAAGGATGGAGCACATTCAGTTTGAAGCCAGTTCTCTCAGGCAATATTAGTGTAATAGATTTAGTGGTTGGCATTCATGCTGGGAGGGAAATCATAAGAATGAGAAACTTTTACTTCCAACTACTGTTATATGTAACCAGTTAGTTTCAAGTACCTGTGTACTAAAAACACAGTATCTGTTGTCACCAAAGTTCCCATTTCAAAACGGTAATGCAGCTGACCTAAGCCTAGGGTGGGGAGATGGAATAGCAACAGACAGAATTACGTTTTTCTGCATACTGACTGCTCAAGTCTTAGTACAGTGAAGCATTTCTCATACACTTTTAAGAATCAGAATCTAATTCCGTTATATCTCTTTGATATTAAGTACAGAAGTGGGAAAGAAAGGAAGCTTGACAGATTTGAGAAGTGCCCATCTACAGACTGCAAATGAAAAGACACTCATTTTTTCCCCCACAAATTGTTATCTATTATGAATTATCCAAACAGTATTTGATTTATTAAAATAAATGGCATACATCTCAGAATGCCAGTGCCTCCTACATACAGCGGGAAGATGATAGCTTCTCTCCAGTCCTAGGATGGTTATTTCTCATGTCAGCCCTCCTGGGGTACGTAGGGTGCCTTAACTCTTCAAAGCCAATCAGAGCCACAATCAGAGCTCCTAAGAAATAACTGATGCCTTAGATGAGAGACAGTGAGGAAGTTCAAAAGATGAAGGACCCTGAGAATACAATTAAGCAGCACTAATCAACATGACTAATTAAGATCTCAGCTGTTACCAACCCAGAGTAAGTATAAGTCTGTCATAAACATTATTTTCACAGATTAAGTCTTCAATTCTTCTTGAAAGGCTTCCTTCACTTTATTACCTATTCTGCAAACTATTTCTTCTAACAATTATGAATTTCTCCCATGAGAAGGTCTGATACTCGGTTTAAATACAAATTAAACAATCATTTCTGCACTGACAAGGTCAACAGATCTAAAACTGTGAGGCTAAAAAAAAATGTTTCTTGCTTATCAGTTCTATTCCATCTTCATCCTTGTATTTTCACGTTCATTCTTTCTCACCCTTGGCTACTTTTTGACCTACTGGAGAATACAGAAGTTTTTCAAATAAAGTGATCTTGGAGATGATTTTTCCAGGATAAACGAGTTCTCTGGCTCCCTATTCTTCACAGAAGATTCAATAAAATATCCATTATTTGAAGAGGGAATCATCTGTCCGAATCACATCACAGACATGCATGCTTCAGAGCAGAAAACATATAAAAAATGAAATATTTAGCAAGAGTTATACAGTATCAAAGCCAAACGGGATTTGAAATAAGGGCGGTGATGTTTACAAAGCATTCTTGATTTTCACAATGAAAAAATGTCTGATCTAAAAACAAATAATTTGTCTAACTTTTTATTTAATGCATTTCTGAGAGTTTAATGCATTCTCCCCTAAACTTCAGACTTGCATTTGAACAGGTAAAAAGCATGCTGCAAGTATACGGTAGTTTTCTTGTTTGATTTTTTTTCTATCTATTGTTTGCTGTCATCATCAGTGTCCATTATCCTCCAAGAAAATGTTTATACATGGCAAATATCCCATCTGGAGCTCTTCTGTCCCTAACATCCACAACAGTTGTTTTCTAAGTGGGTCAGCACTGAAATTCTCTCTGTTTGTCAAAGAACAAACATTTGTTCTTTCATTTACAAACTTAAGATTGCTCTTAGTTCCTTTTAGAGGATTTTTCAGCCATTTATCTGGGTTAGGAAAAGTTGTATATTACTGCCAAAAATAAGGACTTTTCACACATATGGTACATGCAGTTATACCCGGTATACCCAGATGTATATCCATTTCCTATTCACCAAAATTGTTGAAGCATGAAGTCTTAAATTCCAGAAGATTATGAGTCTTCTGATTTTCCAGGATGCAGAACAGCTTACTGGCACACAAAATCCAATAAATAGGATACACGCAGATAATTTGCATGGCCAACAGCCACGATTTCTTTCACAATTTTAAGCCAGTTCTGAAATATCATCTTCTGTTTTGTAATCCTTTCTAAATTAATTTGAACACAAGTAATCTCAAGGGCTTAATTTTTACATGGTATTGACAAGCATTGTGCTACAATTTACTGAGAGATAATTGCTCATTTACAGAAAAACAAACAAACAAAAAAACAAAATCAACAAAACAAAACACAGCAAACATAAAAAAAAAAACACAAAACCCTCAGAGGTTCCTTCCCCTGCCACAATGATACCACATTTCATCAACTTTTTGCTTTATTTTTCAATTTTTCAGGACATGGGATTCATTATGTGGCTCACAAGAAAGTTTTTTTTTCAATGGATGAGACTAATTACAGTGTCACTGAAGTATTTACGTTGTTCTAGCCTTCTTCCTATCCTTATTTCTGCATTAAATGTCGGAGAGCAGTTTAGCAATTATTGTAGCAAGATTAGAAATTACACAAGGGTGGTGGCAGGGAGGAATAAAGAGAGAACCAAATAGAAACCTGATTATGTCAGATATTACCACTGGGATCACATAATTAAGCACATTCCTCATTCAATTAGGAAGCTCAATGAAAAGTATGTTATTGCTAGTCAGCAACATTTTTTGCCAATTTTCATGTTGATTTCATCAGTTCTCAGAAGGGCTACTGGGAAAAATGGGTTCTCACATCTCTGATTAGATGGAAAACAATCTGAGTTATAATTTTTTCAATATCTGTTCAGTGAGTCAGTGGCTCAGGATCCTCAGCATAGATAAAGATTCAGCAATACCTACCCTAGGGAGCCTGCTTTAGAATGATGGTTGGATGACATGGTCTCCAAAGGTCCCTTCTAACCCCTACACAATAGGCAACACTCAAGGAGTTGCATGTAGATCACAAAGTTCCAGTAGGTATGTGAGTGGGAAAGGGTAGGTTTCTTTGTGAGGAGCTGTAAATGCTACCCATTGGCTATGTTTTCAGATTACAAAAGCAAGTCTTCACCAGTCAAAAGCCAGTGGTACCTTGGACAACAAAAAATTTGCCTTTGGTTAATTGTGTTTGCTCACTTACTATGATATGTTTACCACAGTGGCAACTGGTCCTGCTTAAATGAGAAGAAGAAAATAAGAATCTCTAGAAGGGATCAACAGTGGTTATTATTTGCTTTAAAAACCCCCACAGAAATAGTTAATCTTCTTATAATTTCAATGAAAATGAATACTTCTGTGCTGTACTGCATCTTAGCTTTCCTCACCACATGCTTTCTAGGTGCTGATAGTGCTATAGGAAAAAGCTTGCAGGATCACAACTGTTTATGAGGGTGGATGGGACAAAGGGGAATGGTTTTAAACTAAGATGGGAGGTTTAAGTTGGATATTAGGAGGAAGTTTTTCACACAGAGGGTGGTGACGCACTGGAACAGGTTGCCCAAGGAGGTTGTGGATGCCCCATCCCTGAAGGCATTCAAGGCCAGGCTGGATGTGGCTCTAGGCAGCCTGGTCTGGTGGCTGGCAACCCTGCACAAAGCAGGGGGTTGGAACTGGATGAGCACTGTGGTCCTTCTCAACCCAGGCCATTCTACGATTCTATGATTCTATAATCACAGGACGATGACAAGCTCGTCTAGAGCAGCCAACAAAGCGCTGACACAAGGAAGAACGCGTGAGCCTCTCACATCCCAGTCTGCTGCCCTAAAACATGTTCCCTCAAATGAAAGGGTTCACAACCAGCAGGAAGCTGCTTAGCAAAAACTCCTCATTAACTCGCGCATGGTGGCTATCTTATCAACTCTTCCTTGAAAATTACTGTTTAGCTGTGAGTAACCCAGTTATCTCCCATAGACGTCCTTGTAACACAGAACCACTTGCAGCTACTGGGATACAAAGCACATCTGTCAAAAGAAAATCCTCATTAATAAAGTATGCGAATTCTGGCTCTTTCATAAAGCCTTAATGTGACACAAACCCCTTCTCACCACTTGCTATAATTTTGCCTTTGAAAAGAATGCAGTTTTCTGATGTGAGCTCACATCAGTGGATTTATTGCAAGAATGAATTTGATCCCTTCTTTTCTCTTGTAGCAGCAATGAAGAAAGCAGGTGCAACAAAAAAAAGGGTTTTGTGAGACAATAAGAAGTCAGCAGGCTCTTCCAACTTCCTTGTTTTCTTCACTTCCCATGGCAATGGAGGCAAGGTACAGACTGGGCTGTGAGCAGCCCTGCATGCACATTTGGTCAATCTCTCTCAGTACAAAGGGATGACGCCTGGAAATAGTGTTTGATTCATCTGCTGTTGGCATACTGAAACACAGCCTACCTGTAAGCATTTATCATATTAAGTAACCTCCACAGCATTGCTGCTGAAGAAGTGTGACAGCAAGGAAATTAATTGTTTCAGTGAAAACTTTTTGCCTTGTCAACAGTGTTCCCAAATTTCCACAAGAGCAACTGCTATGAAACTTGAGGCATTTACATTTTTAATTTTCCCTTGCCACAATTGTTTTAATGAACCAATATTACAGTGGCAGTGATGGGCACAGATAGACGCTGAAACTAATTACGAAGATGGCGTGAGTTAAGATTTAAAATGTGGATTTAATTTTGGAAAACAAGCACAACGTAAAAAAAAATCTGCCCTGCAGCTTTTGTAAATATAACTGACTGCACCCACAAGATGACTTTTCTCTTCCCCTCACTTGTGGGAAGGTGCATTTTGCCAGCATATTTGCATGCAATCCTCTGTCATATTTACTGTAGCCTTCCCCAAAGGCCATTGCTTATGCGTTTGCAATTCCCATCCATCTCTTTGACGAAACAATTGAACCCTCTTGTAGCTTTTCTGTTTCTACATGTTTTGATCCATTTGCCGCTGTAGGAATATAGTTTCAAAGCTCTGTGCAAAAAGTTTGCAAAGACTTGGGGAGTTTTGATTATACCACCTGGAGTCCACAAAGGCAGTAACATCTGCTAATTAACAAATAACTCAGTATATTAAAAATCTATCCCCATAAGCTTTTGGTTGAGAAAAGAAACACTTTAGTAACTAGATTTGCTTTTTGTTATGATTGCTCTCATGCTTTTACACAGTAGATGTTTTCTAGTAGTCAAGGAATAGGGGAAAGAAAAGGATCAGAAATAGGAAAGAAAGCAGAAATTGAAAAAGAACAGATAAATAACTGGAGAGTAGTATTCCAGTCACGTCTAGTATGGACAAATCAAAGGCTTCTAGAAAGCTAGGGCAAAAATCTCTGTGGTCCTCTCCCTGCTCTTTTACTCGTACAATCAGCCAAAGCTGACTGTTTTTCTGTATAATCAGCATAAATCATTTGGGGAAAAGTCCTGTTTTGTGAACTGGCCATCTGTTACTATTTCTCAATACCTTACAGTTAAAAAATTTGGACATCAGTCTTTTCTTTGTCAAGTTTAAATATATATTCTGCTTATATATTTTCTAACACATTCTGCAAAATATTCCTTTGTCATTCATGATTTTTAGTTTATTGACCATGTTCCATATATAACTCTTTAATTAAAGTTCCTTTGAACTCAGCCTTTGGAATAGTTGCTTTTTAAGGAGTAGGTAGAAGATTCCCCAAATTTCTCCTGTTCCAAGCCCAGGTTTAAGGTCCATGAGGTTGGAGCAGATCTACTTTGTCTCATTTTCAAGCCATGGGCCTTCTTTACAAACTGAACATTCATCTTTGTCATACCTCAGAAGAGAGTCGTCCTAAAGATGGTTGAAATGTATCCAGCAAACCTTCAGGGCATAAACTGTTTTAGAAAGTCTCATTCTAACATTGCCCAAAGCACTAGTGGAAAAAGCCTCTTCTGGATTAGTTTCTCTTAGATTAATTTTAACCAGTTTCTCCTTTAATCACCGGACTGCAAAGTACAACATTTAGATCGACACCTTTCATTATCCCAATCAGTTTCCCAAAAGTCAGAAATCTTATCAATCATTTCTAATTTCTGACAGTTAAGTTTCTATCTGATATGCATGCAGAAACACCTCATTTAACAGAAAATTACAGGCTAGCCATAGAAGAAGGATGCAATCAAGGTGAAGCATGACTTTAGGCACCTTTTGGCTTAGCATGATTTCATGCATTGAGTTGCATAAAAGAGGAAAAGCTTTTGAGCAGCTCGTTTCTAATGGAATGCAATCAGGACCTCATGGTAGGTGTAAGGCAGCCATCAGGTGTCTCTCTATGAACTTCAGGGAGGGAGGAGATCCAGCTCTTGGTCCATATTGCTGCAAATGTGCAATTCTTTCTTGGTGCATTCATATATACACTGCTATTGCCCAAAACTGAGATGGTACTTCTGTAACCATCAGGCTGCTTGTGAAAAGGAATTAATCAATGAGATGACACATACATCTATGTCAAAACTGATTAAGGGTTCACAGATTTTTCAGGCCACAGACAAGATGTATAGTAATGTACAGCACATTCCAGGGCTTTCTGAGTAGTTTAGTTCTCTCACTACTATGAAAAATATACCAAAATATGTATAAAAATTAACAAGGTTTCAGGTTCTAGACAAAAACATAAAAACAAAGCTTTAAATGCTTTTGAATTCAAAGAAATTGTGTGTTACATGTGGAAAACAGATACTGTCTTCTGCAAGCTAAACATTATTTTTATAAAAAGCACCTTTATTTCAGTCATACTGAAATGGTAACATTGATATGAATAGAATGTAACTTCATCTTTTGTCTACATTTCAATTTAAAGCAATATCAGTGTCAGGTACCTGTGCTGGGCATGACAATCCTTCATGCCCACACTGAACATGCAGTGGGGGAATGTATCTAAGTGAAATTCCCAAGCTGTGAACTGCGTTTTATGAAGTTCTGTTGGATGTCATGTTTCACTGCCCTCAGGATGTTCACAAGACCTTCTGTAAAGCAATCACCATCACTTTGCACTTAAAAAAGTGTGTCTTGGTCTTATGAAGATAGCTTTGCATATCAGAACATAGAAGCAAGATAAATAACATGAAAATAGATCATTAATAGTTACTTTGTAGTCAGTGCTTATTGGGTACTATTGTCACTAATACTGTTATATAATGCCATTTTTGTTTCATTCATTTCATTTTAGACAACAGCTATAATTGAAAACAATGCATTTTAGGCAGTGCTGTACCATGCACAATAATTGCAAAATGAGGCCTGAATAAAAATTTGATTTGAAAGTGCTATCACATTCAACAGGGATTTTAACGATGAAAGCAAAATTTAGTTAGATGATATTGCTCTAAATGGACGGATAGAAACTGTATTTAAGTTAAAACTTAAATTCTAAATGCACTCCAACTTGAGCTCTGATTAAACATGTAATTTGCCCCTGAAAGCATAAACTCATCTTTAGCAGCTACATCTTAAACACAGAACAGGAGCACAGGGTGGTTGTTGCAGTCACTGGCTACGGCAGCATAACACTACATAGCAACAAGATGTATACTCACAGTAAGATGTCTCCCTTAAATCCTTCTTCCAGTATTATCTACTTGTCCTGTCTGCAAAGAGATGAAGAAGTTTGATGCCTATTGCAACAATATTGTCAGTTCTACTGAATTCCAAAAAGAAAGAGAAAATGACCCAAATATTTAATTCTACACTTGAGCTACCCTTAAAGAGAATAATTTACTTCATTTAGGTGGTGTGTCAAAAAAAAGAAAAAAAAAGAAAAAAAAAAAAAGAGAAGCAAAATCTCCTACATCCCATAGGTCTCCTCTCAGAAAACAAAACCTATTTTCCCAAAATGTCTATAAGGATGACTAATCCGGTCTATCATTTTTTATTAACACAAAATGACTTCTGTGTTGAACTGGATTTCATGCAAATCAGTGGCACTAACAGATCTTATCCTGTCCTTCTATACAATATATGCAAGTTGTCATCTAGCTGCCTGGGATGCTTGGATGTGCTGGAATCCTCCTGCCTTTACTCCATAACATCTGGACACTTATTTTGCTTACCAATAAAACATCTTACTCCTTTGATAAAAAGCAAAGCAGAACAAGCTGTAGTCTGTCTTTTTATGACCTGTTCTGATGAGTTAGAATCATAGAATGGTTTGGCCTGGAAGGACCTTTAAGATTCCAACCCCCTGCTGTAGGCAGGAACACCCCTCTCTAGACCAGGTTGCTCAGTTAGCTGTCATCTGTTCATCAGACAGCCCTAGTACAGTGACACTTCTCACAGATGCTCCACTTACCTGAGGTCTGCTTAGGTTCTAGAACTTAGATCAACTGCTGTGATGACTGCATGACAGTCACTGACGAATAAGGTTAGGATACGACCACCCACCTCCACCTTATTGACTATAACTGCCTTGCAGTCTTGTTGCTGATGCTTCAGGTAAAGTCAAAAGCTGAATCTAGATGTCCCCAAACCTCAAATCAGAGATACCAGAGAGGTTTTTTTTCCTCTAGGCTTGCAGGACTGGAAGAGATGATGCAAAGAATTTGTGTGACTTGGATGGGATAATAAAGACCATTTCCAGTCTGACATTTATTCTGAGCTAGAAATCAGTCTTCTGCTCCAGATTAATATCTACAAGCGTGCTGGACCCAGTGAAAGATAAAGGGCAAGCCTATTTCCTTTAACAGGATTCAAGCAGCCAACTGAAACTTTATCAAACTGAGCCTACAGCTATTAAATCAGTGTTGGAAATGGAAGTGGTACACTCTTCTCCTCCAGACTGATGGCGGAGCACACCAGCTCTGTTTCATCTTTATTTTCACTCATGCTGCCCTTTGTCTGAATTTCAGCCTCATAGATCTGTGGAGGATTTCTGTAGTGCATTTGTTTTGCGAAATTTCTTCCCTGGAAAGCTGTTCTGTTCCTACAAAGAGCTATCCTCTGGAACACAATACTCATTGATCCTAAGCAGGATTTCTGAATTCCACCTCTTCTCTGCTATTGAGAACTTCATTAATTGCTGAATTGATAATTGAGCAATATATGATAACATAAAGAAGGATACATAAGATCATGATGTAAAGGTGAGTGCCTTAACTCTACAGACTCTAAAGGGAGCAAGAAACAAATCATAGAATTACTCAGGTTGGAAAAGACCTCAAAGATCACCAAGTCCAACCGCAGCCTAACCATAGTACCCTAACTCTAACAACCCTCTGCTAAATCTGTAAGAAATGACTGGCGTGTCACCAAAACAGTCAAACAGAGAAAACAACTTGCAGCTCACTGTAATTATATCCTGCAGTTTGCTGCAGTTGGTACAACTTTTGTGATAATAATATCTATAATAGATCATCTCTGGCCAAGAAAATTTGATGAACATGGTGTAAAAAGATGTTTTTCTGTTGGAATGGGAGCAGCTATGCTGAGTCATGTTTGAGGTTCAAATTTAGCTGACTGTTGCAAGAGCAGGGAACAGTGATGTTTTAGGCAGATGGAAAGAAATTACTCAGATTTGAGAGGTGCTAAATTTAAGATTCCCACGTGTATAAAAAGTGAGAAGCAATTTTTACTAACCACAGCTGCTCATGCACATGGATAATGTCTCACACAAGTAAAGAACTTACTAAGTCACCACGTGTATTAAATTATTCCCTCAGATTGGAAAGGAAAGGGTGCTGTCCCAGTCTCAACCCTAGTATTAATCACACCATTTTTCCCCAGAACTCTCCCATCACACTGTCACTTCAGAAAGTGGTTGCAAATGCTTCATTCTGACAGGCAAATGGCACTTCTGGCGTTGGGGCTGTCCTTAAGTAGGAGTGTTCATAGCATTCATGGTTAGGGATCACTAGGCAGTACTATCAGGAATAGAAGCTTAGGAAGCTCAGGATATCTTTTAAAATAATATACATGTATTATTTTTTTTTCCTAGAAAGCAAATCCCTTCAAAGACATTTGGTCAGGAAGACATCTCCTTATGCTTCCTCTCCTCCTCTGCAGCAGAGCTCACCGAGCTAATGAGGACCTCAGCCATCCCTCTGACTCCTGTTAGGTAGAAACCTGAATTTCCCACTACTGTGAGATACAGATACAACTTTTACCATCACCTTGGATGGAATGGAAAATTTCCTTTTCCTTTCCAACTGTTCTTAAACTGCCTTATTTGCTTAAACAAATCTCCCATGAAAGCAATCTGCACGCTCATGTTTGTTTTTGTCATTTCTTCACACCTGTAATGAGACATAAACTGGATTTATTTTCAGATAAACCTCATTTAACCCCTTAACTTCACTCTAAGTTACAGATTAGTTCATTAAAATTTCCTTCCTAAATGTGTCTCTGAACGTGTACAAATATGCTCCTATTGCAAGCACTGCCACTGTCGTTATTAATGCAGCACAAAGTGTTTCAACTTCCATTATAGAGCTGAAAACCATTTGTCTGGCAAATTCAGCTGAAGTGTCCCCTTTTGCATCCAGGAACTCAGTTCTCCTCTCTGACTGCCGTGGCTGTATTACAGTGGGGAATAAATTAGAGAAAACACTAAGAACTACCAGTAGCCAGCACCAACACCTTCCAGCCCTTGCTCTTGCAGATGAAGATCTGTAAAGCTTCCAGAACAATAAAGATTTCAACTGCAGATTGTTGCCACCTCAGAAAACTGACTCACTGGAAGATTCATGGAGATGTTTTGTGCTGCATTTGCATTTATTACTATTCTGGATGAGTAGCTGTTCCCCCACTTGCAGTCCACCCATAAAAATCCACTCTGTGATGCTAAAACACAGAATTTTGTTCTAGAAACTAAGCTGATGTAAATCAAAATATATAGCATATTAAAAACAGACTAGATACACTATAGCAAATAAAAATTCAGCTATTGTGCAATGCTTTTTTGATGTGATTTTCACACAGCCAGATATAAATTTCATAACAACATACCAGCTCCTAGTCCAGGTAATTTGCTGAATTTAAGGTTTTTGAGGAAGAAAGTTTATTCAGAACTGTCCTTTCAGCCAGTCTCTTCTCTCATAGCTTCACAATGCCATATAACCTGGGACTTCTGCATGTATGGAAAGAGAGGATTGTGGAGGTGAGGAGCACTATGAAGGAAAGCCTCACTTTTGCTTAGAGCTGCCCATTTTAAGGATGGTCAATCAAAATTCTTCAAATTTCTTTACGGTGCCATGAAAGCTGAAATGAGTTGTTATATCCTTAACACTCAACCTTTACAGCAGAACAGGTAGAATGGAAGGGTTTCTTACTTTCTCAGCCTAGCTTGTATTATTGAGAGTGTCTGTAGCAGGGAGGGTGTCAGGAGATATTCGAGACAGTGTCTTAACAGGGATATAAGAACAAAGCAGTACAGAATAATAGAATTGTTTGAGTTGGAAGGGACCTTAGAGGCCACCTGGTCCAACTCCCTGCAATGTAGAGCGATACCCGCAGTTCTATCAGGTGCTCAGAGCTCCATCCCCTGACCTTGGATATCTGCAGGAATGGGCACCACCACCTCTCCGGGCAGCCTTTGCAGTGCTTCACTACCTATGCTGGAGGACTCTCGGGCTGCTCTCACAACAGAAACATCACCCTGGTTAATGGCAAAGGGCTTGTATAAACTCTAGTACAGTAAAACGAAGAGCTTTCTCAATCCACCCCTTTGAAAACAGCATTTTGTTTTATGAGGCATCAGCAACAGCGTGCAAATAAATCTAAGTGCCCTAGAAATGCTTCATAACCCTTCAGCAAAACAACAGCTGTACATCTCCAAGCAGCACAGAGTGCTTTATTAAGTCTCTAGGTTAAGGTTTTGGGAAAAAAAAAAAAATCAATCTATTCTTTCTCACAAATACTGTATTGACAATCTGCCCCGTGACCTTGAGAGTTTCCCTGCTCTGTCCCATCCCAGCTTTGTGCTGGGAGCACTGGCAGATGTGGAAAAACAGCCTTATGTTATTTGCTAAACAGCTACTGAGGATTCTGTGTTAAGATGGTGACAGAATAATTCAAGAATATGAAGTTAAAGTCTCTGATTTCATCCTTAGATGTCCACCATGTCCTAAATGTTCTTCTGGAAACCTTTGCAAATGTTTTTAAAAGCCAGAATGACCCATTTATAGGATATCATCCTTTCACAAGTGCAAAATAATGAGTTTCTTTTGCAGAAAGGACAGCACCAGGAAAGAGGACAAGTGAAATTTACATTCAAAGAGTTGTTTAAAACCCACGGGTGACATACAGATGTCTTGAATTTGTATCCATTGTCATTTCAGTCTGGTTTGAATATTTAATACAAGTCCATTTTGGAAACCAAAGAGTAGATTTAGAGTTCTAAAATACAGATTCAAATAGAATTGGCAACTCTCTTGTGCGTAAGGATCTTTTTATTCTATAAGCTAGGCAGGAATTTACTACAGCTATCGTTCTGTTATATATGGAATGTTAGCAGACATAAAGAAGTGCAGCTACTATATAAGATTATCCAGGTACGCTGTGCCAGAATTGCAATGTACTACTAACAAGCAAAGTAAATGTTAACCAGTTCATTGGGATTTATCCTTTCTTTAAACAATGAAATGAACTCTTATATCTGCTGAATCAATCCCAAAGAGCACATACCAACTGCTCTGCTTAATTAATTAATATCTTTTCCACTGTGAGTCTTAACCTCCCTGTAATAAAATGCGATGAGATTAAACAATGCCTTAATTACTTGTTAAATTGTACAGCATTGATAAAAAATGCTAAATCACTGTTTTGCAGGGTGGGTAGTATTTTCTGAAATCTTATACAGCTGCTGCTGAAAGAAATTTCAGTCTCAAGAAGTTGAAGTGAAAAGTAAATGCAGCACGATAATTTTGCTGTAGGGGTATCATCATTTAGGTGCCTACTCTCTTTCAAACTATTTCGTTTCCTCCTTTTAGTGGCATGTGTTAAATATACACCTTTAGTACTACTGAAGTCTGCCTTATGCAGAGAGGTGAGATGGGGATGAGATTGCAAGCACAATAAATCACTCATGACAGAAGTTTCCCTAGCTTGCTTCTAAGGGCAAAATTAGGATTAGTAGAAAACAAACACTCACACTGGTAATGTTAAAACTGTTTTCCACCATCAAGAAAACATGCTTTTGGATTACTGGTAGATACTGATAACATTTTATTGCAAAGCTGATGTCTTTGGCAGCTTTCTAATTGCATCCATTACCTGTAAGTTTGTGCTCTAACAAATCATACATGATAGCTGCATGAATGTTTCTTGAAAGTCATTATTAACCGATGACATTAAGCTAATGATAAAATAATGGCCTGTGAAGGACTAATGTTGTTATTATAATTTAATAACTCAAGCAGAGTATATTTAGGATCACTCCCTTATTTCCTTTAAGTAATTTCTAAAACTGCTTGATTACTTATTTATTTATTTATTTTTTTTCTGGGCTATTCTGCCAAAATGCCCAGCGAAAACAATTCCAGTGTGCAATGTACTGTGCCTTGATAAATAACTGGCTGTGGTGACATTTATGATAGTAAACCCTGTCCATTCTTCACAAGTACGAGGCTTGAAGGGACCTTCCCATTCCAGTTACATGTGGATTTTACAAACCGTGGTAGAAATGGACATCGCCATCATTTCCTCATTCCACCCACTTACCCACTTAACAGAACAGTCTGGCCCAAATCCTTTCATATACCCAAACTTGTTGCAGGCTCAGCTTGTTTCAGGGCAGAGTTTTCTATAAAATGCTCTGTTTATCATCCTAGGTAAGGCTCCTTGCCTTCCACGTCCTGGCTGTTTGCTGCTAAAACAAGATAACAGAGGTAATTGTTAGAGCTAGAGAGAATAAAAGAAGTAAAAATATTTTCCGTGATGCAAGGTGTTTGTTCATATAGTCTTCAAAAGGGTCATCAGATAATGAACACAGCAAATAATAGTCATTAAAAATAGTAGCCACATTTTTGCTTTTAATTAGGCAGAGCACTTTGCAAACACTGTTTAAAAACAGTCCTTAACGACACAGACTGATTTATATTTTAAAAAGTAACTAAATAATCCAGTTTTTAAAATTCTGGGATGGCTCAAAGAGAGAACAATGAAATGGTTTAAGGCAGTGAATGTCACTCATGCAGTACAAGCCAACATTAGCTCCTACACAGCTTCATTGACTCCACGTGGTCAGTGAGACAAATGATGCCCTTTTCTGCCGCATGGAAAAATTGCTTGACCAAATTTCCAGCAGAGCAGAACAGGTTACCACCACCAATGCCACCAATTAAATGTCAGAGAGAAAGGCCATAATTACCTAGAATTTGGTAGCAAATAGTTATTTCTCTTCCATAACCCGAAAAGGAGCTAAATTCAGCAGAAAGAATTTCCATTAAATAATAAGCTTCATCTTAAGACTTCAGTATGCTTATTATCCAAATGCACTGTTGGGAAAAATGATTTAGTGTCGGTCAGCATTTTCTTAATCTTATGTATTTGTGGTGTGATTTAAATTGCTTCCCATACTTAAGCGAAAGGTGATGACGAAACTATCAAGTTTCCTACAGAAACACTAAGTTTTCTTAGCACAGCCTGTAAACACTGGAAAAGGAAAGGCATTCCCTGTGCTCCAGATCACATGGAACGTGGACTATTTTACATTTCATCCAAAGAGTTATAAATAATAAATGCTCTAACATAAGGTCACTGAATGTCACTATTTCTGGTGTTGCCTCTAGAACCATGGTTAAAAAAAGAAATCTTTTCCTTCCCTTCTCTCACACACCACACTCATCTAAAATTCAGCTTTTGCCTAAATAATCCATAGAGTTCTCCTTATTTGTCCCCCGCAGATTTTTCTCCACACTTTGGTGTGGACTGAGTGCATTTTTGGTGTCTTCTTCCTCAACACCCCTTGATAATCCCTGTAGGCTTTCTCTAGTTTTCTTATCTGTTACCTCCTCTTTGATCTTGGGGATTCTTTTCTTTACCAGTCTTGAAGCTCGTGAGCCATATTTTCAGAATTAAAGCTGAAATTGTGAAGAACAGCATGGAATAAAGATATGCATATTAAATGAAATATAACATCTCAACTTAAGAAAGAGAAAGAAAGCAGAAAATAAATCAAGTAGCTGAAATGTACTAATCTAAACACTGGATTCTCTGCTGTGAGTCATACAAAATACAAGCTCTTGTTGCCTGTAGAGGTTTTCCACCTATTTATGTCCATTTATGACAGGAACCTTTGGCCTTAGGTCTCTCTCAACAAAAATGCCTCGTAAGGATGAATTTCTGTATGGCAAATCAAAGGTGTTAGAAACTTTGCTTGATGATATTTTAAAGTTTGCTGCACCTTGGCACGTGATTCAAAGTCTGCCTTGGAAGATGTGGTCTTGAAGGCAGGAAATGTGACTGCTGCTGGAGCTGTGGTACTGTTAACGGAAAGACTCAAAGCAACTGCCTTGCCCTTGGTGAGCTGTCCTTCTGTTGATTGAGATAGGTCAACATGGACCTGGAGGATGAGTAGGGAAAGGACAACTGGAAGGAAACCTAGAAGCTGGGAAGAACACAGTCATGGCACAGCAGAGGTGGGGAAGGCTGAGGTCAGGCCTTGTGCTCCCTTCAAGGGACCTCTGGGCAAAGGCATGGCTTTAAACCAGCCAAAATGGGCTAATTGCTCTCAGTTTGACCAGCTGGGCTCTGAGAGGTAATGGTCTGAATTTGCCCCAGGGGAGGCTCAGATTGGATATCAGGAACAGGGACATTTTATGTTATCTAGGAACACACCACATGCTCCTAGACTCAGAAATTTGTTTTGTTTGCTGTCATTTATACAGAGCTAGTGCCATTACAACTGTCTGTGTATCAACAGTGATCTTTCTGTTCCTCTCTTAGGCCAATTCCTTAAATCTTTATCTACTAGTACTTAATGACATTTCTTGTTATCAGCCACATTAGGAGTCAATATCTGTTGTCAGACAAATCAACATTCAATGCATTTTCCAATAAAGTTCATGCCAATACTACCCTGGTGGAGTTCTGTTTAACTATATATTGAAAATATATTAACTGCAGAGGTGAACACTGACCAACACGCTCATTTTCCTTCAATACTGGAATCAATTCAGAGTCTTCCAGCATAATCAAACCTTCAAGACATCTACATAAAGAGAACTTTGCATTTAGGATTGCTGCAGAAGAAGGACCAAACTAAAAGACAACTGAGAAGCAGCAGAAGTTGCACATTGAATTACGCAGCAGAATGGGAGAAACATATGCATTTTCCCCCTCCCCAGTCTACTGTAATATCTATTACCCTGATGTTTAACTGCAATAATTGGCTATGTCTTTGCATCTATGCCTTTTCACAAAAGTACTTCCATATTTGCTGGGCTATCTATCTGTGCCAATAATACTATATTGATGAGTGGTTTAAAAGTGCACATAAAACACAGGCTGCACTTCAGTTCATTCACTTACCTTTACAGCAGATTTTTACAGTTTCAACAGCACAAGCAGGCTGACATAGGTTTGAACACTTGTGCCTGCTAGCTATTAGTGTTTTAAATTAGTGATATATTAGCAGCTGGGAGCCCATACAATTATCTGTGCCTGAAGTCAAGCTTTCTGGCTGTACAGACAGCAAATCCAGCCTTGTGGCTGACCTCCTACACACAATAAACATACACTGATGGACTTCTGGGTCTCAGCTGAGTTTAACATCTGACGTTTTAAACAAGGATGGGGCAAGACAGCCCCACTAAGAATCAAATGCACATCCCCCTGAGATACAAGATGATAACCTACATCAAATCTCATCTTGTGTATAATAAAGAATTCCACTGATTCCAGAGGGCTTTCAGTCAGCTTGTAAGTATACACAAGAAAACAAAGAAATTTTTATTTAAGAAATAGAAAAAAGTAGATACCTGCATCTAGAAACTGAACTCCACACACTGGAAGGTTGGGAGAATCCTTCCTTTTTTGTTCTCAAGTCAGATCCAAATATAGTGATTGTCATAATCTTTTAACATGCTGCAGTTCTTTCATACAATGTTTTTCATTAACACTATTTATTCATAAACCACATTTTTGTCAATTCCTGTGAGTGCAGCTTGCTCAAAACACTGTATGTTTTCAACCTAAAAACTCTGTCTTGCTCTATAAACTGATATATTACCTTGTAATTTCAGCTCCACGTGGCACCTTACTACTATAGTTTGCTTTAATCCCTATTACTGTTATTACTTATGCATTTCCCAGTGGTATACAAGACATTCATGAAGTATTCTGTGCTTTGAAGTAAGCAGTGAATGTAAAGCAGGTCACCCATAGGAATTTATTACTTAAGCATCTTATTTCATCATATCTGTAGGAAACCCAGTACTTCTATAATGTGATTCCCTGAATTACAAACTCATGAGGGATTGATTATATGGCTCTAAAACATTACCAGATGAAAGGGGCTTATTCAGCTACTAACTCTTAAAACTCCAGAACTATTGCGTGAATACTCAAATGTACCAACTCACCCAGGAGATCGGTGCTCCGTGAAGACAGATTTAGGTTAGATATTAGGAATAAATGTTTTACTCTAGAGGGTGGCTGGGGCTGTTCAGTCTGGAGAAGAGAAGGCTCTGAGGTGACCTGATAGCGGACTTTCAATATCTAAAGGGGAGCTACAGGAAAGAAGGGACAGACTCTTTTGCAGGGTCTGTGGTGACAGAACCAGGGGAAATGGCTTCGAACTTAAAGAGGGTAGATTTAGGTTGGATATAAAGAAAAAGTCCTTTTACAGTGAGAGTGGTGAGGCACTGGAGGCTGCCCAGAGATGTGGTTGATTCCCCATCCTTGGAGACTTTCAAGTCCAGGCTGGATCAGGCCCCAGGCAAGCTGATCTAGCTGTGCATGTCTCTGTTTGTTGCAGGGGAGTTGGACTAGATGGCTTTTAAAAGTCCCTTCCAACTCTAAGGATTCTATGATTCTAACTTCAGTTGTAGTGCGTTATATTTTTTTGGTTTGTCTTTAATCTTGTAAATACTTCTTCCCATGCATAGGCTCACTTTTTTTTCACACTTTCCCTGACCTAGGAGAAATCAGCACTGATTGTATCTCTATTTTCTCCCTTTAAGAAAGAGATGATAATTCTTGGCTAACTACAGCCTTAGCTGTCTGCTAAAAGCCTTGACAAGCAGATACCATACAGATGTGAATATTAAGGAAGAATCTCAAGGTAATACAAAAACTGCATTTCCACCATCAACACCGAAGAGTACTGAAGTACTGAAATGCTTACTGCATAGCATAGAATACTCAAATAAGAAATTACCGTTCAGCAGAGCTTCGCAGAGCTGATTAGGATGGAGGACTCTCAGATCAAAGTACACAGATAGTTCACTGACAGAACCAGACAATTTTAAAGTTCCCGTAAGATAAATCCCCAAATGATGTGCTCGAAAGTATTTTCACTTAAAACAGAAGCAGAAAAAAAAATATGAAAAAAATTAAATGCACAATAAAACAGCTTCATGTTTACCTGATTGTAAATGGAGTTTTATGCCAAAAATAGTCATTCCTCATTCCAACCTCATTACATTTAATACAACAGCAACTCTCACAGTAGGTACTTTTTTACCATGAGATATCACCAAAGAAAATGCCACCTGACTGCTTTTGGTAGTGCAATTTGTTTCGAACTTCCAGCATGAAGGCTGTCAAGACACTTGAAGAAAAAAATTGTGGTGCAGATAGCCATAAGCTTAGGGGCTCATTAGCCTCCTTAGGTTTAAGATCACACATGGGCTGAGCAGAGAATATCAGTGGCACCTCAACTGAGCAGCAAGGTAAACATGTAATAAATCCTTTATCAGACCAAAACTGCTACTTTGATTTGGTAATACTGAGTCTGCATCTGGAACCTGAGGCTATCTTTCTTAAACATGAAACCACCCTTGTTCATCAGCCCTATTATACAGCAGCCATTGGAAACCTTAATTTGGCTCTACAAGCAACTCTCAAAGTTCCTATTACTATTAGGGCTAACAAATTGAACGCAATAGATTTCTTCCCCCGCACCTGCAACATCATGCTTCAGGCTGCTGGCTAACTGACACTTACTGGCTTATAGGAAACATGAAAATTGTCATTTGTCTATGATTTTCAGTTTGTCTTTCCTGTGTTTCCCTCTCCTCCTTTTAGAATAATTCTATGCCAAAAAGCCAAATCTCACAAGTGGGCCCAAACTGGGTGTTGAAACAAGCCACTCTTAGCTTCCAAGTTGAAAGGAGTGAAGCATGCTTGAAATCATAGGGATAACAAGGTACCCTTTAGATAGAAAATAGTTATCATCTATCAAAATAATCTTTAAGTTACTGAATGAAATTTCCACCCAAGATGACTGTGATGCATAACAAAACATGTAGACAAAACAAAATTAATTACACAGTCAAAATCATACTTAGTAGAGCACAGAGAGGAAAAGGGAGGGGATCTAGAGTGGGAAACTAAAAATGACCATTAAAAATCTCATTAAAGAAGGAAGAGGAAATACTTGAAAGGAAATATAGTTGCTAGAGAGAGATGAAAGTCACAAGAGAAAAGAGGGAATGAAATAGCAGAATGTACATAGGACCAGAAATAGCCCAAGGGGAAAATTAGACTGAAAAAGATGGAAGTAAAAGAAGGGGAAGTGTTCAGGCAGAAGAAGAAAAAGCAGAAAACCAAAGCAGTGGGCAGAGGCAGAAAAGTGTAGTACTCTGTATTTCATTACTACTGTCAGGGTTTACTACTTCAGTAGACTGCAAGCACTTATACCAAACTGGATGTAAGCAACTTTTGTACTGAGGCTGCAGCACCCTGCAGATGCTCCCAGGGCCTCATCACACACAGTCTCACGAGGATGTCATTCCTCGTGTTTGTTTTTCTTCAGATGTAGCTCCTGCCCATTACTTAAACTCATCTCACTGAATCCCAAAGCAGTTGACTTCCTAACACCAGCTTCACAACTGCTCCTCTTCACAGCATCTGTCTTTTTTGGCAGCAACAAAGACAGAATATGACCCAAGTAGCTTTATGTGCAAGACATCCATTTCTCATCTCTCAGCAGCACTTACTCAGATCTCCCTTTGCTGCCTTCAGTTACGTTTCTGCCCTTTAAGCAATAAAGCGTATGTGTAATTTTATTGTCTTAATTAGTATGGAATCACTCTAATTGAGCAAGATAATAATAAATAACAAGTTTTGCCCCCCATTGGTGCTAATGTAAATCAGGTGTTATTTCAATACCAGATAGTAACTGAAAGTAAAAATTGTATGCAACTCTTCTTGGCTGCTACACAACGCCAAGGACATGTGAAAATAATTTGCCTTCACATTTATAAAGGTACTTCCTTTTGTTTTAAAGGAACGTTTTAATTAATACCTTCACTTATTTCAAATATACTTTTTCCACTCTTCTACTCTTTAAGAAAGAAAAGCAGCAGTCTGTTCTTTCTCTGAGCAACAGTGCACAGAGATATGATACCTGAGCTGATCAAAGAGGGTCACAGAAGTGCCAAGACAAGTAGGAAGCTTTGTTTTAATTAGCAATAAATGTTCACTAACAGTTTAACAATTGTATCTCCTGACATAAAATAAATTTGCAGCATATCTTGAACTTCAACGGTTGCTGAAGTCTGATGGAAGCCAAAGCTGACACAAGCAAGTATTGAAGTCCTCTACTGAAGGATTTTATAATCTGGTGTACATGACAGATTTAGAACCGTAAATATATCATCATTTAATAACTCATTTACACATTAAAATTGATAGCAAAAGAATGCATGAGTTGGTTTATCCATTGCAACATTGCAACATTGCAACATGCAATGGATTTACTCAGTGATATAAGTCAGACTTGATGGTCAAAATTGTATAACATCCTCTCTTGAACAAGTAATTTGCCTCTCCACAGTCATCAGACATATGTACACCTCTGCAAGGAGATATTTTGGAGCACTAGATAAAAAAATCCTACACACTACAGACCTTCATAAGCTCTTTATGAATACAGTTTCTGCTTTTCTTTTGTTATTGATTATGGATTTGAACTGAGTAAAAGAAGGAACAAAGCCAATAAATTGATGGATGTGACTAAAGCATTGTTCGTAGGAAATAGAATTTATCATTAGAGTAGGGGAGCGTGGGGAGAGAGAAAAGAAGAGTGGTCATAGTAAAGTTGGTTCAATGGCAGAGTTAAAGCTTTTACTCTCTCTTGAATCTCCTGCAGGCATCTATTGTTTTAAAACTGTCTTTCATGAAATATAGTTGGGGCTCTTGTTTACTTGCCTAGGTACCACAGATTTTCCTGCACTGGCTCATTTACTGTAAGAGAACTCTCTCCTGGACTTTCCAACTCTTCCCCACCCATCATTCGGGAGGTTAGTGGTAAAGCAACTACAGCAGTGCATGGTTCTGTAATCTTAACTACTTCAAGAATTTAAAATGGATCAGAAGTATTATTTCCTCTGTGTGATAACTTCAATTTTTCAGAGAAACAGAACTGGTTGGTAAACATCCACTCCCTGTTTCTAGAAATAGGAGATGAAGGAGAACAAATGTTGCCTCTGGCCCTTCATTCCTTCGTTTCAAGGTATTCCCATGAAAAGCATGCTGTCACAGGCATTTTTTCAGCTTTCCTGTACAAACAACTTCTCCAATTTAGCTACAAGTATGTTACTTGCTTGCACTCCTCTTTGTCCATCCCAGCTCCAAACAGCTCCCCATTTCCTTCACTAAAAGCAATGCAGGAAGTTTCAATCATAACTCCATCCCTGCTGTCCCCTAGTTACTTTGCTCTGGAAACTCTCTAAAGTAACTTTGATATTTTATTTGCATTTGGAAGATTTCCCTTCCAATGTGCTCTGACTGTGGCAGTAAAGCCATTCCAACAGCTAATTAATGCTCGTATCTGCCCCTTATCATCATGCAGTAAAATATGCTCTTCAGAAGAAGGCACATGCCTGCATCGCTGAGAATCAGTGACAAAGAGCTTTTCCCACTCTGAGCAGCAAACTTCAATGCTACATTCACAGCATTCATAACCACCTTGGAGATTTTCCGAATATTGTTTGATTGCTCCTCATCAGCCTTTGTGTTTCTATGCTTCATTTTCTGCCAGATGCAGCTTTTGTTTAAAGTGAAAGCCCACCATCTCTAACAAAGTAAGAGTTTCAGTTCTTAGGTACCAGCAACATCCATTGTAGTCTGCCTGCCACACACAGCGGGTGCTGAGGCTGTATAGACAGAGTCCAAAAGCACACACCTATCTGCCACAGACAGAAAACCACTCAAGACAAAAAAAAAAAAAAAAAAGCTCCATCTCACTGTATCAGTCTGAATAACCATTCTCATATCCCTGCCCGAGGCTCTCGTTCTATCATTTTGTAATCCCCTGACAAGGACCATTTGGGTTTTAAACGCCTTTCTTCCCTATGGAAACTAATTAAGCAAGACACTTTGTACTGCAAAGGTTTGGTGTTTTCTTTTCCTACTAATTATTTTGATTGAAGAGCAAACCTCCGTTGCAGCTATTGGTACAGTCGGGTATTTTATGGCTTTTTTTCTATAGCTGCTCCAAACATTTCATATTTGCTGGATTAACTCCCATAGACCACAATGGCCATCATCCCTCAGGGGAAGCGTTTCAGCAATGCAGAAAAGCTTTCCTGACGTTCCCTTGCTTTCATATAACTCGCAGCTATCTTAGAAAATGTTATAGGACAAGTTATTGAAAGGAACCTTTTAGCAAGTCGGAGAGGTCAAGAAACAAAATAGAAAGCAATCTTGCTGTTTAATATTTTTCATAGTTCATTGCACTTATCCATTCACCCGGTTGATCATAATCTATTGATACCCAAGTATGACATCTTCTAATCAGAGCCCTTCTGTACAGGGAACAGGTTGTTGTTTCCACCCAGCAGCCACAGAATCACTTGTTTAGCCTGACAAAACAAATGTAAAATGCTCTCCAGAAGGTACTGAAAGGAAACAATTAACAGATGATCTTCCATGACTGCTCTTGACAACAATACGCAGCCCATTGTTGTCATCTCTTGTCTTCAGTTCACAAACAGACAAAGATTCTCCCAGGAGTACATCTATGTCAACAAGTGGCTCTGTACTGGCAGGTTCAAATTAGTAGTTGACGTGAATTACCATCAAACTTGGCATCTTTCCTCTTCACTGCTGAGCATGAAATTTGAGGAAAGCAAAATCAGGTGGAATTAAAGCTTATCCTTTCAGAGCTCTTGTGGTAAATGACGAAGATTTAGAAAATTAACACTGAATATAGGGAAGAGATGATGTAGAAGAAGAAAAAGTTGGAACAGCAGCTGAAGAACTGGGATAATAGAAAAGAATAGAAAAAAATAGAAAGACCAAATAGAAAGACCAGCGCTTTAAAGATTGAGATGAGTATGAGACACAGCAGACAAAGCACTTGGCTGAAAGATCAATAAGGGTTTTTGGCATGGTGAAAAAAGGTGGAAGAAAGCTTTGACATTAAAACAGAGGAGAGCAATACCAAAATTTGGCTGGAAAAAGAAAAGGGGATGTGAACGGTTTGGATAAAAATCATTTTCAGTTCAAGATGGAAAGGATTCTCTATCCCAAAAGCAGGAAGTAGAGTGCTTGGAATTCTCTGTTGTAATACTCCTGTGCCATGAGTTTTTAATTTGCCAATGAGCCAATCACTTAAGTCAATATTTTCAAATGCAATTGTTCTGATTAGACCATGACTTTTAGGTCCATTGAGACACTGCAGTATCTACAGCAAAAGAGAGACAGTTGTAGGAGGAAAAGAAAACTTATTAAATCTTGAAGGCCACTGAAGAAATCTCCTTTTCGGAGCTGTTAATTAAGAAGATTAGGTGTAGAACTGTAAACAAACTCTGCACCACTTTGTTGTTGTTGTGAACTGTTAGTTTATGTGGATGTTGAAACCCTGAAGTTTTCCCGAATTTCTGCATGCGAATTCTGAACAGCAAGACTTCAAAGGAAGTTCCAATAGGATTACCCAGGCTAAATCTCATTCTTTAATACTCCTTTCTTTTTTGATACATATAGAACACTGCCTGTTGATGATAACTGGGCAGACAGTACACAAACCTTTGGTCTACAAACAAAATAAAATGTCATGCTAGCACAGCACATTTAAGAGGCTAAAATATTTTGGTCTACATTTTCATACCCTAAAACTTAGTCTGTTTAAAGTGGATAGAAAAAAATATATATTTTTTCCCCTTTGCTTTCAGAGTAGCTTTCCATGACCAACACTGCGCAAAAGGTTTAAATCAGTTGTGAAGAGCAGTTTATTTCCCCTAACTTGTTCAATTTTCACATGCTATCAAGCAACTTTAAAGTTCTCCATCCAGTTACTGAGACCAGCTAGTATTTCAATCTTCCTTTTTTAATTTATTCAATCTGATCACATCTTATTTTAATTGCATTCATCCAGTGCCCTCACTACAACAGGGATGCAAATGCAGAGCACCCTGGCCTCCTTCCACATGAGGTTCTCTGTACCAGCCTCAGAGGTGGCTGATGAGTAGAGGTAGCTGCCAGTGGTGGCCAGTTGGCAAACTGGTCCATATCTGAGACACTACTCAATGAGATCAGGTGGCCTCGGACTGGCAACGCATACCTCTAAAGTAGTCTGACAGATTGCTGGGTTAGATAGGCAGCATTTAGAGGAGACAGAGAAACCTTCCAGTGAGAAATGAAATGGCAGCGTCTGGTAGGACAAAACTGAAAATCAGCCCAAAAGAAATGGCAATGACATCTACAGAATTAATAGACAAGCTCAAGAATAGACTAAGGGAAACAGACCTAATAGGGCATGGAGCCTTTGGTTTCTGTATTTCATGCCAGTATTTTACCTAAGCTGGCCTACTTGCCATTACAAATATTTCAGACACTTTTGTTGATAAAATAGCTCTGTGAGTCACGGTCAAAGCATGCAGACTGCTGCACTGAGCTTATTTTTACCTTTGTAAAGTGCATTCTAAAAATTAAAAGGTGGAACATTTTGAAGTTGGACTGAAAATGTTAATGTGAGAATGCGAACACAGAATGGATCCTCTAGGGAGCTCAGATGTATAATTTTCCTTCAAATAATGGCAAATCCAGACATCGTTTGCTGCCTTTTGGTTGCAGAGTTCCCCAGCTCCCCAGTGCCAGTGACTGAGGCCAGATCAATGACTGCAGTGTTGATCATATACTCCTCTAACTGGTACTTGACCTTTATCAAAGGAATGCAGCTGCCCAGTCATGAGTAGCACATATAATATTAAACAGATTTCATTTTACTTCTTTCACTTCCAATAAAATAGGTTATCCATTAAGACCAAAGATGGAAGCCTGCTCTGTGCTCTCCCAGCCCACCACCTCTTATTTTGTTTTCTGTTTTGTCTGTTACCTGTGCCAGTATTTGATAACTACCAAAGCACATATGTTTATGATTGCATTGTCTGCTGTAGTTACAGCTGTCACAGCCAGTACTCAGGACTTCCCTGTATAAGACACTGAGCTGTACTTCGATATACATCATCTGTACCAGTGTCTGAGCCTAGAGTTTTATACAAAACAAGAGGCACCAAATGCAATAACGAGTAGCAAGGCTTGGCTTGTTTGCTTTTTAAATCAAATAAGCGTCGCCAACATTCAGATGAATTGTGTGCATTTTAGTAAAATGGTTACATTTGACATTAATATTCCCCCTATTGAACATAATTTTACAAATCCAGTTTTCTGTTGTTGGTTCCATATATTTTCTTTGTATGGGAATTATCTCAGTGACGCTCATTTGGAGGGTACGCAGCCACTTGCACTTGTTAATATTTAGAAACCTGGGCTTAATTACAGTAATTTCTATTCAAACAGGCATTACAAGAAAAAAGCAAGAGGCTGGATTTCTTGGTGCAGAGATGTTTTTTAATTAAAGACATAAGGAACTGATCTTTTATTTTCCTCTTTAGACTTCCTCAGAATACTAAAGCAAGGCACAGTTGGTAGGAGAACGCAGTAACTTTTATTACACCAACTGGTACATCCAAGAGAAGCAGCCAAACGGGCACACAGTGCTGAGCACAGCAGCTGAAGGCCAGGTATTTACCCAAGGCCAAGCAGCCTCTGCCAAGGACAGCACAGATACCTTTTAAGAGACAGCAGCACCGTGACCACCTAAGGAAAAGAGATCTGGAAAAGACTTCAGCTGTACAGCTCCACTTATGCTGTTTGCATGCAAATATTCCTTTGCATCTTTTGCCTCCAGCTTTCCGTAAGCAACTCTGTCACGCACCAGACATTTCTGGTAATACTTCTTATGCAGCAGAGTCCTCCCACAAGGGCAAGTATCAGTCACTCTCTACCTGCTTGTAAGAAGAGAGATAAAGCTCCATTCACACCACACACAGCCCTGGGCACGTCCATCAGGAGTCCTGTGGTGGTGTTTTTTCCTGAACAATTCTTTCAGCTACAGAAAGCACAGGGTGTGTGATGAATGAGTTAGTTATGTTGTTTCCTATGTCGTTTCTTTGCAGAGGCAAAGAAATTTCAGAAAGCATTCATTCAGAAGAGAAAGAAGAGCAATACCAACAAAACAAGGAAATGAGAAAACAACTACAGAATAGAAATTGGAATCCAATCCCCAGTAGCCCCACCAAGACACCAGGAAGACATCTAGGACCCACAAACAGTATTTTACTATTCAAAATAAGTCTCAGAAGCCTGCTATATCCCACTGCTACCTCCTATTGCACACCGACCTACACTGCCAGTGCCTCACTGCTCTTTCTGAGAAGAAATTGTTCCTAATACCCAACCTGAACCTCCCCTGGCACAACATAAGGACCTACTATCCTATCACTGCTACCTAGGAGAAGATATCGGACCTCACCTTGCTACAACCTTCTTTGCACCAAAATGACCAGCATAGGCTTGGGACTGCCAAAGGGTGCTTCTTCTAATAACTTCTTCCATTTTACACGCACATCAACTTGTCTCCAGAAAGATCAGATGCATTTTAAGAGATGTCATGTCTACTGAAAGTTATTCTCCAACCAAATCATACAATTCTATTCCTACAAGGGATTACCAAGCCCACTCTTAAGAAGAATTACAAGTCAACACAGCACTCCTTGGTTATATCTAACCCTAGACAAATCTGTCACCAGCTTGAGCCAGCAAATTTCCCATATTCTCATCACGCTCTGAGTGGAAATTTGGATTTCAAGTGCACGTTAGATAGTGATAGAATTACAAAGATATTTACTCTCAAGAACTTTAAGCATTCCCTTGCACACAGAATAAATAAGGTTAAATTTACTCAAACCTTTGAAACCCTGGAAATGTAAAGCAGTTGCTGCCAAGTATTAACTTTACTGCAAGGAAACTATAGAGAAGAAAAAAAAATACACTTAACTAGGGATAGTTTTCCAAGTAGAAAATTAAGTTTTCCACTGTTTTCTATTCCTGAAACCCTCAGAAAAGCTTCATTCATCATGAAGCAAGTTCCCTGATTTGCTCCACAGTTTCTGATCTTATCAGCTGCAAGCACTGCAGATTTAAATCACACTGAATATCTGCTGACACCAATACACATCATAAGGAAACCAATTATACAGCATAAAGCAGAATATCTTGATTCAAAGAAAATTCACTGGATGTGGGGAGGAGAGTAAAACAGTGAAAGCTTATTTATTCCCACATCTACAGAACTTATATAAAGTAAAAAAAAAACACAATTTTTCCTTACCTAAGTCAAGGATATAACTTCTAAAAGTAAATTAACTTGTAACATTTCCTTCCCTTTGCTCCTGCATAAGTTTTCTTCCCCCAGTATATTCCCACAGTTCTGTTAAGGGCATGCATCTGCTTAAGCAAATACACAAAACCTCACACACACCTCACCTGAGCTCTCCTCTGATTTTAACAGCTGCTTTCACTAATATTTCGTATTGCTGAAGTGTTTCTCTCATTTAGTTTGTTAGGTTGTGTGTAACTGCTATAATTAAACTCAGATGTGAATTACTTCCTTTGCACTGCATGCCTGCCACAATTTTGCGTACAGTACTGACCCTACTGAAGCCAACAACAGAATTTCCTCTGAATGCAGTAATATTTCCATCTTCATATAAAAATCACTGGGCAGTTGTCACATGTATAACTCACATGGTTACCGCATGTATAGCTGCTCCTTTGGGGCACAGTCAGAGCCTGGAAGACCTTTGAATTTAACAAATACCTCCTCTCAGCTGCTGCTATTTGATTTCATTTTCCTCTGACTATCTGCCTCTGGAACTTTTTAACTTTCCAGCTTGTGGTTTGTGTCTTTCAGTGCACCACCCCCCTCATCAGGAGCTGCAATCCATACCTCCGTGTTCAATCAACCTTTAGGGCTAAAGACAAGAGGTACGCAGCACTCCATGACATTTCATTTCACCACCTTTGCCAGGTTTTAGATACCTGGAGTACTTTGCTAATGCACATCAAGCCATCCCAGCTCATTAGGGATCTGTGATTCCTCCATAAATCAGAAAGGTTATATGCGTTGAGAGCTCTGCTTTCCTCATTTCTCTGTCAGCTCAGAAGAGTTTGCATCAGCTTTCTTGGCTCTCCACACAATTCCCCTGCTCTCTTCAAGTCAAATATTGTTCAGAGCTGTGGCTCTAGGCTAGAAGCAGGGTGCCCAGGGCCACATCCTGGTGGGAGAGTGCATGCCCATTGCCTTTTACTGCTGGCAAATCTCTGTCTTTTCTGAACTAAATATAGATGAGGAAAGATACGCTCAAGACTGCTACCTTTGGCTTCCAGTAATGACAAACTTTTGGCAGATACTCACATGGCAGTCAAAGTGCCACAAGGAGATGTGTAAATCAAAACTGTCTGGCAAGGGTCACAGATGCGTGACACAGAGAGCAAGGTTCACAGGTACATGCACATCTTTTAAGCCTTCTCCACTGTTTCTTCTTGTGCTCTCACACACAAACACTTCCATTTTTATGTTTATCCAGATTTATTTTAGCATTTCTGCTGTAAATCTCTGCAGCACCATGGTTTTCTGTATTACTCACAAGGAAGTCGCATCTTCCTGTACCTGATAGAGAGAATTGAGAAACTCTACTTTTTTCTGATTGTAATCAAAGATTTCTGTGACCCCAAATCACTGCTAGGATAACTGAGTCTTGACTGTTAATTTGGAGTGAAGATCTTGTCCCTCTCCAGTATATAGTATGGAGAAACTTAAAAGTACTGAAGTGTGAATTCTACCTTTTGAGGCACTGCCTCATCTTCAGGAAAATTAAGATCTTTTCCTGTGGTGTGGTTGTATTACTTATTTCTGAGTTCTCAAAAAGTATATAGTATTGTTGCATTTTTCTATCTAAACTGAATCAATGACGTACATGTTTAAGAAGCTCTCATTATAATCTTTCTGAGGATATTCCCAACTACATCAGGGGAAATACACAATTCTGCATTCTTGCATGTCACCAATCCCAGATATTCTGTGACTTTAAGCAGTAGTGCTTCTTTACACAGTAACATCACACTGACATTATGCTCCAGATTTGGAAGGTTTGTATCCTAAAAGTAGGCATGTAATGAATGATGGGAGTATAGTATTCAGCAACCCACATCTGCTTCAGGTGGCTCAGAAGTAGCTCTACACTGAGTTAGTCCTTCAGATGACAAAAAGGAGCTGTACATCAAAAATTGGAACAACTCAACTTCCAAACAGGTGCTGAAGTTAAACTTTTGTCTATTGACTTTATTGTACTCAACATGGTTCCAGCAGAGCCATACATCAGAGATTTCCTGAAATAGAGCCACATATACATGTTGAGCTCAGAAGTAAAAGAGATCACCAGAAACACAGTTTATTTACCAACAAGCTACGTTATACAGATTGAATTACGTTCTGAAGCAAAGACCTCCTCCAGATTCAACATTTGGATACTATAATTTTAATATTACAGACAGGAAGAGGTCTTCAGAAAAAAAAAAATTAAAAAAATCTTTATTAATTTTCCACCTGGCAGAAACTTTGTGTTATTTTTTGCATTTTTGTCATTGGAGTAGATATGAAATAAAAAAATCTGTCCTAAAAAATACAGAGGGATTTACATTGTCACTGGCAATGTGGAAAAAACAGTACTGTCATGATTCACCTTGGTAAGCATAGAGCCAACTCATTGAATTTTAACCCACCTTTATTTCATCAGTTATTATTTTAAACTGAGGAAATAATTTTTCTTCAGGTGACTGGGGAAGCATCCCAGCTAATCAACAAACCAGGCAGGTTGTTCAGATAGAACATCTGAGTTCCTCATATTAAACAAGACCAGGCATTTCTGAGGCCCCAGCAGAGCACAGGCTGCACGCTAGGAAAGGAGGGTTATCTATGTGGAATTGACTTGTCAGTGATGATGAATATGTTATTGTGAAAGAAAATCGATGTGGAGAGATGGCAGCAGAGCTGAGCAGCAATCTGTTGTAAAGGAACACCTGCCTCCTTTGTGGTCTGATCCCCAAACCTCCTTGATATTTTCTTCTAGGAAATCATACTGTGTTTTTTCTTAATTTAAGACAAGATTTCCACAAGTGCCTACAGGTAGCAAAAACATCCACTCACCTTTGAATAAGAACACTCAAACTGAATGTAAAACTACCAGCAGTGTGTGTCACAGACGGTCTGTTTTACTCTTCACTAGGTTAAAAACAAAGTTATGCTGATGAATTCTTATTGTAAGGTGAGCAAAATTATTGCAGCATTTCCTCTTGTGTTCAACAGAACCTATTAAAAATATCACGGTCCTTTGTAAGGTCCCACAAATTATGCATCAACCACAGAAGCCACTTCCAAACTTCAGCAGGGAGAGCTGGTTCACACCACCCAATGCCAAGCCCACATCCACAGTCCAACCAAGAAACCTCCCTTGGCTTGTGCTGTTAGTGCTGCCCTGCCAAGAAATAATTACCAGTGCTGCTTGTTCTCTGCTCAAACATCATCACAGACTCCTGTGTGTCCTCAGTTCCTGACATGTCCAGTGTTGCTCTGGGAGCTCATACTTAAACTACATCACAACACGAATAACTCAAGCATCTTTGTTTCACAGTGGCCTTTCATGAGACAGCTCAAAGGTAGGAATGCATACATGTGACAGGTTCAGTTAGCTAATGATTGCTTTGTATTGTTTCTCCTTTGGGGTGGAGTGGTTATTTAATTGGCCTTCTTGGTCCTTGATGGTAAAAACTGACACTGAGGCAAAGCACAGAACATTTCATTAACTGGAAACATGCAAGATTATCTCTTGCTGCAAGACTGTACTTGCAAAAAAGTGATTTTCTCAAATAAAAAAGATAGAGTGAAGAAAACCGTTTTACTGCAGATAGAAAGGCAAAAAAATGAAAAGTGGGGGGGTGGGGGGGTGGGAGATTTTACCAGAGAAGAAATCTTGACGAAGTTATTTTAATCTTGTATTGAGCCTACTTTTTCTATTTTAATGCCCTCATATAATCCTTCGTGCACTGATTCAACAGCTGTGTGAGGGAAGTGCACTCTAATTTCCAGAAGATCTGCCTTGTTCCTTTTTTCAATCTTCCCTTTTCAATGAATGCAGTACCTTGTTACATCAATACATGGAAATGGAGTCACAGCAGCTTAGACAAAGCAATGGGTAACTGCATTTCTGTTTTGCAGAGGTATGGAAATGTTAAATAAAATTCCTCTAAAACAATTCATCCACTGGGAAACAAGATCTTCCTTGGATGAAAATGTGTGATTTTTATCACATGCATCTCTTTAAGACACATCTCTTCTCTACAGAGTAATGTAATTACTTTTAATAGATACTGGTGTCAGAAGTTGAAATTGATAGAAGAGACAGATCAGATTACAGGATGATGTTAACAATGTTTGCACTGTCTTTTGAAAAACTGATTTTTTCTGAACACGGTCACTCTATATACAAAGGGCAAAACATATTCATCTGCGTTAGGAAATCCCATCACTGCCATGGTTGAATACCAGAGAAAAAAGAGATCAGGAATGGGATACAGCTGACTGTATTTGTCCTGAGATACTGCAGAGTATTTGAAAGATTAAAAGATTTGGCAGCAGTTGACAGCAAGAGGAATTCATTTGTAACCTGAGTTTGCTAAGCCCCTTTATACCAACCAGAAAAAAACAAGTTACTTGCTTAAAAAAAAGAACAAAACAACTCTTCTCCCACGGTGGGGAAGAGGGAGAGGTGGAAAGGCTGCATATTTCCAAGTGAGGAACATGTCGGGGAACGAGGAGCTGGGTTGAGCGCCTGTGGGATTCAGCCCTGGCTGCCTGGACAAGCAGAGCTTACATCCAGCAGAGGGCATGAAGGCATAAAGGTGAAACAGAATTTTTGGAAGAAACGAATACTTGAAAGATTTGCCTAAAACTTTTGAAGAACTTCTATGGCTTCAATTTAGGCTCCATGCATTGAAATATTAGTACAGGATTAAGGACTTCCTCTGGGGCAGACTTAACTGGCTTAAAAATAAAATATTGGCTTTAATTGAAAACTAAAGGGCTAGAACTTATGAGTGAAGTGAAAATTAAAATCAGAATTTACCCTAATAGGAGAGTCTCTGTGTATTATAACTTTATATACGGATGGAATAGGAGCAAAAAAAAAATTAAAAATTCCTTTCTTTGAGGGAAAAAAAAACACAAAAAAAGAAAGAAAATGAAGCACGAGCAGTGCACAGCTGCTCTCAGTTCTGCTTCTTGGTTCTGACTGTCAAGAATTAGAGGTAGGAGTAACAGAGCCTCAGTGACAGTTTTGCAATTTTAAACCCTACGCAATCAGATGTAAAGCTAAGAACCAAGGTTTGGGCTCCAATTACCTTATATCATGGGCTAATTTAGAGAAAAATAAGACATCTTGTTTTACAGAAAGTGATCTGAAGGAATTAGGCATAGCTGTATAGTAGCATATGCAAAGCTCTTGAAATAAAGAATATTTATGTAAGCAAGTTGCATTTTTGATCATCTTAAATACTAAAAGAGGGAGCCATGGCTGTATATTGGAAGCAGCTTTGAAACCTTGCCTTTTACATGTTGAAACAAGGATTTCAAAGTCTACATGATGTTTGAAATAACTGATGTGCAATTTTGGTTTGCGTTTTAAAGAAGAACCACATAAAGCTATATCTCTAATTCCACACATCCCACAATCTTTTTTATAAACATGCTGTCCTGTGATGAATAATAACCTCACTATACTCCAATATTTAAATGACTGCATTTATTAGGAGAGATAAAAGTATAGTCCTCAACGGAGTTTGTTAAAGGAGCAAAGCTACTATCATGTACTAAACTCTAATGCATCTTTGAGGAAAGGAAGAACCTGATGTTTGGCACTATGTATATTTTATCTATATTTTATATATATGTTATGTATATTTTCATCTTTCCCAATAACTATGGGGTTTTTTCATTTTTACAAAGGGAAAAAAGATTATCCTTTCTTGTTTTCCTTCTGTAGTCATCAGGATTTTAACTACATATATTTAAATATTCATTATCAGACAGATGAAGTTAATGATAGAATTATGTATTTAGGAGACCATAGGATTGCTGACAAAGACCTGATGCTGGCTGGGAATTCAGTGCAGTGATATCTTCTGTCTATCTTTAGAAGATTAACTCACACCCTCGCACCCCACCCCCTCTCCCCAAGCCCCCATTAGACTATCTTAAGTAGCCCCATGATAAACCTCCACAATGGAGTGAAGAACATCTTTATTCCTCTACAAGTGTTAATCTTTTAGCACAAAAGGCTGGTTCTAAAAGCAATGGTGACTCTTGTAATGGAAACAGGCAGTAAGGCAACTTCCAAACAGGTATGTAGGTACCCTGACTATGGGTTACCTAGGGCTTGAGAGGACATTACATTGGGCTGCTAGTCAACAATCATCTGAAGACATAATCTGCACCCACTGACTGAAGTAGACAAGGTTGAAGAGCTAGTCTCTGAGCACAGCTGAGCTAAACTGTAACTGAGTTCAACACAGTATCTTCCAGCTGAGTCTTACCTTAAAACTGTTAGTTATCAGATATAATCATTTTGCCATTCCATATGCAGAAAATCAGGCATTCCCATTCAGGCTTTCATAGACAATTATTTAGTTTGCATTATTCACTCTGACCATTAGAGTAGAGGAAAATATCCCCAAAATAACCACTGTACCTTCTTTTCTATTACTGATCATAACTTCTGACACTAAAGTACATTAAGTCAATGATATTTTGCTCTTGCTCGGTTTCCTTTTTAATATAAGAATGAGGAGGATGAAAAAACATGGAAAATAGTCTGAAAGTGAGCTCAAAAGAGCCCTCATTAGAGAAGGCAGCACAAAATCTACCCAGAGAGTAAAAGGAAAATTGAAATATTTCAGGACTAGATTATTCTCCTGATCACCTCATCAGTAGGAAGTTAGTACAGTTCAGCTGTACTGAATTGGTTGTGCCAACACGTAATGATACCTTTAAATAAAGAGGACAAATACAGATTCCCTGTTTAATAACCCAAATGAAAGTTTGCAATAAAATTTTGGTATTCAGTTTAAATTGTTTGAACGTGTGCTCAAGCTGGCAGTGAAAGCAGAAGAGTTCTGCTCTGAAATTGCATTCTGATAAAGACCATTCAGTCCTCGTCACCATTAAAAAGGAAAGCTGACAGTGTACACAGACAGAAGAGCCGTTAGCCCCTTCCTATAAGAAAGGATAACTTGACATTTTTTTCATAGATCTTTTGCAGCTACAAGATGTTGGGAAATAAAATACAAAACAAGTGCAAGCTACTTAGACTGGCTGTTTGTCAGTGAAAGCTAGATACATTTGCTGAATGGTTGTTTCCTCCTTTATTTTTGCGTGTGTTTAGAAGAGACATGTTAAAATAAGTTCCTGTTACACAAAAGATTTTTTAAAAAAGAGAGAGACCCAAAAAAGAGCATTACCATATTCAATTTCCCAGAAATGTCTATTATTGCAGCAAAAACAGATGGCACCAGAAACAAATGATCATCCACCATTCTTGACATCCAGTATGTCTAATTAGAACAGGTTGTTTTCGATGACAATAATGACTTTGGAAACTTCATCAGTTTTTACACAATAAAAAGAAGTCGCAGAAACCATTTTCTATAGCCTGCAATACCTGTATCCAAGCAGAGTTTTCATTTAATTGGTCTGCAAAGAAGTCTGTGTACCTTATTTCTCTCTAAACAGACTGAGAGATAAAGGCATTTTACACTTTTTCAGCAGCCTATTGACAACCCATAAACTCAACTTGTTCAGAGCCTTGGATGTAACACCACAGTGCCAAATGCTTCTTTTGACCAGTTTGCGTGGCATTTGTTAGTGATCATTCAGGAAGACACATCGCTACACTGAGTTACCTTTTGCCTTGGAACTACTTTATTAATTCTGAAAATGGAAAATGGAATTGTAGGTGCTATGGCTGTGCATACAAAAATTAGCAGTGACCTGGCTTTAAAGCACGTATTTGTATTCATGTGTCTCTCTCCCACCTGTGTAGAGCTGAGAATTAAGGAGTCTCTTCACATGCCATTCTGAATGGAGAAAGGGCAGGAATAAGGCCGGACCATAATGCATTCCCAAACCAGTGCCTCCCATGGAACGGCTATAAAACATTTCTCTTCATTAAGAAGCAGAAATGGGCACTGGATAAATTGAAGAAGGTCAATCTTTAGCTCCACAGCTCCAAGTAGTAACTCACTGTGTGTTACTTCTGAATGTTTACCATGACAACAAATTTTGAATTAAATTCGTTTCTAAGACAGCATAAAATTTAAGTACAAATGTATTTAATTGCACCTCAATTACTGAAATTTAGGTACAAGCCTTAAAATACAACCCAAAGGTTTAAGAAGCTTTTTGTATGAATTGGTCTCCGTACCTCAAAGAAGTGTGTAAACACTTTCTCTGGTTTGAATGTTTAGATACAATCCAAAGTGAGAGCACCTGAGATTTTTGGGTTGAAACAAAAAAAAAATTGTTCATAATGATTTCATAAATACAAAATAAATAATAACAAAAAAGATAAAAGAAAAAAAATGAATCTAACTGGGAAATCTAACTGTGAATGAATCTAATGAATCTAACTATTGTGCCTAAGAAAGCCCTTTCACATAGAACCTGTAAAATTGTCCAAAGTCATGAACTCAGCCTTGATGTTCAGGAATAAGAAGATAAAGAAACCTGAAAACATGAAACTACTCAGCACTAGGTGAGTATATATGAGTGTGTCAGTGAATTTAGTCTAGCTTAAGCAAGCATATTTCCATATCGCTTACTGGAGATGATTACTTAATATTTTAGTTAATATTCAATGTTCATTAAACAGGCAGACTGATATGGCAGATGTGACTCAACATCTTCTGCCTCTTCCTTCTATTAAGGACACATTCACCTCTGGCTAGTAAGGATTTTGTTACTTAACACCAGCATCATTAAGTATACTAAGTGTCATCTTACAAAAAAGACTGAATTTTCAACTATCAAAAGGTTTTCTACGAAGTTCTGTCAGTACTGCTCCTAAATACTGCAAGTTAATTCATTACATTCAGTACAACTTTTCTGGGGCAAAGAACATCCATCAGGTTCACATCTAAGACACTGAAAAGATTCAGGCAGAAGCAGCTTTATAATTTAGCTATTTTGAGAACCCCAGTTCTTTGTTTTGTTTTGCTTTTGCAAAGATTTACATAAGCCAGAAAATACTTCGCTGGTTCCCCAGGCTTACAGGAACCTGGTTCTTTTGTAATTTCTAACAGCTGCAACATTGGCAACACTGCTGAATTTAATTAACCTGACAAAATATCTGCTGGCCCTCTCCCTACTGAAGAACAGATTCTGTTCTCTGAAGGCTCAGATATTAGGACAGATCTGTGAATTGTGAAGGCTGAAACTGACTTACCTGAACCTACAAACAATGAGGCACTCAGTATGCATCTGTAACCTCCCAGCATGAGAACAAGACCTAAAGACATTTAAGCTCATGCACAGCATGGTTTCTGTGAGTAAATACGGCAGCAAACCAGAAGTCATCCAGTCTAGCTAGAAAGCTCTCTGCTGAGCTGGGTTGTGACATGCTTCTCTGTAGCCTGGCAGGGATCACTGAAATGTCTCTATATAACACGGATGGTTGAGATTTTTTGCTTTCAGGGAACTCGACTAGCCCATAACACCTCCACAAAAGTGCGTAGCTAGGCAGCCTCTCTCATGTACACCCCAGGACCTGCTGCTCCATTCCCACATCCTCTGGATATGCACAAGTTCTCATCAAATGGGAAAGCTACCTAGGTTTTACCAAAATGTGTTACTGAAAACATACTTATGTACTGAAAATGCACTTATGTACAGACACAACTTTGTCACACAGGAACAGCCTGTAGGAATAGCATATAGATGAGGTCTTGCTAAATGCTTTCTTCTCTGGTTCCTATAATGATTGCTTTCATCTCTGAAGGCAATGGGAACACTAAGAGAAATAGGTATGACAGAGTAAATCGGATACAACAGTATCTTTCAAAACAGGATTCCTTCACTTATGACCTTTCCCATTCCTTTTTCTTGGCTCTTGTCTAAAAACAATCTGCAGCTGGGAAGTTCAGCATCTTTATCACCAGCTCCCACTGCCAGGTGGCTGTGCCAGCACCTGCACGAGTCATGGTCCCATTTAGAAACATCAGTAGTCTTCAGCCCTTTGGCCTCAGGCAAGGTGTCTGTCTGTTTCTTCATGTGCTGTGGTGTTGATGTGCTTCTCCTGTGCTTGCTGCCCTAGTTTGTTCCTGTTTAGATGCACGGTCTGCTTATATCATGGGGCATGTGCAGGTTTCTTCATTGCTTGAACATTAAAAAGCCATCCTGAGGTGTCCTTGGCAACCTAATAATTACAAATCCAATATGCTGAGAGCACAGACAAGTGCAGACAAGGAGAAGAAGGATTCATGCAGCCTGGTATCTTTGCTTCAACAGTCACATAGCGTGGGCATTAACTCGCTGTGAACCAGGCTGGTTGAAAGGCAGATTTAAGTCCTCTCTCTCAGTTCCCTTAGCTGCTAGCAGGCTGTATGAAACCTGGTCTCAGGTGGCTCAGCTAAGCAGGAGAGCAAAGTGCCTCTGGACAGTAGAGTCACCTACTGAGGCATAAAGCCTGAGGGAAACGTCACCGGGCCTCCAAGGAAGTCCCTGCAACAGGAGGACCTTGGAGACCAAAAAGTGGCATAAAGTTGAAGACCAGGATGTTTACAAAGAATAAAATTAATGCCCATTACTTAATATTCTGCAGTCACATCCTGTGATCAAAACTTTTCCTTTCCATTCCTGTCACAGCCTGGCATGGATCTTACAAGCAAGGCTGCATAACCATGAACTTCATAAGTTGATGCTGCATAAGGCAAGCTGGAAAATCATGTTTTACTCCACCCAGCAGCTGTGATAGTTCCTCAGCTGCTCAGCACACCCAGTCTCCTGCCAGTCAGTGTGGGCTCTGTTCTGGTCCCATCACTGCAGCCCACAGTTGCCAGCAGCGTGCTGGGCACCTGATATCAGCCAGCAGGCATTCCCTGCCTTCAGCTTTTCCATTTCTGGCCTCAGTGGGTTCCCCAGAATAATTACATGCCTCAAATGCATTTCAGAGTCTCGGCACTGGCACTGCCAGAGGTAAAGGCAGAAATCCATAGGTATGATTTGTTCACTTGCTTAAGAAAGGAAAAATGTCATCTATTCCCTGCCCAGCATCTGAAAGACAGGAGCCCTTACGTGGGCCAAAAGCTGACTGAAAACACATGGATTTGTTTCAGAGACACCATTCCAAACCTCTTAATATTGTCTTGTTCTTAAATTTCCTCCTTTAAGATTAAAACTGAGGTTATCTTAATTTGTTAAGGATACTTCTATTTCCATCTTTTTATGATGCTATTTTCTACCCTACACTTGAATTTGCAACAAATGCTTCTCATTCTGAGATTACATTTTCTTATGATAATCTACTTAAGTAAATGACTTTTCTGCATGTGTTTTATTGCCTGATTATCAGCTGCCTTGGCTCTTTCTGTCCCTTGTGAAAGGAGGGCTGCAAATGACTCTTCATGAGGGCACTAAGGCATAAATGAACTCCCACAGCTCTGTGAGGAACACACTGATTGTTGGGATCTCCATGTTATCTCCTGTGCAGTCTTCACCTGCCCAGCCTGGAATCAGGCTCTTAATTAGAGCAGCAGTCTTCCTCTAGTGGCTGAAATCAGGAAAGGCTGGGATTGTCAATGTAACTATAAAAGCTTTCAATTTGTTAAAAAAAAAAACAAACACCTGTGTCTGCATTATGGGTTGTTCCACAGAGTTCATTGCAGGTATTTCATTTTCTATGGTGAAAAAAGTAGACCACTGAGCAATTGATGTGTACAGAGAAGAAACTCAAAATGTATGTCTGAGTGCCAAACTAAGATGGGTTTTACTACTAACAAAAATCCAGTGAAGCGGTGATATTTTGAGATTAAAAAAAAAAAACAACAAATCAGAAAATCATGGTGCTGATGTAGCTGATCACAAGGGAAGCTTGCAATCAGGAAAGCACATAATCAAAACATATAATCACTCCAAATGCGACAATAGAAAAGACCACAGTTTGGTAATGAAAACAGGGATTGCATGTATAATGGAAGCTCATCAGTTAAAAGGAAGAACAGGGTAAGCATCAGCGCAACTGGATAAACTCAAGTCTCCTCAACAGGGTCTGGATTGTGCCTCAGACAGCACACTGACTAATGTGGCTGGGACTACAGGAGGTGCTATACCATCCCACCTGTTTTCAACATACGAGAAAAATGGTAACATGCAGGGGATGGCATAAAAGGCAGTACAAGGTGAAGAGATGGGGAGTGATGACAGAATGACCAGAGCATATGCTTTGCTCTGGGAAGCAGTGTTCTCTGAAGTGCTTTAGCCAGGCCCAGTGCAGCCCTGCTATTTTGTATTTAAAAGCAAATATAGATAATAGAAAAACATCGTGCGCTACAAAACTCTGTAGCGCTTCTGCAGCTTCTTTTCCCTCATCTAATCATTAAAAAGCACTCCTCTGCAAAGAACTACTCTGATTAAGAAAACTATGAACGCAGCAAGGAACGACTATCTTGGCCAGATCTTTCTGAGGTCAAAGTGAACATTACTTGTTTCTGTTTGTTTTTTTCTTCCCCAAGTAAAAGAATCTTTTTGCATTACAGTTCCTGGACTTTACTAACATACTCCCACTATCTTATACGTAAATCTTTCTCTTTTTTTTTTTTGTCTTTTTTATCACTTGCTAGAGACTCTGCGTTCACTGTAACAACCACTTTGGCAGGCAAAAGAATGGTGCAATAAATTGTTTGGCAGAAAAAATGCTGAATTTTGTGGAGAAGCCAGACAAAGATTCCATAAATCTAGAAGCAACAGTTCATTGTTATGCCAAGATCCACATGCCTCCCTGTGATCAGGACATGCCTTGTACCCCCAGCTATGGGTCATCCCAAGTAGTGGGCTGCCCACAGGTCACTGCCATCTGCTGAGAAGAGATTGATATCTGGAAGCTCATTCCCACTTCTAGCTCCTCAGTACCTGCTACAAACGACTGCAAATGCTGTGATTAAAAATGACTTTTAAATCAACACAGACACCACAAACTCATCCCAAGATAGCTGAGGGCTTGGAAAAGGCTGAAGGGTCAGATAATGCCTTTGTGTTCTCCTAAGCAGGAACAGATAAAGACAAGCCTGTATCTGTTGAAATTGTTTTATTACACTTGTCAGTAACTTTCTTTAGTTGCAGGAAATGTTACATTTTTAAGTGTCTTGGTAAAATACACAAAGAGAGGAAAAGCAATGATATCTCTAGCACTTGCATGTAAGATGCCAGTTCCTGTTCTTTTTTTTCCCCACTGCTCTCTCAGCAGGCAGCACAACTTCTTGGACACAGCAAATTTCATCCTCACCTTGCCTGTCAGCCTTCAGAGGTTCAGAGGGACAGATACTGTTCATCTTCCCAAGATACTGAGCAGAAGCAGGAGCAGGCAGCACCCAGGACTGTTCATGGTAAGGCTGCATCTCTCCCTGAAGAGGTGATAGCATTAAGGAGAGAACATAGCCACCTCTAGCTGTGAGGTGGGCAATTACAATATGGCATGGCCAACATCATCAATAGATAATAATGTAAGCAGAGAGTCATTACAAATTGGGAAATGATTTTATTCAGTACTAATCAACTGCCTCAATCAATTGAGGAAAAAGTATGCACAATTAGATTGCAAAATTCCAAATCTTAGTCTCTTGCATCTCGTTTTGTTTGTTGGTATCAGCAAACAGCCATCTGACTGGGTTTTCTTGGAGAGGGATTTTAGGGGATTCACAAATGAACAAATCTCTGCATGTAAATGAGTTTGTGTTGCACTTAGATGCTGGAAATAGGATGTATTATGTTCCACATAAGCAAAAGCTTCAAAAAGGTCTAGCGAATTCTCGGAGTGTTCAGACAACATCTTTAGCAAATCCTTTCCATCTCAGCCAAACCACTTGTGAAACTGTTATATCTACTCCTTTTTTGTGCACTTGGTCTAAAACCTTCACACCAAAGCCACGTGCTCTGCAGCCTACCTAAGGGAGCAGGAAATCCAGGATGTGCTTGGTGTCGGATGAAGAAAAGTTACAGGTTCCTGGACCATCTCTTGCTTCTCAAAATTTCTGAAGCAGGGTGAAGTATCTCCCTGAGCCTAACCAGCTTGGGGAAGGCGCCAGCATCGCCGAGTATGCAGTGGCACAACTGAACCATGCCAAGGTACTGAGCGGGTGTAGCTGGTTGGGATGGAAGGATGCAGTCACAATTCTTACTCTGGTGGGTTCAGCACAGCAGATTTGAATGTTAATTCTGCTGAATGAATTCAACCCAGTGTATCTGATCTGTATGCTAACATTTCAGCAGATGTGGTTTCCATTTACTTCTAAATTTCTAAGATCCATGTACCAAATCTAACATAATGCTCTTAAATAAGCAAAGCTCTAAAACATTTCATTGCCCCAAGGAATTACCTCCTGCATATTTCCTCTGTCATGGAAGGCACATTTCTAAGCAGATAGGCACTTCTTTTAGCAGCCAGCGTGGTTAGTTCATCATTAGTAAAGAGGAAATCTGAGACTTGCACAAGCAATTTAACAATTGTGAAGGAAAACAAGGTTCAGCTAATAGAAATACATTATTTTCAGCAAATTGTTGGGACCTCAGTTGTATGGAATAATATGAAACATTAGGAAATCAGTAATTAACAAATGCTTTAGAGTAGTGTCTAAAATGACCACAATTTCTCTCTAAATCAAAACCTATTTCCCACCAAGATTTGCCAAACCAAAGCTCTGAAGTGACACCTGTCAGTCACCCCAGTCTGCCAGTTGCATTCATGTGAAACCAAACACCAAGAGAAGCACCTCAGAGGAAAAAAATACTACCTTCTAAATGTTGTTGTCGCTTTAAAGGTGAACTTAATACCCAGCATATAAAAGTATTGGAAATTATGTTCTAACAAGTGAGTGTAAAAAAAGAAACCGACAAAAAACCAGAGATCGTACTTTTTTGCATGCATTTCTTTTAAGTTGGATTTTGTCATCCGATGCAAAATCTCTTGATTTTTTTCTAATTGCCCTCTTTGCAGAGAGTGTCCTGGGTGATGTAAGAATTTGATTTATGATACATAAAATATATAACAAGAACTTAATTCTCACTTTTATGGAAGCTGTACCCTATCTTATCTTTGCAGAAACATTTAGGCTTTGCAAGGATAAAATGCAGCAGGTACCTCCACCATGTGACATAACACAGGCAGTTGAGTGACTGGGACATTAACATGTTTGACAGCACTCTGAGTTGTGCTTTTTGATATTGGGTTATTAATGTCAATATGCAAACAAATTTCATGACAAATTTAATCTAGCCTTCACCTTTATTGAGGGTATATGCAAGATGTGGCTTTTTCCCCAGATACAAAAGGGAACCATAGACTTGCAATCAGAATAATACTACATCGGCTACACCAAAAGAAAATTATCACCAGGAAGAGGCCCAATTTCTCCAAAACAGGTTAGGTACAACATACAACTCTCCAATAAATAAACAAATAAATTAAAAAAATGAATATCGCAATTGACTTCAACAACACACAAGTCTGCATCAGCTTGGAGCTGTGGTACATTTTTTTCTAGGTGAAACCTTTGCTCGCTTTAATATTGCACTTGCTGAGAAAGCGTTGTCACCATTCCCTGCCTTCCTGTCTGTCTCGTAAATTATTGCTGCTGTTAAGCGCTTTTGCTTAATAGGTTCAAGTTCGAAATACACACTGCATCCCACCGAGTTCTCTGATGAAGTAAACATTGAAATGTCAGTGAAAGAGTTCAGGGAGGGAAGCAATGGATGGAGTGAGGGAGCTGTGATTAATCAGCAATGATTTACCGGCGCTGCCTGCATGCTCCCGGGACGTTTCCTGAAAGCACATCAAGACTTGCTCACTGTGTGAGAAAAGTCATTGTTAGAGTGCTCGTAAGCTGCTCTCTTGGGCAATGTACCAGCTCACAGAGCACAATTTGAAGTTAGATTGTTGTATTTCAATAATATAGGTTCCGAAGCTTTTATTTACAATAGTACATCAGCAGGTTTAAAAAGTTATATTCTCTAAAGAAAAGTGAAAGCATTGGCTGGGCTGCACTTTAATGTATTTTGTTTTCATCCCACTGCCAATGAGAACATTAGCTTTCCCCTCAGATTTGTGAGGGAATCAGACACAGTTTGGTCTTTTCAGACTTGTTGCACAGCTGCTAAGTAAACAGGCTCTGTAATTTGCAATGCATGATATGCATGGAGCTGGGCCAAAGTGACCCAGAGGACCTCTTTTGGCCTTCAATTTCCTGATATGCCAAAGGTGAGGTCCAAAATGCATCACCTGGAATGGCAGGGGGGCAGAAATAGAAAGGGCAAACTGAATGAAAGCAGATTCTGTATTGTAGAGCGTTGCTCAGAGGACATAAATCAAAAATTGGCCAGGTAATTTAGATAGAAGAAGATGGGATGATAAATTGGATGACCTCGTACAATCTCCTTCTATCTACTTTTAAATGATGTGTCAGACAGGCTGGCAACCACTTTTCATGATCACAACAGGAGTCTGCTTCCATCTGTGTGCTCCTTTGCACTCCTGTCACATGCACAGATTTCAAACTTTTATGTACATTGGTAAAGAACTACTCTTGGAGGATGCTGTCCTTTTTTCTCCACATAAGTCACTGTGTATAAATATGCTCATCAGGTGTGGTAGTTGTTCTGTTTCAAGAAAGCAAGAACAACGTTCCCAAAAAGCTTTCCTGAGACAGGTATAACTGTGGCAACAGGCATCATTACTTGCTGATGTGGAAACGATGACACAGACCTTGCTTTCCGTCTCCTCCATGCCCCCAACTGGACCACAGAGTAGTTCCTTGTCCTGTATTGCCACAGCAACAGAATTCACCACTGACGTACCCCAGCAGCATGCCCACAGTGACACCTCACTGGCTGTCCGTTAAAGTGTGGCATCTCCTGCTCAGCTGCCATGCTCTCTCGTACTCCAGCAGCAATGCCCAATTCTCCTCCTTAGGGTGCCATCAGCCCGGGGCTCTTCTCTTACAGTATTATTTCCTCTTTTTTTTCTTTTTTTTTCCCTCTTTTCCCCTACTCTTCAGCTTGCCCTGCACTCTCTCTTGCTGATCTTTCTTTCTCTCTGGACCTGACAGCTGAATTAATTGGTATTCATACTCTGCATCATAGATCACTGCTAGATACAGCTTTAGTGACCTGAACTCCTCAACATCTGTTTGAAGACCTATGTAAAATGAATCACTGTTCTCAGCATCTAACAAAAAAAGTCTACATCCTTTAGCACTGCCAGAAGGGTTATTTCAGGTTAACAGTTAGGACATGTCGATGGGGAAAGTACTCATGGTTCCCTTGACTCGCCTGGCACTGCACATTTCACCTATTTTTACCATTCTTTTTCATTAAATACCTATGCATAATAAGTTTGGCATTGTGAGAAGACACAAACAGAATCAAAGATGCCAGCAAGTCAGACCCCTTGCGTTGCTGAGACACAATTCTGCCTCACTTACTGAGAGGTTGCATACTTGTCAAGGAGGGCTGTTGTAGGAATGGATTGGAGGAGATGGCAAGTCTGGATTCCTCTATTCTGACCCTACAATGTAAGGGTGTTTTTTTTTTTTATCCAACTTAAATAGTCTATTACATATCAAACTGAATCTACAGGAGGAACAATCTTCCCTGTAGTTTAGCTTTTCCTCATTTACTTTGCTCCTCTATATAAGTTTATTGAACAGATGTAATTGCATGGAAGATTTATAAAGAGCTTAGCGCTGTGCACATCTGAGTTCCCTTCTGAGCTGCTTTCTGCCTCTACTTGATAATTGTCTCTAACTTTCAAAGACAGATTTAGACATGACTACTCTGAAATCCAACACACAAAGCTGATAGAACTGTTTTGGTATGATTATTTTAACCTTAACTGGAATATGGTTATGTTATCTTGTCTGGAAACTATCAAAACCTGCAGCTTTCAATGGACTGATGGAAATAAGAAGGTGCAAAGTCTTTTTTCTTTTCTTTTTGGTAGCAAAATGGGATCCTGTCAGATCCAGTAACAAGGAAGACCAAGCCAGCACAGACAAGCAATGGATGTATGGACTCCAATTATTCCCAAATATACGCTTCTATGTCTCCTGGGTTTGATCAAATATTATCTTGTTTTCCATGGCATCAGTACTAAAGCTGGAGCGGATTGAATGATCATAGTGCTACTCTTGTGAAACTAAAGGAAATGCTCTTTCATTGTTTCAAAAGTGTGTTTCAGACTATTGAAATCAGATTTATGGTGTCCTTAAGATTTCTGAAGAAAGTCATTCAAGGGTTCCACATGGGAATTTGAACATGGCAATATAGTCTATAAAGGTCAGAGATGCTCACATTCACAGTTCTGGGTAATTGCCCTCTGAAGTCTCTCTCCTCTGAATGAAATGGGAGGAAAATAAAATTAATTCCATCTTGACAGTCATTATTTTCTGACCGTCAAGCTGGAATTAATTTTATTTTCCTCCCATTTCATTCAGAGAAAGAAAAAGTGGGAGTAAACACGATTGATTTTCAAATATAGAAAACATTACAGAAAGAAGACATGATTCTCCCTAAGCGCCATATAGCACAAGTCGCAGTTTTAACCTGTGACAAAGAAGTTTGAGGTGGGGTAAAAGGAGGACTGCAGTAGCAGTGGAACATGGGAACAGATTACCAGAGGTGGCTGTTATATCTTTGTCACTGGTGGTTTGCAAGAATATGATGGTCAGATTTCTGACAGAAGAGGTTTACATAATAGTCAATGCTGCCTTGCAAAGAAAGATCTGGGCCAGCAGCCTTCAGACGAATATTTGCTGTGACTGTAGTGAAATCGACATGGCTTCCATTTTAAGGGCTGAAGTCCAAATTCTTTGGAGGAGATCCAGTGGTGCAGGTGGAACAGCACCCCTGCTCACCTAAACTTCTCCTGGTTTCCCTAATCTTCAATGGTGCCGTGGTTCTGTAACGTGTCCAAATCTGGCTTAAGCTTGTCTAGGATGCCCAACACAGACGATATTTGCAAAAAAGCTTCCAATTGTGTGAGCTGAATAAGTAATTGTTGAATGCAGCTTTGTTCTATGCCATGAAGCACTAGTATCCTGGGGAATATCACCATTTATGTCATATTACAGTCACCACCAAGTGAAAAAAATTATAATCCTACATGCAAGTGTAATTATTAAGATCATAAAGTTTTAACAAATTATTAAAAAAAAAAAAAAATTATAGTCCTCCTGTGGACTTTTCATAAATATTGAGAAACCAGATTATAGCTAATTTTACATCGCTTGCTTGTCCTTCTGTCATTTCTCCTATCTGCAGCAAAATTGGTATTTTGGTCCTTAGAAATCAAGTAATATCTGAAGGATTACAAATTAAAAGCTAATAGTTTACTGTCCTATTTTATGGAAATAAAACTGGTAGTGGTATGTCCTGACATCTTACAATAGTAAGTAAAATTGACTAAACTTGGCTCAGAATTTGTCAGAACTGATCACAGACTCTGAGCATCTCATTAGGGAAATCACACATAGCTCTTTATGAACATCATATTGTTTCTGGATACTTAAAAGAAAGACAAATACAAACACCAGTTACTCAGGACTTATATCACAATGTACAAACCTACAGGGAGCAAGAGCAGCTGATCTGCAAATCCACATCTCATTTTCAAGGAATGATCTTCTATAAGCCCAGTTAAACCTAGGAAGATAGGTTTTTCTCTAGCTGTTTCAAAACACGTCTGAAGATAGAGCAGGTGAAAAGGGAAGCAACGCCAAGGGAGTTCTTAATATGCAGGAAGAATAAAGAGAATCAGATGAATTAAACATATACTAAAATAAAATTGAATGGTAAAACATTCTGAAATTTCCAGATTTTTTCCACAATTAATTCATCACCCTATTGGAATTGCTACCCTATCTGCTGCTGGGTTAGGAGAAAAATCTGCCTTTGCAAGAAGCCCATAGATCAGATCTGGGACACAAGCAACAGAGCGTGGGCATCTGAAAGTATTTATGCTGTTTGCCATCCTCACATTTCCTGCTACAAAAATGTCAACATAGGCCTTAGGAATGCCAGTTTATGCAATACCATTTCATAGCAACTTTAGCATATGGCATTTTAAAAAGCAATGTCTTGGAATTAAGTGTGTGGCTATGGAAGACAAAGAAAGTGTAAAATGATCTTAAGCAACATAGAGCCCTTTGTGAAAGCGATTTTTTGAGAGTACACATAGCATACTGTCAGTGTGACTGAATTTTAACTTCATCTGTTGTGAGTTCATCCCTTTGAGTCCCCACTGAACAAAATATCACACCCTGACTTCAGAGCTAAGGCAGTAAGTTGCCAGGGATGTTCAGTTGATGTTGATGTTTTGAAAAGGACTAAAAACAGTAGCAAAAAAACAAACCCTTAGAACCATGGAACTTCCTTTGCAAAATTATGCCTTTTCTTCCTTTTGATTTCTGCTCAGGTAATGACATCTCTTCCTCCTACCTTTCCCCAAAGCTTCCCATATGGGTTGACAGTCTCCTTTCCACTTTCCATCCTAAAATGCTGCAAGATGTTGTATGTTTTGTTGAACAGACAGCTCCTTGATGCTAAAGATCACTACATTTTATTAGGAGCTCCAGTAATTGCTACACAATATGCAAAAACAGAAAATTCTAATACTCACTCTTAGATATTTTCTTAAGTATTCTGTAACATCTGGGAGAGGATTTGATTACTGGTATAGATAAAAAAAACTCCCAACCAACTCTTCCAACCCAAGCCATTCTATGATTCATTCTATGATTCTATGATTTTACTTGCTTGCAGCTTTATAGACTATATCTCCAGAATGTTTCCAGACTAGCCCCTAAACATAGTTTTAAATTATCCGTTGACTGCTTTCATACATTTTAAAACAAGTATTATGAAAATTTTTGTATTAATTCTTTGGCTTAAAGCATATTGAGGCAATAGCTTACATAAACAAAAAAGATAGTTGTGGCAATTATACCTCAGGTAAAGCAACTTGCAGAATTATAGTTAGATCTTACTGAATCCAATTACTGTAAAACCTTCTTTATCTTGCAAACAGTAGTTAAGTTAAAATTTCAAAGTTTCAAAACGTGGCTATTTTGTTGAGATATTTAACCTGAGCTGCCCGCATATGAAGACCAATTACCTTTCTAGATAATATAGCCTTTGATTAATATTCTCCAGCCTTTTTAGTTAGAGTCTTTCAAGTATGTATAATTAAACTAACAGACAAATAAACAAACAAACAAAAAACACCTACGTAATGCTTGGCAAATTAGGATCCTAGCGGTTTAATTCATGTTTTCTGAGACCAGTTTTTCAGGATGAATAAAAATAGTACAGATTATTAAAACACAGCAGAAGAGTCATGAGGGAAAACAACCAACTAAAGGAAATGTGCAGCGTCTCTGAACTTTAACAACAAATATTTTGTTGATAAGCACTCATGATTAATTACATTTTATTACTCTACCAATCCACAAGGAATAACTGCTCTGCTACTTCTTAAAACTGTCTGTGCAAAGTCTGCATAATAAGAACCCTCGAGTGATACGTGCCTCTATTCAAATGTCTGTGGGCACAAAGTTGTAGGATTTAGAAAGAAGGCAAACTAAACTGAACAAAGAAACTAAGTCCTAGGCTTTTTCCAGGTGTCAACAGTGCAGCTGGTGAAGCTAAACTGGCAAATGATGTCTGGGTACTTCCTAGAATCATAGAATCATTAAGGTTGCAAAAGATCTCTAAGATCCCTGAGTTCAACCCCAACGTATCCCCACTGACCACGTCCCTCAGTGCCACATCTCTACGGATCTCAAACGTCTCCAGGGACAGTGACTCCATCACCACTCCCTGGGCAGCCTATGCCAATACCTCACCACTCTTTCTGAGAAGAAATTTTGCCTAATATCCAACCTGAAAGACACTGGAGTCAATAAAGGATATCCGATTAACAGAAACTAGAACAGAAGACCTGTCTGACAAAGTGGGACAAGATCAACTTTGCCAACACTTCCGTTAAACTAATCAGAAATCCACCTGGAGATGGTGACTAAAGCCTCAAGGGAAATGGAGCAATGAAGGCTGAGAGGAAACTCGTTAAGTAGAACTTTATTAGGGAGAAAGGCTGAAGATGCAAGCTGACAAATCAACTGAAGTTCAGCAAAGGCAAATGCAAGTTCTGCACACGGGACAGAGTAACACCACATACAACAGAGCAGGCTAGGGACTGGCTGGCCACAAATCATAAAAGGACCCAGCATTCCTGATGGGCAAACAAAGCATGTGCCTGTGCAGGAATTAAGATACACCAGGCCATTGTATTTTGCCCACTGTTAACTCTTGTGAGACTACAACTATAGAAGAGTGCTGCTGCAGGCTCCTCAGCAGAAGGATGCTGATATACTACAGTCACCACCACAAGGATCAGGTCTGGGTGGGAAGGGGAGTGCTTAACTGTTGTCTATGGCTCCTAAATGGAATGTTATAAGTAAGCAAAGATGGAACATCGTCACAGGTTACATTAAAATCACTGCACACATGTTGCAGCAAGTGAAATGAATGCCACATTTTGAAGCAAGTGAGATTGCTTCAGGCATTGTGGAAAAGTACTTCACAGTGTGAGCAGTTTAGCTTTGGAATGGAGCCCAGAGAGGCTTTGAAATCTCCAATCTCTGGAAAACTGAAAGCTTGGCTGGACAAGAATCTGAGCCACCAGATCAAGTATTGGAAGAGGATTTAACTTCAAAGCTGGCTCTGTCCTGAGCAGGCAGGACTGGACCAGATGTTCTCTGGATGTACAATCCAGCCTAAATTTTCTAGGATTCTGTAATTCAGACCTGAATTTTTTTGCACAGCAAGTAGGGGATGTGCCCCATTCTGAATAACTCAGCACAAGGGCAATCTAATGGCAGTCACTGCTCGAGCTTTGAGCTTCTAAGCTACAGAGTAAGGAAACAGCTCAAAGCTAGGCTCAGATGTGGTATAGGTTGTAACATGACAACTTGTTAATGATGAACTGTGTCCTAAGCACCAGATACATCTGTAATCCAGTTGGCTTCATTGGTGGTAGAAAACTCACAGACTTCAAAATGGTGGAATAAAGTTTCTATCAAAAACCTTTCTGTTCATGATCAGGATGTCTATTCTGTCCAAGAATTGATGAAACCAACTCAGAACAGCTTTGAGAAAGACTGGTAGAGCTGCAAACAATACAGCAATAATCTGACCCTTGTCCTGGATTCAGAGAACATAATTTGGGTTTGTAGCTGGAGCTTATCTCCACCAGACGAGTGCAGTTCTCTCTGTAAATAGATAAGAAAGGAAATTTTGGATGCATTTTTACTGTCTTGTCTTCACTGCTGTGCATGACAGGGAGGAACATCAACAGGGTTGTTGTGTTCAAATGAATGTCACTTTTGAAAATCCCATCTGACAGTGAGGAACAGAGAGGTGAAGGAGGAGAGCCCATAAGACATGCAATAAAGGTAGTACATGTATGAATTATTGCTAAGCACACCTGAAGCTTTTTCTTACTTTATATCACAGAATATTATGGCTTCTGAATCTAACGGAGAAAGGGGTCATTTCACTTTCTTCTTTCAGGAAACTAATGTTTTTTACCATTTCATCCAGTGAGTTTTTGTTAAGTAAAATTAATGTAATGGATCATTTCCAGAAACGCAATAATAAGAAGTTATGCTCATACACAGAGATTTCTGATATTTTTAGAACAAGTGATTTGAAACAATTTATTCACCAACCTTTGAGCTTCTTTGAGAGTTCCATATATTTAAATATCATTTTTTCCCTACCACTGAGTCACTTCCAGGTTAGTATAAGATTACTACCAAAAAGTAAGTAGTGGATTCAAAAGGAGATTGAGAAAAGTCATCAGCCACAGGTGATTTCCATATTTCCATATGGAAACCAAGGCTAGGGATGCTTCTGCTCGTACTCCAATAATCCCATCTCTGAACAGCTGCCTCTTTGATCTTCTGATTGGATCACAATTAGGGCCTATGAGAACTTCACCTCAAAGTTCATTTCCGAAGTCACTCATTTTTACAAAAGCAATGATCTTACCACACTAGAGCTTCAATCATGGGCTCATAAAATACTCTGCTGCTAAAGCTGAAACATTTATCATGCATACAAGTTTCTGCCTGTTCCATGGTTTCCCTTCAACTACATATGACAAAACAAAGACAAAAACCAGCATCTTTAGGAAACTTCAGAAGAATGATATATTAATTTTATCTATTCCCAAAACAGTTTTTAGCACTTCCTAACATGGATATGGCTCACAGTTTCGTTCTTCTTCATGACACATTTCTCTCATACCTACATTTTCACTCGCTGTCATTTCTCCGAGGCTGTATTACAATATTAGCTCAACAATAGACTTAGCTCCTAAAAAAAACATCAAAGAGAAATATAAATTAGATTCGTTCTGTACATCTATATTAACAAAATTTACTTCCCTTGTACCTAGCAAAGTACTTAAATTTTCAATGCATCCATTTCTAAAGATCTCAGAAACTACAAAATTCAAGAAAAACAATTCTAGATTTTTTTGGCTTTTCAGTTAATTTCTTTAAAACGTGAGAAGTGTGGAATATTTTTCCATTTATGTGTTGTACCCTGATGGATGGATTTGTCTCCATGGTGAGAAGGACTAAAAAGCCAGAAAGATAAGAAACCAGAATATTAAGTTCCATAAGGCTTCAGAGGGACATTTCTCAAAATAGGCTTTTAGCAAAAGCCTAAGCTTTCAAAATCTTACATTCAAGAAACAAAGGAAAAAAAGTCACCCAAATCTAATTAGGAGGGCTATAACCTGATTTCCATGAAGAACAAAACGGAACAATGTCAGAAAGGAAAGAACATCCAGAGATGTATTTTAAACGGCTTCCCTCAGAAATATCAAAACGGAAAAGTTAAAATTACAGCTGAATAAAATGTTCCTGGTAGGACCAAGAGGCCAAACAAAGATGAAAAACGTTATGAAGATGTATACATCCGACATACAATAATTTTCAGGGCTGGGTTCTATTTACTGTTATGTCCTCCTCCACCATTGCTTAAAAGTGATTTTCCAAAGTATAGCTGTATACTATACTATATACTTCCTGGATTTTCTCACTGATATCGCTGAGAGTAAAATAAGTAAAATCAAAGCATTTTCTCATCAAATAAATTTCTCGTAACTAATTTTAAGCATTTTAGCCATCTGCCTTTGTCATAAATAACTTAAATAAAGATTGTAGAGGGGTAAGAAAGGATGACAGCCCTGCTCAACACACTATTTTTTTTTTTTCCACATGTATAATTTTTAAGAGAACCATCCCAACTTTGTATAGTTGGGCTTTTTGTTTTGTTCCACTTTGTTTTCAAAGAAGCATTTCCTTCAAAATGTTATTCTTTCTTTAAAAACTCCACTTAGCCATCCTCGTATAATAAACATTTAGGGAAAAAGTCCATAAGACTGATATTCTAGTGTTCTCAAAAGGCAGAAAACACTTAGATCTCATAGGGTCTCATTCAACTGCTCTTCAGACTTGCCTTTGCTGCTTGCAGTAGCCCTGCTTAGGCTGGAATTTGAGCCAAAGAGCTACACTGTCAGTTCCTTCCCAGTGTTTGTTAATAGCTGCTCAGGACAAATGCATTAGCACACTGTACTGTTGGTCAGTGTCTACTGGGAATGACAAGTGCTACGTCTGAGCTCAATTGCAGGTTCTGCTAACAGTCAGCTTCCCCAGAACTTGGTGCATTGTCACTGGGTGAGGATACAGATCAGGCAGCCATCTGCACTCTGGGCCATCGCATCCAGGGCCAACACACAACCCCTCAGTGAAATTACTTCTAAATCCCAAGATCTGCATCGGGGAACACTCCATTTGCAATCAGCAGTGGATCTGCAATGCAGAGCGCCTGGACCATGCCAAATTTGTACCATGGTGAAGCTTGTGTAGAGGGGTAAAAATCAGAAGTGGTAATCCTTGTGAGGACACAAAGCATAAAATAAGGTTAGGGTTGGGATATGCTTATTGTTGCTTGAAATGTTTACTGTCTAAATTATTTGTCAATAGAACTTTGCACTGCTCGGAAACATGCAGGCAAATGTTTACTACAGAGATTAAGTTTACCCGATAGATACTTAATATTTACTGGTGCATTTAGAAAACCTCAGGAAAGCCCATCAATTGCTAAACATTCTATCAAAAATGATTCCTGGGGAAACTGAAACAAACATTTAATTTCTAAAAGAGACAAAGTGTAGCATGAACAGTGTGCAGGGAGTTAGAACAAGAAGATAACCCCAGAATGGCTCAGCCCCTGCTTTAGAGGGCACTGATGCTGTTAGGCACCCTGCAGAGTCACACCTTCTGTCTGCTTATTAGACACCGCACACATATTTTGATTCAAGTATACCAAAATTTTCCATTGCTGTTTTCATTGGTTTCTGGTACCTTGGGTGCTTGTGAATATGTTTGTGTTTATGCATCTCAAGTGGAGATATTCCACAGCGACAACTGCAGTGATTTCTCTTTCTTCTGTGACCTGAGGAGGGAGGGAGAAGTCCTACCATCTTTCTTGAGAAAACAACTTTCCTCGGTGTCACGGAGTTATCTAGATCAATCTGTGTCTGTGATAGGGGGGCAGTAGGCCCGTGGGCCCCCCGGCCCCTGAAAACGGGAAAAGGGGAAAGGGGTAGGGAGATGGGAGCTGAGCTCAAGGAAACAAACAGAGCAGCAGCAACCATCTAAGGAGGAAAACTTATTTTACTAACTGTGATATTGGACTGCAAGATAACATAATACAATCTATTTGAAATTAAGGCTAATAAATCAAGTAAAATAAGAGAGAGAGAAGACTGAGAAGCCTACTTTGAAACTGAAGGCGCACGGCTTGGAAGCACACCCACACCCGCTGCCAGGCAGTGGGAGAGAGAGCAAGTGTCACTTCCGTGACTTATTTTCCTCTTTGACCGTGAGGTCCTCTGGGATGTGTAGTTCTCCTCTGTGCTCCACATGATGTCATGATGTGGAATACCAATAGCAAAAATTACAAAACCATGACATTCCACCCCTTATTCTACATCACTACATCATGTTTAGAATACGTATATATATATACACACACACAAATAAACAATAATTAAAGTGCATTACACGCGTATGTTTATATACATATATACATACATAGAATTACTGACTGCACTCCGCCAACATCAAATTCCCTTGTGGTACACATTGAACATCGCCATCTTTCTGCATCACCCACCAAGTGCACCCATGTCCTTGGGCAAAAACACTTCCACGAAGAGGTTTGTCCTTTCCAGAGGATGGAAGGACCCAGACCACTTTTCCCAATATGCTCTTTACATGTACAGCAGGGACCTTATCTCCCTCTACAGTATGTAGGGGGCTGGATTGGGTAGGACCATCACGATTGACAGATCCTCTAGTATTGACCAACCAGGTGGCTTATGCCAAATGCTTCTCCCAGTGCTTAAAATGTTCCACCACCCATTGCCTTCAGCATAGTTTTCAACAACTCGTTGTAGTGTTCGATCTTAAAAGAGGCTGGTGCATGATAGGGGATATGGTAAATCCACTCAATGCCATGATCTTTGGCCCATGTATTTACAAGTGAATTTTTGAAATGAGTCCCATTATCTGATTCAAATCTTTCTGGAGTGCCATGTTGCCACAGGACTAGTTTCTCGAGACCCAGTATGGCATTTCAGGCGGTAGCATGGGGTATTGCGTATGTTTCAAGCCACCCAGTGGTTGCCTCCACCATGGTAAGCACGTAACGCTTACCATTGTGAGATTGTGGCAAGGTGATATAATCAACCTGCCATGCCTTCCCATATTTATACTTTTGCCATCGCCCTTCCCCCCAGACAGGTTTCATCCTCTTGGCTTGTTTAATTATGGCACATTTCACAGTCATGAATAACCTGTGCAATAGTGTCCATAGTTAAGTCCACCCCTCGGTCTCTAGCCCACTTATATGTCACATCTCTCCCTTGATGGCCCAAGGTCTCATGGGTCCATCGAGCTAGAAATAATTCACCCTTGTTCTGCTAGTCCAAGTCTATTTGAGCCACCCCAATTCTGGCAGCTTGATCTACCTGATGGTTGTTTTGTTGTTCTTCAGTAGCCCATCTCTTGGGCAGGTGAGCATCCACATGGCACACGTTTGCAACCATATTCTTTATTCAGGCAGCAATGTCTTTCCACAGCTCAGCAGCCCAAATAGGTTTGCCTCTCTGCTGCCAGTTATTTTGCTCCCACTGCTGTAACCACCCCCATAAGGCATTTCCCACCATCCATGAGTCAGTATAAAGATAAAGCATTGGCCACCTCTCCCATTCAGCAACATCTAAGGCCAGCTGGACAGCCTTTACCTCTGCAAATTGGCTTGATTCTCCTTTTCCTTCAGTGGCCTCTGCAACCTGTCTTGTGGGGCTCCACACAGCAGCTTTCCATCTGCGATGCTTCCCCACAAGATGACAGGATCCATCTGCCTCCAATAATCAGTTAAAGTTGTCTTTTATGCTTCTAATTTACATTTCACCTTAGAAATGGAGGGTTTGCTTTGCATAAGCCTACAGGTAGCTTAAGGAGACTTTTCTAGCAGAGTTAAGACTGCATAGGGAATGGACTTTATCTTATTAATGCTGCATGTTGCATTCTGCCTGCACACAAATAAAAGATGCCTGCCTTCTTTTTTAATAGCCACCTAAGCACAAAAGAAATTAATCAAAGATGTAGAAAGTGTTGCTGTTTTCAGCCTTCAGAAGTATTTTCATGAGCTGCATGGTGACTCACTGATCTATGATTTAAAGCCCTGGGTATCCCAATATAAGTATTTTTAATGATCCAGAAAGTGCTCACAAACTGATATTCCCATCCTGTAACAGGTGATGCCTGCATGTAAAAGAATCCATATTTCAGTGAGCCGTAAGGAAGAAATTTGATAAGAAGTATCCATCCCTGCACTATCAGCCACTAAAGCCAGAATCCTCCTGTTCCAATTTCAAGCTGGTTTTATTATTGCATAAGATGTAGTCTTACAGATTTCTGACACTCAGACACCCCCAGGACTTTAATTCACCTAATACCAAACTTGTTTGGAGGTATCAGGCACATGCAACCAAGCTGCTGAGGTATAACAGCCCCAGCCCCATATGCCACCCAAGCTGTGACAATTGTCCTGAAGCAGATGCAGGCTGAGCCCGGTCTCTCATCACAGGCTACAGAAATTCACACCTACACTGATAAAACATTTCAGATGATGACAGTTCAGCTGCAGTGACTTCACCAATTAACTGAGTTGGACTATGTGTATACTTCTTGCATCAGAGTCTGTCCTGTAGTTCGTGATACCATTGGTAAGTGTTATTACTAATACAATGCAGTAACAGCAGTAAGAGCTACTTCTCCAAATAAGAACGGTCAGCTCAGTGTGTGGCTTCACTTCAGTCTCTGGCTGAGCTCAATGGTTCCATCAATATTTAAAGCTTGCAAAGCTCCTTCATGCTGCTGATTTACTAACTAGAGAAATCATACTTCTTTAAGCGGCTATCAATTATCAGGCAGCCTGAGCCTCTGCAGAGCAAATAAGCATTTCTTCTATGTTTTAATGAAGAATAAGTAAGGAGTTACCTGCGAATTTTAGAGATGAAACTTAGCTAATTTTGCAAGACTTGTTCTGAGACACTGATTAAGAATCTAACAAGAAGTGTAAATATTGTTCCTCACCTTCTGTGAAGAAGACTGTGTTTATCTGACCTCATTGGCATGGCATGCAGCCCTCCCCAGCATATCATCTATTCTTTCACAGTACCCTTGCAATCAGGCTCACAATATAAATCAACTTGCAAGCAGGCTTTACATCACCAAGGTCTGCAAACCCTAAATTTTAGGGTCTGCTGAAGACAGGAATCTGAATTCCTAAACGATATTTTGAGTTCAGTTCACAGCACTCCAACAAAGTGTAGATACTGGGAACTGCAGAGCCAACACCTTGAGGAAAGATTCACCTCAGCATCTCACTTGTCCCTGAGATAGGAAATGTAATGTGAGGAGTGCTTCTCTCACCAGAGGAGATGACAACCAACATTACCAGACCTCACTTTTCCCCCCGACACTCTGTGAACAAAAGGTTAAGGCATTCAGATAGGAGCTTATTTTATCTGACCTGGAGAGCATTCACTTGTACTCCTTGAATCAGTGGGGTTCCCAACCTATAGCACATCTACACTGTTACAAGAACAGCTTTCCAAAGCCTGAGGTTAAAACATCCCCAAGGACCCTTCTCATATGCAGCACTATCAGACTTCCCTCTTCCAGAGCATCACAACAAAACAGACTGTGCTTCCTCTCCTTGCACATCAGATTTTACAATCATTTTTTTCCAACCGAAGTTACTCATTTATTTTTTGTGAACTGTACACAGGAAGAGTCAGAGACCTACAGAATGACTCAGACTAATGAGTTACAAGTCATAGGGGATGCAAAGGTGGAAAAATGACCCCTTTATTCTCATTCATCCACCCCCAGCTCACCTTGGGTCCTGAGGCCAAGAAGCAGACCCTCTTCACTGACTCATTTCTTCCCATTTACAGGTAAATATGAAAACTAAAATCTATTTCTGAATGTTTTTGACTGTGATTCAAGAAGACATTAATGCATCTGTTGTTGATTTATTGGGTCAAAGTATTAAACAACAAATTAATTCTATTTAAAAAAAAAAAACTTCTATTTGGATTAATTCCTTTTTATCTGATGTTTACCTAAGAAAGATCACGTCCTTTGGAAACATTTGAACTTTATTTTGCCATACCGTGTTATTAGCTACTTTATTAGTCAACGCAGGGGAGATGGATTGTAGGAAATATCATTTGTTACCTAGGAGATAATACAATAGATAAACAAACCAAATTTGTTAAGATTCTCTTGTAATAATTCATGCATTTTCCCTACTTAGTTTTCATGATATTTCGTTTTCCTCCAGTCCTCAGATGTTAAGATATAAATAACAATGGTATCCTCTGCAAGCCCAGAAAACTTTTACACTTCTTTATTTTTTTCTCAAAATCTACTAAGAGAACACAGCAGTTTTTTGTTCTGTTGTCTTTACTTTTTTTTTTTATATGCATGTGTCCTTCAAGGCAGCCAATAAAAGATTACTGTTGGCTTACAGTGCAGGAAAGTTCAGCCTGTATTGTCTTAAGCAAAAGCAAACAATGCTTTGAAGATCTTACAACCCAAACGGAGGAATGGTGGCTAACCACATTTACAGAGAGAGATGTGGAATGTAGAAGCACTTCAAGGTTCAAGAGAGGTCTATAATAATCCCCAGCACAGCTCACTCCAGGACTCCCATTCTCTCCAGCATGCCCAGGACATGCTCATTTGCCATTGCCACTTACCCATGACAAGGAGACCTACTGCTTTCTTGTGACTTGCTTGTTTTCCCTTCCTTTTCAGATCATCTGCATACTGAGGGAGCTCTACTGTAACCTAACAAGTTCAGCTTCCCACTGTGTTACAACCTTCCAGTTCAGAACGTAGGTGTAGATTGCAGCAGAAGGTGCATACCAAAAAAGCTTGTCCTATTCTAACTGGGGCTCCCATTGTAACGAGCATGTGCCCAGTCTTCTATCCTTTGTTCCAGGCATGATTTAACCTGTAGTACAAATCTTATACACCAAAATCAATTCACTTTTTTTTTTTTTTGTTATAATCCACTTCTGTGATACTTTGTAATCAAAAGATATTTCCCTTCTCCAACAGCCAACACTTCCATCCTCTGTGGAATGCTTCTAAACTTAAGGGAGCAAGTGCACCTTAAGTGTTGCACTGCAATAAAAATTGAGTAACCTTCAAAGCATAACATCTTCTTAGTCAATTCAGTCAAAGCAGTAACTAATTGCATGAACTTATCCTATGGGAGCTGACTCCCGAAAAAAGGCAGCAGGAGCATATCTAAGATGAATAGATGCACCTTTTCCTTGCACTTTTTATTCAATCACCAAAGTTTAATAAGTGAGCTTTAGGGAGTAAATTGCTTCTTACGCATTTTCTTTTCTGGAACATATGGCTCATGTAGTGGCGGTGATCTGTTTTCTTATGCACAGTTTATTTTTTTTCCCCATTATTTTAGCAACCACCTAATCCCAAAAAGTAAGTTTAATCCAGAAACAAGTTGTGACTCACAGAAAACAAAACAAACGCCAACAAGTTTAATTGTATTTAGAATCAAAGTTAGTGAAATTATCTGTGTGTCTATGAAGATTAATGGAAAATGGCTTTGTATTAATCAACTACCATGCAGAAAAATTTCTTAACACCATAGATGTGCCAACTGTGTGTGTCAAAGATGCATTAAGTAAATGTCTTCTGCAAAGGGGGAGAGTGGCTATGTGAAATCTTTTCACGATCTGAAACCCTGTAACCTTGATCGTTATACCCTGAGTATTGTCACTCAGCAATGGCTGATCTGGACCACTCTCTTTATGGTACACTCTTTTGGTATGGCAGCCCTCACAGGAGATGCCTATGCGGCCTACGGTTCAGATAGAAAGTCTTCTAACTAAATCCAGCCAGGACTTGATTCCACCTCTGCAGGTGCCCAGGGATACCACAAGTTCTTTCACACACGTAAATGATGAAGTCAACTGTGGATGGCCTACATCCCAGTAACTTCCATAATGTCTTGTGAAAGAAATAGAACACGTCTGTCTGGAGAAAATTTAATGAGCAAGAGCGTAGAATTAACTTGTTTCTGTTATTTTTGGTTGGTTGGTTTTGTAACATGAGACTAATGCTTTTGCAAGTAAAAAGGGTGTCTCAGAGAGCAAACTGCGCTATAGCAGTGAGACTTTGCAAGAGTAGAGCTTTGTCAAAGCTTTTAACTTTAAAACTTAAGGAGAAGGTAGGGGCTAATAAAAGAAAAATTGTCAATGAGTTAAAATAATAAATAAAAATAATAAATAAATAAAAATAATAAATAATAAAAGAAAAAATGTTGATGATGGTAGGGACAGAGGGGATGAAGAAGAATCAGTGGACCACCATGGCAGCATAGGCAAGCAATGTTCAAAAGTCTTATTTGTCTTGTTCTACTTTTAAAGTCTGTCTGTGGTTTCCCTACCCTCACCTGCAGCTGCAGATTTTTAAGTAAAGCATTCAAAAATTCCAGAAACAAACAAAAATTTATAATAAAAAGGAAGATTAGTTATCAGCCCTTTCTGCAACACAAAAGTCTACTTCATGAATTTCCCTCTCTTAGGATTTTACACACGTTAATTAATGATATGATGCCATTCAGTTCCAGCCTGGGTTTCACGCTCACAGCATGAGCCACGGTAATTCCACTTGGCCTGTACAGAACTGTGGGCTCAGCAGTTTGGTAGACACAGCTTTAAAGAAAATGTTGAGGTTGTAGGAATGAATGGAGGAAGACTCGTCCTTTTGCTTTACTAATACATTTTCCTAGAATTAATGAGCAATGGAGAGGAGTGTTCAGAACAGATCCAGTTTGCTTTTATCACCTAAATTTAAGCTTGAGTCAGAACAGCACATATTTGGCCGAATAATAATGCAATATCTTTTATTTAGGAAGAAAAGCAGGGATTTCTCTGATCATTTATAGTATGAAATCTTTAGCATGATGCACTGCTTAGTGAACAACTGCACCCTTCCGCATGTGAATAAGAAAGTGATGTTCAAAACCATGCAAAAAAATAAAAAAATAAAAATCAAGAATTTTACCCACATTTGTCTTAATATAAAAGCCATTGGGAATAAAATGAAGTTTCATTATTCATAATTTTGGGCATATTCCAAGAAAGGATGCAGAATTAAACTTGAACAAAATAAGTAGCGCTGTACTGCTTTTAGTATAGAGCCCAGATCTCTATAGAAATGCCTATTTCTGGTCTACATGAATTTGGTATCGATCAGGTTATTGGTCTGTAAAACAGCTTTCTCACCCCCATTAATTTACACCCCTCTTCCTGCTTATCAAATGCTTTGTGTTTCTTCAAATAAGGTATCTCAAGTGTTTATATCCAACTACTATGAGAGTAAATGCGTGGGGCAGAAAACCGTTAAGGAAAACATTGAAATTAAAACATGGAAACACACCAGCAAAATTAGACCCTTCACAAATAACAGTTCAATCAAAGTTCAGCATTCTGGCTGCTGAGAATGGATTGACTCCATTTTCTGTACTGTTCAGGTTACACGTTACCACTGCTAATTACTAATTAATAATAACAGTTCACTGAGTAAACTCAGTATCAATCTTTTATGTACTTCCAGAGATTGCCAAACTTTTTATTCAATCCATACAGATGCTGCAGCATTATGAGATCATGATTACGCGGTTATCCTTCCACTTACTTCTAATTTTAGCTAAGCATCATGAGTTAAACCAAAGCAGCAATTTCCCCTCTCTGCAGCCCATGTGAGCCTTCACTTTCAGCACTTACATATCAGAAGAACCATGTATGTTTAACAGGCCTGATAAAGCCTGATATGTTTCCCCCATTAAAAAAAAAAAAATCCTAAGGAATGAGGAATATAGAAGCACAGTGCACATCTCTATCACCATAGGATGATCAGAGAAGGCAGTAAGTCAGGATGTATTATAACATACATGATTGACATCACAGTTCTAGTATGTCCCAAGATTTCACTGAAAGGAGACACTGTGTTCAGGTTATGTAATATTTTAGTGCTGTTACAATTAAGCTCCAGTGGAAGAGAATATTTTTAATGTGCATATCATTGCAAAGAATTCTATTTCTCTTTCAAATACTATAACCAAATCCTAAAATACAGGGTTATTATATTTCTAGCTTTCGATTTACAAAGCTCTGAGTATTATAATGAAAACGGATTTTTACCTTTTTTTCTTTTCTTTTTTTTTTTTAAAGAAAACCATTTTTGTTCAAAAGACATTTTGATGTAGATTTCTTTGCAAGCTTAGTTGACTGGCATGCATTGCAGGGCTATTTGGGATAACCATATGCAGTTGAAGGCTCTCAAAACCCAAGAGTACTTTGAAAATATAAAGATGAAATTGATCAGTTTAATTCCTGAAACCAGAAGAACTTGAGAAACGCCATTTGTGTTTATCCTTCATTTGGGTGGATTGCCATGTAGGAGGGAATCTGGCTCAGACGCAATGTAATCTTTGTGCTCACAGCTGGTGACCAGACAGAGCTGGAAATTTGGTAACACAATTCCAATTTTGTGCTAAGTCTACATTGCTCATCACCTGGAAAGAGAATATAAAGGAAAGCATCCAGTGAAGCACAGCAAGAACGTACCTCTTCAGACTTGTAATGGGAACAAAACTTAATTCCTGCTTACATGGAGAAGATGCCTTACTTTTGTCAGGTCGCTAGCCTAGACTGTAGTTATAGAACTGGAAGTAGTAGCTTTATATAATTCCCAAAGCTCACAGATAAACAGATTTTAAGGGGACAATGACAGACTTCTTATATAGAGCTCAGTTAAGAAATGAGCAATCTAGCATTGCAGAATTTTGAATGCAGCAAAACAGCTATAAAAAAAAATGCAACGAATATATACATTCTGTATGGAATATGAAGTGTAAGACTGAGTGTGGCTATTATTTCAGAAAGCACTGAAAAACATCACAGAACTGGACTCATAGAGGGCCACTGACCCCATTTAAGTGAGGAATTAAATGCAGCTTCGTGTATGACAGGGCGATTTAGGTCTGCATCTCACTCCCCACTTTGGCATCCAAAAGAAACAAATCATCTTCAATCTGTGTTTATTATCTTGCAGCTGTTCGGACTCAAAATGTTCCATGTAAACAATTAAATTCTATGATATTGATCCAAGCTGAAATGGCACTCAAAGTTTTGGTATTCACTTGTCCCTTCTCTGCAGATTGCAATTTTTCATCAGCAGCTTCTTACCAGACAATTAAGCTGGTGGCAGCTCTGACTGCTGAGATCATGAGATGAATAATAGCGTTGGTTCTGTGATAAATGTCAAGGTTTTGTGCTGAGCTGGTGGAATTAGCACGACAAATTACAAGTGATGGACGTAAACGATCCGAGGAATTCCAGCCTGGAGCACAACGCTGCCTGTGAATTTGCTGAGTGTTTCCACCTGCAGAAATGCTTTCTAGAGATTTCAGAAAGATTGGAACCACCAAAACATGAATGTGCCTGAGAGAGGAATACATTTTTTCCTACTTACATCTCCCACTCCTTCAGGTGGTCTTCATTCTCTGAACTTTGTCACCAACTTGTCACCAGATTGAGAGCTGCAGAATCGGGGCACTGTAGCTCAAACCTGGCTTTCCCAAGACTTCCACTTCACTGGTTGACAAAGTATAGGGCAATTAAGTACTGCCATCATACGGAGTATTCATTAAGCACCAAGTATTCATATTATAACTTCCTCACAACTAGTTTCATACTTCACAAACTTCTTTTAATATTGTTTCTTTTCCCTTAGTCTAAAGACCAAGATAATGACAGCATATAAGCAAGCATTTTCAGAATAAAAATGCAATGCTATTATCTGAACACTTCCCATTTTCCCTTTCATTAACTTTCTGTTATACAAAACTGCCAATAAGTCACTGTGTGATTTCATGGTGAGACAGAAATGCACCCTTTCCCAATCATTTGGGAAGATTATATTCATATTCTTGGAAAGTACTAGCATTCAGATGTGCCTGAGACGTTTTCAGTTTTAGCAAGCATTACAAACATTTAAGAAGCCGGGGGATGACGTTTGCTGCTGACACTGTAACCCTGACAGAAGGACCAGACCTGGGATGTTCCCATAAACACTGCTGGGATGCTGAAAGACAAATTGTGTTTGGTGGTGTGTTAACCTAGTCTTTTCCATGACCTTACTGGGAGGACTACCCAGGACTTCATTATTTTTGGTTTCAAGTAACCCCACACTGAAGCTGGTGAAGATCTCCCTTTGCCTGTAGCCTACAATCACAGAACCCAACCTGAAGCTGAAGCTGCCACTGTCAATGGACCTACAGCAAGGATTTTAAACCACAGTATGGTTTTAAAATTTTTATTCCAAATCACCTGATACAAAGCTACTGCTTATTTTAAGATGACAGAAGGTAAGTTTGGTCCCTAAACCCAAATGCAGATCACGTCCGCAACACAAACATAACGCGTGTCAAAATACCAGTGCGAATTCAACTTCCACTTCAAATTTGCTATCAGCTTCAGTAGGAGTTCCAGGAGTTCACTGTTCCTTATCACTTTTCTTAAGTTACATTAGTTAATTCCTTATTAAAAAGGTAATATAAAGCTTAATGTGCATAACTGTGTATAACACAGACTATTAGGATAAGGTCCTAGAAGACCTAACTGTCTTCTGTAGAAGCTGTTAAAATTCTATCTACAACTAACTACAGTAATTCATTTCACATAATGGATGACACGAAGTTTTCTTTTATTCAGAATTCACTATTTAGGTTTAACTACACCAGAGCTACCACTTCCTTAGATAAATAATGATGGAAACAGAATAGAACTTAGTCTCTATGTCCCAGAGAGTAAAAGAAAGACAACTGATCTCACAAGTCATCACAAGACCCTTACACCTGGAGATACGAAGAACTAATTTATTGTACTGTGTAGATATGTTACCTTAAGATCAAGTTTTCAGCAGCCTTGGAATTGGACTAATCTCTTTGCTTTCTACCAAAGTTATTTGTGAGTGCAAAAGGGATAACTGAGAATGATGTATCTGTCAGAGTGACAAGGGGCAAAGTCACCCCATTGGTGCATGCAAGCAGAGGGCACACACAGGATCTGCAGGAGCCTTTTTAAAGTTCCATTTTGAAATTGGTTTTTGGTGTTTTGTCGTTTCCCTTTCCCAATGTTAAAGATGTTCTTGTAGAATACTAAAGATGTTTGATTTGAGCTAAGCATACTAGCTCAAGTTTCCCTATGCATGTATTTCTTCATTTAATGATAGTTGGACTTGAGTAATATTGAATTCCTTCTCCTTATCAAGTGTATTTATTAAAGAATAACCATCTTTATAATTACCATTATTGGCAAAGGTAAAGGATTTGCCCTACTTAGACCAGTATGAAACTAATAATCCAGTGCATTTATATAAAATTGTATTTCTATGTTCATCTGTTCCTAGCTCTACTTTATAAAGCTGCAAATAAGCTAATAATTTGATGTGTTCTTGTTTCTCTGGAATTAGACATCCTTCTTGGTGCCACTTTTACATCCTGGTACTGAGAGTTTCTGTTTTCAGGTGGGTCATTGCTTTATTGCTCTGTTCTGTGGCAGCTGTTTATTGAACCATAGAGACACTGGAAACATCAGTAAATCTGTCTTTTAAGGAACCTCCCCAGCACCGAACAATCATATTATCCACCAGGAAATCCAATTCCTTCCCATGGGCTTTTGTGCCCACTCACCCTTCCTCAGCTGTGCATGGCCCTAGTCCAAAAGCTGTTGTGAATTTTATCAAGTCCAAAACAGCCTTAGGGCTCAGCTGATTGAAACCAAACATTGTCTGGCATCTGTTTTCGGCTGTGAAGCTCCTCCAGGCCCCATCATTAGGACAGAGGTCACTTCTCTGCCCTTGAGACACCATCATTCCCCAAAAGGGAGAGCACAAACTGGAGGAAGCCTGGCGCACACACAGCTTGGCAGTCCAGAAGCCAGCATTCAGCACCAATAAGCCTTCGGGCTGTCCTATCCAAGTCTCATCATCATGAAGCAGAATGAATTCCACATGTTTTCTTACAGTACTTTAGATTTCAACAAGATAAAGCACATGTGTGATGACTGACAGACAGAAAGGGCTTCACTGTGGATTTCAATAAGCTAATATTAGCAAATACTTTGCATACAGACTGTTGAAACAGAGATGACTTTTCTTTGGGGGGTTAGTGATGTCTTTTCTCTACTATCCCCCATCTGCTTCAGAAACACAGAGCTGCAGAATTTGTTGTGAACCATGCACACAGTGCAGAATGGGGCAGCTGGCTCAGCTCTGGTGGCCACAGGCACAGTGATTTAGTGCAGGCTGCATGACCAAACATGACATCTATCAGTTCTGTGCTGTGCAATTCCAGGTATTTGAGTAGATGCTTTGACAACCGCAGTCAATACAATATTTTTTGAGTTAATTGTACATAATTAGATTAATGAGTTGACTCTCTTCAAACACATGATTTGCAATAAACCTTTCTGCTCTTCTGTTTATTGACCAGGACAGTAATGAAATCTATTAAACTTCACTCGACCATCCAGTAACAAAAACACATTCTTGCAGCTGGATGCAGTCAGAAAGGCCAGGCACACACTCTGCACTACATATGTTTTCTGAGACTATTAAATCCAACCCAATGTGCTTCTCTAAAACTTCGCCTTTGGACTTACTCACCAGTCACAACCAGAGTACAAGCTATAGAACTATCAGAGACTACTTCCTTGTTGTTATTTTTATTATCATATTATATAACTAATGGATTTCTAAAGCTAAAGAGTTATTTTTCTTTAGTTTAACTATCAGGTAGCTTCAGATTTTAGAACAGCCTTACTTCTAGAAAGACACGTAGTTCTGATGCACAGCAAGTATTACTGCTGCCTATAATGAATCACTGGAAAGGATTAGGAATATCTCTCTCTACTTGGAAAAGTTCTATCTTATTTCCAGTTTGATTATATCTGCTTGAGGCTTTCTACCACTCATTCATGTTCTGAGCTTTGATTTTAACCCAATCCCCATCAATAACAACATGGTTCAGGACATTCAGCCAGGGGTTAACTATTGCCCACGACCTCATTGTTATCAGCCTAGGACCACAGAATCTCCCTGCAGAGCAGAGGCAGCTGTCTGTGAGCGGTGTGCTGATGTGTGCTGTCCCCGGTGGGAAGGATTTTCCTGCCAGCTCCCCACTTCAGCAACTCTAAGTCGCTTGCTAACTCATCCTGGAGTGGAAGAGCTAAGCTATTACAGTGATTAGTATGCCATCAGTGATCAAAATTCATTACTAAAGATAAATCTCGGTTATTTAGCCAGCTTTCCATGTAATTGATCCACATTCTTTCTTGAGTCCTTCCAGACTTATCCCTTGGTGGATTTGAAATGAAGTAGGTCATTTACAATGGATAATTCATGGCAAATTAATGTAGAGGAAATAAAAGCCATTCATACATAAACTCTTAGTGAAAACTCAAGACGTATGGAAGCACCATCCAAGAAGCCAAATTTCAGAGACCCTGCCACACTTCATCTGATGCTGATTGTGAGGCAGAAACCTTGCAAGCCAAGGAGTCAGCATCTGCTATGCAATGCAGAACTGCCAAGCTGCATGTTCTTTGGGGCTCCTCAGCTTTGCACAGCCTTTCTCCTCCTCTGACATCTGAATGATGATTCTTAATAATATCACCAAGGCTTTAAGTAATTATTAGATCCTTTATAGGAGTGATTTACAAAATTTGTTGCCACATTAACATCATTCTTTGAAAGTTTAGTTCCCTTTAAAGAGAATTTCAATTCAAATGCCAAATATGCTGACCTGAGGGACATGTGATAAGTATTTTTAATGCTAACTTGAGGAGCTGGACGTTTTATTCTAAAATCCTTTGGGGTGTGGCTAAATCAGAGCTGAACATTCATTTTGTAATGAAACATTAAGCTGAACATCATCATTACTCTTCCATGTTGCACTTCAGGAAAGTACACAAGAAAAAGTGTGCAATTTCCTTGGCACCCAGGAATGAGACAGTTTCCAGATATAAAAGCAATACTATATACAGCACTTTTTGAGGGGGAAAAAAAAAGTCTTTCCAAATTACAAAGCAAAATTACAATGATGATTTGGCCAACTGTTTCAGAACTATTTTACACTTTCTTGTGGTCTTCAGGATCTTGAAGATCTGCTCAGAACGGACATAATTAATATGCTGTGTTCATCTTCACTGCTATAAAACTAAAAAGCTCTTTAGTGGAAGTCCTTGAAATATTTTCTTTAGCATAACGCGTACTGAAAACAATCCTCACTGCTTTTTTTTTCCCCCTCCAACTAGTATTTTTAACATGCACTTTTTAGGATGTTATTATAAAGTCACACCGGGGTTTCATAGGAACTTTCTTAGTGCAGATGTACTCTGGCAGTCTGTGCCAAAACAGGTAACAATGCAGAGCAGAGTGTGGAGTTTCTCTCCATGTCAGAATTTCCAACCACTTGAGAGGCTCTGATCTCTTGCTACAGTCACATTTCGTAACACCAGAGCACTTACATACCGATTTTAGCATTGCCCAGCAGCTACAGATGCAAACAGAAGCCACTTCACCATGTCCTAAAAGGCATGCAGCTGGGTGCTGGAGTCACTGGAGTACACCTGTCTAACTGAGGTGAGACAAATGAGCCCCAAATGAGTGACCCAAATTCAGACTACAGTTTGAAGGCTTGCAAAAGTTTGCAGGATAATTTATTAGTGTCAGTGACTGCAGGTTTCCAGATGTTCTGGCTCTGGAACATACACAAGGAAGATCTCAGATGTAATCAATAAAATGGTTTTGAGACATCTTCCCACCAGGAGGCCTGAAAAATTCAAGATGTTCTCCAGAAGAGACTAAAATTAATGACTGACTGGATCGAGGCCAGAGGCAGAGAGAAACATCACTGCAGTCCTTCCTGCTTACACCAGGGTAGAGCGGGCTAATGACCACTGCACACAGCAAATGGCAGCAGCTCTGCAATGGAAAGGAGGACCCAGCCACCATCCCAGGGACAGCAGCTGCTTCTCAGCCCACATTGTGCTGATGACACACTGTCTCACTTACAGGAAAGGGTTTTATTTTGAGACTGCGGGTGGCCAATTATATCACTGCTCTCCTTCACCTGTTAATGAAGGTGTACTCATTGGCCACCAGCCCAGGGGATGCTACCCCAGTGAGACCCTGGCATTAATCTCTTGTATGGGTCGCCAATGCTTGCTGTATCCTAACTTTTCGCACAAAGCCACATTCCTATAGATTTTGTTGGTGATTTGCAGTGCTAGATAGAGCAATTTTATATTATCTCACATTTAAAACACAGCCTAAGGGAACTGACAACACCAAATAAATGAGGGGAGGAGGGGGGAAACAACCCAACAATAAAACAATTCACAAAACAACACAACACGAAACCCTATGCTATGTGTTCAAGTTCAAAACAGAATTTTCACTTTGCACAAAACCACAAGATCTTTCTTCTGATGTTCTTATGCATAATCAGTAATTAACCTACTTAAGTACCTGGAATAAAGGTCCAATTAAACACCCAACATTTCATAAAGATTATCTGGATGATTCTAAATAGAATTAGGCACGAATACTCGATGGCTTGAGGTATTCCAAATTTACAAGCTACAAGAATATCCTTTCAAATACATTCTCCCATGTCAGAGAGAAGTTTGAGAACCGACTGCAGCCACAGACTTGGAGAGGGTAATTTTTATAATTATTGTTTTGAGTTGAAAGCTGCCAGCACCAGCAGCATCAAACACACACTGAAACTCCAGGAAAATCGTAGCAGAACTATGTGTCCGCAGAGAAGGTGACCACGTAGCAAGGACTGTATTCAACAGGTGGGAAGAGAGATGCAAACAGGAGAAGACATTGAATGGGCTCTTAACATGGACTACAGCAAAGCGCTGCCTCTAGATGGGAGGAGCGTTGGACCAGTGCTCTTTCAGGCTTTCGCTGTAAAATAACCAGGTGGTATTATGCTTAATGTTAAAAAAAAAAAAAAAAAAAAGAAAAGAGTTCAGTGGCACTTCAAGCTGAATGGTATTGATGAAACTCTCAATGTTCTCGTCTGACATATTTCCATGCATCCGGTACAACACGTACGCTTCCCTACAAAGTAACACATGAAGGAAGCATTTTCCAGACCCATTTAACCAGAAATGAATGATAAACAAACACAACAACAACAAAATAAGACGCATTCGCTTCCTCTTTTGACACTTAAAACACCGCTTCTGCGCAAATGAAAGACAGCCCTAGACATTACAAACTACTCTTGTCAGGCTTAAGCAGCAAACAAACACAAGGAGGTAATGCACATGGAATCTAAAACACTGTCTAAACCCATAGAACTGGTTTCAGCCTACGTGTGCCCAGACACCCGAGAGTCTCATTAACAGCAGGAATAGTTGATGTTAAGATTTGCTGAAGTTGAACAGAGTTTGACTGACCCACTTTTAGACTGCAGGGAGGTTTATATCATGTAAAGAAGCAATTTGAGCTAATGACCTGTTTAAGAGCACAAGCATGCTGCAAGCTCACTTTATCACAGACAGAAAATAACGCACAGTATAATTCCTAGCTATATCTGACCCTCGCTGATTTCAGCAGTGATCAAAGTCAGCGCTATTTCAGGCCTGCCCTGGACCAAAACAAAGTGGAAACTCACCGTGATGGAGAAGCAACAGGAAAGTTTTCAGTGGAGTACAGCTGAGAACAGGATATATTTTTGTCCCGGTCTCTCCTAGCAAACCCATTGAAATTCACATCACAGGGTTGGTTTAAATCATTTGCACCTATTAGCGCTGGAATTTAAACAAATACCACACAAACCCAATGCATCTGTGTATGTCAGCAGCTCTACCTGTGAGGATCTAGCAGCAGGAAAGCCAGCTCACAGCCATTGGGGGTGACTGACTATGCAAGGCTCTGAGGGCATCACACATTACATACTACTCTGTGCATTAATATTAATTACAGCAGTGACTCTTGTTGTTAAGCAGATTATCACAACCTAACGAAGCAGTCTTTCTACAATGGCTTGTAAAAACCTTTTCCATAGCTCCACTTACTGCATCATGAATACCCTACAGCCATTACCAGTACCAATAAACAGTAACTCCATAAACCAATGAATCAGGACTAAAGTTTTTTTTTTTGAAAGATGTTAGGTACTACAAATGTTGACTCATTATTAGCAAGAAAAACATAATGGGGAAATATGTACTGACTCAACAGTTCTATAGAACTCCTTAAAAACTACCAAAAACATTAAGAACATACATGTTCAGAAAAGGGATTTTCAGAACAGCCCTTCCAGAAAAACCAAGAAGAGGTTAATAGTCCTGACAGGCTACAAGCCAGTGCACTTCAAATTCAAAGCCAGGTTTTATTTAACAGCAGGCAAGAATAAAGTTAAGAGTACAAATCCTGGTGCTTCTCAAACTATGATGCAGTGAAGGGAAGAAAGAAATATAGAGCTGAAAGAGTTCACCAAACAATCACCTCTCCCTGTTGCAGAAGCCCTCCAAAAATAACTGCAAAAAACCAAGGCTGATACTGCTGCCCTCAAAAGCTGCTCTGCAATTTCACCACCCCCCTGCTTTGCAAACTTCCAGCTCTCAGCTAATTTATTTGCATTTGTCTTAGGAACTCCCAAACAGAACAAAGGCTAAGTTTCTTTCTTCCTAGAGAAATAAACCCACTTACTAGTCAGAAGCTCATGCTCCACGTAGGTCAGTTCTCTGTCCCCTCCCTGAACTTCAAGCTCCTGTATCGTTCATTGATGCTGCTTGTTTGTGGTTGTGCTTGTTCCCAGCTGCCTTGAACTGAATGCTCGCATCAGCTGTGCTCATCTGGGGAGTTTGTAGCCCAGGAGGTTTCTTTTAGTATTAAAAAAAAAATGAATTAAATTAAAAGGGAGACTCCCCTGTGCTAAAAATAAAGTGGTCAAAAATTAAAATGGGAGCACCTACCCTGTGAACTGAAACCTTGTTGTACTGAAATCTGGGGGAAGGTTTCTCATATCAGGTGAGACTATATGGGCAAACACAGCAGGAACAAATCACCCACTTGAGAACAATCCTGTTGCTATCAGTGTTTGTAGGGTATGAGTGACCTGGAAGTCTCAAAAGGGTGGAAACTGGTTCCACAGGCTGACAGAGGGTTCTGTAGAATGAGGTGTGTGGAGACACTGCAAGCTTCTTCCCTTAAAATAGTGTTAAAACTATCAGTTTTATTAACTGATATATGGAGTTAGAACTGTTTTCTAAGCCATTGCACCCTTGTGAAATGGAATTGCTGTTTTCCAAGCAAGTCATCATAAAGATATGTTTGGCCTTTTGTACTATGGACTGTTTAAGGAAGACAGCTCCAGTCATTCTCAGGTTCAGTGATACGGAGGATGTTTTAAGTCACTTTTTCTTTGTTGGAGAATGCTGCAGATACTAGTTGTAGAATATTCAAAATGACAGATTTATACCTCTTAGATTGAAGAACGACACTGGGGCACTGCTCGGATGTTCTTTTCCCTTCCTTTGCTGGAGTGTCATGTTGGCTTCAATAAGAAGCAGAATCTGAATCTTTTACTGTGGCTTCAATTGGCAGAACTGGAAATTAAGATGAAATGCAGTTGTATGTTCACAAATGCTCTGCAATGCTGATAAGAAATGACGTGCACAGAATTCAGACTAATACAATAGGATTGTATTTTCAATCTGCCTGACAAAGAAGAGAGTTATTCTAAAATCCATTAAATATCAATAAAGAATTTGTACACATCGTACAATCTAAAGTGGAGATTCCCTTCTCCTAATTACACCGGCAGAAGGAATTGAATACAAAGCTCAAGGAGAACTGTGACAATAGGTGACTTCAGCAAGGGGCACCAGGCAAGTCTTTGGGCTTGTAACCCAAATGTTCCTTTGCTGAGGTCTCTTCCAGGAATTACAAAATGGGCATATATCTTATTAACATCTCTTCACTCTTAATTTTCTTAATGGTGTCAGAAACTCATTTTGAGAGAGAGATACTAACCAGAATTGTGGCAACACCGGGGACAAGAGTCACAGGGCTTGGAGCTGTTGAAAAGCTGATTTATGCCTACAAACAGGATGCCAAAATAACAGCAAACCATATCTAAATACCAAAATAAAAAGGAGAGGCTCCTTGTGCCCAGCTGCATCTATTCCTGGAAATAAGCTTGTTTCAGACCACGTGAATTCAGTCTTTGTATCAAGTGTTAAATTCCAATAGGTCTCCAGCTTAATAGGTAACAGCTGTAAAGCTGCCAGTGAAATTGAGGGCTTTTCTGGCCTGCTAACAAGAAACTCAGTCCAAAGGTTTAAGGTCTGCAGAGCTGGCTGATTTGATGCTTGACGTTCTACAATACATGTGGACTGGTTCTATAGATCACTCTATTTATCAAGTCAAAGCAATGAGCAAGAATTTTCTATTTCATGCCCCATTCATACCTCGTTAAATAGACTGCATGATTCACGCTACCCACTGATGCCTTTTTTGGGGGGGAAACTTTTTTGGAAAGGTTTCTCAGAAGCTGGCAGCAAAATAATAATGGGCAGATCTTTAGCTTCTGTAATGTCCATGTATACCTATTGCAGCTCAAATGCTTTTCACAGAGGTTTCTGGGTTCAATCAAGATCCAGATCTGGACTGGATGGTCTGAACAGTCATTTCTTGGCCATCTCTGCAAGTCTCATCAGAAGTCCTCCAGCAGTCAGCCCATGGTGGCAAGTCCCAAGCACACGCAAAAGGCATCTCGGTTCATCTCAGTGTACTGGGAAATATCCATCCAACCTTGTTATTTTAATACTGAACATGTTCATTGTGAGTTCTCCATTGAGACTTAATGATGTTCCAGGCTGCTGCCATGGAGGCAACAAGAAAATTCAAAGCAATGTTCTTCCTCTGACTGTGGTACGCAGCTTCTACTCTGGCTTTCAGGATTGCAGCCTAGGAGGAACAGAAATTCCATTTTCTTGCCTTAAGTGAATATAAGCATGGAGTAACTCTTGGATGCCGGGCCCTGCACTTGTCCCAGCAGACACAATGCTACTGTAGTGCAGTAACACTGGTAGGCTAGGTGATACAGAAATGATAGAGATTATCTTACATGCAAGCCTTTACATATTCTGAACATCAAAAGCAAAGGAAACAGGTTTCTTCCTTCTCATCATCCTAAAGCTGCCATGGTCAACACCTTTCACTTTGCATCAGTTCAGATCAATCCAACAGTTCTCTAATCTAGGAATGGAGTATATTACCATAAGAAAAAATCATGGTCAAATGTAACAATATTTCACACTAAACGTAATTCAGGTGCTTCATGCATGGGGAAAGAAGGAAGGGTGATACAGGATTAAGCTGCACACAAGAAAATCTGAGAATGAATCAGCACTTGTGCTCCAGCTCTATTCACAGCACATTGTCTGAGATACGCATACAGTGCAGGGACATTCTGCTGACTGATTTGCGATCTCATACATTCGGTGTCACGGTATTTCTGCTGTGTTCTATTAGATCTTGTTGCCTTTTCCTACTCTAACCACACTTTATTAAATGTGGCATTCCCAGTAACTTCTGAGATGCAGAAGGTGACAGGTAAACGGGACTTGTTGCAGTTTAGCTGGTTTAATATTTCAAAATTTTGGCCTTGCAGGCTTACGCTGTGCATTTTCCTGGATGGATGTTGGGTAGCATATTTTGGTTAAACGAGAAAGGCTAGTAACAGTAATCACTTTTGGAACTGCTGTTGTTCATAAATAACACAGTTACATTAGGGCTTCTTTTGCTAATACTCCACGTGGTTTGTTAATTAAACTAACTTGATAAAAAATGGTAACACGCAGATGTACAAACCCATATTCATGTGTTGTTTTATTGGTGCATTACAACAGTACATCTCCTTCACACTGAGAAAGCATGAGATTAAAATACATTGATCCACAAAAAATGCCTTCCCCAATCTGACTTTCCACTGGTAATTACAGCATCTACAGATCCCACTGTAAATTTCACCTCATTATGTCTTTCATAATTTTAATTACATTTTAATCAAAGCTTTCACATTGTCTGTATTATGACTTTCAACTTAATTACATTAAAATTTGTTATTCTTTCCTGCTTTGCAAAGCTCACCAATTACTCTTGCAACATAGTGTCAATCCTGCATTACATTTCACATTCCAATCTTTCAACAGCCACTAGTCATTTAAAGTCTGCACACACACTTCCCAACCCAAAGAAAATCACTTATTTGTATCAAAAGCCATTAAAATACTGGGAATGTGAACAGCACAGTTAGTTAGGAGGCCCCACTCACCTTTGAGAATAAGCCAGATCTATATAAAAACATGCAAAATGCACTATGCATCAGTATTAAACTTCTACTTTTGTTTTAAGATTCTTTTTTTAACATTTGCATATAACCTGGAAGACTAAGGTTCCTGCTGAAAGAAAAAGCTAATGGCAAAGCCCTATAGAATGAAAAGACAACACCCTTACTGCAGGGCTTTCTTTTAGTCATCCCATATTGTGTAATAGAAAATGGTATCTCTGCTACAGAACTTGATAGGATGGCTTAAAAACTTTATAGAAAGGTTAAACCTTCGCTAAACTTTGTGGATTTCTACAATAAGATCTTAATTACACCAGAGAAGTGTTTTGTCAAATCCAATGCATGTACAATGCCAGCACAATTCTGCTTCATTTTTGCTAGCTTCATGACCCAGCACTTGTACACCAGAAAGACAGTTAGGTTTGGCCAACTCTGTCTACTCCATAGCTCAGAATACTGTAACTGTCAGTAAAAAAATCCTGCCTCTAACACTGTGTTTGACTATGTAGTCAAACCAGTATCAGTTTTACAAGTAGATCAGGCCTAAGTTCTACAGAATCCTGCTAGGTTTAGGCCTATTAGAATTTGACCCTTCACATCACTCCCTGTTTACAATGATTTCCAAATATCATATATATTTATGCATAGTATCATCGTATTCTCTTGTACACAATTATTACAATTTTTAAAAGGGAATTTAATTTACTTGCTTTCCATAAAAATTCAAGTGTTGCCAATCAGGAATTAGCTCTTCTCAAAACAAAAACCTACAAAGATTACCTCCGACAAAAGTAAACGACAAGCGTTACATAAAGACGTTGAGCTGTTTGAATCACAAAATGCCTACAAGGCCAATACATATTCCAACAGGAACACAAAAATTATAATTACGGCAGCAGTCTCCTCCAGTCTAAAGCACCATAAAAATGATTGTTGGTCAACACTATCTTGATTGCTTTAAGTAGCAGCCCCTGCTAAGAAATGTTCAACTGCCCGGACATGGTCTAGAATATCTACCTCTATTTTCACAGGATATCCACAAAAAGAGATTCTGGAATCTGACAATCTGCCATCCAAAGCTATATCATTTCACAGGAATGTGATGTATACTGCATCGTGCATACGTAACAAAACTGGATCCTAATAATAATAAATTAACTAAGGTTGTTTGGTCATGTCCTCTGTACCAACCCTGCTTTGAATGAAGTTAGTTTCAGTTCAGGTACCAAGCCAACCTTTGTAAATACCATGCACAAGAACATGATGAGCTGAGAATGTGGAATGGTTAAAGTGAAACACCATTGCCAGCATTCCTCTGGATGTGTTACAGTGCTGGAAACCACCAAAAGCATTCATGGTCGTGCACCCAAAGTCACAAATGAAAATCTTTGCATTTCTTCAGATCATCAATGCTGCAGTGAGTCACTACACACAAATGAACGTGGTACACTGAGAATCACAAAACCATTATGTTTCTTCATCCTCAAACATTATTATTATTATTTTTTTAATTTGTTTTGAAGACTTCAGCTTGTTGAATGTCATGAATATTCCTTACTTTCATTTTGTTTCGATGGTAATTACTGCAAGCACTCTCAAAAAATTGCTAATGTTATAACACCAAGTTTCTGATCCATCCTATGAACATACATGTTATTGCAAGCTGATAATTTTAACAGCATGGAATTCCTCAAATGTCAGCATCGTCCTGCAGAACTACTAATGTGACAAGGCTTGGCTCTTACAAACTTGTAACCACTCTTGCCTGTCGGCTGCTTGATTAGTAGCTCAGAATGACCTTGCCAAAGCTTAATACGAAGTTCTCCCAGCATAAGGAGTTTATCATGTTAGAAGGCAACAAGATAAACAGAAGGATGATGCCCTAACTTATTAAATTACACAAAGAAACATCTGGCCAGAACAGACACTGAACACCTGATGAAAAGTGCCATGTGTACTCATCACCCATTGAAGTGAGTGAGTGCTGAAGACAATCAGAACTTTCTAGGAGATACAACGTACTTAAGAAAATCTGTTTCCAGATCTACTGTAACCTCAACCACATCTTCTTTAAAATTACTCTCTTGATCAATCTCCATATGGGATTGCCTTTTAATGCCCTTTCTGCTTCCCCTAAATAATCTGTTTGCAGTAGACTGAAAACAGAGAATTCAGCAGCCAGTGTGAACTGGAACTCAGAATTTAAAAGTATAGTGATTCTATGGCAGTAAAAATGAAATGTTCCATTTGTCTTTACAACAAGGAAAGAAACGAAAGAAGTACAGATCAAGCGTATGGTAAGAAACACTGTGTTAAGAGACCAGCTTGGAGAAAATGTGAGAAGGCTAAAAGTTCATTTTGGATTTCTTAGTCATACTGGACCTTCAGTTATTCCCTCTAGAGGCAGGCCAGTAGCATTATCTGCTGTAGGTCTCTCTTCTTTCTTCATTGAGTTCTGATCTAGCAGGCTGACGTAAGATTTATGACAAGCTGTATTACCCAAAGGAGGGTAGTGCTGTCTGTAGCAAATATAAGCAAAAATGAGGCCGATGACCCCTCCAACAAAAGCATCTAGGTAAGAAAAGCAACAAAATAATGTTACCACAGAATGGACAGACTGTAAGGAACACTGTAAATACAAGGCATTTGATTGACCTGTGTTTAACCCAGACTTACTTTCTACCTTTTTCCTTTGCCCGTAAAGGAAAAAGAATATTCTTTTAAGTTCAGTAGTTATCTTTATTTTTCTTTCCTTACAAGAATCTCTACATGGAGATCACAGGGACTTAAAAATAGTCAGTATATTCAGGATTCATAATGAAATATTCTAATGTTCACCTATTTCAACAATAAATCCTGAACACTACATTTTCTAGCCAAACTTAATGGACTTGCTAAATCTCAATATTAATGTTCTCAGTCTACTGTATGGCTTTGTAATGTACATACATTCTACTCCACATTTCACCTACAGTATGCTATGCCTTGGACATCATATTGATGGTCTTTGTTTACACACAACAGCACAGTTAAGACACTTACAAAGCCAACACATGCAATACAATTTGGTGACTCTGCTGGGCATGAAAAACAAGGCCTGAGCTTTGGTGTAGCATGCTACAGTGTGAACATGACTCCCCCTTGAGAACACAGTTCTTCCAGCTAAGGGCACAGGTTACCTCCAGGATATTGTGTGCCAGCATGTTTTTAGCTTGGGAAGAGCTATCTGAGTTTCCAGCTTGAGTTTCAGAAACAAAAATATGAGCAACTGTAATTGGATACAGACACAACCCCTTGGGTGTACTTTCCATCCATCATATATAAAATACAGCATAATAATGTGCCTCAGAGCACATGTCAGTACGTAAATCCTAATCCTTACTCTTGGCAAGATGTAGTGCACAATGCAAACGCACATCCAGAACTACAGAGTAAACCTGAATGCTGCTGCTCATGTTCATTTGTGTCAAACAAATTCAAACCAGCCAGGTCTCACACAGAGCATGATAACCCTAACAGCTTTGTGCTCTCTGATCCGAGTGCACCGAGCCCTGCAACAAGGCAAGAACTCTGCAGGAGACCAAGAGACTCCTTCAAGAGCATGTCAAGGTTAATGGATTGTGATTAAGCTGCTATGGTAGAACAAGACGCTGCACAAACACAGAACCAGAGCACAATAAAGCATGTAACAGGATGTCTTGCTTTGGTACAGGGACTTCTGTATGAGATGGGAAAGAGCTCAGTGGGACCAAGTAACGCTGCACTTAATTGAAACCAAAAGGTAGAAATTCAGGAGCATCAGTCAAGGAGCAGGGGAAGTCTGCAACACTATGCACTGTAACTCACATGATTTCAATGAAACAAACAAACAAAAAAAATACAGAAATGCAAAGCTAACTATATAGACATATGAAAAGGTACCTCCATGGCTTACCTTGCCAGTGGTGTTTGTAATCACACATACGCGACAGAGCAATCATCATGGCACAGTAGAGAGGCAGTATTGCTGCACAGAGCCGCCAGCTCTTCCCCCGGCCATTTTCTGTGAAGCAGTGCAACTTTCCAGCTAGGTAGAAGGTGGTAAAGCCAAGGCCTGAAAATGCAACTGAAAGAAAAATGCAGAATTATAGTAATTTCCCATGAACACACTGTACCACACTACCCTTTCAGATCTGACAGTAGGATCCTTCTACTGCAGAGAAGCCTTGGTCTCTACAGGGGGATATGAGGAGCTAAGCTGAGATGGCAATAAGCCCCATCTGCAAGAAGCGAGGGAGTTTCAGAACATGAATGGTGATTCCACGCAATCATATTAATGATGCAGTTATAACTTACTATTTTAAAAGAACATGGCCTATGCTCCAGGAAGAGATATTTTTATTTCTTTACCTTATTTATTTATTGAAAAAAAAAAAACAAACCCTCAATCGTTGTACAAATTAAAAAAAAACAAAAAAACAAAGAACAACCACAAAACCACACAACAGTACTTTGTGAGCTGAATGGGCAAAGACGATGTGCAGATCCATGACATACACCTGCTCTCCACAGCAGCGGCGTTATCTCTGAAGCAATACAAGCAATCAGGGAAGTAAACACTGCAATGTAGAGCCACTGCCATCTCATATGCACTGAGCTCTCATATAATCCAACGCGTCTGCAAATACTGCGCTACCTCTAGCCAACATTTCCAATAGCAATTGATTCTTTTTTCCTTTAGCAATCCACCTTTTTCCTCTGGGGGAGAAAGTGGCTGCCTAAAGAATCCTTGATTTTTTATTTTTTTTTTTTGTAGATTAAGTTAGACATTAAGATGAATTTATAAGTTGAGTCACAAAAGCCTTTTCATGTTTAACCTTCAATATACCTTTCGTGATTTGAGACCTATTGTAAAAAGTTCAGGCTCAAAGCTGAAAATGATTCATAAAAGGATGCAATCGTCTTACATTTAAATGATATTTTAGGTTCCATTAACCTGTTCCTACAGAACGTGCTGAACTGGCAGCAATTACAGAACGCCAGCAAGTTTCTGAGCTCAGCTTCCTTCCTCTTCTGTTCACTTTCCAGAGTGCAAGGTTGGTGTTGTGGGGTGCTTTTGGTTTTGTTTGTTTGTTTTTAGACACTTTAATGTATTTTATAGCTATAGGAAAATCAGTGCTGCTGCTGAACAGGTACCTCTGCAAAATGCAGAGAACATCCACAACAATCATTCATCAAAACACAGCATAATCACAGTATCACAGAATGGCCAGGGTTGGAAGGGACCTCAAGGATCATGAAGCTCCAACCCCCTGTTGCAGGCAGGGCCACCAACCTCCATATCCAATACTAAATCAGGCTGCCCAGGGCCCCATCTAAACTGGCCTTGAACACCTCCAGGGCATCGGGGATGGAGCATAAGCAAATAAAGCACCGACAGCAAAATTATTAATATTTATCTAATAATTCAAAATCCTTTTTTTGACTGCTTTTATATGTTTTACCTTTCTAATGCCTACCCAGCTCTGTGAGAGATGATAAGTTGCATTCACGATAGAAAATTCTGAGTTTCTGCCCTCAGTGCTGGGTCAGACGTGTCTTCTTTCTAATCTGCTAAGGCTTTTTAAATGCCCTTGTCCTCATGTTCCCAAACGCTAAGTGTGATAAAGTAATTACTCTGTTTTGCTGATGAATCTATGGGACGGACTATTTTAGCTGACAGCACAATGGTTTTATAAGTTTATACCAGACAGCTGTTTAAATGCAATTACTGAAGATTTGCATATCATCTTCAAACATGCAAATAAATCATTTTTTTAGACTGGATATAGAGAGCCAGACAGAATGCTAATTAATCAGCAAACCAATATGCCAAATGTTTTGTTTCCTAGCAGCTTTTCCAACCACTGCTGATTCAGTATTTGTCAGAAGACGGTGGGAGGCAAACCTTAAGGCTCGAGTAATTGAATAAACATAAGATTTCTTGCAGACTGGGTTATGCTCTTATGTTCAGACCACTGCAAGTGATATATATTTGCTTTGCCCTTCACACCATCTATCTGACAGGGAGAAATCATTCCTTCTGCCATTCCTATATCATGGTATTCTTGAAATGAATTTATTTTCCCATGGCTCCGAGACACATCCTCAGAGCAGCAGGTTTTTAAAACAAAACAGGATCTGCATTCAGATCTTCTCTCTTATCAGATCAAAATCTTACAAGATTTACGAGCTTCTCATGGGATCAGAACAGAAAAACACTGGAGTACGCTTGTACATTAATGTCTCTGATACACAGAAAAACCAAATTTCATCATGACCATCACAGTATTGTAGATAATGAGGAATGCAGAGAAATCTTTTATTTATGCACTTAAATTGCGAAGTGCTTGTGCGTTAAATTCTTCAACCTAAACCTTAGTTTCTAAACTGGGGTTTCATATTCATGATTCAGGTAAGGCAAAGCTGAAATGCAAAAGTACTACGATGAATATTATAACAACATAGCAACATCCATCGAAATCAAAACGCACTGCATTGCCTTTCAGCGACCTAACTTAGCCCCCAGTTAGCGGAAGGCATAAAACAGAACTTTCTTCTTTAAAGGTAACTTCTTCATTTGTTTTTGAAGTGGAGTTTTAAGCCGAGCTCTTCCTCGATAGTTAAGCACTCGTGAAAGATGAATCACAGTAGGATTCTCAGAAGACTGACTGGAGAGATCAACACCTTAAGAATTTGTTCTACTATTTCTACTATCTATCTACTATTTGTTACACTCTTAGTAAGGCAAGGTTCCTTTTAGGCATGAGACGATTTAATTTTTTAAATATATCTCCAAATCAGACTGAAATACTTATTCTGAAACTGAGCAGGAAAATTGCATGCATCATAAAGAACATCCACTGCAGATGGAACTGCTGAATGGAAACTGTTCTTTTCTCCATAGTAATCTACATTGAAAGCACACAGTTTGCTGCAATGAATGTTTTAAAGAGGTGAAGCAGCACACAGGAACACGCTCAGCCAAAGCAGCTACACACATTTTCATGATTTCTGGACTTAAGTCTCTGTTATTTACTCATTTATTCACTTTGAATTATAAATAACTACTTTCTGATCTTGGAAGACGTATGTGCACGGCAATACATAACCAAACTGTAATACAGTTAGGATTTAAGCCCCTAACCAGACATAACTAGGCATGTTCCATAAAATGGGTGTTTGACATAACAGCTCTGGCATACTAAAAGCAAAACAGCAGAGGAAAGTACTGAGTAAAACCAATTTATGTATCTGGACAAAGCTCAAGGAGTATTCAACTTAAAATGAAAAAGTCAATATTTCAATTCAGGAACTTTGCCTTCTTTCTTCAGGTCTGTTCCATCCCATCCAGTGCAAAATGCAACCTCCAGAACTGCAACTGTATTGTCCTGATGGCAGAGGTCTATGAAATAAAGGATTGTTTATTCAAATGAGTGTGGGCGGCAGCAGCAGGTTTAATTAAAGAGGCCTTAGAGCAAACCTCGTGATACTTAAAAATATGTTTCCAGAAAGAAGTGCTTGTGAATGAACAGAGAACATCCACAGAGTATGTATTTGACCTTGACACAAAGCCAGATTTTACCATCCATAGTTGTGTTCCTCTAAACTGAAGGTGAAAAAGAAGATTTTTACATGCTCCTGCAAGGGAACTTAAGCCCAATGTAAAACAGAAAGGTACCAAAATGATACTCTAGCTTGTAACTATGAAAATAATAATTGGCAAAGCAGCTTCGCATTACAATATTACAAGACTGATTTTCCTTACCCTGGAGCATGCACATTCAGGATGAGCTGCTTGACCCCATATTCACAGTGCTAATGCACAGTCAGCAGAGAAGAACACAGAATTAAGAGCTAAATACTTGGGGATGTGAGACTATTTATCATAATCGTAACGATACATTCTGAAGCCACAGTCCCTCATTCCACATTTATCTGCTAGGTTTTCAAAACATTTGGGAGGACTTCTCCTGTTTCCACACAGCAGAGAGTGTGGAACTAATTTAATGCTAATTACTATCTAAGAAAAGCAGTTCTTTTTTCTACTTCCATAGGAAAGAATAAGGGAAATGTGTTAATTCTGAAGATATCCATGTGAGTGAATGTCACTTAAAGCAAATGCATCTGAATTTGGCAGGTTTCAATCTAAGATCCCAACATTTCTGGGTTAGCAGATGAGAAAGTTATCCAGAAAAGCCAAATTCATACATATATCTTTTGTGATGCAGTTCAGCTGATAGCTTGAAGCCTTGATTTCAGCACCATTTGAGATTAATGCACTACATGGGATTGGCAGTGGGGTTGGAACTAGGTGATCCTTAAGGTCCCTTCCAACGCAAACCACTCAATGATTCTAGGAAAGAACTCAATTTCTATGCACTCTATGCAGGCTACTTTGCTTGATGGCTATATTTTGAAGATATGATCAGTCAAAAACATTAAACAAACAATTTTTTCTTCAAGAAATCTAGGACTGCAGGTGATATTTACACTGAAGAACTGGTCAGTCAATAGAATGCACTTGAGAAGCTTTTTTTTTTTTAACCCATGCAGGCTGGACTCAATATTTCACTGTATCATAGGAAAAATGCAAAAATCAGATGTCCTACCCTATTACATATGTATTTCCAAATTGTCTAATGTAATAAAAGTTATCATTCTGCACCAGAAAGATTCCAAAGAGGCACAGCAATGATCCTCATCCACATCAATCCTCCTACTATTTTAATTTCTTATGATCTGGAAGAAAGCAATACTCTGTTTACATAAATAAAGCAAGGAGCTGCATAAAATACCAGCCAGCCCTCTTTAGAGACATTGGCACAAATGAAAATGAGAAAATCAGTCTGATTCAATTTAAAACAGCATTATCTTAAGATATACTTAATGCAAATTCCAGACAGAAATATTTAATTAAGTGCTCAATGAGGAGAAAAGAACAAAGGCACATTTTTTAACCTACACAATAATGGCGCTTGAAGCATATCAGAAAGAGCTCCATCTCAGCATTATCATTATTGGAACACACACCGCTCTGTTAGACTCAACCTTTCAGATTGCCTCTGTCACCCTCTCTTAGAAAAAAAGGCTCAGAGAAGAAGCAAAGGGAATGACAGCATCTAGGAGCACAGCAGACCCCACTCTGACATCTTATTCTCTCAGGGGATGTAGGTGGGTTTAAAAAGCCATCTATATGGACCAAACCGAATACCAAGTTAAAAGGCATAAAGGGACAACCTGTGAACAGGATCCAAAGCCGCCAGATAAACTATTCATTCAAAATGAATTGCTTTTGGGGGTGTTTTCTGGAAATTAAACTACCCCATGAGGACCTTCAGCATCTCAGGTTTCAGTGGATGCTTTGCTAAACACACAGTACGTACACGATGCAGTTTAAAAACTGGAAAGAAAAAAAAATAAATAAATAGCCCCAACTCATCTTAGTGGCAACAAATTATGAAACTGCAAAACAACCACCACAAACGGCCTGTCAGAGAAAATCATCCATCTCTTTGTCTGTAATGCCTTACACTTGCAATGATTACTGCGTATCTTTCATATTCAAACACGTACTATTCTTCACTGGAATGGCACAGCAGCCTGCCGCAATTCTAGCTGGGGCAACTGGTGAATGTTTTCAGTTTCACACTGTTCAAAGGCTGAACTATTTATCTTTCCTGAAGAAAATGTATGACACCAAACGGCTGCATAAATTTTAATGCCGAAATTCGATTCAAAGAGGATTTTATAGGAGTACAATTCCCAGAGCACATTTTGAGCTTATTATCACAGGCAAAATATATATCTGTTTTTCCAAGTGGGATAGTCAATCACCTTCCCTGTGGCTCAGCTTTATTAATTTCTTTCCACAACAACAAAGAAATACAGTTCAGCAGAAGCAACATGAAAAGCACATCACAAAATACAAAAGTATGCAAGGATCTGGAAAACAAAAAGGAAATACTGGAGACAGAGACATGTTAGAAGAGAGACGTATATTATCTGAAAAGTAAGTAAGCAGAGTATTAGTCATTAAGTTGCTTTGGCAAGACTGTTGCAAGGAATTCCCATGAAACTTCGTGCATTTTTTGTCTGTTATTTACAAGAACATTTCAAGACATCTCACTACATCCGAAATATCTAAAGTGGTCTCAAGGCACGCGTCACATCTGGGAAAAAAAAACAACAGTAAAGTTCTTCTGAATTGTTCTGTTAATTATGCTATTTACAGAAAGTCCTAGAGGTGAACCTGTTCCATGGATTCCTTTGCCAATTCTGATGACAGAAACCTTGAACAAATCCCCTTTCTCTGAGAACACAGTAAAGACAAAGCCCAAAACGTCTCAGATTCCGGAATTACTTTGAAGATAAAGGAAACAGCACTCAAGGCAGTACGCACAGCAGCCTCAGCAACCATGTACACTACAACAGATCACCCGTTGAATTCAGCATTCTTCATACAGTTGTGCCAGACTAAAATACATCTCTGCAAGGTGTGGTTTTTACTCTTTATTCATTACTGAAATCTCCATGTTTTTCAGTCACACTTGGTGAAATTAAACCCAACTAATGAATTGATATTGGATTTAAATCTAGGACAGAATGGCATTTGGGGAGTGGCACTGCTCTAGAGCGGTCTCTAGATAATGCATTTATCTCCTTACAGGCATAAGGAGTACCATGGATTGACTGAATGGTTTTGTTAGATCAGACCTGCATCCCTCTATGAAATAAAGAAAATACACCTCCAATTTCTTCCAGAAAAAAAGAATATTAAAACTGAGATAAGATTTGCTAGAGTAGTTCAAACAGGTCAGCTCTAATTAAATGCCTTCTACCTTGACATTTATGATAGCCAGAGGGTAATTTTCTCTTTCTGCTACTTGTTAGCATAAACACAGCATCTAAACACAAGCTCTAGATCATCATCTTTCAATTCTAGTACAAATTATTGTCACTGTGGGATTTACGAGGCAACTAAGTATAAATAAGTCCTGCCAAGGACAAGTTTTTCTTTACAGCTCAACATTCCTTCAAAGGAGAATATGCCAAGTCTCACACATTGAATGGGGTAATGTCTTACCTCCCATTCTGCCATGCATAAGTCTTCAGTATTGTCCTTGTAAATAGATGACATACTGCTCAACCACTTGCTCTCTCATTTATCATGCCAAGTAGTTGCACCAATCTCTCTTGGACATATGGACCAGCATGTGAAATACAGTCAAAACACAGTTTGAAGAGTATTTTGGTGGACAGAAAAGCTTTACAGCAGAGGTTTGGAGTGCTTCTACCAAACACACAACACAGTATGGTAGGGAGCATCGAGGAGTTTGCTGTAAAAGCTGTTGCCTGTTTGTATTTTTAGTTCAAGAGAAATAAGTCTTTTGGAGATCTGTTTGAGATGCACATAATCTGAATCTCAAACAGACTAGCAGGAGTTGACTTATTAGTGGTGCTGGAGAACTAAGCTTTGCAGAGTTTGTCTCACAAGCCCCGCATGAATTCGAACAGCCTTTGAGTGCTGAGAGGTAAGTATGTCAAAGAGGTAAAAACCTGAAACAGAAACATACTTACAGTTTGAATTAAGAAGCCAATAAACCCCACAGGGGACCTTTTTTTCTTGCCTAAGACATTTATCCCTTACTTCTCGAGATACTTCTATAAGAGGATGAAATATTTCAAAGAGGCGCTGCTATACAGTTGTTAATTAAGAGATTTATCTTGAAAATAGGGAGTAGTAGCAATTACTGCCAAAAACCTGTGGCTTGTAGCTCATCTGTTACTTAACATGTTCACTCTCAACTGAAGGAAATATGATTATCCTCCATGAAATTGCTAGCTAAAGATAATTAACAGTTGAAATTTAAATACCCAACTATAATTACATGTACTGCAGTAATATTTGATATAAATTATCAGGGCATAGCAAACAATTCTATTGAAATTCAATAACTTCTTCACTCTGAATCAAACAAACCTTTTTTTTTTTTTCAAATAAACGAATGCCTTTTAAAATGTAAAAATATTTTATCCTCTAAAACAGACTAATTTCAGTTACTTATTGAGAAAGGGGAAGAGAAAGTGGCTGTCCACTGTTCACTTAAAAGACCTAATACTTTCCAGCCTCTGCTTCCTCCTATTTTTGGGTTGTTTGGGGCTTTTTTTAGTGACACAGGAGGACACATCTCAAATACAAACACGAACATACGGGAACGCATTCAGTGGAACAGCTAATTTTAGAGATAAAGGAGAAATGAAATATTAAGCAATCTGCCAGTCAACATCAAAAATTCTTTTTTTCTTTTCTTTTTTTTTCTTAACAGCTATGATTTTCCACCCCTAAGATGACAGGTTTACACCAAGAAGTCTCCTACTCTGACTATAAGAGATATTTATAACATAAATATGTTTGAAATCCTACTTTTAGACTTTTTTTCTTATTTACAGCATGTGATAGTTCCATTATTCAAGACAGGATCTTGCTGCATTCATCCATACAAACTTACTAATTTCAATGAAGTCACAAAGGAAGACAGCCAGAGCAGGCAAGACAGAGAAGCCAGGTTAATAAAATGCAGAATAAAATAACTAATAATATGACAGAAGCCTTACTGCATCACTGAGCACCTTTCACCAATTTAAATTACACGCGCACCTGAGTCTGTAGAATTTGCTTTGCTATCGAAAACATCCGAACCATTCTGATTTCCTTACTTAACTCTCTCAGTACAACCACCCATGGATTTTTCCCTCTCCCCATGCAAGAGATATTTTAAAAAGACCTCCTATGCTATTATTTGCTGGCAATTCCATTTATGTGTCCAACTTGTACGGTTTTCCAACATGAAATGGAACTTCCTACGCAATCATTTTCCGAAAGTTTCTGCTAGCTCAAACAGAATGCTTAAAATCCTAAAATCAGACGTAGTGTAGATTGAAAACAAGCGAGAACTAAAAGTCTCAAGAGAAAAAAAAAATCACCAGAAAAATACAGGAAATTAGTTGACTGCTACAAAGCAGCATTCACTTTAAAAATGTTTTGCATCAATATTTTATGTGTAGGGTTTGTTAGATAAAAGCAGTGGCTTCATTATTTGCTCAGTTCTCTGCACAAGGGAGGAAAAAAAATATTACCTATCTGCTCACTTATCTGTAATAGCTGTTTTCTTTCTATCTAGAACTGACAGTAATAGCAAAACCCAAATGGGACTTTCTGTAGATGCTCTGCACTTCTCTCAGTCTGGCATAAATTACATTCTTGATTTCATGCTATTTATTGCAGAGCATTTACCTCAAGAGATTTTTAATATTTCCTTGTTTCCAAAAGACCTAAATTTACATGTTCAGATATCTTTATTACTGAGCTTTCTATAACTTGATAAATCAGACAGACACCTCTATATAAGGCTGCCTCACATTTTTGCCTTTTAATTTAATTTCAAGAGTTCCATTGATTTTTTTGTTGTTTCTTTGTTTAGTCTTAGCGTGGTCTTCAACAACATAATGCAATGTGCTGCAAGAGGGGACTGTCATAACAGCTTCAACAGCATACCCCTGATCAGAGTGAAAATGGTGCCACAGATAGTCTTACCCAGAGCCACTACAGATTTAGAAACTTACCCTATCAAAAATTAAGAGCTTCACACAGTCATTCCTGGTCAAAATAAATCACAGAACCCCATGCACCAGCCTCCTCTGTCTTCAGGTCTGAGTTGACACATTTATTTTTGAATTTCTCTTGAGCTTTCTGACCCGTTTTGCTCCAGAGAAGAGCTGTCATCACAGTTCACGGGCTAAAACTGATATTCAGATCCTCAGTGCAACTCAAAGTCTTTTTCTGCTGAACAGGTCAGTCAGAAGAACAATGGTCTTAGCTTTGTGCACAGCAGAAGTCTACAATACCGTAACCTTTTCTTCAGGCTATGAAATCAAGCATGTACCTGAACCTTACTGAAAGCTTAAGGTTAGGCAAAAGAATGGAGAGAATTAGTCTGAAAGCTTTTCCTCTGCAATGATGAAAGAAAATTCAGCGGTAATAACCAGGAAGAAAAAAACAGCTATGATAACCAAGAAGCAGCAACAGCTGCTGCAAAAACTTGTTTATCCAAGTCAAATTCAGAGACTCTTACTTCCAGCTCATTTGTTTCGCTTTGCTCCTCCAGCTCTTGAAGAAGAACCATGTCAGCTCTTAAGAGCCATTCATTTTACTCCTCATTAATGACCTAGGATGCAAGATGACAACCCTTCTTTTGCTCACTCTCCTTCGAAGCCTCAGTCTATTCCTAAATTTCCTGTATTACATGAACTAGAGATTAGGAAAAACAAAACTAAACAAAAGCCTCCTAAAACCTTTTGGTTTCCTACGTGAATCACAAATTAGAGTGGACTGCAAACCATCAAATCAGAGTCCTGAGATCAAGAAACAGGCTTATCTGGTAGAATTTAGTTACGCTTTTCTGATTTCTCATGTAGGCTTTGGTAATGCTAAATCACATTCTACTGCGAAGAATTACCCTACATCTAGGTTTTCTTCTGGAAGGTCTGGTGAATGTTGCTAGATAGCAGAGAGATGTAACACCTCAGTTTTTTCAGCAACCTTAACAAAAAAGGCTGTGTGCTGCTGAGAAGCAAAGACCCCTCATACAGCTTGAAAGCAAGCCTACTGTTTTCAGAGAAATTGATGGAAAGGATGTTCCCTTTCACCCTAAGATTTGGTATAGCCTCAGGCAGATAAGTGGTATTAACAAAGAACAGCATAGCTACACAGCTATATCTGTTCACAAAGAAAACAGCAGCTAAGTAGCCACTTTGCAGTAGAGCTGCTCAAGAATCAGCATCTGAGTAATTCAACATACAGTGTTGATAGCTTGTAGAAATTAACAGGAACTCTTTCTGGGAAACATGTCAGAGTTGGAGGGAAAGGTATACGCACTCCTAATAGGATGTGGGGGCTGATCTTGCTTATGAAGGAAGACCTGGAAATGCAATGAGAAAAGGCAGCTGAGACTCCTCTCTCTCCCTGGTCACAGATAGGACTGGAGTATCTCTGCAGAATAATTTTCCTCATATTTTTTTTTAAGCTTGTTACAACAGGCTGAGCAATTACTGCAGTCATTCATAATGGAATCTGGCTACTTAAAGTAGAAGATTAGTATTCAGAACTGGTCCAAAGATATAATCTCATTTATTAGGCCAGCAAAAAATAACAATCCTTTTTTTTTTTTCCCCTATTATTGTTTCTTTTCTAGAGACACCACTCTTTCTCTCACCAAATAAGCACAGATGACCTCATATTCAATACTATTACAATGCACACATCCTGTTTTTAATATAAATAGAATCTACATCCTCCACTTGCAAAGTTTTCTTAAAGGCAGTAGCAATACTAAAGTGCAAGTAGGTATTAAGATCCTAATTCTTTAATTAGTGCTCCCATTAACTTTGTTTGCTGATCATTTATTTGATGTGGCAATAACAAATATTAACAGAATTCTCCAGCTAATTCAGTTCTGGTATTGATTCCGATCACTAAAATTACCCTCTACACTGCAAAAGGGCATTTTACCTTAATCTGTGATGAGTTTATACCTGAAAAGGCTCACCCTGAATAGGGAAATTCAAAAATCGATTCCTTGCAATGTTACAATTTGAAATGTGAAACTCTGCAAATCCGGCCATGGAAAATGTTTATTACCTAAATAGTGACATTTCACCACATAGGTCATTTTCGTAAGGAAAGTACAAGCTGTTAAAAAACTACACAGTTTAAAAGAAACAGTACTTGTCAAAAGAAGAATTTCCAATAGAAAATGGATAAAACCAAAACATACAGGTTGACTATTTCTTTATTATTCTCCTTCCTGTCTATGAAGATTCTGAGATATTTGCAAGCTGTGGTCTGAAAGAGACACAAAATTGACACGCATTTAGCAGTTTAATACTCCCAGAAAAATATTTTCTTATGACTACCTAATAAAGACTCAACACATGAAAGAGAACTCAGGTTATGACTGTAAGAGTCCCACACTGACCTCACTGTGCTGATTCCCTCAACCCTCCACCATCCCAGACCATAGCATTCATAGCCATAGGCACACAAGTCCCATAATATATATTTGCAGCACATTTGTGCTTGGTATTGGTAGCATATCTTCATTTCAAAAATGAATTCTGGGTCAAAGATGCAATTAAAATATCAAGTAGCAGGCTTTCTCCTTCTGATTCAGAGCTGTGTGTGCAAAACTTGGTACCACCAACTTGAGATGATGATCTGGATTCATAATTTTAAACCAAAATCTTCACAGATGGCAGCCTAGGAGAGTAAACTGCAGACAGTAACTGGAAAAAGATGTGGATTTATATGAATTTGTGCTTCTAAAACAAGCTTTTTGTGATAACTGTTTTTCATATCTTTTACAGTATCCCTTAACTTGCAATTCTCCACTTTCATCATGCACACAATGCTTAACTTCTTCTCTACCTGAAGAAATCTAGAGTCAGTCCTGAAAAATAGTGCTTTAAAATCAATTATCAGCCAGCGTACAAATAGTCCAAATGTATCCAGTAAAACAGATAAGCATGTATTCTTACACTGAAATCTGTTTTGGTCAAAGATGATTTTTAGAAGTCATCAGATGTTTTCCAATGATTTTGATACCTGGAGTTTCATGGTGCAGTAGCCCAAAAATGTTTTCCGGACCCCTTATTAGCATACTTGATGAGAAAAGGAAGTTACTATGACAAGGAAAATACCCAAAACTATGCAAGAAATTACTGGAGCACGCAGACTGCAGGAAAATGCTACAACACGTTTAAAACTAATAGAACAAAATGTTTTCATGTTTGTTTTTTTTTAAATTTGTCATGAATATCTGCATATGGCAATGAACAGACACAGCATAAACGACACAAAAGGCTTTACTACCTTCACTGTCTGGGAATCTATGCATACACCTGAAAGACAAAGTACGATTCCAGATTTAATTCTGTAAGATCTCAGGGTGCCTGACTCCCTGGTCAAACCTTCCAGAAAGAAATAGATGGCAGTAGATATTCTCAAAGGACATCTGTGTACAAGCTCTGAATGGATTTTTTGTTTTATTTGCTTTTGTTTGTTGCATAGTAGGGGATCAAAAGCTTAAATGAGCTCTATCATTCAAAGTAGGAAAAAAACCATACAAAATAGAAACAACTCACAACCCACAATACTTGACAGGACCAGTTTATATTTGTGATATTATCAGAACCAAAAAGAGAGAAGAGAATTTGCTCCTTCAGTTCTCCCCCACCTTACAGACACCTGATTGGTGAGATGGGAACATCACAGCTACCTTAGTGGTCACAGTCTTCTTCTCATCTGCCTCTACATTACAACCATCACTTCTTTTGTAACCATGGCATATCAGGTACAGATCTGCAGTTTATTTGTTAAACTGATGTAAAAAAAAAAAAAAAAAAAAAAAAAAAACCTTGTAAAATTTTTCAATCTGAGCTTGCATTTTTTTGCTTCTTCCCTTGATGGAGTATGAACACAAAAGGCTTAAAACCTCTTTTCCTATTTGAAATGCCTCTTTTGTTTCAGGCAACAATGTAGTTCACATCGGTCTGAAAGCCTCTCCCTTTACAAAAGTCTGTGCTCCACACATTTTCTAATTTGTTTTATACAACTTGCTTGGCACAGGGATATGAAAGACAAGGGAATTTAAGTGGGGAAAAAAAACAACCCACCAAAAAAATACAAAAAGATAATCCGTGCTCTAATGAGGAAACTGAACCCCCCTTCAGGGCACAAGTGGGACACAGATAGTTCACAACATTATTATTGAGTACACAAGGTCAGGTCAGGCCATCTGGGGGTGCCAGCACTGCCACTACTGTTACACATCCCTAAACCACATTTCTATCATACAACAGTCACAGCAACACAGACTTTCTTGTTTAAGGCCACATTTTGCATGGGCTGACGCTTTAGATCCTGATATAACAAAGCCTTTGACTGACAGCCTGTCCAAGGAACGCTGCAAGAAAAATGAGTTTCAGGATGAAAATGGCTCTCTTCTAAAGCTTCTAATCTTTCTATACAGGCAGTCTGGAAGCTTTCGCTTGTAATTTACTTTCTTCACATGTTCCAGTTAAGTAGAAAACGCCAACCTACAGCTGGCTACTTTAGAATATAATTCCAGAAGAGGTACTGGAGTTCACATCAACCCTCATTCTCCCCATTAAAATTTCTGCAGCTGTGAATACATGAAGGAAAACAAACACAAACATCAAAAACAGTAACCAAAATCATTTTTGCTGTCACTTCACAAATTCCACACCCAACAGGATGATAGAAACCTGAAGAATGGAACTCCCTCGCTTTATCTTGTAGTGATCTCATGCTGCAGGAAAGGAAAAAGTAGCAAAAGAAAAAAAAAAGTCTTGGACTGAATTTAGGGAAGGAAAGCCTTCAATTAGCAGCACGTTAAGAAGGCAGGAAGGGTAAATTTTTAAAGCTAACGAGGGAATAATTTTTATTTTATTTTACTTTTTACAAAGGCAAGGGAAACGTAGTTTACATATTACACAAAGCCAAAGACTGAAATTGCAGAATTACAGAAACGAATTCTGAACAGAGGTGACAATATGCTGAACATCCTCACTGCTTCACACACCCAGGAAGGCAGTGAAATGTGTTTCCCACAATAACGTTTTCCACACTTGAATCTATCAAGAAAATAAATACTACCACAAGTATAAATTATTCTTGATAAAATACTAACAAAAGAAACCTCCATCTAAACAACTTTGCTACACAGAAGGTGAAAGGGATGGCATCCTATGAATATCAATTTGCAATTGTTTCCTTCTCCATTAGGAGAATCAAATATGTATGGATTCAATATCCACAATCTCATCAGACTTAAATATTATAACATCAGGCTCCAAATAGTTAAGTACTTCAAGCAACTTCAGAATTGCCTTAACCTCACATACACTTACCAATAGATAAAAGCTACTGCATACATAATATCGCTTCATTCTCATCACATGATAATGAAAGGCTTTGCGGCAGGAAATAAAGTCAACTCAGCCACATGCTAATCTTGTTCTAGTCAGGGAAAGGGAAAGCCACTCATAATTTTTATCTAAGTCCACTGGGCCATCATTCTGTTCTTACTGAATTTTCTGCGAGCTGCAGCAACATAACTCAGTGCTGATAAAAACCAATGGCAATTACAAATAAAACCTCAATGCGTTCTGTGAGCTGCCCCACTGATACGGGGACGACACACTCACAACACACGGTGACAAGCAGTCTTGATAAGAGAACTCTGACATGGTCAGAGCTAACCAGAGCATGTTACACACACACAGGCTGTTTCCAGACTGAGCAAACCCAAAAGCATCTCCCCAACTTAAACTTTGCAGCCCTAAGGAATAAACTGCTACACTGCAATAAAGTGAGCAATTATAACATTTGCTGTTTATGGCGGGGTAACCTGCAGATTCTAGGTACATCAGTGCGTACTTCTACTTATTTTAAGCCTTTGTTGTTACACAGTGAACCAAGAGAATTGCAATTAAGTGTGACAGTCAGCATCTGAAGACAGTCTAAAGATAGCAGTAAGTACCGTTTGTTCTAAATGGCATAGGATATAATCTGTTACTGTCTCTCTAATGTGAATCAAAACTAATAAACAAAACTTGACACAGCTGAGTTGATCTACCACTTAGGACTATAAAGCTTATAAGTTTGCCACAAACATCAACTGTTCTCTTAACTGTTCTGGGACTCAAACAAGAAAAAGGGAACAAGATCAGCCTAGAATTTAATTCATCTCATTAAGCAACATGTTATGTAACTCTGTTCAGTTACACAACTTGAAGTTACGAGTTTGCAAGAAGACCAGGAAGATAAATTCCAAAGGTTTGACTTTGTCTCAGAACCAGAACAGTGCAGTATCAGCCAAAAAAAAAGGAAAAAAACCACACACACAGTAAACCAACCTTGCAGTAATCAAGTTATTTTACACATCGTAAGAAGTTTCATGAGACCTCCTGACATCAAACACTGTAGAAGTCAGTTCTGTAAGCCAGAGGAAGGAACCTCTGTAACATCTGAGTTAATATAACTAATTCAATCAGGTCTGAGTTTTCACAAAGTCACCTACATGTGTTCCAGTTTACAGCACTAGCTAAGAGCAGCTGATCTGTATCACAGAGCATCCCGTAATATCCCACATGGATAACGTGGATCTCAACTCAATCTCTTACTCAAAAGAGTAAGAAAACAGGGAATGAAAGATTCATTCGTCTACCAGCAAATTATGATCATTTCTAAAGCTGTGGGGACTTCCTGAGCCCATCTCATTCTCAGTTCATTACAATGAACAGCACTACAATGTTGCACCACGATCTCTTTGTATTCCTTCCTATTCCTTTCACCTCCAAGCATATAACTTCCCATGAAGAAAAGCATATAGAATATAGAATATAGAATATTATTAAAAAAGAAGAAGAAGAAAGGAGTTAGTAGATCTAGCACTTGCAAGATATTAACTTGAACTTGTCAAAACTACGTCAGTCAAACACAATCTGCCACATTTCATATTCCAGTGGAATATAACAGTATTTCCTATAGAAGCACAGGATGCACAAAGAGGCATGCATTAAGAAACAGGTATCCCTTCAGAACAGCAGTGTTCTTTAACCCTGAATAACGTTTCACTCTACTGATAGTCCTGCTATGGCTCTCAGGTGGTTCTCAAGATAAGGAGAGGGAAATTTGTGGCAGTGGTGACTGAAGACAGAAGCACCCCTCTAACAAAAATCAAGCTCACCATCTAACAAATAAAGAGTAATTCCAAAACATAGCCAGCATAGCTTTTCACAAAAGAAGCACTCCATTTGAAGGAACTTACAGGAAGAGTGGATACTCGGAAAGCTTTTCCTGCCTTCAGACACCAGATCTGGATCACCTGTGCAGTGCATTTCAGAGTTCATTACTCCATCTGGAAAGCAGCGGTAAAAGAAATCGGGACGCGGTCTACAAAAAACACCATGGATATTAAAAATATAATTGCTGTAGTAACAAGTAAACCTCAAAGCGATTATTACATTTACTGCCTATTTCATAGCGAGTACATTTCTTCCTCCTTTTAACACAGAAGCAGAAATGCTTTGTTTTTCTGAAATAACCAATTTAAGGCAAATTGTTTGCAGGCAGGCTCTCTCAGGGAGTCTTCCAGTGCAGCATACAAGTTGTAGCCTGTCTCTCCCCACAGCATGTTTAATTTCAGAGCACACAGCATCTCAGCTCTGAAAATGAGTATATAATGCTACACCTCCCTGCAACAATCAGTCATGCATAACTCTTCCAGGGACAGAGAAAAGCAGTGTAGCAACCCCACAAAGTTGCACAGGTCTCTCCGACACTTGCTTGAGAACAGGACAGCTTAGGTTATGGAACCGTCACCAGAACAACAACCAATTCCCATTGCCAGCCTCCATGCTGCCTCCGTAGATGCACTGAACAAACCAAGATGCTTTGGCCCTGCTCTGAGCATGTAGGTTTGGATGGTATCACAGTGACTGAGCTAATAAACCTTGCAGAGAAGCAAGGTGAACGACCACATTCACAGACAAGCTGACAGAGCAGCTAGCTGCCTTGGAGTGCAGGCAAAATGAGCTCACGTCTGCCTGAAGAAGATGATGCAGACATTCTTAATTGTATTGCAAAAGCACTCCTTAAAATAAAAGTGCCAAGTACTGTTATTGTCAGGGCATCAGCTCTGTAGAGAGGGTCCATCAGAGACCAAGCACAAATACTTAATGTTGCAACACAACTGAAGCTGATCAGTTAAATGGTGTACAAATTTCAAGTCAGTTATACACTTTTCAGGAGAATTTTTGATAAAGAGCTAAATTCTGGAAAATTATTTTCCAGAAAATTTGCTTGCTATAATTATTTTTGTTTCCTACATTCAAATTTACGCTGCTCTTAAAGAACGGCCTACCAAGGAATGTGCTCACTGCTCAGCTCCAAGGTCTGCTGTTCCCACACTGAGCAGTATACTTCACATAAAACGCGGGCGGTGGTTTACATCAAGGCTCAATTGATTTCTGTTTCAGCAGACTAGTGGCACTGGCACCTAAACTCCCACATACTGTGACCCTTCTGCGTTACCAACGTAATGAACTGGCATACGCTCACATATCTCCTTTCAGACTCCTCATTTGTCTGGATCCACCAACTGGTCAAACAAATAACACAACACAAGGGTACGCATCCCTACCACAGTTGGATGTCACATAATGAAGTTATACAACACCTGTACCAGGGCAAGGACGGTTTTCCAGGGGCCCCTGCTAACTCAATATGCTTTGGAGCAGCAGTTATCTTTTTATTAAGATATATTGTACCTGTCAACTCTATCTTAGTTTCTTTAAAAGTTAAAGCCAACATTTATAATATGACAAGACTTACCTTCCCACTATTAATTTAATAGTATTTGTGCAGACTCCATTCAGAGCTAGAGCCAAGGAAACAGCTACAAAACAGAATGAAAAAAAACAAAAACACAACAGAACAATAGCAACATAAATACCAAGCAATATACTGTAGTATTACAGCACTTGATTTACAAACTAAAAACTGAATGAGCTATGAAGCCAACTGTATTTTTTCTGAATTACCCATACTTAGGGTATACCCCAAAGCATCACATAACGTACTTTGTTCTCCTTTTATTCTTAGAAACCCGATTCTCCTATTTGCACAGACATAAACCACCGATTAGTAACAATAATTAGAGAATCAATTTCTGTGTTTATCACTTTTGTAATTTACTAAATTAAAATCTTATGCTCTTTTGTTCAATAATTCCTGTATATACCTCTTCTAAAGTTAAGTATACGTAAATACATACACATGGATATATGCATATGTATGACCCAATGAAACAGTCTATTTTAAAGCTAAAGAACAGCCTTTTGGCTAAAATTAGATCTCAATGATCTTTTATTTTTCTTTCAAAAGGACGCGGATGTTTTGACTAAAAATCTCAACATTTTCCCTATATTCTCTCCTAGGATTTACCAACTTTTCTAATAAAACAGGAGTAATAACCAGGAGCTCTCATGCTAGGTACGACTGGATGATATTCTTTATTTATATTTACACGCCAAGTCCCAAGACTTTCCAAATAACCTCATCTAAAGCCTGCAGATATCTCAGCCTTGATTTCAGTGGCACTGAGATCCACTCTCTTTTAGTATAAAACTACTACAACCAATGTTGCAGTCCTCAATGTAGCTCCCTGTTACAGGACAAGCATCGCTGAATTTTATTCCTCATCAGAAAAAAATACAAGTAAATAAATCAAGCAAATCTTTGATTTCCAGAACAGCTGCAGTAATAGAGCTTTCGACTGTGACAGCAGCATGAGCTATTTTCCCATTGGACTGCTGCCCCAGATGCTGCACTTCAGCAGCATTCATCCTACCTCCATAAAATCATTGCCTGAGGATATTATAGATCATAAAGATGTGTGCTGTAGGAACTTTCTTTAAGTAAAAAAGAAAAAAAAAAAAAGGAAAAAAAAAAAGAGGACCTCCATGAAATCAAAGTAAGGGCTCTCAGATTTTCAGATTTCAACAATAACTGCCAGCAAAAACAAAGGAACAAGTAAATTCTAGAGCCAGTGATATTGTTCTAAACAGTCTTCCACTTTCAGCACCAATGTTAACAGTGACTACTCATGCTCCTGCATTTTTTCCCTCTCAATTGTTTTCTCTTGGTTATTTACAGTGATCACACATCACAAGAACCATGCACAATTCCAAAAAATCAAATGCATCTGAACAGCTTTGTCACAGCACTACATCCTCTGTTTTAAATAAGGGTAAGTGCAGAGATACCTGCTTTCCAAGACATGTAGTAAAGTTCACCCTTTTCATTAAGCCATTGTTTGTGACATGTCTGAATTAACCATGAATTGACTTCCACTGTTGCACATTGTTTACAATGGCAATCTAATTATCAGGCATCTGTGTGAAGCTGGCAAAAAAATAAATAAATTACATTTTCACTGCCCACCACAATGTGCATAACTGTGTCAAACAGACAGGCACTTTGAGAGAAAGGATTAATGGCACATCTAGCAGGAAGCTGACTGCTGCTTAGCCTCGATGCCTTGGATCACCTTTTTTTACTATAACACCTATGCAGCAAGCAAAGCATTTTCACATCCCTTTAACCATGCGCTCCTAAAGAAATTCACCTTTTGAGGGATTTCTTGTTCATTCATGATGGATGTTATGTGCTAGACCTCAGCACAAATCAGCAAGGCTGTCAGTTAAAGAATCTTCATATCAGCTTCACATCACCAGATGCATTAATACACCGAATCAAATCAATGTACAGTATAATTAAGCATAATTAAGCCACAAGGAGTTCTACATCTATGGCACTCACTGAACAGGGATACCTTGCAGAACAGAACATCAAGGTTGGGGTTTCCTTAAAGTGAGAACAGCAGGGAACATGGACCTGAGAACAGAGATTCCTCATGGGCACTACAGAGGGAATCATAACAGAAGACAACAACAGCAGAAAAAAAACCCAAAAGCCTCTTTTAAAAAGGTGAGAAAAAATGATGAAGAAATTAATCCAAAGCTCCTTTTCTTCACACACCACAGAAAGTGAAACTCAGCACTGTTACCGCACGCGATTTATTAATCTAGGTTACCACAGCTCAATAGACTTGACAGTAAAATATCACTATAAGTCATTTCAGAATTTACTACAAATGACCGTTGGAAGCCAAATCAAAACTAGGATCTTTTCACACTTGTGTTAGAGCACCTGGAGAAAGAACAAGCTGATCAAATTCTGGCCTTTGCTAGCTAGACTTTTAAGAAAGGCACAGAATCTGTATATTTAGAAGCATACATAAAATCAAAAGACTGCAACATGGCTTGCAGCTACAGCTGCACTGAAACCTACTGTAACGGACTGCAATGGAGATAGCTTTTCTTAGTGGCTCAAACTACAACTGGAATTGATCTCTGAGAACTATCGCACATCTTCCATCTTGAAATATGACATACGTTACCTAAGAAAGCCTCTTTAATCTCAGTCTTGTCTGTCCGCCGGATTATTTTCACCACAAAAATGACTGCCAGTGGCGTAAGGAATGAAATTGCCTGTAAGAGGTAACAAATATTGCGTGTGAGCATCGATTACTTTTCAGTCCAACTGACTAATAATTAGTTCCAGTTAGCTCCATTTGAGCTGGAAGGCTGAATGATCTTCATCAAACTCTTGACCTCAAGCAAAGTGGGATGATTCGTCTTTGCAACTACAGGGCAATGAATATATTAAAACCGTAATCAAATTTTGAGCTATAATTGATTTGTAATTGCCTGGAGCTACATTTTAAGTGTCAGTTTCCTAAATGAAAAAAAAAGCAACAAACTCTCAGTTCTCCAAATTCCCCTAAATTCACACTCTGATCCATAGAGAACCTGTATGTTTTTCCACAGTAAGTACTGCCCCAGGAGGCAGTCCAAACAGTCTGTGCTCTCAGCAAGACCCTATCCAGTCCAACACCATATTTGATTTTCTGAAGAGCATCTGCATCAGCACAGAACAATTTGGACTATAGCTGATGACTGACATTAATTGTGCCTGTTAACTCTAAAGCATCCCACTCAGTGCAATGCTAATACATTACAGGCTGCCCTCCCATCCCAGCTTTCTCTGCAGACACAAAGCAGTTTCTCCCAACTGTAATACCAAGGAGTTCATCATTAGCAGCTTCGCATTTAAACAATGAGTTTGTTCCTAGATGGTTCTTCCATCATCCTTTTTGTCTCAGACCTTCAATCACAGAGGCAAAAGGCAGCCTGGTAGGCAAGGTTGACCATTTCCTGTCTGAAATCTACAAACCTCTTCACAACAAGGCTTGTGAAGGGCTTGGAGGCCTACGAGGAGCAACTGAAGGAACTAGGGCTGTTTAGTCTGGGGAAAAGGAGGCTGAGGGGAGACCTTATTGCTCTCTTCCAGTATCTGAAAGGTGATTGCAGTGAGAGCAGGGCTGCTCTCTTCTCACTGGTGACGGGTGACCGGATGAGGGGAAATGACCTCAAGTTGCACCGGGGGAAGTTTAGGTTGGATATCAAGAAAAACTTCTTTACAGAAAGGGTTGTTAAGCGCTGGAATGGGCTCACCAGGGAGGTGGTTGAGTCACCATCCCTGGATGTGTTTAAAAACCATCTGGATGTGGTGCTTGGGGCCATGATTTAGCGGAGGGTTGTTAGTTAGGGTAGGATGGTTGGGTTGTGGTTGGACTCGATGATCTTTAAGGTCTTTTCCAACCTGAGCGATTCTATGCTTCTATGATTCTATACAATCACATTTCTTTAAAAGCAAATCAAGGTCCTTCAGAAGCCTTCTCGCTTGTGCAGAAAAATGAAAATGACTACTCTTAAATAAGGCAAAAAGTTGTACATGGCACTTGGGGGGGACCAAAGCCCCACTAAAATTATGCTGTCTTTACTAAGACTGAACCACGACTTACTTCCCCACTGAAATAAAAGAGACGCTGATTCAGAACACGAATTACGATCAAAGACCTGCCATTCCTTTCTTCTTTTTATGACACAGATCAATCCTAATCCTCATTTTACACTTTTCATGTTGATTCATACTCAGCACAAAAATGCACTGCATTTATTACTTTGGTACCGAATCTTGGACAAGATTCCCCTCACCTGCTTCTGCAGAAGATTATCTAACTCTGTGAGCCACATAGATTAAAGCAGTCTAGAGTCTGCTTTCCCTTTTTATACATTTAGAAAGAAAGCCACAGATTTTTGCAAAAGAAACAAAATTTTTACTTGAAACTCACACAGCCTGGAAACAGAAGGGAGCTTTAAGCTACGTTGTGCTACTTCTTCAGAAACGTTCATTTCTATCTACACTCAGCAATAGCTCAATATCTGCTTTCAAAGGCAAGGAGTAAAATAAAAATGGTTAAAGCAAATCCTAGTATCGTCGGTTTTATTCAAAAAAGGACTGCCTCTGGGAAAGAAAAGAAAAAATTATCTCCATTTCATTGTTGAAGAACGTGTCGTTATACGGGCAGGCTGACAGGCCTGTAGATGTGGCTTAATGGAGTTAGGAATCTTTGGAACAAGCAGGAGCAGCAAAAAGTCAGCGAAGAATAGAATTCAAGTAGCAACTTGTTTCAAGCCACTCCACAATCAATCTTTGGAAATCTAGTAAAACTACAGACTTCCCCACATTTTTCAAGCACGTGGATCTTTTAGAGAGATAAAGAACTGGTTGCTGCGCCTTACACAAAAGCATTAGCTGAAGGGTTTGCTTTTTTTCATTCCGCAACAAAATGTGCACAGGAAGCTTTGGCTTACCAAAAAGATTCCTTTTCCTTTATTTCGTAAAATGACTGTGTATGGCTCATATCCATCACAGATTTACTAGCAGCCTGATGAGCAACACTAACCTCAGATACATCTCTGTAATGTTTTATTTTCTAGCAGTGAAATATTCCAACACATTTCCTTGCTTTGCTGAAACACAGATAAAAAGCCTATCCGTCTCATTCGTTATTCATCCTGGCAAGCCAAAGATACGCTACAGTTACATCCCACAGAGAAGCACTCCATCTACTTTGATAAAACCCACTTCCACATACAGCATGATTTGCACATGGAACAGCAGTGATGTACAATACTGTTTTGCTTCAGGATCTCATCGGATTTTTTAGTGGCTGTGCCTTTGATCAGAGCCCTCCTGAGAATAGTGTGGCAGAAGAAATCCCACTTTCCCACTTTCACACACCATTCTTGTGCATAGAAAGTAGTGACTGTATAGAACCAGATGTGACTGCTGTCACTGACGCTCACATTTCATACAACTCCAGTTCTGTCCCCCACGGCATGCAGAGCTGTGTTGTGAGCCCCACTCCATGAGGATCCAGTGAGTTCCTTTGCCTTAAGACTACCGCAGTGTAGCAAGAAGAAAGCAGTGCGCTAATATAGCATGGTAGTTTGGAGATGGACAGTGGAAATTCTAAGGCACTGGCATTTGTCACACTGGTCAAAGCATTAGGCTCAGACCCATTTTCCCATTCAGTCCTACTGTGCATTTTCTTCTGCTGTTCCTTCCTTTCTCTTGCCAGCACTTTGCAAGCTATCTGTAAAGCCTGTATCATCAAAGGATGGGAGGGAATACGAAGAACAAGAGGCGAGAAGCAATCCAGTTTCTCATTTTGCTGGTGACACTCTTAAATTTTCACAACAGAGCCCTGGAACAAACCCGAACTGATGCAGGGTCAGATGAAGGTGGATAAGGCAGAGGCTCTAAGCCTTATATCTCAGGGGAGTGATGAAAACAGAAAGCAGTCTCACTACCCCAACACAACCTTGCACTGCAACTTTCACTGGGAGGTAAAATCCTGCAGCGGAAGTTCTCACCCTTCACTGAGAACAGATTGGCTGGAAATAGGGGGAACCATGAAGAAACAGACAGACCATAAACCCTTGTAATATCCATGTTATGATAGTACTGTGAAATCTGATGTAAACTTGAGACTGTGTAATTGACACTGAGATCCAGACAGTATAGAAATATCACCAGCAACAAGCCCAAGCCTTTCCATATGGTGAGCTAAGCTGTCCCACATGACTGTGTTTGTTTCTTCTCGACAGCGGTGCTGCCACCTTGTTTGGTAAAAAGGGAAGCCATAAGCATAGAGCACCTTCCATGCTCTTGCTTAAGTTAAGGAACAGCAAGTGTATTTTTAATACAAATATAAGCACTTCATTCTCTTCTGGCTGAAGACACTCTGAGACAGGGGCTCCCATATACCTCCATGCATCAAGAGTAGTTAACAGTACCTTGCACTTCACAAGACAAGGAATATCCAATGCTACAGAGACAAAACAAGGCTCAGGTCTTCAAGACCTCATGACATACCTGCTACCAATGTAGAGGTCAGCTTCATCTAATTAGTATCTGGATTTGGAGTATTCACAACATTTATTAATTGCAAACATTAATTGCAAAGCTCTGAGCATATTAAAAAAAAATATCCAGAAGTTCATAAATGAGATCTAAGAGATTGCCATAACAGTATATTTGAATACTGGAATGTAACACTAGTAGCAATGAATTCTTTACATAATGAGAGCTTGTGATCAATGTTATGGTTGGACTTTTCTTCTTTCTTCCTTTTTAATTAATGAAAGAAGTACAAACCATATAGAAGCGTCCCGTGTTTCTTGTTTTAAGAAGCTGTTCACTGAGACACTGCTGTGATCTGAGCCAGAAGGAAAGAACACAGATTTCAGAAAAGTTACTGACACAGATCCCTGGAAGTTCCAGCTGCCGTAAAGTATACCAAGAGCTGGCTCTGTGTGACGTAGGTGACAAGTGCTACACTCGCATCTCAGAATTATGCTTCCCAATGGATACTGCTTAGCATACAGAGGAAGGACTAATGATCACTCCAACCAGTTTTCAAAAGTAGTTTCATCACCAAAGAAAACTCCTTGTACAATGATACACTATTGGTCCTTACACCCTTTAGTTATAAACACAGATCAGACAAACTACGCAGCAAGGTTAATACTCAGCCTAAGAGAAAATAGCAAAACTAAACTCGGAGTCTTTCTTTTCATAGAATGATTTCATGTTTCATTTTGGTTGCTGTTGTTTTAAATGGGTGTCTTCCATTCCAGAAAAAAAAACAATAATTCATCCCTCTAGGCTGAAAAAGACTTAATGGTGCTGATTCTTAGTGCAATACAAATAAGTTGGTAAACTTAAAACCAGGTCTTCAGCCACTGTTTTAGAAGGATGAAATATGTTGCTGCCTCATAAACAGGAAGCATGTTTAAGTTGTTCAGTGTTTAATTAACGCATTCCATAACCTAAGGCTTAAAAAATAAATAAATAGAAAGACAAATTACATATCTGATTTGTATTTATTCTGAATTCAGGTACTTCATCTGAAAAGTAAAACCCCGGCTTCACTGAAATCATTTCAACACAAGGATACTAGGATTTGACCACATCTGCCATGCGCCTTCCTGAAAAATGTCCACATGGACTGAAGGAGCTTCTCCAGACAAACTTTTTAATAGCCCAAACTACATCCCCTGATTTCCTAACATTTATTTACTGGTCTATCTTACTGCTCTCTTATACATGTAGACTATTGGATAGTTAACCATTATTGCTAGTGAAACTTACCAAACCCGTGAATTTTGATAACCAGACAGTTGAAATCAGACAGTCAGTCTGCATGTCAGCATGAGCCACGCTGGGGGGAACCAGAACACTGGCAGCAAAGCAGCTCTACTGTGCATTTAATGCACTCCCAATACCTCAGGACTGCTGGCAGAAGCCAAAACAAAGGTTTTGTTTACAGTATTTGGAGACAAGCATCTCAGTGCCTGCTATGCCTAACGCAAATCGGATTTCAAAATTTAAGCACTTAACCTAATAAGAGCACTTAACCTAATAACAAGGTTTAGTGAGGTCACACAACCAGCTAATTCTAAAAGCTTGGCTAATTGTTTCTCTAGCATCTCTCTACTTAACACTAGTTTAATTCTTAATCTTAGAAATAAGCATTCCTAAATTCAATCTGGTATTACTGGTTTTTAGACGCTCTCCACAATTCATCACCTTTAGCTAGTTTGGACATTCCTGTTTTGGAAAATAATGGTCATTAGAATTAAAGGAACAAGCAGTTCTTAAGAAAGGTTTCTTACTGCTTATCAAATGGTAGTGGACTCAGTTTACAGCTATCAAATGATCATGAAATGTAGTACTTACAAACATAAGACGAGTAGGTATGTTGTCTGATTGCACCAAAGGATTTTTATACAGCCAGATCTCCTCTGGCTGGATAACCCGCTGGAATGGATCCAAAAACTCTGTAAAACTGAAAATAACAATTGAAGATAATTTTTTATTTATGTATTTAGAAATGATAAAAACAAACAGAAAACTCATGATTATTTAAAACTTTCCCTCACATTAATTATGGTATAGCGTGCATTAATTACCTTTATAATACACTACTATCCTACACCAGTGCTTTTTAAAACCTTCATTAACACAGGAAAATGGTTTTTAAAAGTCTCTGTTCTACAACTTTAAAGAAGTTCCATTGTCCCCTTATACTTCTGTGGGGAAAGTGTGCAAAATATTGTGGAAGTAGAAAAAAAAATCACACGCAGCAGATGTACAGATTAAGTACCAGTTATCAAACAAAAGGCGCTTCAAACCGCAACAGGGACAGCAGTGGTGCACAAGGAAAGAGGAAGCGATGACCTGCGGAAGGCCTTTAGTGCAGTCCCACACAATAATCTTGTCTCTGAGTTGCAGATGAAAAGAAATTCGTTGGCTGGAAGCCATATTCTAAGAGCTGTGGTCAACAGTTTGATGTCTAGGTAAAGACCAGTGATGAGTGATGCCCCTCAAGGGTCCGTATCAGGACCAGAACTATTTAATATCGTCAGTCATGACACAGACAGAGGGACTGAGTATACTCTCAGCAAGTACTAAGTTTGTGGTGCAGTTAACACTTAAGTGAGAAGTCACCCAGAAGGACCTTGACAAGTTTGAGAGGGGGGCCCCTGCAAACCACAAGAACTTCAACAAGGCCAAGTGCAAGGTCCTGCACCTGAGCCAAGGCAATCCCAAACACCTGTACACTGGATGACAAATGGATTGAAAGCTGCTTTGCAGAGAAGGACTTGGAGGTGTTGAGTATTTCATCCACCAACACAAGCCAGTAGTGTACACCTGCATCCCAGAAAGCCAATCATATCATGGGCTGCATTTTGATGAAGACCTGTGATCTTCTCAGAAGAGTGATCAGAGGGTGAGGTGATTCTCTGCTTATGCTCTGCTCTCATGAGACCCCATCAGCAGCACTGCATTCAGTTCTAGGACCCCCAACACATGGATCTTTTACAGCAGGTTCAAAGACATGAGAGAGACTCCAACCTTCCAAGGCAGGCTGAGAGTACTGGAGTTATTTAGCCTAATGAAGAGAAGGAGAATTTGTATTTTGGCATTCCAATACTTAAATTGAGCCTGCAAAAAAGATGGAGAGACATTCTTCACCAGGGTGTGCAGTGATAGAGAAGAAAATGTTTTTAAGCTAAAAGAAGATGGATTTAGAATAGACATAAGAAAATTCCTTTACTAGGAGGGTGGTGAGGCACTGGCACAGGCTGCCCAGAGAAGCTGTGGATGCCCCATCCCTGGAAGGATGTATAGAGCTCCATGGTCAGGTTGTATAGAGCTTTAACTAACCTGATCTATGGAAGGCATCCCTGCCCATGGCAAGGACACTAGAACCAGACAACTTTTAAAGTCCTTTCCAACCCAAACTTTGATTCCACAATCCTATGACTACATCTTTCAGATTATTGCATCTTTTCTGACATACTCTCCAAGCTATTTGCTGATTTGATGACTGTTTTGAAGCAGATCTCAGAGCACTGGAGCTGATGGATATGCCATGGAAAGCCTTGAAGCAGAACAATGTCCTTTGACGTATCTAGGCCTGAAAGCATTTCTTCAAAATGTGAAGAATAAACAATACACAAACATTTATGCTTCAAGGTGATCTCAGTACTTCCAAAAACCAGTGCACTTTTAGAAAACGTGTCACATTAGAACAGAGATTTAATTATTTTGACATGATGACACTTGACATTATGAGCAGATGTTAAGTGAGTATGTAGATGTATTTTCTTCCTCTTTGTCCTTTCTTCTTTTCTCCTAATTATGTAAGAAAATTCAAAATAAAGTAAATTGATTATTTTTCGTTTCTCAGATTCCATCATTCTCAGAGGAATCATAATGACCCTGACAATATGTACTATCATATGGCTGAATTTCTTTAAAATCAAAAGAATACATGTGCTAAAAAGATGAAATTGTAAAAAAAAAAAATTAAAAAATAGCATTTGATTCCAAGTACTGATTTTCTGATTATAATACATTATCTTTGTAATGTTCTGAAGAAAGATTAAGGACAACAAATCTACCAATGTCAGTTATTATAATTATCATCTTATTTAGCAGTAGCAGTTTTTTGTCCATCGCCTACTAAATTTGATTATGTACCCCTTTTTAACTCTTACCTGCGTTATCAACTGTCTTCCAAGAAAAACAGTCAAATATTACACAGAAACATGTAAACAAACAAACAAAAATGCTGAAGCTGTGTAAAAAATAGTTCAAAATCACCATGGAAGGTGAAAAATATGGATATACAAGGTGGTATATTATGTCTGTGTGAGCAAGACAGAAATTAAAAGTAAACAGTCAAAGGAAAGTGACTACATCAAAAGAAATCACTTTTTCCATCCTCAGAAGGAGCTCAGCTGCTAATTAAATTTTTATAACCAAAATTCATATGAGAACAATTCTCCTCTTTATTTGAAGCATCACGGATGGGCAACTGGGTACAAGATTTCACTAGCTTGAAGGCAATTCCCTTTGTACTCTATTAAACAATCATGAGGACATACTAGTTTCTAAGCTGCCTGACACTTAGTGATTTATGTTCCTCCAGCGTAACCAAAAGTTCAGTCTATTACTATTCATAAGCTAACACAAGCTTGTTTAAATGATTAGATGTTGTTAGAAAAGGATGTGGCCTTTGGATAAATAAAGCTAGTTTCTAAGACATTTTCTGTTACAGCTGAAAACAGAAACTCAATGACATAATATTAGTAGCAGGTAGGCAACTTAAGAAGCTTCCTTTGTATAAGTAGATAAAAACACACTATTATCTTCCTGTCTTTACATTTTATGCACATTTACATATTTACTCAGCATTTTTAACAGTTTATTAAGCATGGTTTTGAATAGGTCAGTCTGATAACATATACTGAAGGCATAAAGAGCTTCCATTAACTTCAAGAGCCTTTTAATGTCACTTTCAAAGGAAAGTAAGAGAAAGCAGAGTGGTAATAAGATGAAAAACCTCAGTGATGAACACGTACCCAGTGCCTGAAGTTGCTTTGGGCATCCCAGCTTATTGCCTAAAAGACTATGCTAAATAAAAATTGCCTTCTTTTCTAAGGACACAAGCACTTCCAAGTTACATTACCCAAATTTTCATTTAACAACACGTAACCCTGTAAGATAATTTCTATGCAAGTACCACACCACAGACTGATCAAGGTAAAATTCAGTGGTCGTGAAAGAATCAAACACTGAATGACCTGTGTGAATCAAACCCTACGACCTGTGTTTCCACCATGTTCTTCATCTCCCATAATGGCATACTATTGCTTAGCATCTTACCTTAGTGCTTCAAATGCCACCTATAGCAGCTACCATCCTGTGGCATTCAGCAGCAAGAAACCAAAAAGCAATGATATTTAGAAGCTGCTAAGAACAGAGGCAGAGCAATAAGCAGCACCGCACTGACAAACCTGGTAATGTAGAAACCTTTAGATGTTGGAGCACAAATGTTCCCGATCTACCAATAAGAACAGGATGGATGGACCCACCATTAGGATTATACTGTAGGCATGATAAAGCATCAGAAGAGAACAAACATGTGACTGTAGTACTCAGTCTTTGATATCAGATAACTGGTTACCAGTTCTTTGACAAGCAGATCTGATCCTAATGTTTTTTGGTGTTTTTTTTAATCCTGTTCCTCATTTGAGCAAGCAGAGAAGCAAACGTGCAGGTGTTCATCAACTACCCTTAAAAATCACAGTCAAGGACTTGCGAAAATGAATTTGGGTCTGACCATCATTCCCAAGCTCCCCCCCCCAAAGCAAATGAGCAGTGATTGTGCTGCTTGAGCCACATCACAGACTTCCTTTCATGGATGCTTTTCTCTTAGAACATTCCCCAAAACAGGTCTCAGATCCAGTAATAAAAGCTTCTATCATGTACACGCCAAGTTAAATCATACCATCAGTTGTCCTGAAGCTAAAGCTGCACAGCTGTGAGCGGCATCGGTGAGACAGAAGTTGGGAGGGCTCTGTACAGCTTCTCCTAATTACAGCAGTATATACACAATACTTAACTCAGTGAAACATACTCACACGACTGATTTGCAGCCCCAAAGTTGTTAAAGAAGCACCATGAAGTAGAGCACAGCATAGGGCACAACAGCTGCGAAGGAGTTTCCTTTAGGGTTTACAAGCACAGGACCAAGGTTGAACAGAAAGCTGTCACTGCTTACACCAGTTGGGTGTATCACTCCGAATGCTGCTTTTGCACATTGTCTGCTCACATCTGAACCGGAGATTTTAACCGGTCTGCTCTTACCTGACACACACGAGTAGCTAGAAAAGCATTCGTATTGTGTTATTTGCAAACAAATAATAATATATTTGAGAATAACTACTCTTGTTTCTTCGCAATGTTAAAGGAAAATTAGAACTTTTTAGCGGACTCTTCCAAAGAAAGAGAAAATATAAAAAGCTTGACAATCTGTGGCTGGAGTGCAAAATCAAATACAGCTGCTTACGTACATGAGTCTATTTACATAGGGGAAAAAAAATAATGCTTTTATTGGTTCTTCATAGACTTTGATGGAAACCTGCTATTTTACCCATCATACTGTAACTGCACTGAGCCAGTTTAAGCAATTTTCACTTGCACTGAGAAGCGATAAAGAAGCAGCTCTAACAATAAAAGGTAAGTTTCACATCTACCTTTTTGAGCACTAAAAAGCTGTGATGTACTTCTCAATCCAAGGCCATGCAGTATATGCACCTGTTGCTTTTGATTAGTAATCTATAACCCTAATACAGAGCTTTACTGGGTTTGAATGTCCTGCAGGATACAGGGTAAATATGCAGAAATGCCATAAAAAAGATAATTCAGTGGCAGTTTTTGTTGCTACAGAAATGGGAGGAGCTGTTGCATCCCTATATTTGCAGAAACCCTCTGTTTGTAAGCTAGCATTCACAAAGACTGAGTATTGTCAGAAAGGGAATATAGATAGTGTAACACAGAAACATAGAATCCTTAGTGTTGGAAGGGACCTTTAAAGGTCATCTGGTCCAACCCCCCTGCAATGAACCCGCAGCTCCATCAGGTGCTCACAGCCCCATCTAGCCTGACCTTGAGCGTCTCCAAACACTGCATACCTTATATCCCTTATTTTAGCAGCTTAATTTGCAGATTAGAATAGATGCTATCAAGGTTAGCAAATGTCTCCTCCTGTGGCACTTGTCAAGTGAATGGGCAATCTTTTCCTACCCCTGAGAAACTGCCTTTATTTTTCTACTCTGAGCAAAACAGTGATTTGCAGTCCTAATATTCTTACAGATATCCCAAATGAAGAACAGTGTCAGTCTAATAACATTCCTAAAACAGTATGTCTCAAGTAAGGCATTTGAAAGCTTTGTTTCATTAAAAAGACAAAGAAAAAACCCTAGCAAGACTTGCCCACAATTAACAGAAATCAGCAGAAGCATTAAATTAGAAAGCACTTAAGAACAGAACTGGAGGAATAAGGAGGAAAATGGGCAGACATTAATCCAGTAAAATTAGGTGCAAGGAAACATAAGAAAAAAAAAAAAATAATATTTTTAAAAGCATTTTACATCTTGTTTTTATTTAACAACAATGGCAAGCAGAGGATGTTTTCTCCAGGGTAGGTTTGGCTTTGGATGAGTCACTATCACCTGATGGAAAAGATTTCTGAATATTTTAAATTAGCAATTGCAATGTTACGTTTAATTAGCACACATGCCCACATTAGCCCTCTAGTTATGAGAAATCATTTTGAATAAGGCATTTAAAATAAATCCTGATGCAGATTAATACAATAGATATAGATGCATAAAATCATGGCTGTCATATTTTCCAGGTGTGATGACGAAAGAGTTTCCATCATTTTTCTTTAATCGTAGTAGCATAGCACAGTGCCCAGATCTGCTTCATATATCCACTGATTTAACAGATGCATGTCTGGGTGCTACCTCCTTCCAAAGCCAAATGGTCATCCTGCTTTCTGTTCTCCTTGCAGCTAGCATGGTACCCCAGCCAAAGCAAACTTCACTATAATTTGGCCAGCAAAACCAACTACAGTGTGAGATGAGCTCTTCAACAATGTTCCTAACTAGATAACAGTTTCTAAATATTTTTCAGCCACTGGACCCTTCTCTGATGTGCTATTTGAGGCTGTATTTACACAGGCTTCACCAGCTGCGCCTGGGATTAGGTCCAAGTCTGCCGCAGCATGACTTGAGCTACATGTACCCAAACTGAATATAAGGAAGAAGTGGATTAAAACCAGACCCAACACTTCTGCTCAATTTTTCCATCCCAAGCTTAGCCCAAATTCAAGAAATAACATGAATTAAATGACAGGAGTCTTGCTGTTTATGAGACGATATACAAATGATATGTAAATGCTCTTAGAAAATATGAAATAGTGAGCCAGCAATTCTTCCACAACACTGAAAAGAGAATAGCCTAGAGTACAAGAATTTCATGTGAATTTCCTTAGTACCTAAATTATACCTCTAATGTTTTCTCTACCATAGCATTTCAACTACGTCCAGACGTTTCCCTCGTGACATTACCTCAGGCACACTAAACCTACGAGGAAAGAGAAAGGATTACCCAAACACCACAAGCCACCAACAGAGCCAAACAGTTGAGCTGTGAGAGCTTCCAGTCTCTACAATCTCCTTGTCTGTGTGCTGCCTGCACATTTAGCCTTAAACACGGCTGAGCTTCACTACTGCTGGAATGAAGAAATTAAGTCCGGAAAACTTCCATGCATGGGTAAAAAGTTGGGCATCTGGGAGTTAAAATACTTAACCAGCTTAGATACAACATTTCTGCCATCATTTCTTCCTTAGAGAAGTGGAATATTTGGAAATGAGCACAGAGAAAGAACCTGGGAATAGCTGGTCATGCTGCATTGCAGCTTTGAACAGAAGAGACAAGTGGTTATACTGAAACAGGAAGAAAGCACTGTAAAACGAGTCACACTGTCATATTAAGGCTGTTCTTATATTTTTAAATTTTCTTTCACACAACATGGAAAGAGATCTTTGCCTCTTTTCCTTCCTGGTCAGCAGAATACTACGAAAAAAGAAAGAAAGAAAGAAAAGAAAAGAAAGGAAAAAAAAAAAAAGAAAAAGATTTAGCATTTAGCAGCTTCTGAGGTGACAAAGCAGTTCAGTTCTTGTGATTCCTGCTCACACAGCAACAGTGATGTAGATCAAGCACAAGGCGAGCAAGTTAGAACTGCTCCATATTGTCGATGTACTGAAGTCAATGCAGTAGAGCTGCAGTACTGCAACTTGCAGCGGAAGCAGTCAACAGTGATACAATCATACAGTGGTATAGACACCAACAAAGTGAAAATCGTTGCATGCTCTTTTCTTTGCTTGTCTATCGTTGTTAATGAAATCACAATTTAAGGTATCCATTGTTCCCTCTGTATGATATTTTTATTAAGAATTTCCTATTACAAAGGCTACTTCACAGAAGTCGTGTGTTTGTGTGTGTTTTTGGGGAGATGGGAAGAGAAAAAGAAAGCCTTTAGTAGCTCAAACAGTGACAAAGCCAGCAGAAGTTTCAAAGCCTGCAGTGGTACACTGCTGTAAATAATGGAAGAGTAGAATTCACATTACAGGTTAAAATCACCCAAGCAAGTATCTGAATAATGAAACAAAATACACTGCAGACGGTCAAAATTTTGCTTTCCATGCATTTTAATGATTGATTTTATCATCTTCAATGCTTTTTAGCCAAACAGCTCTCAGCAGTTCCTCGGACAATTATCCTAATGTTATAGCAATTCTTGGTCAAGCAGGAACGTATCATTTTAACCACAACTGCTTTTATTGTTTGGGAATTATCAAACTCCATTAATCTTATTTAAAAAAAAAAAACAAAAACGCAGATTATGAAATGAAACACTTCAGTATAATTCAAGAGTCAGTTTCTGGGCCGAGATCTTCACTACATTTAATCTGAATTTACCAATCATTTTGTTCCCGTTTTTCCTTTCAAGTTGTTTCATGCAATGACTTCATTATTGTTGGAGGGAAAATGACTATATTCAAAATCAAAATTAAATCCAACTATTGTAAACTCACTCCAAAAACACTGGTGTGAATAATTACATGTTCCAGAGACCAGCATTAATAATAATAATTTTAAAAAGATGTATTAACGGGGAATGTGAAAATCACTTTTAGCATCCTGTGATAATTACTGAAGTCCAATAGCAAGAGCTACACTCCTACAAAGCACCTTGAACACGAGAGGAATAAAATCATTAATGGCTTCTGTGTTGACCATGAGAGTACAGTCAGGCTTTTAGATCTACTCTCCCATTAGGGAAAATGAGCGGCTAATGAAAATATAACACTTGATATCAAATGATGTTCGCCATGCTGTTTTCAATTTGTAAGGTTTCACAATACTTGGTAGGGTGCCACACAGCTGACATATTTCTGAGCCGACAGTTACACCTCTGTTATCAATTCTGAGGTCAGCAGTAAAACATCTTACTCAAAATACAGTAAAACGTTGAAATGCATGATTGCATGGTGAAATATTTCCTGTATCTACGATTTCATTTTCCACACAGTCTTATCAGCGTGGAATCTTTAGAATAAGTTACCTGATGTGGCAATGCCCTCTAGCCATAGGGGATCATCAGTTTCTGCTCTATCTTTGCTGAAGTATTCTCCAAGTAACTTGCTATTAGCAATACCATTCCCTTCTCTGCCCACCAGCATGAGCCAAATATGAAATGTTGCTTTAATGTCTCAACTTCTCCCCCATGCTGGGACAGACACTCAGGCAGAACAAGTCACAGTCTGCTGAGTCATTTCATGTCAGCCCACAAGGCCACCAAGTCTCTCTCTTTCCAGTAACGTAGTTTCAAATGCAATTAACCCCCCCCCTACCCCCCCCCCCCCCCCCCCCAAAAAAAAAAAAAACCAACCCACCTCCTGATGTATTTTAGAATGACTTGCTCTTAAAAATTTCCAGTGGTGCAGATTCCACATGTGCCTCAGGCAATCCATCCCAGCGCTCAGATGTCCTTAGAATTGGGTCGTACATCCCCACACTCCACCTAAGTTTCCCTTGCTTCATTCCTTCCTCTAAGATCCCGAAGGACATGAAAAGCAGTTTGCTCTCTTTATAATATCTCTACAGCAGCCTCTTAAAGGAGGAAATTGCTGTCATTTCTAAACTCAACAGCTCAGTTATTTCCACCTCCACCCAAGAAAAGAAGTTCTCTATACCCTCCTATCACCTCAATCCTCCCTGATTCTTTCAAATTTACTTGCATGAGTTATCTTAATCAGCTACTTATTATGAAATAACCAGTTGCAAATCCTATTACGCTAACCTACACTTCAAAACAAACCCAAATAACCACAAAAACCCCCACCACCAACAAAAAAAAACCCACACCCAGCCAACATCACACTTACTCAATTTTAGCTGTGTGTAATTCCAATTAAAAGTCAGCAGTATTTTAACTAGAGAGATATTTAGTAGTAGTAAAAGCCAAAAACAATTTGTAAAGCAGAAAAATAAACTAATACAGTACACAGAGACTGCAGCAATCTGGTTTACAACTACACAATGTTCCTGATCTGGTTTTCTTCAGAATCGCATAGATTAGTCACAGTTTCTTGCACGGTAATGACTGAACGTAGTAATCTCAACTTCACAAGGAGAAAGAAAAACATGAATTAAAATACCTTAAAAAGATAAGAAATTATGAAAAATTTATTTCAAGCGCCACACTTGATGACAATTTTGTTTATTCTATGAGGACAATCCATTTGGATCATATGCAAAGCTGTTACTCTCATTCAAAAACCAGTCTTTCTTTAATCATTCAAGAAGTAAATCCCTGATGTTCATCAGCCCATCACAACCAATACTTTAAAAAGGATGCATGTGTTGTTGTCTTTACTTTCTTTGCATCCGTCTGTCCTTGCCAATACAGATACTGTACTCAAAACATCTGTTCAGTATCAGTAGAGTACTCACTATAGGAAGGGAAAAAAACACCACAGGAAATACACTAGATCTAGTCCTTAATCCACTCTCAGTGTCAGTGATCCTGCCAACTGCTTCTGAGCACCGACTTTTAAAGTCACCACTAGATTGGGAGACCAAAGATTTGGCATGGTAACTCCAAACCTGGCATAAGCACATTCTCAGCAACGAGACTGTGACACATCTCTACTTCTTACAGCAAAGGCTTTCATAGGAAGTACAGCTTGACTGTGCTCAGATCAAAGTATAAAATTCCATTTTTTAAAGAAAACTTTCCCTTATAGAAACCACACCAGTTTAGCAAAATTCTAGCTATAAGAAGTCCTCAACTAAAGCTGAGAGTGAAGTGCCAAAGCCAATGAGTACATAGGATTCAAGTGTGAAGACACACAGTCACCAGTTACTCCTCAAAAATCTGGAGCAGACGCTTTGGCATTTAAGGAAATACCCTTTTTCAGCATGGATTCATGTGAGAGTTTAGCTATGGACAAAACTGTGAACTATTCACAGGAAAATCAGAATTCTTGACATTAAATCCTATTTTGTTCCCCGGAACTTAGGTAAGACAAACAAAATAAACTCACAGGCATAATCAATCTTGAAGTGCTGAGATTGTTTTGTAGATTTTTGTTTATCTTTTGAACAGACAGAAGTCTGCACACACACACACACAAAAGAAAACATGTTATGGGTGCAGCTTTTTCCTGAATAACTTATTTTTTTTAAACCGAAGTCAATACAATACTACTCTAGCTTCAATAAATAAAATAAGAAAGCAATGCAAACAGAAGCTTCAGCCCTATGAGGACCAAACTGCAATTGTCTCTGTTAGCTTGGTGATATTTCATCTATATTAGGACAGGCACACAGCCATTGCATTGTGTGCTTTGTATTACACGAGGCACAACGGGTACTTACGAACTTTTGTTTTACAGTAACCTCTCAAGGAGACATAGCTGAGAGAAGCTTTAAGAAAAAAATAAAAAAAAAAAATCAGGTTACTTTGTGGTGTATCAGTGAGTTAGAGAAGCTCCATGGCATTCTAATTCTTCCATGGCTTCAAAGGCATCCCGGACTCTGCTGAGCACAGAACAAGCCTGTTGCTTGCTGCTCAAGCTCCATATGCAGCCTCTGAAGCTCCATGTGCAACCTTTGATATATGCTCTCAGATCACAGGCACCAGAGAGGCTAAGGTCTTTTTTTTTTTAAAGCCGATCTCTCCCTTAACTGTGCATTAACCATACTCAGTGAAGGAGAGCTCAGCCTGGGCTACTGATTCCCTCATTTTAGCATGATCTCAATTATGGTTTACAATAGAGTGCCTATTTTTAAACAGGCAGTAATCAAGCGTGTGGATACTCTCACTTCCTATTATCATTACTATTTGTGAAACTAACTCTGAAAAGGCTCCAAGAAAATTCACTGCTCAGTGGTCTGGCTACTGTCCACATGCATTTTAATAAAGAATTTATCATCTAAATGAACCAAGGGTCAGAAAAAGCATGATTCTCCCTTCACAGAAGAGATATTAAGGTATAGAGAAGTCCACGACTTGAGATCAAAAACCAGGTTCTAAACCATGTCAAAGTTTAAGGTCAAGAAAATAGGACGCAAACAGACCAACAAGCTCACATGGCCAAATACCAACTTCTCTTTGAAATGTTCCCCTATAGATTCTAGCCTTGAAGCATCCTTTGCAGTCTTGGTCCAAGACTTTGTACAGTTTTGTGAGGAAACATCTTAATGTCACAGCCTGGTGTTTTGCTTCTCAGTACTGCTCTACTGATGTTACCTACAGCTCTCCAAGTGCTCAGCAGTCCCAGCCCGGTCTATCCTCCAAAACTTGATGGATATTACATAGAAAACTCAAACAGCAGGAAAACAGGAAGGCAGAACTGCAGCACTGTGGAACTGCCTCAGCTAATTGATTTTCTGTCGGTATTAACAAGACAATACACAGTATCATTTCTGAAGGCAACTTAGCCAGATCCCCACCCACCACAAAGAAAGCTGCTTGAAATTGCCTCCCAGCCTAAAACATTTCACACACATTCATAACTCAATTAAAACCACAATACTGTATGTTTTGAAGAGATCTAACATACACTGTATCAGTTTGGATTTACTTAAGCCAGAGTCTGAACAAAGCACGCATGCAAAAGACATCAGTATTAGTTAACACGGTACACTCACGTGTGTGTAAATTCACGTATCAGCCTGCAGATAACCACTCTGCCCCAAGGGAGACTATTAATGAAACTGTGCTGTAGGGAAGACATCCAATTACTCTGAATGACGTTTATATTTTAATCACATCACACTCACTGAATAGCTTGAGGTTTGATGAAGCAGTCCTTGGAAGACTTTTTCATCATTTAGACAGCTCATGAAACATAAGCAATATGCTGTTGACACCAGAAGTCACTGTACTAAATACACCACAAGACACATAAATTCTTTCATCTTCCTATTAAGACAACATCATGGTCTTGAAACGACTGAAAATGTTTTCCTTGTAGAAGATAACTAAAAGCCAACAACTAAAACAGAAACAGCCTTACTGGCAATTTCAGGCTTACTCCGAGCTACCACTCAATGTATTCCTTATTTTTAGAGAAGATGAATATCATTTTAAGCACATCAGTCCTTGCGCTGGCTCACAAATATTTTCTTCAGTCGCCTTAACAAAAACAAGTCAGTCAAAACAATTTGCTTTCATCAGACATTCAATAAGCGACAGTGTCACCATCTGCATGGAACAGAAAAACTGATTCCATTTAATGTGGTTTAGCATCAGTTAGGCATCATAAAGTGCTCAAATTCATACGAATAAGTACAAAATGAAGAAAACAGGGATGCAAGATCATATATTGTTCTTTAAACCGCTGTGTTGCTTTTTTTTTCCCCCTCTATAAACACAGTACTTGTAACAGTTGTTATAGTAAATAGACCATTTCTATTTCTGATGCCCTACATGAAAAAAAATCTCTTTCAAAAACCCAGTTATGTACTCTCAGATACTTCTGAACAAGTGGCAATCTAAAACAAAAAATATGAAACGATAATTGATTAAAGCTTAACTGAAAAACATGTGAAACTTCACAAAGTAATAACTGGTCGAATTACACTGTGAGGATTTTCTTTGTCCAGCATGTAGCAGACCATCTATGCTCATTAGGAACAGTTCAGTTCAGTCAAAAGGTGCAAGGCTGAGTATCTTGGGAACTAAATATGAATTTGCTCATCTTGAGGAACGAGGAAAAGCTGTAGGGCGGAACAGAAATATTGCTGATCTCTCTGCAGTTTGTGACTTATGGCTGGAGAGCTGCTTTGCTGGAGGGCACTCAAAGTACATCTAGTTACTCTCCCAGCCAAGTGAGCATCGAGTCTGCTTTTGACTGCAACCAGTTGTTTTTGAATTCCACTTCTGAATCTTAGGCAGCTGTAGGTCCTCAAATAAATCTCTCCTAACTAATCTCTTCTTCAACAGTAGTAAATCCTGAGGGATACAGTGCCCTTCAGTACAGATCTCTTTTAATGCATAGAGGCTTGAGCTGCTTAATTTCAATACCTAAGCCAGTCTTTAATTGCTAAGTGAATGCTTCACAATTGCTACGAACACAATGTGTAGAACTGAGTCAGTTGTTATCATTAAAGCCTGCTGCACTCACCCAAACAAATACACAGCCACCAAGAATGTGCATAACTTGTAATGCTGTACATTCTTGTGACAGAAGAGAACATAAATGAAAAGTACTGGGGTTTTTGCCTTCAAGTGACACGAACAAAGTTGGTAATTTTAGCTACTGGGGAAAGAAAAAAAAGTTGCCAGCCTCAAGGACAGAAAATATGGCTGCTGTTGCTGTAAAATACATTTAAACTGGCAATACATTCAATTTCAGAAATCAGCATAAGTTTTCACACCTCCATTTTTAAGAAATTTATCACCAAGTAAAGCTATAACACATAACATGCACCTTTCCCTTTTTACAGTACAAAATGCGCCAGTGTATCATTCTGAGTTATATTAGTCAGTAGGTTGAAACTAGAGACATCTGGGAAGCACAGATGGCTTACATGACCACCCCATAACTATGGAACCATTCTCTTCAAGCTCAGACTTCCAACACTAGTTTGCAGTGACCAAAGTGATCAACATCTTCTCAGGATGAACTAATTCCCTTCAGCCCAATTCCTGGTCAACAATCATCAACGCTATTGTTAGCATCTCAGACCTGGCCTCAACTCACTGATGCTAATGGCACTCCTTTCCAAGGGAGGACAGAACCACACAGCCTTTTCATTCCTAGAGACATTTTCTGCAGCAGAGCTTACACCGCTGTTGCCTGGGTTCCAGTCCCAAGGCTTCCAACTTCACCTGTAATTGTTCGTTCTTGAAAAGATATTTCAGTGACCTCAGAACTCCATAAAAATGCATGCTCTTGTTGTCTACAAAGCCAGAGAAAACAACAAACACAAAGAGGTTTCAAAGCATAAGTGCCTCTTTGAAAAGCTGAGGGAAATACCAAATAGCAGTAGCAATTTCAACAGTTAAAAAAAAAAACAACAAATGTACTTGATGTTAAGATTATTTCACTATAAAAGCCATTGGTTTTGTTTACTTAGAGTTTATATTCTTGCAATCACCGCCAACCAATAAAGTGCAGTTCTTCATGAAACTAAATGCCAACCCTGATGGGAATGTTTAGCTTTAGATGTCAATTAATGCTCCTAATGACCTATTACAGCATCTAAATTATTCTGCAGAATTCCAAGCAGGCGGGAGCTGAGCCACAAGAAAACATGACAGTTGCTTCCACAGGCATCAGCCATTTGGCACTGCGGTGGCTCCACCAAAAGCATTTCCTTCAGCCACCCATTCAGTTAATTTTGAAACAACTGCATAAAGAACAGCAAAAACTACAAAATATTTTAGAGGGGAAACCAGGACTGAAGGGAACCACAAGCAAGAAAGTATTATCACAGTGGGGCATGATTTAATAATCTATATTAATGTCATACTGGATGGTGCAGGTGCTGAATTACACGTGCAAAAGGTATGATCCTGATGCGGCACTGGATCCTGAGGTCTGCTCTCATCCTGTAATCACACACATTCCAGATTAGAGTTCTGCTGAAAGGAGCAGGACTACTTTTAAGGTAAAGATGCAACTGAATGGAAAGGTATCAAAGGTACCTCACAGGTAATTGAAAGAAAGTCTTTCCTAGAAGGAAGAGGACGACACTGATTAGACACATTGCAAATATGCCGATGCAAATGGAGATAAGAGAGAAATGAGCAGTGAGGAGAACTTCAACTACCAGTGAACTGGGCAAGTTATTCATTAACTATGAGACTCAAAAAGGAGTCAGATCAAAGCACACCAGCATCGCAGCTGTCAGTCAGTGCCATGCTTTAATAGATGCCCCACTATCCGCCCCCACATGCATCTGTGACAATCTGAATCCACTGCTAGGCAGGCGAACAGTCAACAGCAGAACCTGCTCCAGCTTCTACGACACTTTAGAGAGACCGCAAAGATTTGGGATACCCATCTTTCAACATCAAGCCAGCTTAAATAAAGAACTGAACTTCTCATTGGTCCAATGCATGGAGAACCATCAGGAGGGAAAAAAAGAAAAAAGAAAAAAAAATAAGAAGAAACGGGTACGGCTCCGAAAGGGAAGGAAGCAAAATAACACTGAACTGCTTTCTGCTCTTTCAGCAAGCAGACTGTCATGACTTGCCTTCCCACGTAGCACTGTGCGGCAGTGCCTTTCCAGCCCCGCTACGCGCATACCTCACTCAGCTCCAGGCGGCGGCTCCCCACGACAGGAGCCCGACCCGGGGCAAGCAGAGCTCTCCCGCTGCCGAGACGCGATTGCAACTACAATCGTCAAAGCAACAACAGCAGTGGGTCTGAGGGTTTGGGTTTGTTTGTTTGTTTGTTGTTTGGTTGGTTGATTTTTGCACACTTCTCCCACAAAGCGTTAGGAACATCATTCTGCAGAAATCTCCTGCATCCCGGGTTAGAAGTGTTCCCACACCTCCAGGGACTAAACCACCTCTCCCCCCCTCCCCCCCCGACACAGCGTTCCCCCTCACTTCGTACACGGGAACAGCAGCATCTCCCCTCGCCCAGGGCTGCCGAGAGAGCGAGGGCAGGTTTCCAACAGCGGCAACGGGGCGGCTGTCGGCTGTTACCAGGCGCTGAGGGGCTGCCGACCCCTCGCCCCCTCCCTCCCCTCCGCCTCCCGGCTGCGAGGAAGGAAAGTTGAGGCACTACCGGAGGTGCCCGCTGGTGCCGCTACCCTCTCCCGCTGCCCGGCCGCTACTTACACGAAGACCCCGAAGAGCACCACCCGTATGCCGATCTCGATCGCCAGCTCCCGCATGGTGCGTCCCGGCGGACTCCGGCAGCCCCACGCCGCCGCCGCCTCTCATTCCCCGCGCGGGGCGGGGGGGGGCACCCGGGACGGCTCGGCCGCCTCACGCCGCCGTCCGGCAGTTTTCCCCCTCGGTCCGAGGGAGCGTAGCCGCCGCTCGGAACCCCTCGAGGTGCGGTCCGCGTCCCTCCATCCTCACGGCCGGGCTGCGCGAGCAGCGAGGAGCTGTGCTGCCGCCAGCTGACAGCGCCGACGCCGCGATAGAGGCGGGCGGCAGCGCGGGGGGAGGGTCCCGGTGACTCACGCGGTGTCTCCCCGCGCGGGGGCCGGGGGGGGTGGGGGGTTCCTGGGGATTTCCCGAGATCGCTGCCCCGCCTCAAGGAGAGAGCCCCGGGGCTGTTGGGCGGGCTGGAAGAGACGTGGGGAGCACTGCCTCTGCCTCGCTTACTGCAGTCCTCCGCTTCAAGCCTCAGCTGAAAGAAATTAACTCTTTGCCCGGTGTGAAATTCAACCCCCCGGGTACAGTACAGTTCGCATGAGGTGCTGTAGTGTGACTTCGGATGGAACGCTGCGCTCCCGAAAAGATGGATCCCCCAAAATGGTGGGGTGCGGGTAGTAGCTGCCGTTCCCAATAACTGCTGCTAGTTTGTGCGACGGGCAGCTCCATCCCAGACCTCCCATGTTGGCACCGAGCTTGGCGTGTTTACATAATCTTTGTGTAAAGGATTTGCAGTGTTTGAACGCTTCCTCCAGGGTTTGTGTAGCAGGAGTTCTGCACGTTCAGGTATAAATGTTGTTTTAAACCCTACTGCCTCTTGTTAATGCAAATAACCCAGGGTGGCATTCTGCTTGACCTGGTCAGGCTCTACACGGTAGATGAGCTCAGCTTGGTCCCCAGAGCCAGTCCAGCTCAATGAGGAGGCAGAACAGTGGCTATGTGGGACTGCAGGTTGCTGGCATGGAACACAGGTGGCAAAACAACTACAGCTGCTGTGACATCTCCACCCTGTCTCCATGGCGAGCTCTGAGCCACCTGGTCCTGAAACTGAGAGGTTGTGGATGCCCCATCCCTGGAGGTATTCAAGGCCAGGCTGGATGTGGCTCTGGGCAGCCTGGTCTGGTGGTTGGCGACCCTGCACATAGCAGGGGGGTTGAAATGAGATGAGCATTGTGGTCCTTTTCAACCGAGGCCATTCTCTGATCTTTGTATTGCCTTAGCCTACTTTTGCAGAAGGTTAGTTTAACTACATTAGGATTGAGTCCTAAATGGCTTTACTGTCAGAGAAGTGCAGGCTTACCACACTAAATCAAACTAATTCGCATCTGAGTGCTTTTAATTATCCATCTTTCTGTGGCCGTTGAAGGCACGTGCTTCAGGAAAGCCTTCATGGCTATTAATATTGCACATAGTTACAAAGCAAACATCAGCACTGCATTAGGGAAACAATCCATTTTCCTGCATGATCATCGCCCAAGAGTTGATACTGGAGAGGCTTTATTGAACCTGTCTGCTTTATCCACTATGTATCAAATGGAGGCATTGAACTCTGAATTAGGCACCCCACAGAAAAACTCTTACTGAGCACGGTTGTGGAACATTGTATGGAAGGAGCTCCAGACTGACATCATGTAAGCAGTACAGCCAGGAGAGTGTCAGCAGCTCAGAAAACACAGGTGTGTGACTGGCACTGGAGACAGCACTTAAAATGTTAGTGCTACTTAAATGAGATCTCCCTCCCACGTGTGTCTCAGTTCACCAAAAAACAGCAACTTGTTTAAAGAAACAAATCTAAATGTCAAATCTACAAGTTGTTGCTAAAAGACACCTCCCCTTCCTTTGAGAGAACACACAGTTGGTTTGTATGCTATTGTTGGATATTTGTACTTTCTCTAGCTTCTGCCCCAAATGACCTGTGAGTTCATGTATACGTTGTTGGTAGGTATGCATAAGAAAAATCATCGTTTATAGGATCAGCCCTTATTTATGGGAATAGCCACATGCTTGGTGTTAATCAAGCCAGCCATGTAACGTGGGAGCTGCAGGGACTGTCAGGCAATACTGGTTGAGTCACCATCCCTGGATGTGTTTACGAACTGTCTGGATGTGGTGCTCAGGGACATGATTTAGCGGAGGGCTGTTAGGGTAGTATGGTTCGCTTGCAGTTGGACTTAATGATCTTTAAGGTCTTTTCCATCCTGAGCAATTCTATGATTCTATAATTACTAGATCCACACCAGCTATGGGGGACATAGGTGACAGAATGGGTCAGCTGTGCTTTCCCCATTTGAGTATCTAGACACCACCTATATGGTGTTTAAATGGAAAACAGTCACATCTATTCCCCTCTGCATTTTTTTTCCTGTAATTATATACAATTTTTTTACCAGCCTGTGGATCCTGCAGCCCCTTTGGCTTTGCTACAGTACTCGCAATAGTACAGAAGAGCAGATTTTCCTGATAGATTGGTGTAACAGTTTGGAATCACTCGAGTCATATCAGCAGAGCTAATAAATAACAGTAGTTCTAAATTAGAAATGAAACAAAAGTTGACCTGCTGCAGCTATCTAGTTGCAGTGTTCTGATTCTCTAATATGCATTAGCTGGTAGTGATTTATGAAGCTTAAATACTTCTGATTTATTTTCTGAAGTTACATTAAGCTTATATCTGGCTGCAGAGCAAAACTTGTTCTGAGTTTTCAACCAAATAGGAGATAGAGGGATAACTGGCAGAGAATAGAGTTCAGGCTACATTGTGGTATTAAGCTACAACCTGCAGCAGGAGCAGTGTGGAGTCACTATGCTGCAGCAGCAGATTCTCACAGCAAATCACAGTGGGAACAACTCAGCTTGCTATTTGTCCCATCCCTACCATAGGCATAGCAGGTGGGCTTAGTGCAATTGTCTTAGTTGTTACTGTGAAGGAGAGAGCACTGATCCCACTCCTACCGAAGTAGCTATCCAGCCTTCCAGGTGGCTGGCTGGGGTTGCCAGCAGTTTTCTCTCACCAGGGTTAGTATTAAATGCGGAGGTTGGCGGCCCTGCTTGCAGCAGGAGTGTTGGAGCTTGATCATCCTTGGGGTCCCTTCCGACCCAAGTCATTCTATGATTCAGGGTTAAATTCCCTGTTTGTATTGACTCCAGTTTGGGAGAAGAAAGTAGAAAGCAGCTTCATCCTTTCCTCAGCTTCATGCTTGCAGGAAAGGCCAAGCCGCCTGCAGCCTGCAGTTCACTGAGACATGTTTAGTGGCACAAGCAGCTGCATGGCTCACCCTGTGTTTCTGGAGGGTACAGCTCTCAGTGCAGCATAGTGTGCAACTGCATCTCACCTGCCTTGGTGCCACACTTTGCAGCCCACACTAAATTCAAAATAAGAACTGACTTTGCACTGAAGTAGGTAAATTTTACCCAACCAGAAAGCTGTGGAAAATAATACACTTGCAGCAAAAGAGTCATGACAAAACCCAAAGTGGTGGTTACAACTGAAACTGTAGGGTTTTTTTTCTGTTTCCTGAGAGCTTGTGACTCCTCTGGGATCTTAAGCACAAATGAAATACAAGCTTGAAATAATGCTGTCTGGCTCATTCTTTCTGGTTTTTGATGGGTTGGTTTTGTTTTGTTTTGTTTTCAGTTGGAGATGCTTCTAAGTCCATAAAGCCTCATGGGCTGATGGTCACAGGGCTTTGCTTTTGTATTAAGGATTCTTTAAAAGGTTATGTGAAACTAACTTTTTTAGTCTCGTGTAGCTACAGGCCCTGGTTAGTCAGAGAAAAATCACAGGCCCAGCCTAAATGCTGTCAGACCAAATCCATTTATGTATCTGTTTTTGGTTTTGTGTCAGAGACAAGTATTACCTACGTTAAAACAAGCATTCCCAGGCTGCCCAGGTGAAGCAAAGCTCATCTATGAACAAACAGCTGGAGCATTTCAAAAGTTGAAGAAAGGCATTTGAATCCTATGGAATACAGCTGGTTGGAGGATCCATAGGTTTGAGGAGGGGAAGGGATAGCAGCATTATTTATTCATTTATTTATTAAAAGGAAAGAGGAAGGGCAATGTTATTTCAGAATTCAGATTACTACTTTTTAAGCTACCTTCGTTTTTCATATCAAAAATACAGAAGAGCGAAAGTCATAGTTAAAATCATAGAATTGTATCAATGGTTGTCCTGTTTAAAGCCCATGTTTCCTCTGGATCAGGGTGTTAAGATGTCATTATTAAATGACAAGTTGCAAATCCGACATTATTACCCACGTGAAGCTCTTTGATTAATGCAAACAGGTGCAGCCAATCAGCAAGAGTCTCTTTCCTTTTTTTCCCCTGAGCTTCTTCCAAAAGTTAGTCGTTCCATTGCCCTCTTCTCTCTGTCAGCTGCTATTTTCTGTTACTTAAACACAAATGACGAGGAATGAAAAGAATGAGAAATTTGGAACATGTATAAGCACATCATTTATTTCTGAGAAAATCTCTATGTATATGTATGAGTACCTCGTGGGAAGCTCTTAAATCTGCATAAGTCATTTCTTAATTACGAGGGCTTATTCTGGAAACAACTGGCCTACTTATTTATTTATTTATTTATTTGTGTTCATCTCTGTGGTAAAAAAAGCACATCTACAGAATGCCTCAGCTGCTGGCCTAGGGCAAGGATACGTGACCAGTTTGTACTGTGCTGCTGAGTCAGGTCTACACAACACATCAGGGCCATGTTACTCAACAGGGGAAAGCGGCCGTTCCTTTATGTACATCTACAGCTACTGCTAATGAGATTCTGGTGTAGATCTTAAAAATTACCCAGCCAAACCTTGAATTTTAAGATATAACACAATTTTTTTCTATAATTCCTGAACCGATTGTACTGTTTAAGGACTAAACACCCTCTCACTATTTATAACTTTACTGAGTTTTTTTTATAGAGTAAATACCTCGCTGCTGAAGTCAGCAAATCACTGGTTGTTATTACCTTATATATAAAAAGGAGTATATGAGAGCAGATAACTTTCTTTTATATTTCGTCATGATGGCCCCATCAAGGAAATAGGCAACAAGTGTACTTTCAGAAGGTAAGAGTTATGCCTCCAGCATGTAATAATATCTTACAAAGATACTAGGTGGGACATATTATATAGCTTTAATTTAGTGCTACCTCTACACGATATGGGTTCCCCATGGTACAGAGCAGCTAGGGTATTGACTCTTTATGGTGGTTGGTCTAGATGAACTCCAGAGGTCCCTTCCAACCCCTACAATTCTGTGATTCTATGACACAAAGCCATGCAAGGTGTTTGAAGTGAGCCCTGAAGCTAGGCATGGCTTTTTGTATGAGATTTACACATTTAATTTGCGCAAACAAAACCTGTTTCTAGGGCTAAGCAGCAATCTTTCCTTTATATGAGACAAATGTCTTAAGGTGCCAAGGGTTCAGAAATCAGTATGTGTCAATGAAGAGACAGGCTTTGTTCTACTTCTAGAACAACAACAACAACCTCTCAAGGAGAGGAGATAGAAACCTTGGTACCACTGCTGGTCTTCGGAGAGTTTGATCTACTGAACTCACCCAGCTTGTATATTTTGTATTCGCGTAGCTCCAGAGTCATGCTGGAGTTAAGACAACCAGAATCAAGAATCTTGAAAGTTTTATTTGTTCAGTACATGCCTGCACAGATGGCAGCTGGAAGTTCCCCGAATCAGTGGGCTTATCTGCTCTGCCAAATACGCTGCCAATTATTTCTTTCCTAAGTTGGTATTCTGATGGTCAAAATGAACTTCAGAGAACAAAGCTCAGAGGAATCATAAATTTCAGACAGCACGATGTAGTTGTGCTCGTTTTAATTGCACTGGATATCGTATTTAAACATTTATAAAAGCAAATCGGTAATGTTTCTGTTTAGTTACTATACAAGTGCCTACCATTGGCTCACGATTGTGCCTAATTAAACAGTTCTTCTAAACACTGAAGTGTGAGCACATTTCTGTAGCTGCCATTTAACGAAATTGTGTCAAGTACATCGTCTGAGAATTCATTAGGCTTGAATGTATGTGCTTGGAGCCATCTCGTGGTCCAGAACTACACTGCAATGAATGCACTGCTCCTGCCTGGTCAGGGGTATGGGGAAAATCTGCATCCCGTACAACCCACCCCAACAAGGCAGTGAGCCCCACACACCCAACTTAGCTGTTTTCAGTGGGCTTGGTCTCCTGAACCCCGTCTTAGCTGGTTCAAAATGAGTCCTTTAGAACTGTGCTTGCCTGTGGCAGACAGACATGCAGTCAGCACACTACTGCACCGATCAAGCAGCTTCTAGGTGAAATTTGGTAAGACCAAGTAATGACATTTATGTACATATGAAACGTATATGTATTATTTATGAGACAGTCAGCCTTTTAATTACTGAAGCTTTAGTACTCAATATACTGTTTATATTGTTGAGGGGTTACCACTGTAAAAAGCATTAATACTCCCATAATAAACCTGTGGTAAATTGAAGTTTGTAACATTTACATTAAACAGTATTCTGCTGTATTTAATAGGAGACTGTGACTTAAAGCTGACATTTGCTGTTTTTAACCATAAGTAATACTTCATGCCAAGAATGGCCCTACTGACTTCAATGAAATGGGTATGTATTTTTTTTAGCTTGCAAATGTTGTAGAAACTTGTCAACGGATGCCACAGTCATGTTCAAATACCTCTTGACTCAACAGTGAACACAACAAAACAGAACAATTAACTGTAAGAGGGAAAAAGAAGAATCATAGAATCGTAGAATCTTTTCACTTGGAAAGGAATACTTGAAGGTCATCCAGTTCGACTCCCCTGCAATGAACAGGGACACTCAGAGCTGGATCAAGTTGCTCACAGCCTGGTTCAGCCTGACCTTGAATGTCTCCAGGGATGGGGTATCCACCACATCTCTGCACAACATGTTCCTGTGCCCCACCACCCTTATCGTAAAAAACTTCTTTCTTATACCCAGTCTAAATCTCCCCTCTTTTAGCTTGAAACCATTTTCCCTCATCACAACAGACCCTGCTAAAGAGTCTGTTCCCTTCCTCCTTAAAGCCTCCCCTTAGATACTGAAAGGCCGTTCTCAGGTCTCCACAGGGCCTTCTCTTCCCCCTGCTGCACAGCCCCAGCTCTCAGCCTGTCCTTGCAGGGAAGCGTTCCATCCCTTGGATCATTTTTGTGGCCTTCACCTGGATGCGCTCCAACAGGTCTGTCTCTCCTGCACTGACGACTCCACATTTAGATGCAGTACTCCAGATGAGGTCTCACCGCTTCTTTTGATGCAGCCCAGGATATGGTTGGCTTTCCAGGCTGTGAGGACACATTGCTGGCTCATGTTCAGTTTACCATCCACCAGGACCCCCAGATCCTGTGCTCCATCCTTACATCCCCCAGCTCATACTGATAGCACGGGTTGCCATGACTCGGGTGCAAGATGTTGCACTTGGATTTGTTGAACCTCAGGAGATTCCCCTGAGCCCACTGCTCAGCCTGTGTCTCTCTGAATGACATCACATCCCTCAGGCATGTCAACTGCACCACACAGCTTGGTGTCATCCACAAACTTGCTGAGTGTGCACTCAATCCCTCTGTCAGTGTCACTGAAGAAGACGTTAAAGAGCACCAGTCCCTATACTGACCCCTGAGGAACACCACTCATCACTGATTTCCATCCAGACACCGAGCCACTGACTACTCTCGGTATGATCTCACAACCAGAAGAACACATAAGACAAATAGCACAAAACATGTTAAAATGGCCACTTCTTGGACTGGAAAGAGGTTGTAAAACAAATATTCCAAATTTTGAATGTAGCTTTGTGGTTTAGTCCTCAGTAGAAATAAAGGACCATTTGCTCATGTTTCCATTAGACTATTTGAAATTATTGGCCATTTCATCTGGGTTTTCTGCAGTAAAGAAGCCAGAATATTGAAGCTCCTTGGAGCAGGACTTTGTACTATCCCAATTCTATTGGAAGTAGCCTCAGGAACAGCAAAATGGGTTGAGAGAGTATTAGTAGAGCTTCAAGCTTCAGGCTAAATTGCCCTTTAACTATGCCATTTGTTGCACAGCCTTAGGAATCAGAGGTGGTATCAGCACACTCTGATGCACAGGGACCTGCATTCCCAGCACAGGGAGAACACTGCATGCTCAGGGCTTGTGCTTGCTGCAGTGCTGCTAGAGGGCTCCAAAAACAACACATCAGGATGTTCTGGCAGGAACTGTACCTTACTGCCATTCTGGGGGCTTCCTCAGCCACTGGTCACATCAGTGATATGTAGAGAAACAGGATTTTCTGCTGGATGGTAATGATACCAGTTTATAAATTGTAGCTGTGAGCCAGTGCAAAAGCAATTCCTAAACCAGAGAGTAGGAACAATCAGCAGGGACTTCATTCCTCTTTAAATTCTGTGATCTTTTGAGATCTGATACATTCACTCACATTGCAGCGAAAGGAGCAATTTCCTTTTTCTTTGCATTCAGGCCTTACCTTATTGAGTGCTGAGCTGTGCCATCAATAACTGCAGAAGTAGTAGGGACGTTCTTATTTCCGTACCTAATCCTGATGTTGTTCTGTCAGACACACACCATTGGTCAAAGGAGGGCAGAAATATCCCAATTTAATATCAATTTCCACAAGTGCTGTTGAAGATAAACTGCAGTTAGATCTGAATGCTTAATGCTACACATTGTGACCGAGGGGGAAAAGCTTGTCCTAGATTTCCCCAGCTTGAACCCTGGATTTCATCCTTCATAACATTTGCTTAATCATAATTCTTCCGCTCATTTAAATTTGGCCCATCTTACATGACTTATATTTCTGTCACATGAAGATGTGCAGTTTAACTAGTATCAAATCTAGCAGACAGCAGAGGATGTATTTTACCAGTACACAAGAAGAGGAAAGACAGGGCAGGTGTCAAGAAATATTACCATTTAGATGCCTAAAAAATGTATTAACAGTTTCATGATTTCCTGCAAAGTAGGCTGAGGGCTTGTTTTGACCTGAGGAACACTTTGACAGCCTCAGTATTTTATTACTTTTGCTTACTCTTCTATAGTAGAAAAGTACAAAGCACTGCTTATTAATTAAACACAATAGCTGAATCACAACACAAAGCAGTCTTTTTTCCAAGCCAGTCTGATCAATGTTCTCTAGCAGGGAAAGTAAGCACCATCAATGGAATAAACCTATAGTCCTAGACATCAACAACTGTGCGATGTGGCAAATGTAAGTGCATTGGCCAAGGTGAGCCAGAGACTGACTGTCATGCATAAGTTGGAAATGCTAACAGTGGTAGATAAAGATGACATAAAATAATGTAAATCCGCTTCCCTGAGCTAGGTGCCATCCCAGGCTGCAGCAAGGTGGATGCTGGCCGCTCCAGGTTCACAATCAACATTTTGCTTTCATTTTCTCATTCACATGTGTTTCCTCTTAGAATCAGAAATTGGTAGTTCTGTTCCTGTGCAATTTTTCCTAGGAAAGCCTAAGGCAAATCTGAAATGTTTATTTGCTTTTTAAAACATACCATGAAATTTTACATATTGATTTGTATATTATGATAATTGAGCAAACTGGAGCTAAATCGGCTCTTACATATTTTATTTTCTACAACTGCAGACAGATTTTAATCAACCAGTTTTAAAGAATTAGCGCTTATACCAGGTGATGGTAGAGAGAAAACTTCAACATTAAGCTATACAATACTGCTGTGTGTAAATATTGTACTGTAGAACCGGTTTCGGTAGAAAGATCTGTTTCTCCTGTGCAAATACTCACAAAAGGATCCCACTGTGGATTCAAGCACAAATTACTGTTTATATCAATTCGAACTAAATGAAATTGTGGGATTCCTACAGAATTCCATTTTCATTGCAATTAGTTCTGTGTATTTATCACAATTGGTGCTGTACAAGAGTGGCAATGATCAGTTACTTGTTATGATGCTTTAGGAAGGGATCTAATAGCGCTCTGAATGTTTCATCTCTGCAAACCAAAAAGCACAGAGCATCTTTGTTAGCAATTCAGCCCACAGATATAACAGGCTTTCTGTTTAAGTTTCCAAGGCTTTTAGAGGAAGGCTTGACATGTTTTGTGCTCTAATTTGTTCTAAAGGGAATATTTGGTTCAACTGCACTGGAAGTGGGGTACCAGAATGCAGTAGGTACTTACCAGGGTTAGCTGAGAAGCTTTTTCACTGGGCTGCTACTGTAATGTCACAAAGATATATACATTATCTAAAATGCTTTAAAATAGCAACACATTTAACTCAGTGCACTGGGAAATTCCTTTGTAAGCAGTAAAGCTCCATTTTCTTCCGTTAGATTGACTTCACTGATTATTGTAAAACAGACTTTTTTTCCTTTTTTCCTTCCCAATTTTTTTCTTTGAAGGAATAGTGAAAAAAAAGATAAATAAAGATAGTGAGAGAATTGCTACTTTTAGAGGAAGATATGAAACAAATTATGTCCTCAAGTGTCTATCTGCACTGGTTTTACATGAATAATTCATCCCTCTTTGGTCCCCAGTGTTGTTAATGATAATGTGATAACTAATCAGTTATGCTACATTTGTGTTGAATATAGCAAAAAAAAAAAAAAAAGAACACATGAAAACATCAAACTCCCTTCTAATGACTAAAATTCTTAAAAGAGTGTCCCTTTATCAGCCTCCTCAATCTTCTCATTTTGTCTGATTAATCATTTCTGATTATCTTTTTCCATGTCTGCTCTGATTCCTCCCATTTTTAATTCTTACCCAATCTTTTTGATTCTTTTTCTCCTTGAAAGAGCCATGCCTCTTTCCTGCCCCACTTTATTCCTTCAGAGAATCAAAAATACTTTTACTGGACTGCAGTACGGGCCTCGATGGAAAAAGGGGATCAATTAGCAGCTAGTGTTTTAGTGCTGGTATTAACAGAGTATAAACAGAGAGATCTTTTCAATGCTCCTGAACTGGAATTGAGAGCTGTTTAGATTTCTAGTGTTACAAAAATACTGAAGCATTCTCACATCACTACAACCCAGAAATAGCCTTGAATTCTCATTATTTTTGAAGCATCCATGATTTGTTCTCCTCTGTAATTCCCTGCAACAATAAAGAGCCGTTGAAAAGCTGCACCTCTAATTCCTGCTAGAGACAGTGAAAAAGAAATTTTTCACAACAGCAAGGAAAGAGCTCAGCAGTGTAGTGCAGGAGGTCACTTTTAACCAAGGGAATCAAGCCATGATTTCTTTCAGTGCTATTTTCAGTCCACACATGGGGCTGAAAATTCACATCGTTCCCTCTCAGGACTAAGGTGCTCTACATCTAGACCCAAAAACATTGCTTTGGTTTATTGTTTAACTGCTTTTAAACAAATCATGTGGATATAGTATGAAGTTAATATTGCATGGTATATTTGCTACAGTGCAAAGGTATAGATATTTATTTATTTTTTTATAAGAGGACAATGGCTACAGTTTGCCAAGCCGCTCATGGGCATGCCAGTCAATCTTCAGCAGTGTCTGAAGTACTGGCAATGTCCCCACTTATTTATTGTTGTGTTTTTATGAAACAACACACATGTAATTTAATCATTATGATAATTTGATTCATTTCTCATTGAAAAGGACATTAAGATTATTAAGATTCTCTGTTCACTAAATCTAATTTTCCATGGCTAGACTGATGCAGAAATTTAAAGCATCATCTCAGTTTACCATAACCTAGGAAGAGATGGTAACGGAAAGGTGTTGTAAATATTGTAGAACAAACGATCATTTTATAGATAAGGAGTGCATTTTTTTCATCTACAACTACCTGTACCATGAACACAGGATATTAGCTCACAGTTTTCCTTTCTGTGGATGGGAGCACAGCAGTTTTCTGAAACTATGAGCTTCACAGACTTGGCAGAAGGACAATTGCTTAGCTTTGGTCTACAGAGGTGAACTGAGGGGAAAGCACTGAGGTGTAGCACTTCATCTTTGAACGGCAGAGACTGTGTTGCCTGCTGTCTAATTAGACACTGCAGTAATGGTAATCCAAATTAGCTCAGTTTCAATTTGTATCCGAAGCGCCTTCAGAAGTCGCACAGAGCATAGTTTATGAAAGACAGGAAGAGTTCACTGGTCTCAAGCACTAAAGGTGTCAGTAGGGGATCTCAGTCCTCCCTTTATCCTCCAGCAGTAGTTCACACGGCAGGCATAAGCCTTTGCATCAGACACATGATAGCAAAGAGTCCACAGCACAAGTTTCTGTGAGGGAGAAATCCACGTTTCCTAATTGCGGCACAGTGTCACAGGTCCTTTTACATTTTCCCTGCCTTTCAACCCCTCCACAGAGTGAGATGCTAAACTGCAGTCAAAGGAGTAGAAGAAAAGCTAAAGCTTTTTTGAGTCTTATTCTTGATAATAATAACATTAAAGGAATTTACTTTGTATCCGGAGACAAAAAAAAAATACAGCTCAGAAAAGGTATAAGCAGCCAGTCTGGATGTTGAAAGTGTCTGACTTGCTCTCTGAAATGTAAAATGTCTTGAAAAAAGACATCAAATAACTGAAGCATCAAAAATCAGGCATTTCTTCAAAATGTTATTGCTCTATGCAGATAATAATGATAAACGCAGATAAAAATGAGGGGGTGAGAAAGAAAAAAGACTTAAGTTCAGCTCCTGAGATGCAGTTTTCTATTGCCATTATGCTTTATTATGCTTTGCACTTTTGAGTCCCCCAACCCTCATTAATAAAACCGATTCCAGAACAGCCTGAAACTTCTGATGTTCAAGAGATCTGACATAAACAAAAGCACAGTCCTGTGTACAGTGGGCACCTGTTTTATGCAGATGTCATGCAGTATTTATCATAACATTTTAAAATTTTGAACACTCTCTTTGCTCAAACTTGAGTTCATTCCAAAATGCAGCTCCTGGCTGAAAGAGAATGAAAAACACTTAAAGCACTTCCTTTTGCTTTGAAGAGTGTAGCAATTTCAAAGTCACACAAAGCCATCGCAGTCTAAATTGAGATAAAGCTTCTAGTTCCTCACCATAGCCTTTGGAGTTCTTAGCCTTGTAAGATGTGCTTTTAATCCTTAAAAAAAACTGCATAAATATTTCAGAATATACTTGATACTGTAGCCTGCATCATATGCAGTGTTTTATTTATCATGAAAATGATAGCTTAAGTTGTGGAATGAATTAAATCTTGTCATGCCACATGGGAAAGCTATCCCTTATTTCATCCACTTCTATTTACTGTGCAATTTTATATATATTTCTTGCAATGTATGTGTGGTAAAAGCTTGGATATTTTATTGCCATTGTTAGGACAAAGGCAGCAATGACATTTAGTGTTATCAGTTCTTATGATTCAAACCATATTTATGGTTTCTTTGTTCTCTTCCATTATTCCAAAAGACCTAGGTTCTCTGCCCAGTACTTACTAAGACTTACATGTCTTCAGGCAACTCCATTACTTTTAGTGGGAGCCAGTAAACTCCAGGGTAATGCTAAGTTCTAGGTGACTTTTCTCCAGCTAGGGGTAAGAAAAGTGCAGCATATACAGAAATACATCCATAATTCCAGGGAATTTACATGTGCTAAGCAATCTCAGTGCTTGTATCACAACTTGACATAATTTTGAATAAAATATAGGAATATAGGGTACATTTAACTGATATGGAAAAATGAAATGCATCCCCCATATAAAAGGGAGATAAGTTGTCATTTCTAGATCTTTAAAACATCATTGTAGTAATCAGTGTTGGTTTTGCTTTTGTTTTTTTAATTCCTCTTTGTTTCAGAAAGTAGCTGAAGCAATAGCAGGTTGGAAAGTCTTTATCAAAACTGGAAAATGCAGTCTTAGTTTAAATTAATTTCTTCATTGAACAGCTCCAATTTCTGGCAAATCTATTTCTCCTGCAAGGTCCACAGTGTAAACATTTTGCTTTTCAGAAGAACAAAGGAGTGACTTCTCTATGAGCTACCTGATTCTTCCCCAGTTGGCCCATGTTGGCATCCATGCAGAGAACAGAGACAGTTTTGCTGCTTGTTCAGCAAATGACCTCACATCTAACAGAAAGGACAAAACATTTAACCATTATGCTTTCCTTTCCTGTTTCATCCCCCCACCTTCCCTTCTGTAGTAAACTGACTTCAGCTGCCAACAGCAAAGCAGATGGGAGCCTGACCCTGCAGCAAATGTATTTTAAGTCATGGGGTAGTGATAGAAGCTCTGAAGGCTATCATCAAAGCAACAGAATAATGTCCCACAGAGAGATGGAGTTGCACAGCCCACATTTTATCTCAGCAAGACTGCGCAGCTAAGTGTAGGGATCACTTTGAAAATGAAAAGGGGCTGGGAATTTGATTAGATGCTGATATGATTTTATATTTCACTTCCTGTAACATTTCTTGAGCAAAAAGAAAGGAGAAGCTCAGAAACTCTCTAACTATTCATTTCAAAATTGGGCAGAATTGGAGAATGTTAAGGATAGGGTGCTGTGCTTTCAGATGTGATAATATCAGTGGAGCCTTTGGAAAGTAAAACAAGTTATGTGGTAAATAAAGGGGATCCCAGCAGAGCAAAATCTTGCTGTAACTGCTTATCTTTTAGCTCTGCTACTGGAGGGTTTTTTTGCGAGTAATCCCTGAGGGAATGTCTGGAAAACAGGGCAGTATTCTAGTCCTTACTAGTACAGGTTGCATGTGTATATAGGTTGACAGGTAGCACAGCCTCCTAGGAGTGGACTGAAACAGCTGGTGCTGCGCACTTGATGCCTGTTATGAGTGCTTAGGGGATTGCTCCAGAATGCATCTAGGCTAGTCCTGAGCTGAATTCCCATGAGGGACCGGAAAACATTTGCTGAGTTTTCTGCTTAGTTCCAGATTAGGTGAATCTTCCAGTTCAGTTTCATCCAAATAAAACTCAGTTTCTATGTTCTGAGACACACCATGATGATGCTAAATGACAACGCTCAGGACAGTCACTCAAAAAGCACACTTCTGGTGCTAATACACTAAGATGCATCTTCAGATACCAATTGCAATACTGACACCAATAAAAGTTTATGTATAGATTCAGACTTCTCAGGCTCCCAAACCTCAGAAATGATTCATCCCTCCATCACTTCAGATTCTTTTACTTCAGCACAATCCTCTGCTGGCTCTATCAACTCTTTCACAAAAAGCACGCAGTCATAGTCCAACAGAGCTGAGGCTAACAGTCACCAGGCTGGCAGCTGTCATTCATTCACACTGTACTTCCCAGAATCCCTCTTCCTGTATTTACTGATTAAATGAGAGTATGAATACTAAAGTATATGTCTGAGACAGCTGGAATGACTATTTGAAGATTATAAAATGTTCTGTTATTATAGTGAAGAATATCTTTACTAGCGAAGAAGAACCAATGGAAATGCTCCAGTGCTATGTGTTCATTAATTCCTATTTTCCATCTTACCTCATGCAAATATCCTGGTTGCTATGTAGTGTTTTAAATGCAATAATAACTGGGAAGATCAATAAAAGAGGAGAATGTTCACAAGGATTTCTTTAGAGCTTCTATTGACCGATACATTTCTATCCTGCTTAGAATTTAGTAACAGCAGATGAGCAGGACATATATAATGAAAGACACCCAGGCATACAAAACAAAATGCCTCTGGCTGAGATGAACTTGCACGCTCAGTGGGAATTTGCAGCATGCACACTAGCAATGATCCATTGAGTTAAAGGAAAACTGACCTGGAAGGTCCTGCCGCAAGTAAGTGTCCATTCAGGACTGTGACTGTAAACCATCAGGTCTGGAGTCCAGAAGAAAAGTACTTTATGCAACTGATTACAAAAACTAAAATTGATTTAGGGACTTTAAAAACAAAAATCTCTACCATGAAAAACAAAATAAATAAGCAAGGACAGACTTCACCATCTTGCTTGTTGCCCACTTTTATGAACTGCTATTGGCAGCATCCTCAACTAAACTGATCACGAGCCTTCTGCAGGCTGTGAGATCTCCAAGAAACTGAGATTTTTTATCACCTAGCAAGCAAAAAAATCCCACAAAACTCTGTTCTATGATACACAGAAACCTGTGATTTGGGGTCCAGATCCCCAAGAGAAGGGAAGAAATGTTTCTCTAAAGAGTTTTAATGCCAGTTCATAGAATCACAGAATCATTTAGGTTGGAAAAGAATTTCAAGAACAATTCCCACCATCAACGTGACCTATTGAGTCCCATCACTAAACCATATCTCTTAGTGCCACATCCACACATCAAGGATGGGGACTCCACCATTTCCTTGAGCAGCCCAATCCAATGTTTGAAAGAGAATTAGATTATATAGAATTCAGGAATTAAAAATAGTATCTGGAAAGTATATATGGAAGGTGCAGGCAACACCTGGGTTTTTTTCAATTACAGGCATTTGAACCATGGATGACAAATACATCCTTATTACTTCTTTTTATGAGATCCACCTCTGGTACCTTATGCTTAACGAACAGTGCGATATTAAACGTCAGTCACTTCTACAAAATGCAGCAGAGAAGCCATGTTACTCCTCTGCTTTATACCCAGCCTGGCTGCAAGTCTAGAAAATGCTTTTTCCTTGCTGTATCAGAAGCTACAGATTTTAGTATGCACAGTTTCGATATGCACCACATGCATCTTGGCTCAGGGCTGTTAGTGATTTTAAAGTAAAGGTTCTTGCATATATTCCTAATTTAGTTCTTTACAGAGACCTCTCAGATCTGTGTCTATGAGTGGGTTCTTAACCATAGAATTGCTCAGGTTGGAAAAGACCTTCAAGATCATCAAGTCCAACCACAAAAGATGTTGTTACACTGTCTTATGTGTTATTCATAGAGATAATAATGAATAGTCCTGATCCTGATCCAGGAAGTTTACATCTTACCAGCAGGTCAGAGAAGAAAGGGGAAGGCATGATAATACTGATTTCAGTTACAGAAAGGGTTAGTCTGAAAATCGTTTATCAGTCCTGTTGACTTTCATAAAAATTGGGATCATAAAAAACCTCACCTCTGAATGCTTACCCAAGAATGTGAATTTATCATGGTGTTCCCGTCACCTCACTTTGTCATTTCTTATGTAATTTAATATGGCCATTTAAACTTACTTTATAGTCAATGCAGAGAGAGCAGCATCTTCAGAGAAGAAGTCATCCTGTCCATTTTTTTTGTCCAGATTCTGTGATGAGATAAATTGCTTTATGAGATACCTATCTCTGCGATGTGCTTGAGTATGATGCTGTTCAGAAATGAAAAAACAAAGGCTAATGAACAGAAGCAAATGAAAATACTTTAAGACTAGATCTCATTAGGGTTTAAATGCTTTCTGATTTTGTCTTTTTTTGTTTCTTTTGCTTTTGTTTCTTTTAATGTTATTTTGACAACATTGGTTAGTAAGGTTTAAAAATACTCCCACGGTGGAATATGTTTAAAATTATGCGTGGAGTTTATTCAATGAAGTAATTTAAACCATAAGATCATTAAACTCTAATCACAGATTTATATATACAAGATATTCTAAGCTACTTAGATTCATGAACTTGACACTGAGAGGGACATTGCATTTGGAAGAGGTATTTCAAGCTGACTTAGAACCTCTTGAGAGTGAATACAGTCAAGCCTTGAGACTTCTGCTGCAGCACACCTTTCAGCAGAGGCCAGGCACTATCAGCTAGTATACAGAGACCAGTTCACAAGTTAAGGGTCATTGTAATCATCAAAGGTCACTGTAAAAGGAGATAGGATTTTAAATGAGAGCTAAAACCTTCTGAAGGCTGCACATTTTGACATCGGCCATTCTCCCCTGGCAGGAGCACCATTTCAGTTTTAGATCTTTGGCCATCAGAGCTGGTTGCCATGTTCACAGCAAGCGTTTCTCTCCAGGAATTCCAGCTTGCTTCAAATGAACATAGGCATGTATTTAGTAAAACCTTTCAGAATCAGTACAACACGAATTTGCAGAGGCACTAGGCAGGCTTTTGCAAACAACCTGGAATTTTTACTGAGGTGGACAATGTTCTTTTAGGAACTCAAAATTGGAAGAAAAACAAAGGGTAAAAACATCTCTCTGCTTTTGACTCTGCCTATCTCCTTGTCCTTTTCTCCTAAAATTTCAGCTTCCCCTCTGTAATATATGCCTAGTTTCCTGACACATTCTTTCTTTCATTCTGAGTTTCAGTCATGCTGTTTTCAGAGGTTCTGTTCTCCTTGGCTGCCAAAGGCTAAAAATATGTCTGGTCACTTTTCTTCTACCAGTGCATCCAAGGTTATCCTATTCATATGCTGATGGTCCTTGAAAAGCCCTTCATTTCAACCTGGCAATAGCTACAAGTTACCTAATTCTTCTCATTCTGCTTTTCTGGAATAGAATTTTCCTTTAGTCCTGACGGCATCAAACTAAATGGGTAAAATGAGTCAATGTAGCAACTGACAGTACAAAAGATGAATGGGTAAAATGAACCACATCCATCTTTCGCAAGAGTAATGCCAAAATTCAGCACCCATCTCACTACCATAAAAAAAATTTAAAAAAAAATTAAAAAAATAAAAAAAAAGATGTCACCTGTAATAATAATGAAATAAATAATGAAAAATTTAACTTAGCTGCTTGGATTCTTCTGTAGTCACATGGCAGCATTCTTGCTTACAAACAAGTTATAGACTCCACCCTTGAGTGGTTTAGTCAAGTATGGTTCTCTGGGGACATAGTGAGGAACTGGAATGTTGTACAAAGGCAAGAGAAAAGAAAATTACCTTGATACTGGAATATAACTGAACCCTAATTCTCAGTATTTAGCTTTCAAGAGAAGAGAACAACTCCTGGTGAAATGTGAGAGGGCCCTGGGTACATCCTCCCCTTCTCCAGAGCTTTGGGACAGCCCTGCTGAGCCACAGGTACAGCACCCTCCGCACTGCAGCCACCCACACTGTGCCCCAACAGGCTTTGAGCACACAGCAAAACAGCTCATCTCCCAAAGGGAAAAAAATATATTGTATAAAAATACCATTAAGGATATAGCTCTGAGGAAAAATAGCCATAGTAGACCCATTACTAACTACAGTCTCTTAGCTCTCATAAATTATTACAGAAGTGGAATGAAAAGAGTCCATAGTATTACCAGAATTACACACTGAGCTGTCTAAGAGATCTAGATGGTTTCCTCCTAAAGCACTCACTCCTCAGCCCCTCATGTATTAGCTTCCCTGCTGGCAGCTCCTGTCTGCAATGCTACAAAAATCAGTAATCTTCCACATGTAAGCTTCTGTTCCATTCATCCTTCCTGTGCCAGGGAACGCTATGGTGTCAGAAAACATCGGAATCCTACAAAAATGAACACAGGCCATGAATTATTGAAGACCAGTATTAATATCTATAGAATGAATAATAAATGTTGAGGCAAGTCTCGTTATTTTTCAAACTTCTTTTGTAACATGACTCATTGCTCTTTGCATGTGAAAATATTCCCATATCATCTACGTTACAACTGAATAATACTATTTTTGCAAATCCAAATGTTAATTCACTTTTTTGATACTTCATCTTAGCTCCACAGAACCCAAAATAGCAAGAGTCGTTATTTTTACTGGTGGGCCAGAGGCAGGTTTTCATCATCCCTAAAGTTTTAGACAGAGGAGATTTGAAAAACATTACAATTGGATCATTTAAATTTGAAAGGTAAAAAGAAATGAAAGATTAGCCCTGGAACTATGACAGTCTGTCTGAATTCGTTTATGGTGTGCAGTAAGTGCTATTGTAGTGATAGGCACCCAGAGACAGCAAGAAGATGAAAGGAAGTTGGAAAGAGTCATAGGATGTCAGGAGGTGATAAGGGTGAGTGATAGTACATTTGTTAATAGTGACATTAAAGCTTTTGGATTTGTCACACACAGTGCTAGAAGCATGACATGCTGTGTGACAGTTTCTCAGTGTGTTCTTTTTGACTCTTGTTGGAGAAATAATCCTCTCCAAAAAACCACCATGGCTCTGGCAAAAGTCCGAAAAGAGAAATTTTGGTAAGGGACTAAGTATGTAGGTCATTCATCAGCAGATATAAAATACCATTTTTAGAACTATATGCCTGAAGAGCAGAGCAGAGCAGAAGTTACAAATACACATTTGCATAACAACAATCTTCAAATGACGTTATGGCCTCTATTTTCAAGAATGTGTCCTACATTTTGTCATGTAACTATAGTTGCCTAGAAGGTGGAAAACAGACCACGTGCAAATTATTCCATACATAATATCTCCTAGAACATGCAAGTAATCTGGTTGAAGAAGGGTCTGAGATGCCAGAGGCTATTTCACAGGATCATTTGATTTGGAAGGGACCCTTGAAGACCATCTGATCTAACCCTCCTGCAAGGAACAGAAACATCCACAGCTCCATCAGATGCTCAGAGCCCAGTCTAGCCTGACCTTGGGTGTCTCCAAGGATGGGATATGCATCACCTCACTGGGAACAAGTTTGAGTGCTTCACCACTCTTACCTTAAAAACCTTTATCTTATACACAGTCTAAATCTTTCCTCTTTCAGCTTGAAACCACTTCCCCTTGTCATAACTCTTGGGCGTGAAACTTCTCAGACAGCACATAACAGAGGCAGGTTCCATTGAAACAGGCTTTTCCTGGAATATAATAATTTATAAACAGGAAAAGAATAATTATGTTTCCATCAAAAATAGAAACTTTTTTTGTTTGTTTCAAGGAATAGTTAAAAAAAAAATAAAAATCGGAATTAGCAGAGAATTTTCATAGACTCTGTTTTTAAAGTGAAAATTCTTAAGAGAACTCTTGTTTAAATTTTCATACTCCATGTTGAGACTTCTGAAGAGTGCAGAATTGCATGGTACTCGATACGTAGGATTAGACTAGGTGCTTGAAGACGTAGACTAAGTTCATGCCTTTTGAAACCTCTAGAAATTCTATATTTCTTTCACATACTTGAGTCCAAAGAAGTCCTCATAATGTGACCACCACAGAGCTGTGATCCACAAGTCCACATATCTAAAGAAATCAGCATTCAAAGGCTGTCTCAAAACTGTCTCAGTGGACAATGACAAGTCAACCTAAGACTGCTCTGTTACCAACCAAAAGGTACCTCCCCATCTTTCCTCTTGATCCTGGTTCCATGTAATTACCCTTAATTTATTGCTAATATTACGTGGCCCACAGGGTAAATTCAGTCATTTCATTGCTCAAATGAAAATGAACCATTTAATTTTTGGAGGTTACATTTTCAGTCCAATGATTCACTGCAGAACTGCATGAATATTAATGCTTACTTACAGAAGCAGGGGGGAACTCACAGCTGGAGGAGGTGAAGAAGTCAGATAATCCCTTGAGATGGAGAGTCCAGTTATGAAAATGCATCTTAGTATTCTTTAAAAGTCCTCTAGCCTTCATAGTAAAGCTTTGAAGCATTATGCAAAAGGAATAACAAGTTCATATCCGCAGAAAATGTCAAATAAATAATTTCTAAATACCGAGAGTTTTTAACACAGACTCAATCATTACATCCTTCATTAAAGCAGTGGTAAGACATTTGAGCCAGCCATAAAACATACAATTGCATGTTCCAATTCAGAAAGCATTACAGTTTTTACTTAGCTGCATTACTTTTGGAAAATATTACGAAAATTAGTTGTGTTTGATTGACACACTTGGTGATCTTGCTTGCACAATGACTGTGTAGATTCCCCTTAGGTTGAGCTAAATAAATAAATGTAAGGACCGATATAATTTTCTGAAGCAGAGAGAAAAAGTAAAAATAATATTTAAATATCTTTGCCTTCCACCATTAACTTTCTTGTGGATAAATAAAAACATAGGAGCAAGCTCAATATTTCCATGCTATGAAACAGCTTTGAAATATAAATTCTCTACTAACAAAAAAATATTTAAAATAACTCTTTTTTTTTGTAATTTATTTATTGTAAGCATAAAATGCTTTCCCCTCTGTTTTTAATTACAAGCTAATCTTCCCTCTGTCTTATATCTTTTCTTAATCATACCTATATTATAAAATGATGAAGTTATTAACTTGCTTGCATGCTGGGGTTTAATGGTGCATCAAAAAAAAAAGCAAAAGCAACACCATGGTATGCTAGACTACTCCACTTTGCTGCTGCTTAAATGAAAGTACATGAATTTATTCACCCAACATAGCCCTCAGCACCCTGTTTTGTTCCCATAAAAATGAAATTACTTTTTGAGTTACTAGATTTCAGTGCTCTTCAAATCTAGGTGGTTATCTCTGTAATAACAACTAATGTGGATTAAGTAGTATGAATAAAAGCTAAAATGTGTATACCTCACTTTGACACTGGGATATAAAAACTGCTTTATAGAAGTAGTGAAATGAGAAGTGCACCCAGCAGCCAAAGTTCACTGGTTAAATTGAAGAAGAGTATTTAGTATTCTGTGCATGAAGCTGCCAAAATGCGTAAGAGTAGAACCACATACAATTTAATTCAATTATTCAGATTAATATAATTTCAAAGCCAGTGTTATTACATAAACAAATTAATACATGTTGAGAATGCAGATGTAGTCTGTTGAGATCCTTGTCAAGTGTTCAGACTGTAAAAAACATACAAAATAAGACCTAAAATAGGATAGGACAAGTTTTTATTATTGAAACCAAATCAAAACCAAACTGCAAGAAATTTGGCTATAGCTTCTCTGTATTGCCAGACTATAACATGTATAGCACCAGCAAAAAAGATATTTCAAAAGGTAAACCCCTCTTCATATGGGAACTCATTACAGCATTTTGACAATGGTAGCAAAGTATCCTAGCATTGTTTGGAGTTTAGTCAACTCCTTGAAATCTGTGACCTATGAAAACTGTCTTGGCATTTGACTGTTCCCATTTTGAAAAATGTGTCTATATTTTCTAATGTTTCTTCTTTAGTTAAAATTAATGATCTAGCCCTGCAAAGATTTTCTTGTAGCACACACTAATACTGAGATATGGATCTCCTTGAATCAGGATGAATGTTTTAAAGACTTGTTTTATAATTCACAGATTGTTTTGAGAAGCTGCACAAATTTAGGACTTTTTAGTGGCTAAACAGACTGGGCAGATCCCCAGCCACTGAAATCAAATGTTGTTTGCAGTAAAAAAAAAAGGCTTAAGAAGAAATAGCAAATTGAAGAGCTACTTCTATCTTTGTGATATACGGTAAGTTACCCACATTTGAATTATACAAGGGGTGCCTCAAATTGCTAATTTGACTTAGATTGGTTTGTTAGCTGCTTGGATTAATAGAATGTTTGGAACTCAAGTTGGACTCCCAGGGACAGACCTTGTGTGCAGAGGAAACCAAACCTCTGCTCCTTAACAACTTTGCATTCTCAGATCTACATATGCAAAGAATAACAGATCTGAAACAAGTAGGAAAGAAGGGGCCAACACACAGATATGCACATCAGCTTCTTAGCATGATGCTAACAGAGGATAAATGCAAATTTTTGTCATTTTTCAGGGGAAGTAGAGTTTTCCCCTCAGAAATAGTTGTTTGGATGCTCACAGTTTCCAAGTACTGATCCCTCATTAGAATGATTTGTGAATGCCTATGCCCTGGCACTCCCTGACCTCCTGTCTCCAGCAGCCCCAGCTTTGCTAGGAATTTTGCACAATACCAAAACGCAGAGCTGGTTCTACTTCTCAGGTCACTTATTTCCTCAGACTACCCTGGCAACTGCCTCAGCTCTGCAGTTCATTGTGCCGACCACCTTTCCCCACTTTGAATACCCTCTGGCTCAGTAATGATTGATTTGCCAGGAAAATTTTAACTTAGCACCTTTCAGAACATACCAATTACTCTAAAAGCTCTCTTGAGTCATTGTTTATGTGCCCATATCACCTTTCTATCTTAGTTTCCATTAACCTGGTAACACCTCTTGATGTAGCCTTTGCCAGTTCTCGTGCTTTCTCATTTCAAAGTCTTGAACCTATTTGCCATGGTAGTTTTTGGTGGTGGTGGTTTTGTGTTGGTTTGTATGTAGCTTTATTTTGGCATAGTCCTTTCTGGACTATGTGTGATTTTAAGGATCTGAATATGCTGCTGACTGTTCCATCTTCTATTGCAGTGTCTTCAAGTTGACCCTTATCCACTGCCATTCAAAAGGAATCTATGTATAAATATCTGAATGCACTTTGACACCTTGGAGTAAACTTGTCAGGTGCTTTTTTGTTGGGATTTTTTCTTTTGTGCTTCTCTCTTACCAACTAACTTGTCAGTTCCACCACACAAGCTGTCAGGAACTACATGAAGTAAACGCATTTTGTGAATTAATATTGATGAAGACAGGCAGTGGATGTGATTTTCATGCTAAATGCAAACTAGTTATGTGTTAAATTTCCCATCAATAAAAGAACTAATGCATCAAAGAATGACCTTTACTTATCCATCTATGCCATCAGTCTTAATTCAGATACCCTACAATATCATTTAATAGGATAATTATGTCGTTAACCTGGCACATAAATCTTCAGTGTAAAAATTAGGCATATGGACTGAGTGATATTTCAGCTCTCGGGTTCCATTCCGCAACATTTTGTTAGGCTAACAAGAAGAAACAAAGTATTCACTTGTAAATTCAGGGGCATCACCCACAGCCCTTGCTTGAATTAAAAAAATCTGTGAGAGAAATACCTCATATTGCTTGCTTATCTTTGCACAAAGCTGAATATCAGACCTGAGATGGCTCATAAGTTCTGTTTTTTCTCGTGCTACAGAGAGCTCAGGATTGAGGTGTCATGGCAGAGCAATCTCAGCTCCCAACTCCCAGTACGCATTCTGGGACACAACAATTTACCACTGATGAAAGAATTACACTTGCCTATGGAAATGCACTTTCCTGAAAAGAAAAAAGAAACAAACAAACAAACAAACAAACAAACCAAAAACCTAATATAGAAGCAGATGGATCTCCTTACACGAGTGCATAAATGCTGAAGTTTTGGGTAATATGTTTCTGTCCTGTAGTGAGGGGGAGCTCCTTTCTTGTAGAGTGCCTCCTGAAGGCATTACTGCTTCTCCATGTGCAGTCCACCAAGGGCATTGTGAATGAGCTGCACACTCAGGCAGTCACTGCTTGGATAAACGCTGCCAGCTGTCAAACTATGACTCACCAATGTTTTATTTGGGGTTATGTCAGTAAAACAGAAGATCCTTAGTAGAAGTCAAGGTGCTGTCTATACTGTCACGGTTTACATGACAATATGCAAAAACAGCTTTAAACACTTATTTTCTACCCTTAAAACCAATCAGGAAAAAATGGGGGTGGTGGTGGTTTTTGGAGTTGCAAGTTAAAATACATTAAAATAAGTTTAAAGATTTGCCCTGAAACCATCAGACAGCTGTCCTTCCTGCAAGGTTACACCTACAGGCAGGGACAGACAGAACACAGTTTGGACACATTCACATAGAACAGTGTCATAGCAGTTACTGTCTTGAGAAGCCTCCCTTCCTTTCAAACTATGGATAATCTTTCTACACTACCTGGTACTTGCAGTGTAATTTCCATTCCTGTGTCTGTGCCTTTCCTTCTTGCCCAAAATGACATCCTTTGTAATAACAGAAATCATTCCAGAGGTGGCATTTTTAATTATGGGCTCACTATTTTCATATGTTTATATCACTCCAACTCTCTTTTTTATCTGCCTTTCCTCAGTAGACTGTAAGATGTTTAGTCTTAACTTATAAATTCTTAATGATGTAGTTAAGGAGCTCCGGATAAATTTCAGCTACAGAATGACTCTAAGCTGGTGCCTGTTGTAATTGCATGTTGCAGTAGAAATGCTATACTTTGTTCATTTCACGAACAGAATAGCATCCTTCCTTCTCTAGCTAAACAAGTAAAATTGATATGATAGCAGTTTCACTGATTATCATCATGCTCTTCTGATTATGAAAGACTGTATTCTGTGGAACATCAGAAGAACATGATAATCAATGCAAAGAACTCCCCAGACACTTAGACTAATTCACTGTTTTTCTGTAAGTAAACAAAAAACACACGCATACCATTTGTCTCATTCACTGAAAATTCCATTACATTCTACAGAGAGTTTGAGCTCCATCTGCAAATGCAGCTGACTGTGCTATGCTCATCGAGATCTAACTCTTACTTGCAGGCAGCAGGCTTCATCAAGCAGAAGAAATTACATAGGAATTAGCTTCAGAGGAAAAGCTGGCTGAAGTATTGATCAAATTTACTGTTTCAGAAAGTTCATAAGTGCATCATTTTTCCACAGTTGACACATCCCACAGAGATATCGAATGCAATGGAGCAGGTTAAATTATTAATAGCTTTATAAAGTGGGGAATCTTATCACTATATGAAATCAGTAAAATAGGTGAGCTATGGAGTCTACAGAGGGTCATCCATCATCATGTACCAAGTAGCCTTCACATACATTCCCAAGTGTCTTTGATTAAGGGTTTTTCATCCATTATTTGTTATAAATATGGGGGTATTCATACCCATAAGCTTGTTACTGAAGACAGAAAACATGTACCAGAACAGGAACGGAACAATAGATAAAGAAACCAGTAAGGTTTCAGAAAAAAATACATTTTTCCATGGAGAGGAGAAGAGAGACTTAGTTGTATCAATGCCACTGTAAGAGAATTGTAAAAGCTGTATAGGAAAAAGGTACATTTATTCTAAGACTACTAAATTAAGCAAAGAATGTAACAGGAGATTGGCTTTAATTGATGTAGTCTGGGGACTTCCAGCAGCCCACAAAATAAATAGGGACCTGATCTGTTAAGAAAGATATTTGCTGCAACTAGGACTTTTCTTCTCTCTGATTTTGTGTAGCTCAGTGTCTGTAGTATTAATTAATGCAAGAACACATTTGCCAAAGATTCACAGAATTTTAAAGAGGACCCTGTAGGCATATTTGGAAAAGTTCCACAAACTGCTGAGTTCTCTTTTTACTCTAAAAATAGAGGTTAACCTGAGCACTGACAATCATTGCATTTGGAAACTTGATTTAGCAAAACAAATCAGAACAGGGAGTGAAAGAGATTGAGGTCAAGGTCACAGGACCCGAAATGATGCTAAAAAACATCCTCAAGACTTACATTCCATTCCTCTGTTCAAACGTCTCTATGCTTCTGTGTGGTTTTTTTTTGTTGTTTTTTTTGTGGGTTTTTTTTTTTTTTTACAGAAAAGAGCTAGGGAATTAACAGTGTTATAAACATGCATAATCTGCAAATCTAAGCTTTAGAAAGCAGTCAGAAGAACTAGCTACTAACTGTTTTTCCTTCTCTTGTTTATAACATACAAGTTCTCAGTTTGATAGTCTGACATCTAAAAGCATAGCGTGGTGTAGGTGATCAATTACTCATAAAACCAAGGAATAAATATCATACAGGATGTAAACTGCTTGTCTGAGCTGGTCGGCTTTTATTCCTTGGGAAAATTAATGCATATTCAAACTCTTGAACAGTTGATGTTCTTTTTGGAGATTAAGTAGAAAAATTACAACAAAACAACAAAAATTACATTCCCATACTCCCCAATGAAGTGGCCGTGCACCAAGCCTGTTGGACTTCAAGAAGCATTTGGCCTCCACTTGACATGGAGGTTGAATTTTGGGTGGTCCTAAGAACCCAGTGATCTGTGCGGGTCCCTTCCAACCATGATTCTTTGATGATTCAGAAGGAATCTTGAAACATTTAACTAACATGAATATTTTATAATGCAATTAAATTTATTCTTTAGGAGAACTTGCAGATAATACACAGAGCTCCAAAAAAAACAAATATAAGGGAGATTTACTGACTAGTAGCTTAAAAATCATCAGCTCTACTTCTTCAATTTGGCTCATGTTCCAGTCAGTGGTGTAGTAAGACAGAAGCTGTTTGCACCTTGAGGTTAATATCATCCCAATCAGCCCTGGCAAGCTGAAATAATTAATTGAGGTCATTTGGTAATTGTGCACTCTCCAAAAATTCAGAACAGTTCTTTTCCTCATTAAAACACATAATTTTTTCTTTATCGGCAGAACTGCCATGCTATCTTTTCAGCTCTTAGCTTCCTCATCAGTCCCTAGTTCTTGGGGTGTTTTACATTTAGAATCAGCGTTCCTCTCCCAGCTCTGCAGAGTATATTACTGCTATCCCACGGCTACGTTTGGTTTGACAGCTCTCTTCTCCTGCATCCTCCAAATATCAGAGAATAGATTTCACACAACGCTCATCTCAAAATCAGAAGGGACTTGCTCTGCTGAAGTCTCATGCAGAGCCTAACGACAGCAATTGAAAGACTTTTGACAGGTGCTGCATTGCAGTGCTTACCTATCTGTACAGACATCTTGTTTTCCTTCTCTGACAGATGGGGACTTCAGCTTCAGCATTACCACTTCTGAATCATAGAATGGCCTGGGTTGAAAAGGACCACAATGCTCATCCAGTTTCAACCCCCCTGCTATGCGCAGGGTTGCCAACCACTGGACCAGGCTGTCCAGAGCCACATCCAGCCTGGTCTTGAATGCCTCCAGGGATGGGGCATCCACAACCTCCTTGGGCAACCTGTTCCAGTGTGTCACCACCCTCTAAGTGAAAACCGTCCTCCTAATAAATACCAAGGAAGCTTCCTTCCACAGGAATTTCACTATTTTGGAGTTATTCTTTCAAAATAGATTCTTGATAGACTCTTTCTAGTACTAATTCTTTTATTTTCAACTCATCATACATTTGCTGTTTGGAAGATAACACTCAAATCTTTCCATTCCATCCATTCCTAACTGTTCAGTCATGTTTATTTGCCATAAGCTTGATTTAATTTCTTAGCAAGGACCACAGGGAAATTGAATTGCCCTTCATTAGACTCTTGTAATTATGTTTTTAACTCTGCTTTCTAAAGCAGCCCTCAGATGCCTTCAGCTCTGGGGCTGTTTTGAATCATATCACTGCCTCATTACCTGACATTTTTAGAAAACTGCTGAAACAGATGAACTAACCTGACATGGAGACCGCTGCACTATGTGTCCCAGTATCTTCAGATAGAAAAGTCTTGAGGAGGTGCATTCAGTGGTGTATCAGTACCAGGCTGGATTTGGTTACTTTGAACTTTGTGATATTCTTGCTCTTGGATAGTAACCCATGCAGGTTCAAAAATTCTAACTCTGATTAACTCCACTGAAGCCATCATAAGAACAGTGCAGCTTTGATTACACAGGCAGCATTATAAATTTGCTAGTATCTGAAAAAGCTAATAAGCCCCTCTAACTGACTAATTGGCTATTTTTGCACTATTTGATCTAGTCTGAAGGAAACTGAAGTATTTATTTATTTCTAAGTTGGAACAAATTGCCAGCCTATGGAGCTATGCATTCTTTAACTTCCGCCCCTTTGTGTTCCTCTTGTATGTGTCCCTTGGAAGATGACTCTTTTGCCCCTTGACAAACAAACCTGACTTCAGAGAATGCATCAGTGCAGTAATTGCTGAAAACCATATGGCCGCCCAGAGAAACTCAGACTACAAAAAAGGGACAAGAAAATAACCCTCAACACAAAACAAATCTGACCTCTTGAACTTCTTTCTCGTGGACTGATGGACAGCCCTCTTGGTCAGAAATGCATACGGCTGGCATCTCCCAAATCTCCATTTGGACATGACAGATGTTGCATCACTACAATCTTTTCTATTCACAGATGAACAGTCTTTACTTTCTAGTGTGACTCTGAATATGAGAGAGGTGGTCAGACTTCACATTCTTCTTGAACCAGTGATCACCATTATTCATCGCCCTTTGAGATACTTCCTGTAATGGTAAATCTTCTACCACCAGGAACTGAACAGAGAATTTTATTGCCTTGAGCTTAATTCAACAGACTAATAGCACATACAAGAGGCAGTAGCTCCTTAATGTAATAACTCCAGGCTTTAAACAAAATCCAACTTTACAAGCAAATCCGAGTCTTAACGTATAGTAGTATATAATTAGTGCATAGTACATCAGTGAGGTAGTATCTGCTAGGATTTTCAGACTGTTTCTCAGCTGCTGCTTTAACAATTTATAAGTAAAATTGTTTTGTTTATGTTTTCTCCTCTACCTCATCTGATATCAGCAAATTGTGAGTTAAAGCATGGAGTGGCTTAGCTCTATCCTTGTCTTTTCTGCTGGAGCAATTCTATAGCAAATGTGATTCAATATTCACTGCATCTCTGAGATGCATCTCAGACTCTAATCTCTGCAATGCCCTGAGAGCACTCTAACCCATAGGCTCTAGACTCAATTGTGGATACCTTTATTTCATTCCAAGCCACCAAATACTTAACTTTATCAAACCCTACAGCTAGAGAAGATTAAGCCCTGTACAAGAATTACCCATAGATCTCTGAGAGATCTTCCTGGGAGTCAAGGAACACACCTTCAAAATGCTTTATAATCAAACTATACAGAAAACGTGACTTAAGTTCATGACCATAAAAACTGAAGTGAGAGAGTCTAAAAGCAGAGAAGCCCCCTTAGTTATTGCCTCTACCAACTTGTTATTGGCAGCTCCCAGTTCAGCTTACTGGTTTACTTTTCTATTAAGCACTACCGGGCACTGCCCAGGAAAACTGAGTTACCCTTAGAGTCGATTATTTATGACCCATTGTCTGCAGCTTTTCAGTATTGGTATCTACTTTTACACATTAAAAGAAAACAACAACAACAAACCAGAAAGCAGCATCCTGTTCTACCAGCCATCTTCAGCCCAGAAGTTGGAAATCTTCAAAAAAAAAAAAAAAAAAATTTCCCAACCTGGTTACCAGTAGAAAACTCCCTAAAGACCATCTCATTTGTTTTCATTCAGCACAGAGTAAAACTTCATACTTCTCATGGACATAAATATGTTTTGAAATCTGGGCACGACTGGAAGTGGAATTTTTGTAGCAGGATCTCCTGAGTGCATTCTGACATCTCAAAATCTGCAGAAAATCTCATTTTCCTTAACTAGAGACAAATGTAGATGTTCTCATTGCTCTGAAAATCTGATTATAGTTCAATCTGGGTATGATTTGTGTCTCTCTCAGGTAAACTTGGCCTTTTTAGCTTTTACTTAGCAATGCTCGGTTTATGCTCTGTTACAGCCATCTTTGGCTTTGGATCAGAAGATTCTGTTAGGAGGTGATTGATTTTATATTCATCACAGGAAGCAATTAAGTAAAAGCAAATCATGATTAAGAACAAAGAGCAAAACACTGCGAGGGAAGCAGCAGAGACAGAAAGAATGTGAATACCCAGGTCAGTCCCTCAGGTCCTCTTGACAACAGCTATACCTCATCCCTTTTTTCCCCCAGAAACTGCACTTTGTCTCCTGTTCCTGGCAAAATCTGTGCTCATGATTTTATCCTGATGTTACTGTACTGGAATTGAATACCAACAACAGCAGAGTGTGATAAGATGATGTGATATTGCTTTTAATCCCAAATGAATGAACTGCAATAAACGTTGCATAGAACAGAACACCAAATTAATTAGAAGTGCTAGAAAACATAAAACAAAATTTTGTTGGTTTTTTTTTTTTGCCTTTTCCCCGAGTTAGTCATCTGATTTCATTTTTCATGTAATGCATTGCAGTTTTTCTATGCCAGTCTGTTTCTAGATTTAGTTTATTGTTATTTTCACAGCCAGGAAAATAACAAGACTCATTGCATTGCTCTCTCTAGATTTCTGTTTGTTTGTTTGCATTTTAATTCAGTCTGAGAAAATCAGAAAGAATTATACTATGGCATCAGCTAAAGATAAGAAGCAATGCTGATCAAAAAGTAGAGGTTTCCATTCAAAGGGAAAATTATCTTACCTGAATAAAACTTACTTTTGTTTCAGAATCCAAAACACCAGTTTGAGTCAGAAACAACCAAAAACATACAGCTTCTCAGCAACCCTGACATTTGAGAGCATTAATTGAATTGGGTATGTGCAGTGGATTTCCTAGCTTTTCTACAAAACACTCCCACTGCAGACTGACTTGAGACTCTTTGCCCTGCTGCATTCTATGATGAATGTTTTAGATCCAGAGGAGTCCATTAAACCCAAAATGTGTTGAATAAATTTCCAAAAAGATTATATTTAGGTGGAAAAATCTATTAATAGCTCAAAAGAGAAATGTTCTTACTGGAAATAAATATAGAATTATAATCTACACCAGATAAGAAATGATTTATCCTAATAATTAAAAATGCAGTTTAAAAAACTGAAATGTACTTGCAAATTGCAGTTATGAATTTAGAAAAGTAAAAAGAAAAACAATTTTGATAATTTGGTAATAAAATCAATTAAATATTGATTAAATACTGCAAACATATTAATGGAAAAGACAAAATTGGGGCCATTTTGAACTCTCCCAGGTGGAGACAACATCAAGATTCTTTTCATCGTCTCTTTCTCTATGACTGTTTGTTTCTCTACATCTAGCAGCCTATAAACTAAGTGAAATAACAATACAATTGATTTTGTGTGCTTCTTCCCACAAAAGCAGGCCAAGATCTAAGTGAAATCCAATCAAGAATGTGGTATAAACACCCTCGTTCAGAGAAGGTCTTACCTAAAGTCAGGGCACTGAAGTCCATGCACTGGACCCTCGAATCTGCAGAAAGCCTCAGTGAAGTCTGCAAATAAATCCCAAGCCTGAGGATCTGAGCAGGGGAGAACCCTGCAGCTGGGGGCTTTTGCCAAGACTCACACTTGACTTCATATGTCACACTCAAGGTACTCCTGTCTTTGGAAAATCATCACCATCAAGACCATCCTCATTGTTGTCACACGTGATTAAGTAACTGCAAACAAAGGCACCAGATATACAATTTAAAAAGCTACACTATTTTTGTCTCACAATGTTAAATTTTTTTAAACTATGGCTTTCAAAACATCATTAATAAAGCTCTACTGACATTAAAATAAATAGAAAAAGGATTCCAACTCACAGACACAAGATTACTTGAGAAATCTTGGAAAGGTGTAGGCTTGCATCTACCAGCATCCATAGTAGCAATAATAATTATGTGTAAAGAACAGTTTGAAGATGAAACAGTACACTAGTTTTCCACCCATTACACTCATTTTGGAGTTCAAAGAATTTTCAATTTGGAAAAAAAAAAAAAAAAAAACCATCAAGAATTTTACCACCTGCATACAAAAGGCTGATGGGAAATAACAGCCTTCTCATTAACATAAGTAAGATCTATTAGCAAGTTGTCACTCATTAAGAAGGGAGAGTTTCTCCCGAAGTTTGCCTGGAAACTAGGAAGGTCAGTTTAGATTTCATTATATATGGAGCAAAGCAGTATAAGATTAGGCTGTGGCTATGAAGATGAGGTGCTGGAGGCCCTTCTGTCATAGTGCTACACCGACTAATGAAACTCATTAATCAGCACTCCTTGCTTTGGGGAACAAGAGGGAAGAATATGCTGACTTTTTGAGAACAGCTAACATTCTCTTTAATATTTTATATATTTATCCAAAAAGTAATTAAGCTATTTTTCAAATTATAAAAATAGAATGGGAGCACTCAGGTAATGAGCATTATATGTTTCTGGGAATCGACTGACTTCCTAAGATCTAGCAAATTGTGGATCAAAGCTCTGGATTTCTCTCAGTGTAAAAGCACTGGTAGCTCTATCTGCCTATAAAGCATCAAAATGAGAACAGTAGCCTTTAAATCTCACTTAGTAGTTACACTTTTCTTCCATTTCTCAGATTATGTCTAAATAGTTTGTCACATTAGAATTATCATAAAATCACCAAAATTGGAAAAGCCCTCCAAAATCATCTAATCCAATCATCCACCTACAACCAATATCTTCCCACTAAACCATGTCCTTCAGTACAACATCTAAACACTTCTTGAACAGCACCAGGGATGGTGACTCAACCACCTGCCCGGGCAGTCTCTTCCAGCACCTGAACTGGCACTCTTTCAGAATAGAAATTTTTCCTCATATTTAATGTACACCTCCCTTGGCACAACTTGTGTCCATTCCCACTGGTCCTAACTACAGCTATGCAGAAGAGGCCAACCCCCACCTCATCACAACTTCATTTTTAGTAGTTGTGGAGAGCTACAAGGTCTCCCTTGAGCATCCTCTTTTCCAGACCAAACAATTACAGTTCTCTCAGCCACTTCTCATAAGACTTTGTGCACCAGACCCATTCTGTAAACTCTGTACAGTTCCTATTTCTTCAGTGCAAGCTAAACACTTAGATCATAGTTTGCTGTGCTTTCATCTAGCAATACATTCTTGAGTATTTGCTGTGCCTGAATAAGACTTACAATTGTGAAGAGGAGAGATAATCCAAAATGAAAATCTAGCAAAGTTCTTTGAGAAAACAGGGCAGGACCTGTTGGCCCCCATAGTCAGGGAATCAGAACTGTAGGAACTCAGATGTCTCTATAAATAAAACCGAATCAACTGGCGTCAAACTACAGATAGAGCCCCTGAATACATCTTTAGTGTCTGGAGAAAAGTTTACATGAATACAATGTAGTAGCTGGAAGAGGAGGAAGGGACTCCATGCAAGAACAGTTGATAGCAGATGATATGAAACAAAACTGGATTTTTGAGTTATTTCTTGGAGTGTGTGCCACTGAGCTATTAATAAAAAAAACTGAGCTATTAATATTTTTTTTTAAAAAGAAGCACCAGGAAGAAAACATGCAGAAAGTTATATGTATTTAATAATATAAAACATTCATTAGCACACAGAAATTAAGATATCATCTAATTAATCTTCTTAACCACTAAACGACTAATTAATCCCATTAATATAGACAATGTTTGCTCATATATAACAGAAATTAGCGGTATTTCCTCTTCCATGTTTAGGAACAGCTGTGAAATCATAGCAAACATTGACAGACTTTCCCCCATGTTTGTAAATGAGTATTTCTAAGGCATCATCCTGAAGAGCAGCAGTTGCCTGGAAGGACAGGAAATGAGCCTAGGTGAAGGGCAACATGAATGTAGGAAGTTGCATTTTCATCAGTATTGAATTTTCATAAGTATTTATTACCTTGTTGTTTTGAAGGTCTGAAGCCAAATTTATGGTTTAGTTCTTCTAAAAATAATTTGCTTTTCATACTTTCCTACTTCCATATACTTAACAATGATTCTTTATGTATTTTTATGCCGATAGTTCAGGCCTGGTGTGTTTCTAAATGATTGAAGTCCATGATCTTTCAGTAGAATCCAGTTCAAAAAGAGACAGGAGTCAGAATTTAATACCCCTAATCACACTGTGGACTAGACTCATTCCTGATGCTGCTTGACAGTGATTACCAAAAGACACATCAGAAGCCCATTAAAATCTTTTTTGGTCAGGAATTTGAAAATTAGCCATAAAATGCGGTTAGATTGAAACAGCAGACCTCAACTCAGCTTAATGAGCTTCCATAAATGTGCATTCCATGTAAAGACCTAATGATTACCTTCTTCCAGTATTAGCTCTGGCCATTTTGCAAACTAATACATTTCAAGAGGAACTGTTTAATCAAGGATGACTGAAAACCAAATTCAGCATCAAACTTTAAAGGAATTCTTACATGCTGACAACTTCAAAAAAAAAAAAGTGTTCCATTTTTCCATTCACGGAGTCATAGAAAAAGGACCACTTCTATAATGAAACGTAGAACGAAAGCATTTCCACAATTTTTCAACTCCTTTTTCTCATCAAAAAGGCTGATCTGGCAAAACAGGAGGGAGATGGAAAATCTCACAATTCCAAATATGTTGTAATTATCCCTAAAACTTGTTGGTGTTCAGTGAATGCTTTCAAATAACTCTCCTCGAAGTTTGGATAGGATTTTGTTCTAGGGAGCATACAAAGAAACAGAATCTGCTTAGATGATCCAAAATTAGGTTAAATCCAAAATTAATGGCAAAAAATTGATCTAATTTACTATGATTTAACACATCCAGACACTTCATTATCCCCAGTGGTGTCAGTAATGCCCTACTTTGCTTTGGCTGGATTTAATTCTCACACAGCCTGGGATCTTCGAATACACTACGCCAGATGCAGAAGGAAAAAAGATTGTTGCTGTGTCCCAAAAGAACGAGAGGATAGGGAAATATTCATCATCCATCAAAATGCTTTTGATCTGGTGCAACAAAACCCAAAACGTTGCTTCGAGAGTAAACTCTTGATAAAACCTCCCTTTCGATGCAAACAGGTAATTCAAGCAAGTAACTCATATTGCTGACTTCAGTGGAATTGTTAGCACATAGCGTGCTTGCATGCTTTTGGGGAGCAAAGCCATAGAGATTTTGACATACTTTATTCAAAGAAAAACCAGATTTGTTCCTGTACCCATGTTCTATTTAAAATATACCCATTAAGACATTTAAATTAAACATGATCAGTCAGCTCTATTTTAAACCTCAGCTTTTGTAGAGTTTTAACTACAGTACAAAATAGGAAGCTCATATAGGTTTTGTTAAAGATGCAGTTTTCATTGGCTGTGTCAAAAACTTTGGAAAATACTTCTCCCCTTGCATAACCACACCAGGAATTTGAAACAGTAACTTGAATTAAACAAATCAAATTGTGCCATTATTGATGTCTCTCATACGACGGAGCAGAACCTCTCTTGTATTAATAAATCTGTTCTACTTTTTCCAGTAGCAGGGTATTATGTGTATCTCTAAAATTGCATCTGCTTTAAAGATGAAACTCAGGCAGCTATTGCAAGGCTTAACGAATCAGAGTGGAAAAATATTGCTCAGAAACCTGTTGCCAGTCGAGACAAGGACTTGTACTTTGTGAAACTATGATCATCTGCTTCATGTTTCCAACTGCTACAAGTATTTCACTTTCATCTGGGAAGCGATTACTAATGCAACACGGTCTGCCATTTAACAGCAGTGATGCAGTGAGCATTTACGGGGAGAAACACTCATTTCTTAAGTCACTTGTTACCTGGCAGTTATAGCAAGGAAACCCAAATATACATCACAAAGATATCAGATCTATTATTTCTAATGGAAGTAAAATAGCAGAATCAAACAGGCATTGAGTGAACATCAATAGCACTTCAAGATGCAATGAAAACTCGTTAAGTGGGAATGCTGCTTCCTGATGCCAAGGCATTGTTCAGGAAAGAACAATGAAAACAGTTAAGGTAGTGGACAAAATGGGCTGTCAAGTTGGCCATAGCTGTAGATGAGTCTCCTACACTACGACATACAATGCATTCCTTTTCTGTCTTCCTGTCTTAATTCCAGGCTTGGAATGAGTGTTGAAAGGAATTTAATAAAACTTGCAGGAAAAGATCAAGGTTTAGGCAGGAGGATACAAGCAGCACAAGGTCAGCTTTTTCAAAACTTTTCTTCATACCCAGTGAGTCTTTGGCTAAATTGTTTTTAAGTCACTCTAATCAGTAACTTCTACAACTTCCTAAAAGCAGGGTACTCATAAACACTCATAAATGCCCAATATAATTGGCTTCATTGGTTTGACACAGAGAGGAAACAGAGCTAAACTATCCAATCTATGCATGCATGACCACCACAAACGCAGCCAGAATGGTTATTACAATACAAAATCAGGCTTTTTCACAATGAGAAACACTCAGCACGGCTTAAAGCTATAATCAGACCTGAAACCTCTGTGCCATGTCCCTTCCTTCAGTCACAGTAATTTTAAGTGAGTAAAGTTTCATCAACTTCACTGCCTTGATTTAAGCAAAGCAAGGGTTTCTCAGCAAATGGCCGCTTTATGAGCAGGAGATGGATCTTGTTAAAAAGATTTCTGTGTGCATCTCTTAAACACTGCACCACATCTATAAAAATAAGAAAATGTTAGTACTCTCCAGCCCATGAGCAAGCAGTGGCTTAACCTTGCCTTACAGCCTGCTTGCTCTCTGCTTCTATTCCATCTGTGCACATTTGCCATTCTGATGCCAAAGTACAGACTGCTGAGCACAGCCAATAAAACTTGGTGCAAGAAAAAAGATTTCATATTTTTGCCTTCACATTTGTACAATTTCACTAATGTTATTGTAATTACTTCCAATTTACTATGGAAAAAAAAAAGGTACAAAATTGCAGCAGATAGGGAGGTCTCCAAGTTATTACGCAGTTCGTTCAAATGAAGCAAAAGGAAGCTGAAGTGCTTTTTTTCACTCATCTTTGGCTGTACGCTTTAATGTTACATTATAAATATTTATGAAGATCATCAGAACATGTAGCACTTGAGTTCTAGTTGTTTAAAGACATTAAACCTCTATTTTAATAAATGTGATTTAATTATGGAATTCTTAGCACAACAGGTCCACACCATGCACTACTAGAACTTAATGGCAATGATGGGATTTTCCATCATGGAGTCAGAGAAGTTATCCTTTAGGCTATGCCTTCTAGTCCTCAAATAAGCTTCTCAAGTCAGCAAAGCTAATTAAACCCGAAGAATATAAGCTCATATTTTGAAAATATGTTGAAAAAAAATCATACATTAGGTTAAACACTAATAAATGCTATTCAACATCTTATTTTACACAAAAGGGAACTTGTCCTGCCAGATTCCAAACCAATAGCTATTCCAACATCTTTTATCATTATAGGTTATAGAACTTCACTGACTAATTTACCTGCATGTTCTGCTGAAAAATGGAGTCTTTTCAATCCCTCATGGGAGAACAGCTCTGATGTGGTTTTATTTCTTCAGCTGAAGTAGGTGGAAGAAATCCTGGTTGGCTCTGTTTCACTACTGCCAGCAGTTACAATAAAAATACATATATATATATTCTCTGATTACTCTGGCAAGCTGTTATTGCACTTGCTTTAAAGAGTCTGTTACTTCAGAGTGCTGTTAACAAAACAGCAAAACAATATATAGCTCTTCTACCCTTTTTGTTGTCATTTAACAATGCAAAGAGAACAAAATTTAGCAAACTTATTTCAGTGAAGAAATGCTTTCCAAAGGGATTCCATTGTCATTAAAGAAACCAGGAGAAACATTTATCACAAGATGTTCCAGCTGTGTCCCACAGCTTCACAATGCTCTGTAGCAGGTGGTAGCTTACCCCTGCCAGGGGAGTCACATTTTGAAAATGGAGCTGTGGAGAGAGCAGAACCCATGGTTCTGTCCTTAGGGGGATTTTGTTCTCTTACAACACAATGTGAGTATTGAAAAAGAATAATAATTTTGTAAAAAGTAAAATTTGTGATGAGAGAGGGATGTAATTGAACCACATCTACAACAGAAATAGAGCCATCAGCGTGATTATGAATTTTGAAGGGGGGCTATACATTAAAGCGCTAATGTTAATCAGTGCATTACCAATTAAATCACATACAGCTACTAAGACCATTCCTCCTCATTTACCATCACACAGAAATGTATAGAAAACAACCTTTTTCCAATTATGACCTAAATATTTTGCAATGCATGGTTCTGAGTAGGCAGTGCCTTGCATATTAATCACTATTGTCACCATTATGGAGGGCATTGTCCTCCGGTGGGGAGCTGAATCACATCCACTAGGATGATCACAGCTTAGTCAAGATTCCCTCTCAGGATCTGGCCCACAGGCATAATAAACATTAAGTCCAAGAAACAACAGCACCGAGTGACAGTTTTAGAACATTTTTTGGTTTGAATTTTTCATTTAAAAGGCAGACTGTGCAAAATTAGAAGTGGAACTAAAAGTTCCAGGGAATTCTTTCATTTTCAGCACATAATTCATTCAAGATGTAACAAACTCTTAAAAAGGCTTCCATTTCAGTACCTTCTAGATAAAATATTTTTTATTTTCAGGTTAAAACCATGTTTTCATTTAGAAAGTGATGAAATGAAAATAATCAGCATTTAAAAGTGTCTGTGCAGTTGAAAAAAATATATTGCTTTTTTAATGAAAAACTATTATCTGCAAACTACTGAATCCAATATGTTTACAAATGCAGCAATGATCTGAAATTAAAAGTCGACTGATGTACCCTTCAGCATTCCAGGAGATGTCTTAAGACTCAGAAGGATCTTTTATATCCATAATGGTATCCTCTACCGTCTTTTATTTCATCTCTCTTTCTGTGAAAGTGATTTTTAGAAGTCTGACTGCAAATTTGCTCTCTAAATCATAACAATCTTTCTCAAATTCATAATAGAGTTTCATTATGATTTCACTGATCCTGTTGTTTCTCTCAAACACTGATTTCATGAGGCTCTCAACACAACCAATGCTTTGATAAAGCACATGCTTTATCACCTGGTGCAAAAGACAAATGCAGTGACCAAACTTGGAGGCACTGGAGATCAGCTCCATGCCAGTGCCCCAGACCTCACAGATATCCCAGATTCGTATCTCCCTGCAGCTTCTACCTGGTGTCACAAAATTTCCTGTTTTGGCACCAGATAAATCTCACCCCACTTCTAGATGGCATTATAACAGCCTTGCTTTCCATGTTGAAGGGGTAATCAAGCTCAGAGCGAAGTTTATCCCACAAATAAGAAATAAAACAAGACAGATACAGACCTAAAGAGTAACAATCATGATTACTTTAATGGAACAACTCCAATAAACATTCAGTGGTGCTGTTTTATTGAACTCTTAGGATTTTTTCTACATTTGGAAGTTTACCAAAATTGCTAGTCAAGAGTAATTACCACACTAAGCTCTTTAATTCAGCTTTAAAATGCCTTTTTCCTATTTAGTATAACCTATGCTGGAACTATGCCTGAAGAGCTATTTTTGGAAGATTTCTAATGTAGGCATGGCTTTGTAATTATGAAAGAGACACACAGTACAATAAACAAGGACTAGGCAATGAATATCCAGTCCAGAAAATATCCCATTTGTTTTTGCGTGCATCAAATAGAGAATCAAATACAACTAATTTACACACAATAAGCTGTGAGTTGAAAGAACAGTTGAGAAGAGGCATCTCACCTACCTTGAGCTTCTCAAGAATTTCTTAAAATTCTAAGCATTGTTTTAAGTACAGGACTTCATTAATTCTTGTCATCTCCTTTCACTCACATTGGCTACTAAAGTTCATTTCTTGACAGGTGTTTATTTAAACACTTTACAGGAGTTTATACTGAAAATCTGTAGCTTGGTATATACAGATCTTTCTTGTATAATTGAGGCAGTGATATAACAGTGAAAATAAGGTTTATGTAGAACCCATGCCTCAGTGTCTTCTGGAGAGAGAATGGGAGGAAACATTATTGGCTTGTATTCAGGTGGACACCTTAACATAGATTGTACTACCTACAGTGACTAAGAGCTGTAGTCTCTTCTTTTGGGATTCACATGCATCACAGTTCAAACTGGGCACAGAAAAAAAAAAAACAGTCAAGGCTGATTAAGAAAAAACTCAGAGTGAGTGAATATCTGTGGAGATCTTGGAAGTATAGCTCTTCTACATTTATTTCTAACTTTGGATCAAAGGAATAAGAAAACCTGAGTCTTTCAGGAGAAGCAAGAACAGGACTCCTTGGAGAATGGTGCTTAATAGACAAAGAACGCTTACCATCAGCAAAACAAAAGAAAGGAACAGTTCTAGAGTGTTTTAGTATTGATTTCGTCTTGATACCTTGTAAGGATATTCTAAAGCCTTAGCTATCTACCAGCTATCTTAGCTATCTACTGAGAAGTGATAATAATTTCTCTGTTCAAATGAAGCATGAATGTAGTATGCACTGACTGAAGGTCTATGTGAGATTATGCACAAACTCCCCATCAGTCTTGTATATCAGGAAAAGATCTCATTTTATCTCATTACACGTAACGTAATAAGGGTCTAAAGTAAAGTGGTTGAACTTAGACACAGTGATAGGAAAACGGCAAAACAATTCCATAGCTCTTTGGACATACTATCTGTACGTAACGTAGGTCTATCACTATTGTTTTTATTAACACATTTTATGAAGTAAATGAAATGCATGTGGCTTACTGCATCAGTTCAGGGCAGTAACACATGCTGGGTTTAGTCAGAAAATTACATTTGACTTGACTGCAGTGCATCGTGTTCTGTCACTACACATTACATGCCATTGTACCCACAGCTGAGTTTGAAGCTTTGGAGGAGACTGACTGATCTAGTTTCACAACAAGGTAAATAGATTAATCTAGCATGGTTCACAAAATGAAGTCTGGAAGCACAGATCTCTTTTTATGGGTAATCACTAGATCACACACAGCTGCAAGAGTGTCAATGTTTGGGAAAAAACGATACTAATGAAGGCCAAAAAAAGTGCTGCCACTTTCTTCTAACAGTCCACTGAAGCTGTGACTTAAGTGACTAATTTCCTTATTATCTACATATGTTCTCTTTCCCTTGGGAAAATCACACTCTGTCAACTATCCAGAATGAGGAGTGGAAGTCTGCTGGGAACTATGGTACTATTTTGCAGTAGGGAGATCATCATTTGCTAAAATCCCTAGACCCAGAATGCTGTCCCATCTGTGAACTGAATGTAAGCTTCAGTCCATTCCAAAATGCACTGCACTAACGCACTAACACTCACTGTGTCTACTGCACTGCTACATCTTTAAAACAACTATAAACAAGCCCTAGCTGCTGCTGCTTGTCTTTGCAGAGCCACCACAATGAAACTATGCAGCAGCAATTCTGACAATGCAAGTTAACTATTCTCAGCTGGTATAAATCAGAGTTATTTCACCGAAGGCAATGAACTGAAGCTAGTTTACAGCTCCTAGAGATGTGGATCAAAATTCTATCAGCATAAAACCTACTCCATGTAGCTACTTAGAACTACTTGTGAAGCACCAAATCCCCAGAAGCTTCTTTTCTGGTTATTAATCACACTATGCTTGTTATCCCCACCTGCTAATAGAACAGTTAGAAAAAGATTGCATTCCTATACAAAATTCTGTCTCATCATTTCATACTGCATATTGTTTTACTATTTTGCCTGAGAGTAAAACAAAACAACTTGTCCTTCAAATCCCACGTGAATTCAAGCAAGCCCCACTTAAAATTATATCAAGACAGAAAGCTACTTTTTGAGTTCCTGTGACCCACTGATGTTCTAATCAAGAGTTCTTTGTATATTTAATGAAGCGTGACTACAGATGTTTGGCTCATCATCCCCAGTTTTGAACACTACATCCTTCACTCCCAGACTCACAAGGAAGCTCCAGTTTTTCAGTTCTCCCTTTCTGAAAAATCTAGGTCAACTTGGGAATGATATCAGAAAACTCTTACCATTCTTAAAGCTATTCTTGTTTATGAAATGCCAGATCACCACAAGCTGTAATGAAGATTATGAGATCTATTTGAAAGTAATTGAAAGACACCATTTTGCAGACTATGCATTTGATAGAATTCTCTAAGGCACGTGCTGAGAGAAGTGTAATCGTCACATTTCTGTGTCATCATGAGAAATTGTACTTTGTGTGCCTGCCTACTGACAATAATCACTGTCAAGCAGATACATTCTCAGGTGCTGGAAAAGGGACATTTGTTCCCTGCTTGCTGAAGTGAAGAAATTGCCTTACAAAGTGCAAATATCTTTTGGCTTTCTCAGTTATTCTGTTGTAGTTGGATTTTTTGAAAATTTCTTCCTTCTAGATATGTGGCTGCTTTTGTACCTGTATGAGGTACCTGTCTGAGGGTCCAAGCATAAGGGTGAAGGTTAACAAGGTGTTGTTACCAGGTCCTGCAAACAGATTCTCAACTAACTTGAAAATAATACTAAACAGAAGCTATTGTCTTAGATGTTGCTTTTCTTGTTAATAATTTTTCCTTTCCTGGCATGTCTTCAAAGCTGATACAAAAGTGTATCCTTTAATTTTTGCACGATAGCAGTTATGTAGCATTAGAGAATTTTAATAGGTCAAGAACTATTGCAGGAGAACAATCTGTGCCTGTCTGCAAAGGCTTTACCTGAAATCATAAGATGTAATAGAATGTAAATTAATAAGTTATGATGAGTAACATTTTACACCGATATGTTAATTAATATATACATATTATCCACAAAACTCATACCTGTATTTGGGACTCCTTATGCATAGCCAGAGAGTAAAAAATTATAATCCGTGACTTTGCTAAACAGTGAGATAGATTCAACTGCTACAACTGCTCTTGTCTTTTCTACTTTATATTTGACTTTTTCATAAATATCTCAAGTCCTTCTTGCTTCTCATAAGAGAAGAAAAGCTAATCTCAAGTATTTGCAAAGCAAGAAAAGAATAGTAAACTCAGACTCTGAGATGAATTATTGACGTGCTCATTTTCTCCAGAGGTATTTCTTTATCACTATGTATGTCTGTAATTTACAGTAAGAATTCTCTTTCAGCATTCAAATTAGGATTACAGAAATTACTTCCCAGCTTGTTCATCTTGCCAGCAGTCTTTCGAAGAAGTGTGTCAATGGATGTCAAAAAGTAAACCATAATTTCAGATAGATTCTAATTATTGCATTCTGTACAAAAGTGGCAGAATTTTTCCTCACTGAGCAGCACTCTGTAGCATCACAGAGCTGTGTCACTTGCTGAAGCACTATCTCAGTTTCCAATAGGGAACAGAGACAGAGTAGCTAAACTCTTTGTTTAAAGACAATGGTGCATGTCATTGGTGAAACAGGGATTTGAAAGAAGGCAATAGCCATATTCATTCCAGAGTCAATTCATGTACAGGTGCTGCCTCTAAATGAATTTTGCAAGTCCAGTTACAAAACAAAAGTTTTCCACCTGACAAATATATTGCAAGTACAGGAGTCCAATAAGTGGCAAAGAAATGGGAGAATCTTTTTAGCCTCAAAAATTAGATTGCAGCCTGATAAGAAAGCAAAAGAAAGCTGGACTACACTCACTTTGGAATTATAAGTTTCTTGAGTTTGAATAGATTGATGTGACACATAGAGCATAAACAGGAGTGTGATGACATCATCTAAAATTTCAGGGCTTAAAGCTAGGATCGGAAAGACCTTTGTTCATTTGCTTCTTGCTGTTTTAAGACGCTGCCTTCTAAGCAGCATAGGCCAAAGCACATTTCTAATCCCATTTTGCAAAAGAGTTCAGTCTATTACATTAGATTGGTCAGGACAAAAGGTTTTGTAGAACAAAAGGTTTTCTGGCAACTGGTTTATTCTTCTTTCTGTAACACAAGGCATTTCTGTGTGTTCCTTGAGATCTTTTACACCAATATAATGACAGCATCAAAAAAACAAAATTCATATTTGCAATTGTCTCTCCATGATACCCTGAGTCCCCATTTTCTTACATAGTAAAGCGTTTGGTTATGTTGAAGCCATGTCACAAATTTGCACAATAACAGAAACCCATTTATTCAGGTTTTACTGGCCACAGAATACTAGGGAAATGCTGAGGATAAGATGAACATCTTATTTTGATTAAGTTGTGACTGTCTTCAACATGTAGATTTCATATTTTCTGAGGGTTTAGAAATGGTATTCTGGCTGCTCAGCTAATCTCTTAAAGGATGCATGTGCAAAGCAGCTTTCTTACAGCATTGAGCTTTCTGGCTGACAGTTTCATCTGGAACAGTCCTGTGCCAGAATGGGCTATTTTTCATTTTGACAAGCAGAAAGGCAAAAGAATATAGCAAATGGAAAACCCTCATCTCGCACAAATTTTAAAGGCAGTCATACAATTGCAGAAACATGTGGTTGACAGAGCCCTTAAGAGGTCGCTGAGCCCATGCCCCTGCACCAAGACAGGATCAATTACACCTGTCATAAATAATAGATGTCTCTCTAAATGAGCAGCACCAACAACACTGTACCTTGACCATATAGTCTGTTCCAAAGCTGCCGTATCCTCACCTTTAGAAAAGGACTTTTTCTTAAAGATCAAACTTCAGTCATTCTAGAATTTTGATCCTATTCACCATGCAGAGGGAAAACTGAGCTTTATAATGATCAACCCCCTCTCTTTTCAGTAGACTTTCTCTACCTTTCTCAAGCTGCATTGGCCAAAACTGGATCACCAACACTGACAAGGGTTATGAGGTTTGCTGGAAAATCCTGGTAACTTTCACACAACAGGTCACATCTTAAAGAAAGTGGTTTTGTGTGTGTGTTTTTCCAAAATAAATACACTAATCATATTAATGTATTTTAGGAATGTAAAACATGCATGTGAATAATTCACCCCTCAGCATCAAGGATTCAGTTTTAATTACTAACCTTTTCATGCATATCAAGAGACATGATTAAAAATACAGGAGCTAACTGCATTCATGGGACACTGGAGGAATCCACTGCAGAATATTTTTGTCATTTTTTCTTGGTAAAGTGATTAATGCTGAGAACAAGAGAACTACCAGAAAAGTATATTTCCTGACCTTTTCCATACTGCCTGATGAAAGATTTTTTGCCAGATTGCAGTGATTGTCATTCAGGTTTGGCTGTACAGCCAAAGGGGACTCCATATGAGGTCAAAACTTTGACCTCAGCACCACAGTCTGAAAGAAGTAATAATAAAAATGCTATCTGCTGATCACCTCCACCCCTTTCCATTGCAGTTTCTAATTATCTGTAGTGCTTGTTGTCTTCATCTTGTTTGTGCATGCAGCTAACATGCTCGACGTTGGAATATACGCTCCTGGAAATAGAATCTATTTAGCACTGCCCTCCTCGACACCAGCCTGGAGCAGCAACTTACAGAATATAACCAAGTGAAAGCAGAGACTCAGCTCACTACCCAGAAACACAGCGGAGAATCTGTGAAAGGTGCCCAACAACCACCATTTCATTTTGCCTGAAATACAGCTTCCACCATCCCCTGTGCTACAGCTCAAACTCAAGCACAAAGCTAAGCAGTGCTTTGCTATTTCCCAGTATATCAACACCATGAATTTGGCTCACTGCTGCTTTGCTCCTGGGGCTCTGTTCCCCTGGGCATTCACAACCGTCACAGAATTCACCAAAAAGTCACAAAATTCCTCAAGCTGAAAGGCAGCATGGTAAATAGGTCTCAGTGTGTACATATTACAAGAGAGAAAGCGTATTCAATTCTGTGCACTCACCTTGAGCTTTCTAAACGTACCATTCTTCCCACCGTGTTTAAAGCAACATCCAATAAACCTATGCATAGAAAGAACTGGATAACGACCCAATTTTGGTATTGACTGAAGCTTTAAAGCTGTTGCTTTGCTGGTTATTTGTGAGGTTCTGTTTGATGTTGTTGGCTTATTTGTGAGGTTTTGTTTGATGTGGCTGAGTTAAAACATGTTATAAGCAAATTTTGTTGGATGGCACAATCTGCCCTAGAAATATCAATAATGTAATAGCTGCAGTGGAAAACAGCACATAATTTTTTTCATACTTGTAAAGTAGACAAATCATTTTTATATGCTGTAGTTGAATATAAATTATAGATAAAAAATGTCTCTCTTTTACAGAAACATTTACAAGAAAAGACCACACACTGAGAATGGGAAATGTCCTGGCCACTTCTCTTCCAGTGAAAATTATTAACAGTGCATTTTCTCTTGATATGCCCAGCCTCCAGATTGGTACCTCTGGTCTTCTAGTTTTTTTTTAGAGATTAATAGGATTTTTTAGTGAGATATCTCTAATGAGAGGCAGCCGGATTCTCCCATTCTCCAATTTATACAATAAGACTTAGATCTAAAGTGAAATGAAAACTGCAGTGCTGCAAGTTGTCCAGCACTCTCCCATTCAGTGCACCATCAAACTTGCAAGACAATAGTTTTCTCCCACGAAATTAAATCTTAGCAAGTAATCTGACAAAGCACATATGGAAAAACCATGGCATGGCTTCTGTGTGAATGCTCCCCTGATGGAACACATTGCTTGGAGAATATTGGTTTTTGGAATGGAAAATCCAACAGTTAGTGTTATAAAATTTAAGCGTTTCTTAAGTCTAATGGGTCACTTTTTACTTGGCACTATGTATGTGCACAGCAAGACATTGCCCTCACCACAAATGAGATTACTGATCATTTTCACTAAAACTTGGGAGGTCCAGCTACAGTGCAGTGCAAAGACCATAAAGGGTCCCAGGTAATGCTGTAAACAGACAAGACAAAGAGTGGGAACAGGAGAAGAATAAAAGAGTTACAGTGGTCTACCTGACGTCACGCAGCAAGTCAAATGAAATTACATGAAAGATGCAGGTTGTTTTCTTCCTATTCTTGCTCTCTGGCAAATCAATCCATTCTGCTTTTCCTCAAAACACCATTTCTATTACATCGCTTTGCTTTTTTCCTGGTTATATATTTTCTATATAAACACACGCTGTGAAATATGAGATTTATAGATGGACTAAGGTTTGTGAATATAACTGCAATGAGCAAACAGGTAAATTGCCATTAAGAATGGGCTTATCTAAAATTTCAGGGCCGTAAGATAGTCACCAGACTTGTGCTAGCTGATGATGTTGCTGCTCTGTTTCAGACTTGAGAATCTGTCTAATACCAAGTCACTTAAACAGAGGCACAGACTTTGCTTCTCCGATGGAACACCCTAAACACTGAAAGAACAGCAGTTACCTGTTTCTCCAACCTTGCCTTAGACGGAGACTGCAGTAGAGATTTTCACTTCTGATGTGAGGGTAAGACCACTGAAATCTTGCAGCAAGGGACTATGGCATATGTTCTGGAATGAGAATTTCCTTGTGTCAGTCCTTCAGATGCTCTAATGTGATGCAGAGGACAGGGGAACTAAATTTTTTAAATCACCTCTCTTTTGCCCAGAAAACATTTATACAGGTAAATGATTAATTACATGTGATCCTCTTGGCAATTTTCATTATAAAATTCATGATCAAATTATACTTTCCTTCCCAAGAAATAGCAAACCATTAACAGAGGTCTGTCCAGGTTCCAGCCAGTCCTGGCAGAAATTTCTCTTATACCTGCTAACTGAAAATGGAGCTAAACTGAATGTGCAAGACACTGAAATCCTGGATGCTGGGATAAAGTAAAATTACCTCCAAGTCAGACCTCACCCAATTCAGAAAGCAAAGAAAAAGAAAATCAAGTTGCTGACTACTACAAACTCTGCTCCCTGTGCTTTCCTGATATGTAGACATAGTGTATGACCCTCAAAGGCTCTTGGAGCAACCCACCGAGATGCTGTCAGCTGATTCTTCCCACTTGACTTGGTTTAAGTTGTGTATTCAGGGGAAATGCTAATTACTGAATGCAGACCAACATTTGGGTTCTTAACAGTTCTTTAGATTTAGATGTACAGATATCACTTGCCCAACCTCGCTTTGCATCCAGGAAAACAACTTCCCCTCTCTTCATTTGTGCTGATCCTGCTCACATGGGAAAAATCAAATTGCATCTATATGTGTCAAAACAGTGTGAAGGTGCTGAAGGGTAAGGGTTTGGCTGCAGAAGACCTGGAAGGCATCCATCACCTCACCTTGCACTGCAGCTCTAAGCATCAGGGATAGTTCACCTCTGGAGTCGATGTTTCCAAATTTCTGCTCCAACAGCAGAAACCAAGTCTGGCCAGGCTTGTTGGAACCAAGCCACATGGTCACCCAGCACATCTCGTTCCAGTCCTGTCACTGTGAGTTAGAAAATATGTTTCCAATCCCTTAAATTAATAGGGAGACACTGCCCTCAGGACAAGACTTCAGGAGTTGTCATAGCACAGATCTGTTGTGCTGCTGCTGTAATTTAGGGCATGTCGAAGAGAAGCTACTCCAAGCAACAGCAGGAGGAAAAGAGAAACCCCTGCAGACAGAGATTATGAGGCTGTTTGGATGGAAACTGTTGGCCACCGGACAATAGCAGCCTGACTCTGGGGAAGCACAACACGCTGATTATCCATGGCTGGTCAAGCTTGCGCTAGAACTGCTGCTCCGGTGATGGCTGTCAGGATCTCATCTTCCAGTCCTACTGCTAGGACTGAATTTAAGATCACAGTGAGATAATCTCTAATCAAGATAATATCGTGGAAGGGAGATACAACCAGAGCGCCAAGATTTAGCTGCACATCCCACAGAGGTATTCACCACTGATAATGGTAACATTAGCTCTGGAATTATACTAATTGCCAGCCTTGTTATGCTAAATAATCACTTTGTTTTGGTAATACTGGTGTAATTCTAGATTAATTAGCTCTGCCTTAATCGGACCTAGGGGAAAGATAAACTGAGAACACGCTGAGAAAAAAAAAAAAGCGCAATTTAATTGGGGATTTTCTTTTCAGGATTTTTTGAACAATATATACTGACTCCTCCTTATGTCACCGGTGCTTTCACATTTGAAAATCGATTTATTTCCACTTGTTTTGGCTTCCTGTGCATAAGTTTCTGAGAGGGAGGGTAAGAACACCAAGAAACCTTTAAAAACGAGAAATTATTGTGAATTATTGTGTTTGGTTCAGGTCTAAAAAGAAGGCCTAGCTTTGAATCCAAACCCCAGAGAGTCCTGCTGGGAAGTTTTACAACTCCACAGACTGGGTCCAATTTCTGTCTGTCTCCACTCTGCACACTGAAATTTGGTAGATGTCCATTTTTCTCACAGCCCGATTGCCCTGAGCCTTCTACCTCATGAAACCTCTGTTACTAAGTGGTTCAGCAGTCAGAAGGATTTAATCCCTGATCAGTCTTCACTATCAGATCACACGGCTGCCATAGGCCGGGCTTTAATTCACTACCTTTTATCTTGCTACGTGTCTGCAGCACCAGACGCAATGCGCAGGGAAGGAAACAATGCTCCATCTGGGACTCCTTGCAGTTCAGTTTGGCTGTTATGTTTCATGAGCTAACCATGCTCTTCTTCCCGTCTGCTCTTCCCACTGAGTTTTTCAGAGTTGCTCTAATTAGCAGCTAGACTTGTTATTAAACTTAGATTTTGTGTGATTTTAAATTTCCTTAGAGCCCAAACAAAGGCAGCATATTAATACTATTTTTTTCCAGCCAGAGAGAGCATTACACTTCTATGTACAAAACTCTAATCTGTTTTTTGGACTTTTCCTTCTGTTTTCTATGTTTTTCATTCCTTATATTACCTACATTGTTCATCACTTGCCAA